>CM033393.1:42898394-43517636 GCA_019426215.1 Buddleja alternifolia
TTTCAACTAGCTATAGTTGCGATGTTTTGATCAACCTAACAGACATCGTTGTCTCGGTAATCTATCAAAATGGCTGGTGATTGATGATGTAAATGCATGTATTGTGTAGAAGTGAACTCTATTTTGCTAGATATTTCTTCTGAAATTTCTATTTATGCTTGTTGTTTACCCATTATCCTCTTCGCTATTCGTCTATAATGTTAACAGTAGTCGATGAGCATTCTGGTATCATAGTAATTCAGATGAAACTTTAGAAACACTTACAAATAGTCTCTCTTGATGGATATCAGTTCATGTTTTCCATATCATGCATCTCTAGTGCTTTATGTTGCTATGTTTTTGGGCAGTTTTATGTTAATTGATAGTAGTAGTTGTGTATTTCTCAATCCTTGAAAGGTGAAGAGTTTCGTATGTGAATGTTTATTGTTTTCAACATCAAAGATTGAACTAATGGCTGGCCCCGGCTGAGTGAAAGGTACTAGTCAAATATATGCGAACGAAGTTTAAGTTGATTTCACGAGAATGTCACGTGATAATGGTGGACGTGTGTGTGGTCATTCTATGGCGAATTGACTGTTGACCATTGGATATAGAGGGGTGGTGTTTTTCACCACCCACTCTCCGCTTCATCCTACGGTCTTTAATGCACATAACATATGTATCTGTGTGGGGTTGATTTAGATTGTGAAAAGACCTATGAGATGTGAAAAACTCCGAAGACTGCAATGTTAATAATAGTCGTGGCATCAATTCTAGCATCTTAATATTTGCTGCATCCCTTATCGACCTGAATCTTTTATATGTTACATATAAGAAAATTTATAGAACAAGTTTGTTCGCTTTGATTCCCTAGAAACTTAAAGCATCAATGCTCTTTCCCGTAGGATTACTAAAATGCCTGATTCATCGATTCATTGCATGTTTGCAGAATAGGAGTTGTGTCTGGAAAAGCGATATTTGGCCCCCCTCTGGATGAATACTGGCAAAAGAAGCTTCAAGAAGAAGCAGCAGCAAAAGAGAGTGATTCCACTTCCAAGTAATTGATTTTGAACATCTTGAAAGGATAAAGAAGGCTACGATAATTTAGAATCAGTTTATATACCGATGTAACCTTTGCTGAACTCAACGTGTGAAATGGACGTCACCAGTTCAGGTGCCTTTACTGTTGAGCTACATCCCAAGTCTTCGGTTTGTTCTTCTTTTTGAGTTCAACTTCCTTTACCCTTTGAAACGGTCAGTTATTGTATTGGCTTATGTTAGGAACATGCCTGAAGTATTTACCTCTTACACTTTTTTTACCAATTTATTCGATATAAAGCAGGCCAATTGAACAATGCTTGATTTTCCTTTATTTATTTATCTTTCATGTGCTTTGTGCGTAATTAGTTTGTTGTCCAAGAATTGTAGAATCATAAGGTTTCCAGTTTTTCCTTCTGGACAGGTAAGATTATTGGTTTGTTCGTCTTGGCCGAGGGACTGAAACATGGTACCGAAGATCTAATTGTTTCGGGTTTCAGCTTTGCCACTTGAATTCAAAGGATCATTCACAGAAAATTACTGTAGATCATGTATCTAATCAACGTAGATCATTACAGCGCAAAAACTAAAGTAGGTAAGAGACAAAATCAACATTGAATCAATTGACATTTAAACACTTGAATCAATATATACAATGAAACCTAAACATTATCTGATCAAGTTTCCTTAGAACTGAATTTTTCACTTTCCTGTCGAGAAATATGAAGCCATGCACTTGCAAAGAATTATTTGAGCCGGGTGGCGAATATTTTTGTCGGGGACATATTTTGACAAAACTAGGAGTATCCTCCCGGTCTCACAATGTATGGACCCCATTTGCCGGGACTCCCAAGAGTCACCAAGAATGAACACTAGTAGGGAGCCAAAATCCAAGGGCTATTCAATATGTTCAAACACAAAGTAAGACATAAAGTAGTAACTGCAGAAGATTTACCACTCATATATCTGATAGCTTCAACCCCCTTATCAACCACTTCTTGGTTAACATCATCCACATTTCTTCTCACACAATCCAACGTTTTCTGAAGCAAGAAATCCAAAAAAGATCGAACGGTTTCAAAAGTCACCGTCCCGGTCATATCAAGAATAAACTTCCTATTACTCGGCACTGCCAAAGTTGAAGACACTTTACTCACCCATCCTCGATCCTGATTCTTGTCCATTAAATTATACTTCTTCTCATCTCGACTGAAAAAACTATCTTCAAAACCGATCTTGGAATAAGTCAAATTACTCAGCTTTGAAGCAGCAATAGAATTTTTAGACCAGACACCATGAGATGTCTGAATTAAGGTTTCTACAGCACCATTACAGACAGACGATAAGATGTCTCTTACTTTAGCTTCATGCTTGGGATTAGTCAAACCCGAGAAGATTTCGTCATACGTGTTGATGTTCGTCGTTTTGTCAAGATAAATAGCCACAGCAGTGCTCACAAATACTCGAACACAATCCCCGATTAGCTCTCTACACTTGTCATCACAAGCCACATCAATCCATCTGTTAACATAATCATCATCCGAATTCGATCCTCCTTCGTCTTGCCAACCCGAATAAAAAGCCATTACAAGACTTCTAGCAAAGCTCCCAACAACCACAGAGACAAAACCATAGCCTTTGTCTGAAAACAGTTTATCTATAACTCTCTCTGAAAAACCCGAATCACCATTACCATTTTTTATCAACTGATGTTGATAGCCCTGCAGAATTCCGACTGTCGAAGCCCTCGTGATTCTGGTTAACGACTGAAAATTCGTTCGACTTCGTAATTTTAGAAACTTGCTTCAAACTTTGAGGAATTTGATTGGAATCAGAGGCTAGAAATTCTTTAAGATCTTTTGAAAGAATCCCAATTGCCTCAGATGAGTCAGAGACCATTTCAGCTACTGAAAGTAATGCACCAAAGAGTTTCAACAATCTTTGCCTCTTCTTAACAACACAAGGCAAGTTGTAAATCTTATATGCACCATAGCTTGTGAATCCCAATGTCCCTAAAATAAGAAGCCACTTTTTTTTCTTCTTTGTGTAGTTTAAACCTTTATCCAACAGTTTCAAATCCATAAAATAAGCAAAATTTGAAAGAAAAAAAATTTGTGGGTTGGGCGAGTAGAATCAATGTTTCACAATTAAAAGTTTAAATTTTGAAAAAATAAATTCATTAATGACAACCCTCTTCAAGGTCAAAGGTAATACGTCATTTTACAGCAAGAATTCACAAAAATACTCGTATACACTTACAAAAAGAAAAGGGAAAAACAGAATAATCTATATATATATATATATTGTATACGCAACCGTGGGCAGAGAAAAGGGAAAGTGACGACGAAGAAGGAGTTACAGAAAGGGGGACGGGGATTTATGTGCACGTACAATAATATTGCGGTAGGAGGTGATCCAGTGGAAATTTAGCGTTGAAATTGATAAGAGCGATTGAACTGTGGTAGTTAGGTGATCGCGTATTCCAATTGATCGAAATTGAAGAGTTGGGGTTGGTGTATAAATACGTGGTAAGATGGATCGGATATGGATGATTTGTATACTATACACTTTTAATACAGTTATTATTATCTGTTAGTTGTGATAGGAGGATAGAGATGAAGCTCTTTTATTAATATATAGATTGGGGATTTATGATGCTGGCCCAGCTATAAGTGTTCCAATTCCAAACTTCTTAAATTGACGGGTCAATAGGTGGGGAACTTGCCAAGCTTTGATGTTAGACTTTAGGGTTTGGGCAGAAATTTTATGTTTACCGACTTGAATAATAATGTAGTAACATTATGCGTAGGGATGACAATGGAGCTAGGTTCAAATTGGCACCGTCCTGACAGAACCAGTTCTTTTGACAGAAATCGATTACAATTTTAAATATTTTGGACCTGGTAGTTTCAGGGCGGTTCCTAGTAGGACTCAAAATCGATTCGGAACCACCCCAATTTTCTTCCAAAAATAAAAAGTGCTGGGTTTTTTTACTTTTATTAATAGACAAAATGGGGGTTTCAAGTTCACATATGGAATCATCATTTCTTTTGGAAAACCATTTTGTGTTGGGGTATGAAGATCACGGATTAGCATTTCCACCGATGTATACAGCTTTCAGGCTTTGAAATTCGCTTATAACCGTGGGAATTTTGTAACAATTGAGCTTCAATTTGAAGGGTTGTTTTTCACTTTTTCATTTCATGAAATATTTTTGTCCTATTTTTTCTGCTTTTAAGAGTAATTGAAATATGCAATTTGATTTATGCTTAAATAAATTTTTTATTTTGTTAATATTGAAAGGACAATTGTCTCTATTTTGTTGCTTTGATTTTTTAAGTACTAAAATTCGTGAAACCAAGTATAGTCGATTTAAATTGGATAAAAAAAAAAATGCTAAATTAACCTAATTTTTGGAAGCCGGTCTAATAAAGAATTATTGAGTTGCAAGTGAAAGTAACAAAACTTGAATTATGAAATTGTCATCAACATCCGTACACTTTGATATAAATTTGGCAATTGAATATTAATTTTGGTGGTCAATTTAAAAGAAGAAAAAACAAACAAACAAATAGGTCTCGCGCAGTGGGTCTCACGGCTTCAAACCCAGCGGTTTCGTTTCCGGTTCTTAGTGGGACAGGTCCTCCCTTAACCAATTTCGGTTTCGATTCTAGGAACGGCTTAGACTATGTGGGGTGGTACCAAAACCTGCTAGAACCGACCCGAAATCGCCCCGTTATCATTCCTAGCTATGCAATAGTGAACAATTTGAAGTTCTTTTGACATATGAAAGCGGAATGATGATTTTATTATATACAATTTAATGATTCTCGATTTTGTTTGAATAAGTTATTTTACGTTTTTATGTTTCAGTAAATTTATGTTGTGATGTTTTAAAGTCCTAGACCCAAATTAAGTAGAAGACCCAAGATTAAAATGCCTATTTTGCAGAGGGTGAAGCAGTTTGCATGATACGTACGCCATATATATGGTGAAAAATTAGTAACTAGGTTTAAGTTAAAACTTTTGACATACTTTATACTATGTACCTCTTTCATTAATAATGAAATTCTTATTATTTTATGCTTTTATTTCGTGTTTGTTCATAACAATTTATTTCACATGTCTTAAAATTTTTTACATTTTATGAAATGATTGAGTTTATACTATATAGAATGTTGAATATGATTTTAATAATCAGATCTTTGAAATTGTTGGATGAAATCATGAAACTTTTTTAAAGCAATTAGAGATGACATTTGTGTAATTTGTTATAGTGAAAAGTAAGAGATTGTTAAGATCGAAAAAAAGGAATTATGGCCTATTGACATTTGAATAACAACACAAATAGATTAACAATAATAACTGTTATCATCAAGTTGTCAACAATGACAATAAATTTTGTGTCACTAATTATCAAGAGTGACAACTTATATATTGATGTGCACCAAAAATATCAAGGGCATTAAGGTAATTAATTTGCCCTCGGCTTGGGCCGGAGCACCACCCATGGATCAAGTCAGTGATAAATATACTTGTCAAGCCCAAAGAGCTGACGCCCAGCAAGAGTATGGTACGCTACGTTATAAAGGCTGTAGAGTTAATTGGGCTACTTTTATAGTCTAAAGGCTAAGTATGAGGTATATTAATAAGTCTGATGGGCTTTTGCTAGAAGTGAGCCCACGTTCCATAGCCCACCACCAACTCCATATAAATACCTCAGAGGAGCTGGTGAAAGATCATTATCTACTCTCTCAGAAAAAATTCATTGGCTACTTCTGAGAGTACTTTCACTATAGAACTACGAACTGACTTGATCCCATTTCATCTAGTACGTAGGCAACTCGCATAACAGCGAGTGCAGTGTATAAATTCTTCAACCCTCAACCTAGTTTGTCGTGAGTTGGATCAGATTCCCTCCTTACGTGGTGAATCACGTGATATTCTCTAACTAACGAATTTTACCACATCAGTTTGGCGCCGTTTGTGGGAACAACAGTCCAACCATTGAGTATGCAAGCTAGGTATCAAACACATACCAATAGTGATTAGATGACTAGTAGCAGGACACTCGACATGGGTGGCGGACGCTGCCAGGGGAGCTACCTAACATTCAAGTAGTTGGAGGTCTAGATTTGCTACCTCCTAATAATAAGCAGCATGCGCCCCAGATAACACCAGCTGTGATTCCGCCCCCTACTAAAAGGATGTTCGAGATCACTCAAGAGGTGTCACGCGCGGGCGCTACCAACACAGCTAAACAGAAAGTTCAAGTAGAGCCTGAGGTTTGGAGAGTCAAATTCCCTCACGAGACGAAGCTTTAGTGATCTCGGCCACAATCGCCAATTCTTGGGTCAGCAGAATCCTCATAGACAGTGGAAGCTCTGCAGATATTATATTCTTTGACACCTTCGCCCGGCTATCGATTGATGGAGCTTAAGGTCCAAGCGGTGAACACCCCACTCATTGGCTTCACGTGCGAAATGATAGAAGCTCATGGAGAGGTAACCCTACCCCTATCTGTAGGTACACTCCCTAAGTGTGATACTAAGGAGGTAAAATTCCTGGTTATCAAAGCCCCCTCCACATATAATGTTATATTGGGGAGGCCGAGCTTGAATATTTTTCAGGCTGTTATATCTACCTTCCTCCTGAAAGTTAAGTTCCCAACCACGTGGGAACAGGAGAAGTAGTAGGAGATAGACGATTGGCTAGAGAATATTATGTCAGCACCTCGCCAAGCTCAAAAGGAAGCGGAGTGCACTACCCCCGAGTGGCTAAGGAAAAAAGTATAGCACCAAGGAAAAAATAGAGAACTTGTTGGCTGCAAAATACATAACAGTCGTGCACTACCCCGAGTGGCTAGCCAACATGGTATTGATGCCGAAGAAAATGGAAAGTGAAGGATGTGCATAAACTTCACCGACCTAAATAAGGTGTGCCCAAAAGAGTCCTACCCTCTACCCCGAATTGACTATTTGATAGATTCCACTGCTGGATGTGAACTTTTGACGTTCCTGGATGCAAGGCAAGGGTATAACCAAATTACCTTGGCACCCAAGCATCAAGAGAAAACTAGCTTCATCACTGACTAAGGGACCTTCTGCTATAACGTGATTCCTTTTGGTTTAAAGAATGCGGGCACCACTTATCAGAGGCTAGTCAATAAGATGTTCGAAGCGCATCTAGGTAGGAATATAGAAGTGTGTATTGACGATATGTTGCTCAAAAACAAGAAAGGAATGGACCATATACATTATTTTCAAGAGTGCTTCGAAGTACTCAAGCGCTACAATTTAAAACTCAACCCCTCCAAGTGTACTTTTGGGGTATGTGGAGGAAAGCTTTGGGGTTCATGGTGAGTAAACGCAGAATAGAAGCAAACCCTGAAAAAATCAGAGCCATCCTGGACCTAACTTCTCCTAGGTCCAAAAAGGAAGTGCAAAAGTTGATAGGGCGGGCTGCAGCCCTTAATAGATTCATCTCGCTGTCGGCCGATAAGGGGTTGCCTTTCTTCAAGGCAATCAGGAAACCAAGGGTTTTGAGTGGGACACCTCATGTCAAGTGGCGTTTCAGAAGCTAAAAGAGTACCTAGTTTCCCCACCACTGCTCACCAAAACCTTCGACGGAAAAACACTTTTTCTGTATCTAGCAGTCACCCATGAAGCTGTTAGTGATGTATTGGTCTGTGATGACCAAGGGGATCACAAACCCATATACTATATTAGCCGCCTAATCCAAGAAACCGAGCCTAGGTATCCCCTAATCGAGAAATTGGCCCTTACCTTGGTAATATCTGCTAGGAAGCTAAGGCCCTATTTTCAGTCACATCCCATAGTGGTGCTCACTAACACTCTTTAAAGAGGATACTGGAAAGCCCCGACATATTGGGAAGAATGGTGAAGTGGACAGTGAAACTTAATGAGCATGGCATCAAATATCGGAGGAGGTCGGCCATCAAGTCACAAGTGTTAGCCGATTTTGTAGCTGAGATGATGGAGGAAGAGGCCGATTGCTCCCTCCCAGCATGGACACTGTTTGTAGATGGTTCTTCCACCCACTCAGGCAGAGGGTGGGAGATATAGTAGAAAGTCCTCAAGGAGATAGGTTCGAATATGCCTAACGATTCAAATTTGATGCTTCAAATAATGAAGCCAAGTATGAAGCGTTGTTAGCAGGGGCCAAACTAGCCCTCGCTGCTTGAGCAAAGAAGCTTATAGCCTATAGTGATTCACATCTGGTAGACAATCAAGTAAATGGAACTTAGGAGGCTAAGGGAGAGAAGATGACTCAATATCTCGCGTTCATTCAGAAAGTGAAAGATCACTTTGAAGAGTTCGACCTTAGGCAGATTCTGAGGCTGAAAATGAAGCTACTGGCCAGCTAGCCAAGCTGGCGAGTTCGATAGCATCCATTAAAAATACAAAGATAACCTTCATCACCTCCAGCAAGAGGAGGCCTAGAGCTGTTGTGTGGGGAAATAGAGGAACCTAACTCGAAGGAGGAAATAACTTATTATTTAGTTTCCAATAGTCTGCCTAACGACCCCAAGGGCGCCAAAAGTGTCAGAATAAAGGCAACAAGATTTGCCATGCTAGACGGAGAGCTGTACAAGCGAGGTTTTTTGCAATCCTACTTGAAATGTCTAACCCCCGGCAGGGAGAACTACATATTACGTGAACTACGTGAAGGGTGTTGCGGTAATCACCTGGGGGGCAAAGTCCTAGCGGCTAAAATATTGCGACAAGGGTACTTCTGGCCGACAATGCTTAAGGATGCTTGAGACTTAGTGCGGGAATGTAGGAGTTGTCAGGAGCACTCCAATATAAGTCACCTCCCAAGAGTCGATATACGCTCGCTAGAGAGTGCATGCCCTTTCGACGTGTGGAGGCTAGACATAGTTGGACCTTTCCCTTTAGCCACCGGGAAAAAAAAGTTTTTATTAGTCGCGGTAGATTATTTCACCAAGTGGATGGAAGCTGAGCCATTGGCCAAGATATCCGAGAAAGAGGTAATGAAGTTTCTGTGGAAAAACATAATAACACGCTTTGGACTGCCGAGGTCCTTAGTCTTCGACAATGGCACTCAGTTTCAAGGTGTGAAGTTAAGAAAGTGGTGTCAAGAGTTGAACATAAAGCAATACTTTACCTTCGTTAGCAACCTCCAAGCTAATGGACAAACAGAAATCACCAACCGCACTATACTACAACACTTAAAAACTAAGATTGGTGAAGCTAAAGGCAATTAGGCGGATAAAATTCTGGCGGTGCTATGGTCGTACCGCACTACGCCAAGAGTTAGCACTGGGGAGACCCCCTTCAACTTAGTGTATGGAGCTGAGGCCATAACCCTGATAGAAATCGGAGAAATGAGCTTAAGAGTAAGCCCATATAGGTTTGCTCAAAATGAGCAACGCCAAAGAGAAAACTTAGATTTTATTGCTGAAGTAAGAGTGATAAGGCCTCTGCAAGGGTGGCTAAGTACAAGGCAAGGATGGGACGAACTTACAACCGCCGGGTGCGCCTTCGAGGTTTCCTGGTGGGAGACTTAGTGCTCAGGAAGAAAAAGGCCACAGGCCCCGTCAGAAAGCAGGTGCCTAAATGGGAAGGTCCCTACCAAGTGAGTGAGATAATCAACCCCAGCACATACAAATTAATGACCGCTGAAGGCAAAAAGATACCACGTACTTGGAATATATCCAATCTCAAAAGGTATTTTACTTGGTTATTTCAGCTGATAGATCTATTATCTTGCTACTACTCCTAATCTATTTTGACAATGGCCCCAGGCCAGACATATGTTTGAGTGCTAGTAGCACACTCACTATATTGTTAAATCATTAGTAACTTTAATCACTTATGCAATTCGCGGAAAAATTGCAACATTGGTGCTCTAAGTTAGCGTGTACATTTTTTTAGTACTTTAAGTTAGCCTATTGACAATTTTGATACATTAACTTGCAAAACCGGCAATTTTGGTACAAATTTGGGAATTTTGACTGAAATTGGGGATTTTGACTGATTTTGACTTAAATTAGGGGGATTTTGATTGAATTTAGAGATTTTGATTGATTTTGACTTAAATTGGGATTTTTTTATTTTAAACATAAACTAAAAAAAATTATTATTTCATAAAAAAAAAAACCACCCCACCCCCTACATCACCACCAGTCCACCACCCACCCCACCCCCTGCATCACGGTATGCGTGTGTGTATATATATATATATATGTATGTGTGTGTATATATATACTTAAAAAAATACTTATATATATATGTGTGTGTGTGTGTGTGTATGTGTGTGTGTATATATATATATACGTGTGTATATATACATGTGTGTGCGACTGTGTGTTTGTGTGTATGTGTATATATATATATATATATGCGTGTGTATAAATATATATATATATGTGTGTGTGTGTGTGTGACTGTGTGTGTTTGTGTGTGTGTGTGGAGTATGTGTGTTTGTGTGTGCGTGAGGGTGGTGTGGGGAAGACGACACTGTTTATTTTTTCTTTTCTTTTCTATTTAATTTACAAAATAATATATTAAATAAGTAATTTATTTTAGAAATTAAATTTATTAAAAAAATAACCCAAATCAGTCAAAATCCCCAAATTTTCCGGCCAATTTGTACCAAAATTGTCGATTTTTGCAAGTTAATGTACCAAAATTGCCAATAGGCCAAGTTAAAGTTGTTAGGAAATTTCTTGTTAGATGTTTTGTTGATAACAAGATAGGTTTCATGTTAGACCCCAAGGATATGTAAGTTTATCTTTTGTTAGAATATGTATAAGTGTTTAAAGTTATCAAGTTGTAATTTTTAGTTAAGACATTTTATCTTTATAGCTTTAGACTGGTATCTAGCGCTTGAGCTAAGATAGAATTCTAGGTGAGTCTATTAAGGAGAAATCAAAGATCAGCGTCTGAAGACTTTGAAGATGAGAGATTCATTAAGCAGCTGTCAAGCGCTTATAAATCAATTCAGGATGACTTTCGTTCTTAAGCGCTTGTCGTCACCTGAAGTTAATCTAAAGTCAATATGTTATTAAATGCAATCAACAGACATTTATTTCCAACGAGAAATAAATTCAAATGCATTAAATGCTTGATAAGAGCATTAAATGCTTGATAAGAGCATTAAATGTGATAAGGACTATTGACGGTACGGATGTGCCTTCCCCATTGGCTGTCAACTTAAACTAGGTCTGCTACCCATTCTGTGCAGCAGAATTTTTTTAGAGATATTAGAAAAAGATTAAGTCACGCGCCTCATGCTTCTCACGCCCCTGCTTGTGTCCAACAGACAAATCCTGAGAAAAGTCTATAAATAGATACTCATAGCTCAAACCTAACACACAGAATTATTCACTTATGCTGTTGAAATCTATATCCAACTTTCAAAGCTCAAATCCGCCATAGCCAAAATTTTGTTGAGCTTAAACATCTCTACAGCCAAATCAATATCTCTTACATCTTCATAGAATAACCTAACCTATCAAAGAGATATTACCAAAGTGTTTGAACTTTTCAAATCAAACAAAGGTGTGATAAAAACCCATCAACCTCTTCCATCTGTGTGATAAAGTTTTTGAAGACAAAACATTATTTCTGAGTGAGAGAAGCATTGTCAGAAGTAGATCTTAGCCGAGTAAAAATCTGTGTGATCAGGGAACTCGAGATCAAACCTTTATCAATTTGCTACTGTGTAGAAGTTGTCTGTGTGAAGCTTCACGATTCATTTTAGTAAATTCCTCCTGTGTGGAAAGGAGTAGAAGGACGTAGCTGAGATTACACAAACCCAGTGAACCTTACAATTCTCGTGTCTTATTTATTTACTGATTTACTGTTTATATTTATATTCTACCTTTTATCTTGAAAAAGACAAGTAAATTAGTTAAGTGTCTATTTGACTAAATCAAACGCTAAGTAACTAAGTTGCATTTTGGAACGCTAAAACTTTCAAAGAGAAGACCCAAATCTTTCCGTTGTGCTAACACTGATTAAAGAAGTGAACGCTTAAACCTATCTGGTTAGAGTATTCAAATCTTGAAGTCTAAGTAAATTTTCTAAAAATAGTCTTCAGTAGACGCTTAATCAAGCTCCTACGTTTTCAAGCGTTAATACGAATAATTTTTGAAGTCGAAAAAGACTCCAGGGCCTATTCAACCCCTCCTTCTAGACCCTTTCATATGCCACTTGGACCAACAAGTGGTCAAAGCGGTTAAAGTTGAAATTTTAAAATTTCCAAGCATAACTACTTGTTTAGATCCCTTTTCAAAATTTAGTTGCTTTTAAATTTTTCATGACATTTTCTAAAGTTTCTAAGTTGACCGAGTCAAACTATGACTCATGGAAGGTCAAAGCTTTTACTTATTTGTGTTCCTGTATGAAAAATATGTGATGTCATTTCAGATGGACCTATTCAGATTTACAAAGTAATCACCAGAGCGCCTGGAGCCACAGAAGAAACTCCAGATGGCTATGTTGAGAAGCCTAAGTAGGAACGGTACACAGATGAGCGTCAGAGATTTAATCTAGACAATGTTGGTCAAAACGCTTTGTACACTGCTATTGGTGATAACGACAATTTATTCAACAAGGTCAAATCTTGTAACACTACCAAGAAGATATGGGATAAGTTAGCCATAATTTGTGGCGGTTCAGCATAAATCAAGAAAAACAAACTTCAATCGCCAAAGAAAAGTTTAATGGTTTTAAGATGTTGCCTAACGAGACACTAGAGCAATTGGACATAAGATTCACAGCTCTTGTTATGGAACTTACATTGTTGGGAATGGACTTGCAAAACAGAGAAATGGTGGTTAAGATTTTTAGAAGTCTACCTAGTAGATTTTTGATGAAGACAACAGTGATGAAAGAATCTAATATGTTGCATCTTTTAAGTCCAGAAGACGCCTTTTCAGAATTAAAAGCATTTGAGTTTGAGTTGAATTCAGCCAGTGATGTTGTGAGTAATCCGGTAATTAAGTTTGGAGCGCTTATAGCATCAATCAAGGGTAAATCAGATATCAAGGGAAAGGTTTCGGATATCAATGAGGATGAGGAACTAGCACTTCTAAATAGATTCAGAAAGTTCTTAAAATATGAAAAGAAAGGGAATAGTCCTAAGCATCACGGACAAAGTTCATATGAAGCGCCTACTCCAGCACAACAACAGTATCAAGTGCCTCAATATCCTGCACCTTCTCCTCCAGCGCCGATTCAGTATCAAGTGAATAATCAACATAATCTTTCATCTCCAGTAGTCTCAAAACCACATACTGCAAGGTTAACAAATGAACAAAAGATGAAATCTAATCTTTGTTATAATTGCAGGAAACCAGGGCACTACCAGGTAAATTGCCCTTATCCACATGTATCCAAGCCCTCAAGGCAGGATTACGTGGAAAGAAACCAATTCAGAAGCAACCTTCATCAACAAGGTTTGCTAGCAGAATCAGAACCAGCGTCCCCACCTGAAGATTTGGAGTCTTCAAAGAAGAGTAGTGATGATGATGAGCCAGTGGATGACTCGGCGCTTATCCGTCTCATGGCCAGAGATGATCAAGCGTCTCCTGAGGTAAACACTGAGATATCTTACCCTCTCTCTTATGAAGAATTACTTGACAAAGTCAAATAATATTATAATGATTATCAAGATGCCGCCAAATTATATCAAAATTACTTTGATATCATTTCATCGCTCACAAGTGATAAAGTAACGCTCAAAGTAGAGTTGCAAGTTCAGCAACAATGCATTAAGAAGAACCAATCGCTTGAGAGTGAGATAACCCAGTTGAAAAGTGATCTTGATATAATAGTCAAGAGAGAAGCTGAGCTGATTGCTAGACTTGCTAAATCAGAACAGCTCGTCTCATCATTGTCTAGATCATCAAGAAAGCTAGACAATGTGACTCAGGTAACAAGAATGTTTGGTGAAAAGACCGGTTTAGGATGCAATAAATTCGGTAAAAAACCAAACAAATCTAATGTTACGGCAAACAACAAAGGAAAGGGTGTTTTCTTTGTTGAGAAAGGTTCAAAAAGTCAAACACAAAATGAACTGAGCGATAATGGTACGAGACCAAATGAGAAAGCCAAAGCTGACTCAGGCAAGGGTAAGGCAAAGGAAAATGATTCACAAAGACAGGTTTATCCAAACACTCAAAAGGCTAAAGATAAACCTAACCACTGTGAATCAAGCGCTAAGCGTCCAACACCAAAAGTGCAACCCAAGCCAGCGCCAAGGAAAAACTAGCATCAATATCCTAGGCAGTCTAGGTCATATTATCTCTATTATGATGATTATGATTATGACTATGATTATGATTACGATTATAATCGAGGATATTATTATACACCCAAAAAGCACACACAACACGATGTGAAACCCAAGAAGGCCAGTATTCCTACAATGAAACTGGGCAAATATGGGTTCCTAAAGTTCTAATTCAAACTAACAATGCTACTAATGTTAATGGACCCAAGCAACAATGGGTACCTAAACAGAAATAGAACTTCCCTTTTGATTGCAGGTACCTAGAGTTAGAGTCGATACATCTGTTTGGTACTTCGATAGTGGATCGTCAAGGCAAATGACTGGTTCCAAGGATCTATTGATCAACTATCGAGCTGCCAATGGTCCTCAGGTTGTATTTGGTGACAACTCCAAAGGTAAAACCAAAGGTATATGTACTGTGCCTAGAAGGAACATCATGATAAGTGATGTTTATTATGTTAAGGGTCTGAAGCACAATTTATTAAGCATAACTCAATTTTGTGATAAAGGCTTTGAAGTCATATTCTCAAGCGACTGTTGCTATATAAATGACACTAAGACTAAGTCTACTAAATTGAAAGGTAAAAGAACAAACAACGTATATTTGGTAGATTGGGGTTCAATAATTGATAACAATCCAACATGTTTTGTTGCTAAAAGTGCATCTAAAATGGGTTGGTTATGGTATAGAAAAATGAATCACTTCAACTTTAATACAATCTCTCAACTTATAAATCTAAATCTTGTAGAGGGATTACCAAAAGGACCATTTCACAAGGATCGCCTTTGTGATGCTTGTCAAATGGGCAAACAAGTTAAATCATCTTTCAAGAGAAAACCTCAGCTATCTACGAATACTTACACTACTTCACATGGATCTGTTTGGACCTGTTCAAACGATCAGTGTGAGCGGTAAAAAGTATACTTTGGTGATAGTAGATGATTTCTCTCGATTTACTTGGGTGGAATTTCTTTCATCCAAAGATGAGACCTATGACAAGTAAACAACGCTTATTCGGCAACTTCAAATATTGAAAAATCTTAAGGTTGCAAGAATAAGAAGCGATCACGGTACTGAGTTTACTAACAAAGTTGTTGAGAAGTTTTGTGTAGAGAATGAAATACATCATGAGTATTCAGCTTCCAGCATTCCCCAACAGAATGGTGTTGCTGAGCGCCGGAACAGAACGCTCAAGGAAGCCGCTAGGACGATGTTAGCAGAGTTCAATCTAGCTCCTAGGTTTTGAGCCAAAGCGATCAACACTGCTTGTTACACTCAAACCCGTGCATGATCAACAAACAGCATGGGAGAACTCCATATGAACTATGGAAGCGACGTAAGCCAAATGATTCATACTTTCACATCTTTGGTTCTAAATGTTTTATCCATAATAATGGATTCCAAAGCCTAAAGACATTTGATCCTAAAGCGGATGAGGGAATCTTTCTAAGCTACCCCAAGAATGGAAAGAATTTTCACATCCTAAACAAGATCAAATCGAAGGTTAAGGAATCTATTCATGTTGTTTTTGATGATGTTAACCAAGAACCGAGTAAGGTTAATATGGATGATGTAGGAGTTGAAGATCTGTGCCACCAAGCGTCTAAGATTACCATTGATGATGATAGTGACGACGATGATGAGATCTCAGTGCCACCTCCTAAGATTATTAATGAGGTTACTTTGGATAACAATGTAATTATTGCTGATGAGCATGAAGAGAGTGATCATCAAGAGAAAACAATGATATGTGAACTTGAAGTGCCTACGCAAGAGGGTGGTCAAGCGTCTAATCGTCAAACGCTTGCTCAACCTCTTAACCCTTTCCAGCCTGATAGACTATGGCTATGTGATCATCCAACTGAGCAGATTATTAGAGATATTGAAGCGCCTGTGAGAACTATAGCCGCTACATTTAATGAGGCCATGTTCGTTTGCTTCTTATCTCAAATAGAACCTAAGAAAATGAATGAAGCGTTAAGTGATCCAAGTTGGATTGAAGCCATGCAAGAAGAGCTTAATCACTTTGAGCGTAGTAAGGTTTAGACGCTAGTACCAAGGCTAACTCACCAAGGAGTTATTAGGACTAGATGGGTCTATAGAAATAAGATGGATGAGAATGGCATTGTGATAAGAAACAAGGCTAGACTCGTAGCTTAAGGTTATTGCCAAGAAGAGGGTATTGATTTTGATGAGACATATGCTCCTGTCGCCCATCGCATGTTTCTAGCGTATGCAGCGTTCAACAAGTTTACGGTGTATCAGATAGACGTGAAGAGTGCTTTCCTGAATGGTAAACTCCAAGAAGAGGTATATGTGGAGAAACCACCAGGATTCATCAACAACCATGGTAAGGGTATGGTTTACAAGCTAGACAAAGCACATTATGGGCTTAAGCAAGCACCCCGAGCATGGTATGACACTCTCTCTATTTTCCTTATTGGTAAAGGCTTTTCAAAAGGCATCATTGATTCAACGTTATTTAAAATTACCAATGACGAAGATATTCTTTTAGTCCAAATTTATGTTGATGATATTATATTTGGCTCTACTAACAAGCGTCTGTGTGAGAAATTTTCAAAAATGATGCAAGAACAATTTGAAATGAGCATGATGGGTGAATTAACTTTCTTCTTAAGATTAAAAGTTAAACATCTCCCTAATGGCATATTTCTTGATCAAGCTAAATATACACGTGATATGATTAAAAAATTTGGTATGGAAAATGCATTATCTTCGAAAATTCCAATGAGTCAAACACTTAAATTAGATAATGATGAAAGTGGGAAGAAGGTTGATATCACTAATTATAGAGGTATCATTGGATCATTTTTTTTATCTTACTGCTAGTAGACCTGATATTATATTTTCGGTATGCATGTGTGCACGTTTTCAAGCTGATCCTTAAGAGTCACACTTTATTGCTGCCAAGAAGATCCTTAAATACCTAAAAGACACACAAAATGTGGGCTTATGGTATCCAAGGGACTCTTCTTTTGAACTAATCGGTTACTCAAATGCAGATTTTGCAGGTTGCAAAATAGATCGTAAGAGTACTAGTGGTACATGTCAATTTCTAGCTGATAGGTTAGTTTCATGGCATAGTAAGAAACAACAATCTATAACTACCTCTACAGATGAAGTCGAGTATGTAGCTGCAGAAAGTTGTTGTGCACAAGTGTTGAGGATGAGGTAACAACTTAGAGATTATAGAATAATCCTAAGTCCAACCCCCATTCATTGTGATAACTAAAGTGCCCTAGCCATAACTCAGAACCCTGTTCTCCATTCCAGAACCAAACATATTGACATTAGATACCATTTTCTTTGTGACCATGTTAAAAAAAAAGATATCTTCATGCAATTCATTGGTACAGACAAACAATTGGCAGATATCTTCACCAAAGCGCTCAATGAACAACGATTTCTCACTTTAAGAAGTGAATTAGGTATGATTGATCTAAATGCTTAAATCATTCGGAACATCATATTTTCTAGGCATAGAATTTAGGGGGAATTTTATGTTATGCTTAATGATTTCAAAAAGAACTACACTAATAAGTTATTAATTTTAGGGGGAACCTTAAAATGGATGACTATTAAAAGGTGAAAATGACCAAAATGTTTCTCCTGCACTGGTCATAAGCACTTGCTTTTGTGCATTAAAACTTGTTTAGACGCTTTAACTTTATTAGCGTCTGAATCTAATTTCAAAAGAAAAACTAAAAGCTTAAACAATTCCCAGTTAGCGCTTAGTTGTAAAATAAATTGCATATAGCGTACTACCTTACGCTACACAGAGTCACGTGGAAATGTCAAAGCAATTAATGCTGACAAGACATTCCTTACCTCTGTTCAAGAAAACCAAAGGATAATCATTAATTTTAAAATAACGGTTCAGTGAAAGGACGTGCCTACCTACACTACATTGGTTTTTGGGCGCGTGCTCCCCACACTGAATATTTCAAACCTTTTGAATTCAAAAAGGTAACTGCAAAAGTAACCGCGAACGTCAACTTCATTTTGTACTTATCCAATACAGTTTCCACATTTTTTGCACATATTTTATTGGGATCTTCAGCACAAATTTAATTGTACTTGAAATACGGCCAAATACTAAACAAGCAGTTAATTCTCACTCATCTATAAATTCAAGAAATTGCAGAAGTATTTCCTTTTATCACTCATATTCTCTAAAGAGCTATCTGCAAAAATTCTCTCTCTCACTCTCACTCTCTCTCAAAGTTAACTGCTTCCAATTTCTTCAAACCTCTTTAAAAATGGCACCCAAGAAATCTTTGAAATCTGTTACACGTCTTCTTCATCAAATCCCCAGGCTAAAGATCATGTAAATCCAGGTTTTTTGGTGGATTGAGATTATCTTTATTCCCAACAATATTTTCCAGTTCATAGTGTCTTTCTCTCCTTTGAAGAACAAAATTTGAAAGCCTTAATGACCGGTCATTATCAACTTCATCTCGAGGCTCTCAAAGAATTCTATGAGAATGCCCAACTTTTCGATGATGGTCGTTCTATCATGTATTTATTCCTAGAGTTTCCCGACACTATTTTCACCCTTACTTCAGAACTTATTGCCGACTTCTTTCAACTTTCCAATAAAGGGATTTTGCCCTCTGAATTCGGTGTTGGAGATTTCTCTGTTGTTTGGGAACATATCAAATTACAAAAAGATTCGTCCTACTCACACAATTTCAAGAAAAAGGAGTTCAAGACGAAGTATCAAATAATGGCGGACATCTGCGCTAAAGTTCTTGAGTGCAGAGCAGGATCGTTTGACAAAATTAGCCATTTGCAATTTCAGATGATGGTTGCTATTGCTAAGAATTACGAACTTAATTGGGCTAAGTTTATTTTTGAGCGTATTGTATCGATGTTGGGGAAGAAGACTCCCACCAAACCTTATGGCTTAGTATTAAGTTATATCTTGTATCGCAGCGGTCATGTTCCAAGCGTTGGGACTGCCGTTCCTAAAGAGAAGTTTTTGGGTAAGAAGATGATTTCATCCCTTCTTCACCCTGCTGCTGTTGGTGGAGCTGCGTTGCCCAAAGAAGAACGCTCTAGACGTAACGCTGAAAAGCTGAGCAAGAAGAAAGAGGAAGAAGCGCTTCACAGGATTGCTACAACTGAGCTCTATGAAGATTATCCTGAGTTAGCTTTTCCCACCGAAGAGCGCCCAGTAGATGTTGTATTGGGTTTGAACGTCAAGAAGTCCAAGGCTACTCCTCAAGCGCTTTCCAAAAAGTTGAAGAGGAAGAAACCGTCATCCCCTCCTCCCTCACCCATTCATTTCGAGAAGGAAGCTGAGGAAGAAGAGCAAACAGAAGCTCTTAAGCGGCAGAAAACAGTTGGATCAACACCCGCAGAATCTGAGGTATTTTACGTTACCACCGCTTGTGAAAAATCTGTCTCTTTAACACACCAAAAGATTCGAACTCCAGCAGCTAGAAATCTAACTGATCCTCGTGGTATTTCACAGTCAAGCACCCCATTGAGCGCTCCTGTAGAGCCTAGTGCAGAATCTATTCGAGCATCAGACGCTCAAGAACCATCAGCTGCTCAAGCTGATTTGCAAATGGAACCTGAGGCTAGTGAACCCTAAGTTCATCCTCTGGAGCCCATTGCTGAGACTAGCGCTCAGGGTAAGAAATTTCTTCTACTGAGGTCTTCTCTCGATTTTCTAACTTCTGTAGAAAATTTAATTCTTAAGGTGTGTTTCTTTCTTTCAGTTCCTTTAGATGTCGATGTTGAAGCAGAAGCTGCTGTACCTGTGTCTGAGAGCATGCCAGTGGAAATAGATGTGGACCTTTCACCAGTTGTGGCAATAGCTCAAGAAGTTACTACAGATGCTGAAAGTGATCTCCCATACACTGTGGGTAGATTAGCTGCTAGGCATTAGGTGGTGCTAGATAAAGACATAGACCATTCCGCTCTCTCTCCGACTTTACTCAATGAAGACTTTGCTCCGCATGAGGACATTGAAGAAGCCTATATCCATCCAGAACATTGTATTCAAGAAGCAATTGAGTACGATGCCTGGTTTAATCGGACTCTCTTTGATCAAGAGTTGACAGACGCTTAGAAAGATGAGCTCATTAGAATTGCATCCGAGGATCCAACACCTCCCCATAAAAAGTCCAAGAAGACTACAAAGTCTAAGTCTTCTATATCCAAGTCTTCTACCAGTACTGCAGAACCGGAAGTCCCCAAATGGACTTTAGTTGATATTCATGCTGATATCTCAGCCTCTAAACCTTCTAAGCCGAAGAAAGCTCCCGAGCCCTTGAAGAGGACTCTAGCTAAGGTTGATTATGCTTACTATAATGATCATCTGCACAGTGAACCAGAGGCTAGGTCACCGAGGAATGAGACCCTCAACTCTTATGATAACTATTCTCGCATTCCTCAAAGTCCAAGTGAGGAGACGCTCAACAAGCTCGGCTACTCTCACTATCCTGAGATAGTCGATCATTACTCCAATCTTGAGAAAACGAAGCCCCTCCGCTTGTGGAAAGCTAAAGGAATCACAATTCCTGACAAGCCCGTAGATTTGAAGCAAATGATCTCCCGAGAAGCGCAACCATACTTTGAAAGAGTGTGGCTTGGAGATTATAGTTCAGACCTCCAGCACTTCCTTGCCTTGAAGGACATTCATGATTGCGGATTTAGAGCTATCATTGCAGCCGGATCAGAATGGCTTATTGAAGAACTGAATGGGTCGAGGCATATGACTTGAAGCGCCATACTATTGAAAAAATGGGCGCTAGCCCAGTGTTGTTTATCAAGCTATTCATGACAGACGCAAACGCTTTGCCCGATATTGTCTTGATTCCTGCATTCAGCGCCTCGGACCTATTCTATCCTTGCCAGCTATTGGACAACCTATTGAAGCATCCTTTAGCCAAGCGCTTGCTCAGCTCAGTCAGTCCACCCTTATTCCAGAAGTGAGCAGTGCTCTCAGTGGCGAATCTTCAAGCGCTAATATGGAAATGGATACTGAGCAGCGCTATAAGTTCCTCTTTAATAGAATGAGACTCAGAAATGCTGTGCAACTAGTCGACCGCATCTTTACTCAGCACGTTGTCACAGCTTCTGAAGCCTCTATCAATGCCTTCTCAGGCTTCATCTTTTTGGATTCCTATCCCCAGGAGTTAAGCGCTCATTACCAGAGGGTAATTGACTTGCTCAAAGGTCATTGTAACCCAGTGCTTACTCAAGCTGTCTTGCCCTACTTAGAGGACTACTGCAAACTTTACATTTCTAATCTTCCAGACTTGCCAGCAGATAGGTTGCTGTTCTTCAGCAAGGAGAAAACCAATGACTCTCTGTTCTTTATTCCAGGGTCAAGCGCTAGGTTAAATCCAGTTCATCCTATTGATGCTATTGGTCCTATATGGGTAACCACCAGAGAAAGCCCATTTTCTGTTTTGTTGCAAGAATTACTCCAGCCCTCTACTTCAGAAAATATATCTTGGCGATGTTATGCCAACGATGGGAATGATTCCTACAGAAATCACTCCAGAATCATCTTTGATTTCATCGTTGCAGTGGCTCTCACAATTTCGTCAGCTCTTTTCTTCAACGCCACGTCTTGCCAATTCTGCCTTTGAGTACACGGATACTCTGGTTCCTATTGTCCGAGAAGCGTCTTTTAAGGAGGACGTGGAGACAATTTTCGAGGAAGAAGCCCCTATCGGCGCTATCGTTCCAGTACACGTTGACATTTCAAACGCTTTGGCAAATGAAGCTAAAATGGATTCTGCAGAAGTCCATGCTCCAAATGCTATTTTTCCAGAAAATGAACTAACTGTTGTTTCGGAGGAACCTCTCGAAAGAGATCCAGCGTGTGGTAAAGCGGTTGTTTCCACATAACCTTTGCCCATTCAGGCGCACTTCTCCAGTGACTCTGAAAGTGATGATGATCCGGATGCTCAAGATTTCAGGAAAGCGGTTAAGAATTCTCTTGCTCATATCAAAGGTTCTTGCTCCCGTATAGAAGAATAAGGAAAATCAATGCATTATCCAGTAGAAAGACTTCTCGACGCTGACATGAGCAATCCAAACAAGCTTACCATTCTATTAATGAATAGTATAGTGCCGCTTATCACCGAACTTTCAGACAATGTCACTTGGTCACTTGCCGAAAATGCAACTGCAGCCGCTATTGCTGCTCAAGTCACTCTCTTGATTGATGAGGTTAAGCTCTTACGCAGAGAAGTATCTGAGCTTCGCTCTTTACAATCTCAACCTCTTGATGCTGATGTCAAGAAGGAGGAAAAGGAAAAGGGTAAACAGTCCAAGAGCTTGGAAAGCCATGATGATAAACGCTGGGAAGAGTTACTAAATTCAATCAAATCGATCCAACAAACTGTTCTCAAGAAGCGTAAACCTCGGTTTTATAGAGGTTACCCTATTCCAGATCTTTCGGTTGAGTTACTTGAAGAGTTAGGTACCACGCTGTTTGCTGCTTATGTGCCTTGTAATATTCATCCCAACAGAGCTCCAGTCACAAGAACCCTTGTACTTAAATGACACATTAATGAATGAGTTTGCTGAAACATCTCGTTTCTGGCTATATACTAACATATAGCTAACCTCTAACTTCTAAATGCCAACTTTATTTTACCTTGGGTTTTTGTTCTCTAACTCTTGGACTATAAAAGAGTTAAGGTCTTGACATCATCAAAAAGGGGGAAATCGTTAGGAAATTTCTTGTTAGATGTTTTGATGATGACAAGATAGGTTTCATATTAGACCCCAAGGATATGTAAGTTTATCTTTTGTTAGAATGTGTATAAGCATTTAAAGTTATCAAGTTGTAATTTTTAGTTAAGGCATTTTATCTTTATAGCTTTAGACTAGTATCTAGTGCTTGAGCTAAGATAATATTCTAGGTGAGTCTATCAAAGTGAAATCGAAGATCAGCGTCTGAAGACTTTGAAGATGAGAGATTCATTAAGCAGCTGTCAAGCGCTTATAAATTAATTCAGGATGACTTTCGTTCTTAAGCGCTTGTCGTCACCTGAAGTTAATTCGAAGTCAATATGTTATTAAATGCAATCAACGGACATTTATTTCAATGGGAAATAAATTCAAATGCATTAAATGCTTGATAAGAGCATTAAATGCTTGATAAGAATTATTGACGGTACGGATGTGCCTTCCCCATTGACTGTCAACTTAAACTAGGTCTGCTACCCACTCTGTATAGTAGAATTTTTTTAGAGATGTCAAAAAAAGACTAAGTCACGCGCCTCGTGCTTCTCACGCCCCTGCTTGTGTCCAACGGACAAATTCCCAGAAAAGTCTATAAATAGATACTCACAGCTCAAACCTAACATACAGAATTATTCACTTATGCTGTTGAAATCTATATCCAACTTTCAAAGCTCAAATCCTCCATAGCCAAAATTTCGTTGAGCTTAATCATCTCTACAGCCAAATCAATATCTCTTACCTCTTCATAGAAGAACCTAACCTTTCAAAGAGATATTACCAAAGTGTTTGAACTTTTCAAATCAAACAAAACTGTGATAAAAACCCATGAACCTATTCCATCTGTGTGACGAAGTTGTTGAAGACAAAGAATTATTTCTGAGTGAGGAAAACATTGTCAGAAGAAAATCTTAGCCGAGTTGAAATCTGTGTGATCAGGGAACTCGAGATCAAGCCTTCATCAATTTGCTACTATGTAGAAGTTGTCCGTGTGAAGCTTCGTGCTTCGTTTTAGTGAATTCCTCCTGTGTGGAAAGGAGTAGATGGACGTAGCTGAGATTACACAAACCCAGTGAACCTTACAATTCTCGTGTCTTATTTATTTACTGATTTACTGTCTATATTTATATTCTACCTTTTATCTTGAAAAAGACAAGTAAATTAGTTAAGTGTCTATTTGACTAAATCAAACGCTAAGTAACTAAGTTGCATTTTGGAACGTTAAAACTTTCAAAGAGAAGACTCAAATCTTTCCGTTGTGCTAACACTGATTAAAGAAGTGAATGCTTAAACCTATCTGGTTAGAGTATTCAAATCTTGAAGTCTAAGTAAACTTTCTAAAAAGAGTCTTCAGTAGACGCTTAGTCAAGCTCCTACATTTTCAAGCGTCCAAATTAGTTTTAATACGAATAATTTTTGAAGTCGAAAAAGACTTCAGGGTGTATTCAAACCCCCCGCCTTCTAAACCCTTTCGTATGCCACTTGGGCCCTACAAAAGTACTAAAAAAATGTACACGCCAACATAGTGTATGAATGTTGCAATTTTTCCTGCAATTCGCCAACATAGCTGGAAAAGAAAGATATCAATATGTTCCCTTAGAGCTAAAAAAGCCTTCCATAGAGGCATTATTGTATTACCCGCGACCCCAATAGAGGTCAATATGGGTGGAACGACAAAAATCCCCCGAGCTACCAAAGACTCGAACGAGGATAGTCCACTCGATAATCCTTCCAGCAATACCGAGAGAGGTTGAGGATCTATGGCAAGATCTCCCCCCTCCCACCAAGGTTCTGGACCGAGATTATCCAAGAGTAAAAACATGAGAGGTAACCCACGCCTCCGCATAAAACGTGGCCACAAACCATGCCACTTATTTGAAAGGCATAAATATAGAGTGAAATCAAGCTTGAACTAGCCCCTCAATAGCTTTGAACAAGCTTTGAGAGATACCTCACTACTCCAAGCGTTTTTCACCAAAAAACACTAGGGAGTGAGGGGCACATGAGCAACCTTATGAGGTGGCTAAGTGCACCCAAAAAAATCGTCCACCCATCAAATCAAATCATGGGGTTAGGAAACATAAACAAGAACTAAGCTGTGATAAGACAAAAGCAATAAGCGAAAAGTAGTCTTACAAAGCACAAATAGTTAAAAGTTAGTCTTACAAATCACGAATAAACAAGAGCCATAAAGGCTAACTAAATTATCAAACTAACATAAGAATAAATAGCACTACATGCAAAAGAACTAGCTATCATGAGGAAGGTCATCGCCACGCCTCCCAACATGTGGCACACCTTCCTCATTGCTATCATCAGCAGTCGCTCCATACATCCACTTAAAGTCTTCTTGAGAATAGCGACCACTTTCCCTAAGAGCCCGACGGCACTTCCGGACCGTCTTCCCCATAAAGCCAAGGGCAATATCACACTCTTTGTTATTACACTCATTGAGAAACTTGGCGCTCGCCCAAAACTCATTCACCGCCGAATCCTCGGCGTCTTCCAAAGTTTGCTTACCAGCACTCAAGCCAAGGAAGACCTTGCCACAAGAGGACTCCTTCTCGAGGTCTGCAACAGTCGGCTGATACTTCATTTCCCATTCTTTGGCTGCTGCCTCAGCCTTTGAGGATTTTGAAAGAGGTTTATTGTTCTTCTTCGAACAATCTTTCGATTTCCCTTCGAAGTGCTCAGACCGAAGGCGAAGGTGATAAGATAGTTGGATCAACTGAAAAAGCAAAGGTAAAAATAACAAAGCGAAGAAACAAAAATAAAACTATACTCACCCGGCCCTCGTCGACGGAGATGTCTTCGTCAGTCTGATCTGCCGACAACATACACAAACGCTGAGAATCATAGTCATTCACGGCGTGCCTCATCATCGACCACGGGGTAACTAGATCACCCGTATCCCCAAACGACTGAACTAAGGGGTCTCGGTTCACCCCAAAAATAAACAGCCATTTGCCACAACCTGGGGTACCGCAACTCACGGGAGAAACATCCCTCCTGCGCTTAGGGAGATGAGGGGCTCTAATGTAAGTAAGCTCAAAAGAACGGCCTCGCGCACCAGCTATGCCTCCCTCATCTGAAGACGACTTTCCCTTAAGGCTAGCTAAGAAAGCTCCGACAGGGGCATCATGAGAACTCTATTAGCCAAACCGGCCATCATAAAATCAAAATCAAGGGTGATAGGCATCCCGAAAGGTGGTGGAAGATCGGGCACCCCCTGGATTACGCCCTTGCCCTTTTGGAGAGGGCAAGCAAGCTCGGTGTGTCGGTCCTGTTGCCCACCCCTAGGGGCGATGGTAGGGGCTAGCGTCTTAGAGCGCCCCCTCACGCCTGAAACAAAAATTTCAAACTAGTAAGTTAGTGAAACTAAATCATATTCACCACTTGCAAAAAAAAAATAAAAATGAATACTTGATGCGTAACTATATGAAATGAAATTAAGTACCTCCGCGGCCTAGATATAATATTGTGAGGGGCGATCCTTTCGTACCAGAGCATGGGGGTAAGAATGGGCAAGCTTTGTACAGTAAAGTAAAAGAATTTGGCCTTCTAGTTGCCATTGGAATTAATCTTCCCTTCCAAAAATTTATATGGAGACAGGGGGTAGAAGTGCACAAATGACCCACTTGAGCTCATCCGGGTATCAAAAAGGGTCTGAAAGCATCTAGGTTCACGTCAAGCTAAAAGTCCCGGAACCGACGGATGAAGCCTTCAAATTGTGCAAAACTGACTGATGCACACTTTGTAATGGCTCAAAATTATCCCTAGCAAGGGATTACATGATAAAGAAATGCCCATGTGAAAATACTCCAAGTAGAGGGTCATGTGACCCCGTGGAGGGTTTCCTATCCCATCATCCAGCTTGGGCTTCACCACTTTGAGCTCCGGTGGAGCATGCTCGAAGAGCGCTCTCAATTCCTTGGTAGTGATGGTGGACTGGCAAAGTAGTGAGATCCATCGTGCGATCCCGCTTCGACCTTCCATTCCCCCAATTCCTTGTAGTCACTCGCCAACGACACTAAGTCATCGTGCTCAGAACTATTGTAGCTCGACGATGATGATGAACTTTCAACGCCTGAAAAGAAAAAATCACAGAAATAATTGTGAGATAAATGATAAAGGCGTAAGCATACAATGTAAATAAAACCAAGGGGCAACCCCAAACAAGAAGCCCATAGGGCCAAATGCCTCGCTGTCGACCGCGGGGCACAAACATACCTCGCGGCAGCGCGAGGCACCCGACGCAGCCATGATGACGGGGGAGGGAGGGCATTGTGAGAACCCCCCCTCCCCCGAGGACGAAGGGTCACACGCCCGATGTGAGATGGCCCCCCACTTTGGTGGGCGTAGACGATGGCCACTTGCGTACTTGTCACAAATCATCAAAAACCCACTAGACTCTACGTCAAGAAGAAAATAAACATTAAAATTATGAATGTCAAAGAGCAATGGAGAAAGGTCTTTACCTTTTCCTAGATGATCTCTACCCATTGTGGAAAAGAAGAAAACCTCCTAGAGAGAGAATTTTTTCACAAGTTAAAATTTTGAGAAGATAAAAGTATGAGTGAGTGTGAAAGTGAAAATCATCATACCTACCTCTATTTAAATAAAAAGTAGGTGGGATGGCCTTAAGACCCCCACTCCAGTACAAACTGGAGCTGAATGGCACTGCATGCGCGACATAACTTCTACTCCTGGATATTCCATTAGGTAAACCCGGGAGTGGGGGGCATTATGATGTGGACCAAAAATGTCTAAGGGCATTAAGGTAATTAATCTCCCCCAGCTTGGGCCGGGGCACCACCCGTGGATCAAGTCCGCAATTAATATATTAGTCAAGCCCAAAGGGCTAATGATCCAATAAGAGTATGGTCCACTACGTTATAAAGGCCGTAGAGTTAATTGGACTACTTTAATAATTTAAAGGCTAAGTATGAGGTATATTAATAAGTCTGATGGACTACTGCTAGAAGTGAGCCCATGGCCCACAGCCCATAACCATCTCCATACAAATAACTTAGAAGAGCTGGTGAAAGATTATTATCTGCTTTCTTAGAAAAAATCCACGGGCTACTTCTGAGAGTACTTTCACCATAGAACTACGAACTGACTTGATCCCATTTCATCGGGTACGTAGGTACCTCGCATAACAGCAAGTGCAGTCTATAAAATTTTCAACCTTTAAGCTAGTTTGTTGTGAGTTGGATCGAATTTCCTCTCCATGTGGTAAATCTCGTGATATTTTCTGACTGACGAATTTTATCAGCATCATATACATCTCTTGTCATGGTTAAACATGTCAACATATGTTTGTGGTAAAACAAAAATTCTTGTCAATGAAAATTTATAATTAATGACAATTTTAACATTATCACTTGATATTGTTAAAAATGAATATCATGCTAAAATTAACGAACATATTATTGATGAAATCGATTTGGTAGAAAAAGATTATTACAATGGAAATAAGAATAACCAGAAAACTATTACAATAATAGAAGGAACTAATCTTCTACTCTTAGAGCTGACAAAAGAAGAATAACAGTAGAGAGAATAAAAACTCTTGATAGCAAAACAAGAAGAATAATAGAAGAGAAGAAGAATGTTGTGAATGTGAGAGAGCGAATCCAAAGAAATCTGCCAAATTATGTGTTGAGGTAAAACTGAACCATAGGGATTGATATAATCTGAAATTGCAAAGCAACCCCCAAATACTTGGTCAACTACAAGTTGACCCCAAGATTAAAGAAGTCGGGCTGGAAAAATGGGCCAAGGTAGCTGCACGAACTGGGCCTAAAGGGACATGGGCCATGAATATGTAAAATTCTGAAGTGAGACTGGAGCACCCAAATAGCTTGAACCAAAGGTAGCCCTTTTCTTCAACAATATTTTATCACTAATATCTTTTTTTTAGTGACATAAGTGTATCATTATAATTAGAAATGAGTTTTCTTATGTATACATGTGTAAGCATGTTAATAATTATTTCAATATATATGTAATTATATGTATGTATAAACCTTATCAGCATAGTTGACATAATAATAATTAAAATTATTATGTAAATATTACCGTGCTAAATATATGTCCATGTATATGTTTTCTTTTTGGAAAAAATCAATTGCACTAGAATAAAAAAGATACAAAAAAATGCACGAAGGATCGCCTTGCCACAAAGAAACTAATCAACAACAGATTAGTTACTAGACTTGATAAACGATCCCATTTCTTTCTATGTATACGATACTGATGTAAAACCCCAATGAAGAGGGCTTTGTAATCCGTGTAATGTAACCTTCCATTAGGCTTTCTATATTACCCTTTTATTGAATTTTTAGCCAAAGTCTCTCAAACCAGACGGTTTTCAGACTTTTGGTGTTAAGACACCCCTAAAAACTTAATAACTCGGATAATATAGTCCACCAAACAAAACTAGAGGATTATGCTCCTCTCACTGCTATTGTTTCTAATCCCATACACATATCCGATAATCGTTATACACTAAGTCAAGTATGTCAAGCCAACTCACTGCTACTAGGACTTCTCTCAAGCCACAAACGGCAACAATGTTCACTACCTCACGCTAAATATTACCAAGCGATTCTCCAAATTAGTCTAAGACCAACACTTTGTAACTACTCTTTCAGATTTAGGGAAACCAGCCGATTCCTCACAATTTCCAAGGCTTGATAAGCCACTACCCTCGCATTTTTGGAATTACCCATGAAAATACGAGCATTTCTTTCCTGCCAAATCATATAAACTATCGTTGCGAATAGAATTCGATACGCAACATTGATCAGATGAGATCCTCGCCACTTACCCGATGCATGCATCACACCGTGTGGCCATGAAGTCCATGGTCAGGCAAATTATACTTGTTGCTGAAAAAATGATAGACACTGTTTAGAGTATGTGCAATTGAAAAAAAGGTGGTCATGAGATTCTATCATATTCAAAGAGAACAAAAAATATTATTATTAGTCCCTATTCATAATTTATCTCGCATAGATGGTCATTCTTGAATAGCTAACCATAAGATGAAATTTTTTCTAGGGATTTTATCTGGATCACGAAGAATCTGATTCCAATGATTAGAGCTACCCCAAAGTCTCACTATTTCTCTAGCTTTACCAGTTGAAAATTTGCCATTTGTAGCATTTTTCCATTTAATAACATCTTCTGAGCCAGAATGTATCAATGGTAAACTCATAAAGATCTCCCCTATCTCTAATGCCCGAGTTCGAGGCCAGCACTGTCCACCATCATGAATAACTGCTGAAATCCTCGAGTCCTTAGGTATACCCAAAATAGTTGAACCTCCATGAAATATTTTCTCCAGTATCCCTTTCTCGTGCCACGGATCTTGCCATAGTCAAATCCGATTACCATTACCAATATGATATTGAATATAAGGAGTAATTATATCTCTCATTTTCATAAGTTGTTTCCAACTCCAAGAGCTAGAGGAAGCAACTTTCACACTCCAAATAGATTAATTATGCAGCTTGTTTGCACTAACCCCAGCAACCCAAATTGAATCTTTATTTTCCGTTATAAACTGCCAAAGGTGTCGAATCATCAATGCTTGATTACTCGCATATAATGGCTTAATTCCTAAACCACCTTCCAATTCCGGCAAACATATATCTGTCCATGAGACTTTCGCATAACCTGTTTCCTAGTTCCCGTACCATAAAAACTTGCGAAATAATTTTTCCAAAGCGCAAATCACTCCTTTGCGAAGAATAAAGACACCCAACCAATAGATATGCATAGCCGCTAGTACCGATTTTTATTAATTGAACTCGCCCCGCATATGATAAAGATTTATTACTCCACGAGCTTATTATTGTTAGATTAGAGAAAATCCCGTAGGGAACTTGTATTACTGAGTAACATATTTATAGAGATACATGTACTTGGTAAACAAGAAACCCTAACTATAAATAACGAAAAGATAAGTACACAAAAAACATAAAGAAACCTAAACTAATATAAATACCAGAAAGATATGGAGAGATATTATATTATTTAACATTCCCCCGTAGTCGAAATGTGAGGGTCTTGAATGTTGAGACTGGACCAAAAATCGAGAAGAAGGTGGTAGAGGGACATGCTCGAACATGTTGGGCATGGACGTTCGAAGAGTTCAAGGGCGAGAAGAGGACAACATAGGAAGCACGGTTGGGTAGCGGCAACGGCAATGCGCGGCGACTGGAAGCCAAAGAAAGAAGGCAGGGGCAGTGGCGGTCATAGAAAGACAAGAAGAAGAGAAAACGAGATAAGGGAGAAAAAGCTAGCGGCGGCCATATAAACAAGAAGAAAAGAAAAATAGGGAGGTGAGAAGAAATAGGCAGCGGCGGCGAAAGGTAAAAAATAAGGTAAAAAAAAACTAAACTAGATAAGGGGCACCAGACGGGGACGATGACTTAAGGGTGGCAGTGGAAGCGAGAGATCATGGCTCGAAGCCATGGCTTTGATACCATGTTAGATTAGAGAAATCCCCGTTGGGAACTTGTATTATTGAGTAACATATTTATAGAAATACATGTACTTGGTAAGCAAGAAACCCTAACTATAAACAAAGAAAAGATAAGTATAAGGAAACATAAAAAAACCTAAACCAATATAAATACCAGAAAGATATGGAAAGATATTATATTATTTAACATTTATAAGCAGCGCACAATCGGAGATAGTAAGTTTTGACGTAATCATTGGAACTCCGAGATATCGTATCGGAAGAGACTCCAATGGAAAACCATAGACATCACATATTCGCTGCTCATTCGTTCTAGCCTATGCCGAAATCAAAACATTACTTTTTTGTTGATTATCTTGAAGAACCGATAATTGTGTGAATAAATTTGTGCCTTGTTTAAACAATTGTATCAATGTCCATGTATATGTTAAAGTTGTTGTTGCTGACATAGCAATTTTAACAAGTGAAATTTTGTCATTATAAGATTGTATTTTCATGTGAACCAAATAAAACTATCGACAATTTAATCTTAGAAGGGTTACCAAACTACTGCACGAAAAGACAATTCAAGGTGGAATTCTATGTGAAAACCTAAGGCTATGTTTGTTTGTGTTTCAAGATTATGTTTTCATTTTCATTCTCGTTTGAAAATAAAAATACGTATTTTACACTATTCTCAATTGAAAATACACTTATTTTCATTTTCTACTTTCATATTATTCAATGACTACATTTCACTTTACCAAATCACACTCACATTTTTCTTTCTCGCATCTCCTTCAAAAAAATCCGTATTACCAGAAACAATTGTGGTGTTAGAGGGGATTAAAGTACACATTATTAACTTTCATAGTCTTATGCATATTTTAAGACCCATTTTGTTTATTTTTAATTCTTTTTTTGGTCAATTTTTATATATTTAATCAATATAATAATATCTAGGAAAATGATATTGGAGCTCCAATTATATTTATTTCTCTAAGAAAAAGACAAGAATAACCATTTCTAAATAAAAGTCAACTTTTTTGCTTCATTTTTTTCCCACTATTTAAATCTTCATACTAATAAATTCTGCTTATGTTCAGTCTAGATCATTAATTAATTAATTTTTACTTCATCTATAATCATGTCAAAATAATATATTTATGAATAAAGCAATGCATAACGATCTTTTTTAATCTTTAAAAGCATAAAATATTTATTTATATGCAAGCATAAAATTATTCATCATGATCAATTAAAGAAAATAAAATCATATTCTTAATCTTTTATGTATTCAAATTCATATTGTATAAAAAGTCGCTAATTAATTTTGAGCGAAGAGCATGATTTATGTTAATTATTTTTATGCATTATTGTTTGAAGAAACTAAACTTATTGCTTGAACAAAAATATAAAATTGATTTCTAGATTCTAATATAAAGGCAAAGTAGAGTGAATTAATTGAAGTTGATATTCATTTTTATGTTTTTTTTTGTTCATATAATAATTGTCAGTCTTGATTTAAAATATTATTACTTTGTTTTGTTGATGATGCTCTGCACTTTAATTACTTGTTCCTTTTTTGTCGAATATTACTTTTATGAATTGATTTTGACTTAAAGTAGCCAAAAAAACCTATAACATGACAATAGTTTTGTTTTAAATGCATAGGAGTAGTTTTAAAAACTAAGGATAATCTTGTCATATACAAGTGTAAAAATTAAAGTTGGAGCTCCTGTAGTAAATTTTGGAGTGTCAATATCATTACCCTAGTATCTATTATTTTATTTGTAATATTCATATAATCAGTACTTCTAACTAAACCAATCGTTTCACACATGATTAAATCATCAATTCCAAACATTTTCAAAAATACAACCAAAGATGCTATATTTTTACACAAAATAAAAAAACTCATTCTCACATGCGTTTTAAGAAATGGCAGCTGAAACTAATATGAATACCCTTCCAAACATAGCCTAAACTTTATTAGTAGGGCAAGATCATTTGTATTTTAGTAAAGGATTTTGAAAGTCAAAACCTCATTTTTCTTATTCTTATCCTATTCATTAATTGCTTAAAAGGAAAATTTGTTACTTTGACCAATTGAACACCAATAGGTAAGAGAAGACCGTAAGAGGCACTATTTTCTCCATAGCTATATTCAATAATTCGAGCACCATTAAATGAAATCCAAAACTATTTACTGCAGTATATCATCTATGAGAAATGATGGATGAATCTGGATTATTGTACATTCTGTCGGAATCGAGTTGTGATATATATATATATATATATGTTCAACCAATCCGGCCGGCAATGGCTATGACCCAAACAAATATTTTTCAGTGAGGAAATTCTCATAGTCATGTCCAACAGATCTAGTTTGTTGCACCAATTGTCCTAGTTAACAACAACAACAAAAATTGACGTATGCAATCGCAGAAAGAATAAGTTGATAAAATAAAATACTGTAAGAGGGAGGTGTACACGAGACGTTATGTTTCCTTATGTAGAAAACTTTATGGGTTTGGAATAGTCTTATATTATCAAGTTGTAGATATAAACAGAAATACGTAACCAAACACGTTCATAGAAAAGGGCAGATAGAAATAGTCTGGGTTTTTGGTTTTTGGGACAAGGGGGGTTGCATCTATTACAATCATAAAATGAAATCAGAATTTGTTCTATTTGGTTATTAAATTGTTAGAGTAGATAAAACCCCGTGGGGAAAACTATATTGCAACTCACGTATAAATAGATTATAAGAGATTACAATGAAACCCTAACTTATTATACAAGAATAAGATATACCAAATATCTACAATATCTTTCCTATTTCAACACTCCCCCCCCCCCCCAGTCGGAGCAGGAGATTCTCAAATGCTTAGACTGGATCGGAAGTCCAAAAAAAACTGTGACGGTAAACCTTTGGTGAAGATGTCGGCAAACTGATGGGCAGACGGAACATGCATCACACGAACTTCACCTAAGGCAACCTTTTCTCTTACAAAATGAATATCAATCTCTATATGTTTAGTACGTTGGTGTTGTACGGGATTAGAAGCAAGATAAACAGAGCTAATGTTGTCACAATAAACAATAGTAGCTTTAGGTAACGGGCAATGTAATTCAAGAAGGAGATTGCGAAGCCCAGAGGATTCAACGACAACATTAGCGATACCAAGATACTCCGCCTCAGCACTAGAATGAGAAACTATAGGCTGATGTTTAGAGGACCCAAGAAATGAGATTGTCGCCCAAAAAAACACAAAAACCAGAGGTTGAACGATGAGTTTCCGGACAGTCGGCCTAATCAGCGTCAGAGTAGGCAATAAGATGGTCAACAGTGGAAGGACGAAGACATAGTCCATGTGAGAGAGTCCCCTGGAGATAACGAAGAATTCGTTTGAGAGCATACATATGGGGCTCACGAGGATCATGCATGTATAGGCAGATTTGTTGGACAACATAGGCAATATCTAGCCTAGTGCTGGTGAGATATTGTAAAGCACCAGCAAGACTACGATAGAGAGTGGGATCGGGAACGGGAGAACCAGAGGAGGGAAGTTTCGATTTTGTATCCACAGGAGTGGCACAAGGATTGAATGTGGACATGCCGGCGCGGTCAATGATCTCACGAGCAAACTTAGATTGACAAAGAAAGAGGCTAGATGAGGGACGAGTAACAGAGATACCGAGGAAGTAATGGAGAGGACCTAGATCAGTCATAGAAAACTCGGAAGACAGTAAACGAGTAATCGTATGAAGGAGAGAAGAAGATGAGGCGATGAGAACTATATCATCAACATAGAGGAGTAGATAAGCAGTGTCAGGACCACGACGTAGGACAAAAAGAGAGGTGTCGGCTTTGCTACCGATAAAACCTAAGGAAGAGAGGAAATGAGCGAACCGTTGATACCAAGCACGGGGGTCCTGTTTGAGGCCATAAAGGGCTTTCTTAAGACGACAGACATGAGTAGGATATCGTGGGTTTACGTACCCGAGAGGTTGTTTCATAAAAACCAACTCAGAGAGATTACCATGCAAGAACGCATTTTTGACATCCAACTAATGGAGAGGCCAAGAACGCGACAAAGCAAGTCTTAGAATAGTGCGAATGGTGGCTGGCTTGACGACGGGGCTAAAAGTTTCATCGTAATCCAAACCCGGTTGCTGAGTGAAACCTTGAGCGACGAGACGGGCTTTGTATTGCTCAAGGCTACCTTCAGAGTGAAACTTATGCCGAAAAATCCACTTGGAACCCACGAGGTTAACATTGGGAGGGCAAGGAACAAGATCCCAAGTGGAATTGGCATGAAGTGTAGAAAGTTCAGCATCCATGGCAGTTTTCCAGTGAGGGTCACGAAGAGCTTGAGTGTGAGACCGGGGAAGAAGAGGGGAGGGTTCAGATATGGCAGTTAGATTAAGGAATTGGCGAGGACGAAATATGTCATTTTTAGAGCGTGTGGTCATTGGATGAATAGAAGTAGAGACAGAAGAGGACGGGGTGGGGCTGGGAGGAGCTACATTTTGGTCTGGAGGTGAATCCTCGAGCGGATGCGAGACGGGGACGGGAGGAGACGAATTAAGAGGAAGAGATTGATGGATAAGAGGAGGAGGATCATCATCAAGGGGAGAGAGAAAATGGTAATCCTCTTCGTTAGATTGATGATGGAAAGACGTAAAAGGGAAAACATTTTCAACAAAAGTGACATGCCGAGAAATGATAACTTTGTTAGTAGTAAGATCAAGACAACGGAAGCCACGGTGGTTGGAAGGATATCCTAAGAAAACATATGCAGAAGACCTAGGGGCAAGTTTATGACTAGCAATGGCAGTAAGATTGGGATAACATAGATAACCGAAAACGCGTAGGTGGTCATAGGCAGGAAAAATATTATACAGAATTTCGAAGAGGGTACGATAGGAGAGACTGGTGGTAGGGAGAAGATTGAGAAGATGTACAGACATATGGAGTGCTTCTACCCAAAATAAAGATGGTAATTTAGCTTGAAAAAATAGAGAACGAATAATATTATTAATAGTTTGAATTATACGTTCAGATTTACCATTTTGTTGTGAAGTATATGGGCAAGAAAAATGAAAAATAATACCGTGAGAATTAATAAAATTATGAAAACTAGAATTATCAAATTCACGACCATGGTCGCATTGGAAAGCTTTTATTTCAGAATTAAATTGATTTTTGACATAGGTACGAAAATTAGAAAAAATATTAACAACTTCAGATTTATTTCGAAGCGGAAAAATCCATAAGAAATGAGAAAAATCATCTAAAAATAAAACATAATATTTAAAATCATTCGAACTAACAATAGGTGAAGTCCACAAATCAGAATGAACAATATCAAAAATACGAGTAGTTTTATTTGCCGAACTAGTAAAAGGAAAACGACGGTGCTTGCCTAATTGACAGACATGACATAAAGACAAAAAAGATCCTTGAGACTTAATAAAATTCCTAGATGATAAAAATTTAAAGATAGAGTTGCTCGGGTGGCCAAGGCGGTGGTGCCAAATGATCGGAGAGATGGCAGCGAGACTGACAGCAGAGGAAAAGCGAAGAACACCGGTGGAGTGGAAGGGATATAAGTCACCATTGCTGTCACTATGATAAATTTGAGCGCCGAAATTAAGATCCTTCACAGAGAAACCAAATGGGTCAAATTCGATTGAACAAGAATTGTCACGAGTGAATTGACGGACGAAAATAAGATTTTTAAAAATATTAGGAGCCACTAGAATATTACGAAGATGAAAGGATGACGAAGAGTTAGGAATAAAAGTGTGACCAATAGAAGAAACGAGAATAACAGCACCATTACCTACTAAAATAGATTTTGAAAATTCACAAGGTGTAATTGAAGAAAGTGTACCTTTGTGAGAGGTTATGTGAGCAGAGGCACCCGAGTCCATGTACCATCCATCATCGAGCTAATTAACAGCCATAGTTGAGAAAAGGGACTCAAGATCCGTGGGCTGCTGGAAATAATTTGTTGGTGCAGAAGTGGGTTGCATGGAGGGCTGCTGAAATGCATAAGTGGGATGCTGTGTTGAAGGCCCAAAATATGCTGGAGCCTGACCTGCTGGAAGTGCATGGGCGGAAGACTGGGCCGAGTGGAAAGGAGATGGCCCAAGAAGCCCAGGCGTTGATTGTTGGGTATGCTGGACCGAAGCCCAGGAAGGGGCGTTTGTGTAGTGGGCTTGAGTGTGAGGCCCGTGACCTGTACCTGCAAAAAAATTGGGGGAGGGATTGTGAGGGCCCACGAAATGGGCTGGACCTTTGTTATAGCCTGATTGAGAAGAATGTGCCCAAGAGCTGTTAGGGGCAGAATTAGGTGGGAATTTCCATGAGCTTGGGCCATATGAATTGTGGGGATAATTACGGGTGCCTTATCCAAAGTTCTTGCCAGTACCACGACCAAAATTCTTACCCCTACCGCGACCTCGGCCTCTACCGTTATCATGGCGAAAAGGAGTTTGAGAATAAAGAATAAGTGGGGAATCGGGTGAGGGAGTAGAAGGGGTAATTTGAGATTCACGAGCCTCGTGTAAAATCAACATATTACGAGCGTGAGTGAAAGAAGGAAAAGGATTTTGATTGGTGATAACATCGATGATGCTATTATAGGAATCTGGTAAATTAATAAGAATTTGTAGAACCAATTCTTGATCAGAAATAGGGGAATCAACATCCTTAAGATTATCAGCTACTCGTTTCATATCACGACAAAATTCAGAGATTGACAGGGTTCCTTTTTTGAAATTACGAAAATGATCTTGTAAATGAAGAGAACGTGAGGGTTTATTATTGTGAAAAAAAGACTCAAGATTATCCCATATTTGTTTGGCAGTAAAGCCATCACCACTAACACTATCGAGAAGATTGGCATCGACAGAATTATACATCCAGGTTTTAATTTTGGAATCAAGCGAGAGCCAATCTTCATCGTTATCATCTTTGGGCAAAGAGGACCCATTGATATGACTAAGAACACGATAACTACGACAAATATCGAAAAAAATTATTTTCCAAAGTTTGAAACGAGGGTTTTCTTCACATAATTGAAATTGAAAAGATGAAAGACAGTATTGATGGAGTATGCGGGATGAGGGGGGTTAGCTGTATGTGGAGCGGGTTCACAAGGTTTGGGATTTAGTGGATCTACTTCTGCCATGATAACAAGAAAGAGACAAAGATAGAAATAGAGAAAACAAGAATAAAGCCAAGGAACTCACTAGAAGAATGGATTCGGCTGTTGAAGGTAATGTAGAGTAGAAATTTTGGTCGCGGGGTCGACGGCTTGAAGGGAAGGTGCGGACAGATCGACGGAGGATGGAGAAAACTCCGTGTTAGGCTGATACCATGTTAGAGTAGATAAAACCCCATGGGGAAAACTATATTGCAACTCACGTATAAATAGATTACAAGAGATTACAATGAAACCCTAACTTATTATACAAAAATAAGATATACAAAATATCTACAATATCTTTCCTATTTTAACATAAATAATAGGTGCGAGCTAGCTCAGATAATCCTCCACACAGGTTTACCGTTATGACTCTTTGAGCTCACTTTAGCAACTTATGAAGCGGGATCTTAACTCTAATGTGCTTGCTTCTAAAATTCTTAAAATTCACAGTAGAAGTTTGTAGAGAGGAGAGTGAAAGGAATTACGTTTAACACTTGTCTAAGTTTCAGTGGGTGCAAGATTCATATCAAAAAATGAGCAAAAGGAGATTCCAATAAAACATGGAGGAATACAACAATAGATGTAAATTGTGTAGGAATGCAAAAATTGTAAGTTATAATCTACATCTGTTCATTTAATCATACCTAAATGTTTTTCAACTCTACTAAGAAAGAATTTTATCATCAAAATTATTTTTTAAATTCAAGGACAAAAGAAGGATCATTTTAACTTCAACTTATCATATTAAGTATTTCCAAAATGTAATTTGGTGCAACATTTTGATTTTGAAGATTTTTTTTTTACTCTCTCTCTTGGCGCGTCTTCCTTCTTTCTTCCTTCTCGGCGCATCTTGACAGAGGGAGGCTGCGGCCATGGCCAGGAGAAAGAAAGGCCTTGCAAAGACGAAAAAGGAGATAGTGATTACACCGGACTCACCACCAGCTGCTCATGTAGCTCTCCAGTCCAAGGGAATAATTCAAACAGGCAGGGCGAGGGCGAATTAAGGTTTAGAGATTTGGGAGAAATCACTTTAAGCCTTCAAAAAGTGCAAAATCAAGCTTCTAATGTACAGTACCCTAGAGCTGTGAGTGAAGCAATACAGGAATGTCTACATAGGGTTACACCTGCAAGAGGCCCACCCATGGAGGAAGGTGAACAGCAAGAAAAAATAGTAACAAACAAGGGAGCAGTCAAGGGATCAGTATGAGACTCATTTGACATCACAAAGCTACGGAACACTGGATGTAAACTTAAATTCATGGAACCTGTCACACACGAAGGCCAGGCAGTGGGAAAAATTGGAGTTGAAGATATCCAAACTAAGTTAGATTACTGGAGTACAGCTGTTGTTTGTTATGTATTGGGAGCAAATCCGCCATTTCCAGTTATCAATGGGTTTATCCGACATATTTGAGGTAAGCATGGTATTGACAAGATCTTGATGAAACATAATAGGTTATTTATCGTTCGTTTCTTAACTGAGGAAGCAAGGGATACTGTAGTTCAAAATGGTGTGTTCCACTTTGACAATAAACATGTAATAGTAGCCCCATGGAATGAAAATAACAATTATGATAAAACTAAAGTTGAAAGGGTTTCTATATGGATTCAACTAGTAAATTTAGATCTTAAATATTGGAGTTGTAGCTCGTTAAGCAAGATACCAAGTTTGGTTGGGACGCCTATTATGGCAAATAATATGACAATGCAAAAAGAAAGGATCCATTATGCAAGACTGTTGGAGGAAGTTGATGTCAAAAACATGCCAGACCAGGTAATGTTTGAGAATGAAAAAGGCATACTCATTGAAAAACAAGTTACATATGAGTGGAAGCCCAGCCACTGTGACTACTGCAAAGGGTACGGGCATGAGGAAAAACAGTGTAAGAAGAGGACAGAGAAAAAGATGTGGATTCCAAAAGAAAAAGTTGGAGTCCAAGGAGAAAAAGGGCAGGAGACCATTGGGGAAAACTTGACTGTAAGAACTGAAAACCAAGCTTTTGAAACTATGGTCACAAGGGAAGTGGGAAGAAACCTAGAAACAACTTGGACAACAATAACAAGGAATGGCAAACAACAAGTGGATAGTGGAGGAATGCAACAATCTGTTGACATCCCCTCTACAAGTAAGAGTGTGCAAGATTATCAAGTAGAGCCAGGATTGGTAACCATAATAGTTGCTAATCATGGAGAATATAATGAGTTGGAATGTTAGAGGGCTAAATAGCCCTAGTAGGCAGAGAGAAGTAATTACTCTCTGTAATAAATATAATATTGGAATTATGGGTATATTTGAACACAAAATCAAAAGTCAAAAGATAGAGATTGTGAAGAATAAGTTTTATCAGGGGTGGGGGAGTATTACTAACCTGGTTGAACATCCAGGAGGTCATATCTGGATCATTTGGAAAATGGAGAATTAGACAGTGCAATTGGTGACGTCTACTGCACAAACCAAACATTGTGCTATAAGTCACAAAGCTACACAGAAAAAGTTTATGATAACTTTTGTTTATGCTTATAATCAAGTTCTTAATAGAAGAGAGTTATAGGCAGAAATAAAAGAGGATATGCATACTGTTAATGGTCCTTGGTTAGTGATTGGGGACTTTAACAACGTATTACATATGACATATAGGATTGGGGGGGCTCCAGTCACAGTTGGAGAAGTGGAGGAGTTTAAGGATTGTTTGGATTATTGTGAGCTAAAGGAGATGAGATGGCATGGCCATGCTTATACATAGAGTAATAAGAGTGATACTGGACAAGGAATTTACTCTAGAATTGATAGAGCACTTATAAATCATCAATGGTGCATGGAATACCCCTTGAGTGAAGCCCAAATTTTGGCTACTGGAGTATCAGATCGTTGTCCAATAGTGATCAATCTAAGATTGAATATTTGTTTGGGCAGGCCCCTTTTTAAATTTTTTAACATGTGGGCTGAATCACCTATGTTTAAGGAGATTGTGAGAGAAGTGTGGAGTCACAGTGGACAAAGGTGCAGTATGTACAATGTGATGCAAAAATTAAAGGTACTCAAAAGGCGATTAAAGACTTTGAATTCCACTCATTATTTAGATGTGAAAAAACAGGTTGAACAGGCCAGAGATCAATTGTTAAAGTTGCAGGATAGCCTCCAAATGGACCCTTTCAATGACTATTTGCAAGAACAAGAAAAAGAAGCCCAAGAATGCATGAGACAGAAAAGTATAGCACTGGACAAGTTCTATCAACAAAAACTAAAGGCAAACCGGATTAACATGGGGGACCAGAATGCTAAATATTTCCACATGGCGGTAAAGAAACGGTAGTATAGAAATCGAGTTAACACCATCACTGATGGGGATGGTAACTGCATCACAGACTATAAGGAGGTTACACACCATTTTTTGGAGCATTATAAAGCTTTATTGGGTACTAAGGGTCCAAGATGCAGAGCCGAATCTAGTGTCTTTGAAAAGGGACCAAGGCTTATAATTGAGCAACAGTTGGAGTTAGTCAAACCGTTTGACAAAGAGGAAGTAAAAAGGACCATATTCAGCATCAATAGTACAAAGAGCCCGAGGCCCAATGGTTATGGCAGTGTCTTTTTCAAATCTGCTTGGGATATTGTGGGTGAGGATATTACCACAGTAGTGATGGAGTATTACAACACGCTTTTTGTCTAAACTCACTTGCTCAAGCAAGTGAGTTTAGACCAAAAGCGTGTTGTAATACTATCTACAAGTGCATCTCTAAGATGTTAACAAGTAATATGGCCAAAGTACTTCCTAGCCTTATTAATGCAAATCAAGGGGCTTTTGTTCAAGGCAGATCAATTATTGACAATGTTCTTATTAGTCAAGAGCTTATAAGACTTTACAACAGGAAGAAAGCCTCCTCTAGATGCTTGATGAAGATAGACTTAAGAAAGGCATATGATTCAATAGAATGAGAATTCATGAAAGAAATGTTGGATGGATTTAGATTTCCACAAAAGTTTAGTCAATGGGTAATGCAGTGTGTGACATCTGCATCCTTCTTCTTAGTTCTCAATGGTGAGGCGCATGGATTCTTCCAAGGGAAGAGAGGGATCAGACAAGGGGATCCTATTTTTCCTCTATTGTTTGTTCTCTTTATGGAATATCTGACTAGGTCTTTACAGATTGCAGGTCATGTGGATGGATTCAGGTTTCATCCCGAGCTGGAAACAACTCCAACTCACAAATATTTGTTTCGCTGACGACTATTTGATTTTCTGTAAAGCTTCAAAGACTTCAGTCCAGTGTATTTGGGACAGATTTCAACTCTTCTCCCAAACAACAGGACTGTATGCAAACCATGAAAAATCCAGTTTAAACATCAGAAGTGTGACTATGGCAGTTAGACAAGAAATTATGCAGATCACAAAATTTACAAAGGGCTTTTTTCCTATCAGGTATCTGGGTGTCCCCCTTTCCCCCACCAAATGGACTAAAATTGATTGTCAAACTCTTGTGGACAAAATTATTGCTAGACTTACTTGTTGGGCTTCGAGAAATCTAACCTATGCAGGGCGAGTCCAGTTAATAAATTCTGTTTTATTTTCTTTACATGTGTATTGGAGTGCCATGTTTATTTCACCCCAATCTATAGTTAAGGAGGTGGAGAGGAAATGTAGGAGTTTCCTTTGGGGAGAAAAGAACAATATACAGAAAATGGCTTTGGTAAGTTGGGACAAAATTTGTGAAAAAAATAACTATGGGGGATTAAATATAAAGAATTTCAAGCTATGGAATGTGGCAGCCGTGGGTAAACAAATATGGGATTTGACTCATAAGAAGGATATGTTATGGATTAAGTGGATAAGTGGAATATATCTAAAAGAAAACAACTTTTGGGAATATACCCCCCATTCTGACTGTAGTTGGGCTTGGCGAAGAATTGATAAAGTAAAAAGGCAACTGAGAGCGGGCTTCGTATTGAACCAATGGCAACACACAAAACATGGACAGTACACTATTCAAATTGGATATGATAGGCTCAAAGGGAAACAGAGGCCTTTTAGAGAAGCGCGGTTTATATGGAGTCGAATGAATATTCCCAAACATTCGATCATCAATTGGCTGGCTATGCACAAGAGATTGATTACTAAAGTCAAATTGGAGAAGTTTATGCTGATTGAGAATAATACTTGTGTTTTATGTGGTCTAGTGGAGGAAACAGTGGAGCACCTTTTCTTTGATTGTACATGGTCTACTCAGTTGCTACGGGGGGTTATGCAATGGTTGAATGTCAATCTCTACCCAGGCAGATTTGGAAGATGGGTAAGGTGGATCTTGTATGCGTTTAGGAATTGGAAATTTAACAAGGTATGGTTATGGAAGCAGTGACTGGAGTGGTGTACAAAACTTAGGAAGAGAGGAACTATCGTATTTTTAGACAAAAAGAACTGAATTGGAGGGTATTATTGGAGGGCCTTAAACGAGACTTGAAAGTTAGAATTAAAGGTTACAAAATACAAAAGATGACACAAGGAGATATAAACTACCTTGAACACATTCTACAAGGTTAAATTTAGCTTGCTGTTAGAGTATACTTGTAAATTTTGTAGTTTTGATCTTGTAGTTCTGCCCCTTGTTAGCAGGCTGCATGTGGATTTTGTGATGTAAATCTTGGTGGTTGGTTATAAAGTTATTTACTTTTCACCAAAAAAAAAAAACATTTTGATTTTATTAATATATGTTCTAAGACACTTTTGTTCTCAAGTATTTTTAAATTTTGACGCTCTCACCCTTCCACTCTCGCATTCAGTCCCGCGCTATATGACATAGACTGTAAGTTTGTAACAAAAATTACACGTCTTTTTTATCTTTTTTATCGTATTGGTTACCTTCATTACAAAAATTACAACCCAACTTTTAAAATTTACGGAGTACAACAATCAATCTATTATTGAAATGGAAAGAGACTGAAATATGTGATGAAATTTGAACACACAATCTCATAGTCTGTCCCTGACAAATCCTACCGTGCGCACTTTTCATCACAAATTCGTTCAGGGATAGATAGTGATAGAATATATCTTCTAGATTAGCATAGTATATATCTTTCCAATCTTATATTTCATTGTATTTATCTTTATAGCTTAGAGTATCTTTATAATTCTATATATATGTTACTCAGTAATATAAGTTCCCTTTAATCTAACAAGTATAGAGCGAAAGAGTTTCTTCTCTCAACCCTCACAATCTATCGCTTCCACCAGCTTCTACCATCACCGTCCCCGTCCCCGTCCGGCTCCCTAATTTTTTCTTTCTCTAGCCTTTCCACACACAACAATGGTAGCCCACCACTCTTCGTGTAGTGCAGCTTGTGCCAACAAATCTTTCTTTCTTCTTTCTTTCTCACTATCTTTCTCTCTTTTTTATTATTTCCACATCTCTAATTTCTACCCACTTTATTGGTGTTGAATTGCGAGTTGCTCAACTCCTATTTTCTTTTCTTTATTTTCTGAATCTTTAAAATTCTTTTTCCACACGTATAAGCATATATGTCGTTCTTTTGATTGTTGTTAACATAAAAGAATAGTCATCTTTTTCCTTCAAATTTCTTGTGCAAGGTATAATTTTCGGTTGCGGCTAGCTCTATAGTCGAGTTTTGTATCTATGGGGTTCCTTTTTTTTTCTTTTTGCCGTTATTTGCTCAGCCTCCACATGTTCTCTCTCTGTCTCTCTCTCTCTCTCACACACACACACACACACATTATATATCTATTTCCAGCCCCTATTCTTACCTTTTTCCATTTTTTTTCTTTCTCAATTCTTTACACAAGATTACATAATATGGGTGTGAAGAGATTTGTTGAAGGAGGAATTACTTCTGTCGTGGCCCATTGCAGTACCCACCCTCTTGATTTAATCAAGACTCATTGAAGATTATATCTATAAACCAAGAAGCAAAGAAAATAAAAGATGCTGCTAAAAAGCATTTTCTAAAGAAGTATTGTCCCAGCTCCTCTTAGATTTTCAGATCTGTCTCAACGTTCGAGAATCTCCCGTTTTGACTTTGGGGGAATGTTAAAATATATCTTCTGGATTAGCATAGGATATTTTCTTAGCTTATATTTTCTTGTATTTATCTTTATCGTTTAGAATATCTTTTCTAGTATTTATCTTTATAACTTAGAATATCTTTTCTTATATTTATTTTTTCTTGTTTATAATTTAAGGTTTACTTGTTTATCAAGTGGGGTTTACTTGTTTAGCAAATCTACGTAACCCTATATATATATTACTCAGTACAAGTTTCCTACACGATTTTCTCTAATCTAACATATAGTTCATGAAGATGAGTAATGAAACTACTCACTCTCTAATAAAAATTTGGTGTTAAAAGCAGTGAGAGTAACCATAAATTGATCCTCAGTTCCACAACTTCATCCCTATTCAACTTATAATTCAGAACATTTTATACTATTATATTTTGTTGTTTTTAATCTGAAAGCTTGTTCCAAGACAAACCCCATACCGCAAACCCTACGAATGTCCACAACTGTAGAAAGACTAATTTAACCCGCGAAACGTGAATCCCCAAACTGATTCGCAGCCATCAAATTATTGGCAAAGATAACGACGTGTCAACTCCACCAAGTCCGAGCCGCCGCGATTGCGTTTAGAATCTCCAAGCGCCACGTCATCCCCCGCTTTCTACGTGGCAGACTCCAGCTCTGAATCCTCCCTGCCACGCCCTTTGACTAAACAAACAAATACATACATATAACATACATACGCCAAAATAAAAAAGACTTCTACTTCCATTTGGGTTCTCTCTATAACTATTTATAAGTTTTTACTCGACAAATAAATAAATTACATACACATACCTTATTTGTTGCGCCGTTCTATATTTCCTCTCTCTCTCTCTCCTGAATTCCGAGAGTAGCTCATTTTCTTCCCAGGTGATTCATTCATGGTGGGATCTTCGTGATTGAATTTTCTCTTTGCTTCTTTCTTTGATACATTCTTGACCCGGAATTTCAGGTCAATAATTAAAGATATTTTCTTTTTTATTTTTACAATTCCAGAAAAGCTTCCCACTGGTAGATATTGTTTCAATGAGTTTAGTGTTTTCTTCCTTGAATTTTCAATATATATAAATCTATATATACACATATATTGTTTCTGCAATTCTTCTACAAATCTATATTTTCTTCTTTCCCATTGAGACTTTTGGAATCGAAGTCAATTGGAAAAATCCAAGTGGCTTTTCTTCAAATTCAAGAATTCTTATCCCAATTGAATACAAGTTTCTTGGATGATAATTAAACGTGAAAAAAAAGAACACAACTTTCCCTTATCTCTATCTCTATCTCTATCTCTATATATATCTCAATTTCTCCACGCGTTTTATTTTCTTATATCACGTTGTGCTAATTAAACATACATATATTCAAAGTTCCTTGCTTCGAGACTTATAATAAATTTCCCTTTAAATTGAATTCTGCAGTTTTATTAGCCTCCAGAAGTTAGATTATTGGGAGGACGATGGATATTACATACAGGCCATATATTGATCCAGAATTCGAAGTACTTATTGAAAGAATACACCCACCAAGGTTCGTAAATTCCCTAATTTATTTGCAGTAAATTAATTAGTTTTACATTTTGTTTATATATTTTTCTCTTTCTGGGATTTCAGGGTTTGTGTTGACAATGATACCTATCCAGATTGCACTCTTGTAAAGGTTAGTAACCAGTAATCTCAACATCTGAACAATTTGGCATAATCTTGTATTTCTTGAGGAATTATACATGGAGAACTGTAGTTTGATTACAGAAAAATTATTGATCGGATTAAGTTTAGTAACACCCAACTAATCTAGTTTTGTGATTGCATGGAGTTTATACACTACTAAAAATAAGAAGCGTAATTCACTTATCATGTAATCAGTTCGGGCTCATCATGATCAACCAAACCCTGATTATAAGTTTTTCTATGGAGATAATTGGTTCGTCTTCATTATTCGAAAGTATACGATAGGTTCATTTAGGGATACAAAAGAGTAGCTCTGTAATCACAAGAAGAATCCATTCGGGATGCAAGCAATATGTATGTTCTTAATATTAACTTAATTCATGTGATCTTTATTTAAATTCCAATTTTCTAAAGTAAAGATCCATTAATAGTGCATATAACTTTATACTTTTAACTAAACACATTTCTTTAGATTGCATTTTCCTCAGTTATTTCATTTCGTTTTTAGTAGCAAATATATGTTTATACATTTCTTTCCCCAAGTTACCTTTTTACATTAGGCTTATATTCTGGTAGCTATCACTGATTACGGAAAATTTTGCTACTGCAGGTATAGTGTTTTATGTCATTGAATGAGAATATAAGATGTCATAACATTAATATGAGCCGCGATTGATCCATCGAGTTTAACTAGTTAGGATTCTACATTTCCACTAGTTATCATTTAGCGGAAATAATTAATTCATAGTCCACTTTTATTTTACTAACTAATGATTTAAAGCTTGGCTGGGTAAACTGGAAGCTCGACTTCAATTTTGAAACTTCGTAAAATATAAAGAGTCATTTTGTAGGCTCATGGCCCAAAAATTCTTATACGCATAAAATGTTCGCTACACCAAAATGGCCTAGATGATGCTACATTAGCGGTTTGACATCATCCGGACTATTTGGTGTTCAATACCCGATTAACCAAATCAAGTCATCATGTATAAACAAACAAGATTTATATTTCCAAGGTCTGAGCTGCAGTTATTCTAAATCTGTGGTCTAGCTAGATACTGACTAAGAAATCAAGAAAATGACTTGTGACTGTAAAAGAAACAACTTTAATTACATGATGTATCTATCTATCTATCTACTCATTTTCTGTTATATGTTTACCAAAACCTAATTAAAAAGCCTTTTTTGGTCACAGGTTGATAGTGCTAATAAGCACGGGATGCTGCTGGAGATGGTCCAAGTTCTTACCGATCTTGACCTCGTGATCTCCAAATCATACATCTCCTCTGACGGTGGTTGGTTGATGGATGGTAAGTTAAAAAATTTAATATATTTTTCAACATAGCATATGAATTTACAAATAATAAAATGAACTTGCTGGCATAGATAAAAGTCAGCCAAACAGTATCTTTATAATATTTCTATTCATGTGAGGTTGTTTTAATTGCATGGTTTCCAGTATTCCACGTGACTGACCAGCTGGGAAACAAACTTACTGACGAAAGCCTCATACATTACATCCAAGAGGTTTGGGTTTTTTAAATTATATAAATCCAATATATACATACATATATATTTTGATTCGATAGGGGGACAAATAAACAAAGAATGATAATTTAATAGGTCATTTGCGCAAGTAGGAGGGCTAGCCCACGTATTGTTCAAGAAGTCAGGCCCAAACACGTCTTGACAGAACACATGGCACTTGAGATGACGGGGATAGATAGGCCTGGTCTAATGTCGGAGATGTCAGCTGTCCTGGCTGAGCTAGGATGCCATGTCACCGCTGCGGTGGCGTGGACCCACAACAGCCGAGCGGCGTGCATCATCTATGTGGAAGACAGTGCTAAAGGTGGGCTCATCATGGATCCATGTCGGGTGGCCCAAGTCCAGGCTCAACTCGAAAATGTGGTGGAAGCCCATCACTACAATGATGAGAGTCGAAGTGTGAGGTTGGCAAGGCCGGGGCAGGGACAAACCCATACAGAGAGGCGGCTCCACCAGCTGATGGCGGCGGATAGAGATTACGAGGAATGTTGTTCTTGTTGTGGTGGTACTAGTGAAGATGATGAAATATATGGGTACGCGAGGGGTTATAAAGATCAAAAGAAGGGTTGTGATGGTACACACGTGAAGGTAGAAAACTGTAGAGAAAGGACCTATTCGATAGTTACTGTGAGGAGTAGAGATAGGCCGAAGCTATTATTCGACACGGTGTGCACTTTGACGGACCTGCAGTATGTGGTTTTCCATGCAGCCATTAGCTCTAGGGGTTCTACTGCATTCCAGGTAAAACCGCGATGGAAAATTCTTGATCTATATATTTTATTTTTGAATTCTTTGGTTCAGACATAAAGTTCTTTCAGGAATATTATGTAAAGCACAAGGATGGATGTGCTATGGAGACGGAAGCTGAGAGACGTAGGGTTATCAAGTGTTTGATTGCCGCCACAGAAAGGAGAATTTCTCATGTACGTTACAGAAAGAGTTGTACAAATATGTTTGGATTGCAGGATTTGGAAGTCGTGGATTTCAAATTTATCAACAAATCCATTGAGCTTGTTTGGATGATCTCAAATTTTTTCAAACTTTTCTTGAGCTATTTGTTCAATCATTGTGTTGGATATCAAATAACTCTATTCGTCTTCCAAATCCGTCAATCCAAATACAATCTAAGTGTTTATTTTCCCCTATTTTTCTTAGAATTTCCGTAACTTTTATTTTGTCTTAGAAATGTATATGCATCACTTTGGGCGTGCATGTATGCTGTAGTATGAGGTAGTATGAGGCTTTACACTTGCTACATATCTTGTGCAGGGATTGAGACTGGATATTTGCACAAGCAACAGAACTGGGCTATTATCAGATGTTACACGGGTTTTCCGAGAGAACGGGCTATCTATAACAAGGGCAGAGATTGGCGTACGCGGTGAAAATGCAGTTGGAACATTCTATGTGAAAGATGCATCAGGGCAAAATGTGAATCCAAAAACATTGGAGATTGTAAGACAAGAAATTGGTGGCAGCATTTTCGTGGAAAACAAATTATCTTCAGGAACTACTCCTTCAAGAACTAGTAGTGCTAGTAGTAGCAGCGGAGTTGAAAAGTTTTCGCTCGGAAACTTGCTCTGGACGCAGCTCGAGCGGCTTTCGGGGAATTTCAAACCCATAAGATCATGATCTTGTTGAAGGATTAGCTGTGATATAGCCTTATTTCGTATGTATTTTCTTAAATGGTTAGCATCTTTAAACAAGTTATTACACTGTAAATAAATTACATCGAACGACTATTCTGGAATAGAAAGCACCCCCCCCCCCCAACCAACTTTGCTCTTTCCAATTAATGCACTTGAAGAAGAAGAAATCAAATTCACAAATTAGAGAACAATATTTACACATTGTTTTGTTCTTAAACGTTACCATCAGACACTTGGAAAAATGGCAGAAGAGTAGAATACACAAGTAAAATGTCAGCAACAAAAGCGATTAATATAAAATGTAATCACCAAAACTCTCCCTCACTTATTGAAAATTACCAACACACCCCCTCATGTTAAAAATTTCTTACAATCACATCCCTTATGTGTTTAACAGTTCTTACAAATTTACCTCTATAAACCTCATAAATAAACCCTTTGAGAGGATGTATTGGTAATTTTCAATTGGGGGAGGGGGGGGAGTTTTGGTAATTACACAATAAGTAAAGGGGTCTATGTATAATTTTCTCTATAAAATATATCGATATGTCATTTCAACTGAAATCCAATACATGATCACAATTATATAAGAAAATAGGTGCATGCATTTAGGCTATGTGTAAACTTTCTGAGGTAAACTCGGAAACTATTTTTAAATTGGTTACTGGAGGAGATGTTAGTGGACATCCTTTGGAGCCGTTGTTGAGGATTGTCGGAGGCTTATTGGGAAGCCGTGGAGCTATAAATTTTATCATATTTTGCGCGAAAGGAATGCTTGCGCGGATGCTTTGGCAAAAATGGGGCACCAACTTGCTCAAGGGGCTCACTTTTGGGATCATCCACCCGAGAGTGTTTTGGAACTCCTTAGATTAGAAGAATGAGCTACTCATTCCCCATTTGTTGTTAGGGATTGTGCCCTAAAAATCCAAATATATGAAATGTTCATATTCATTTATGAAATTGATCTTTATTATTTTTGTTGCAAGTTATAAGTATTATAGAGATCGTACTATAAGATAGACGTAGTCCAATATAATATATGATAATCCAAATGGAAGTATTGTTCCATGAAAAGACTTGAGTTATATGTGTCATATATTTTTATAAATGGGTTTTAGTCAGTGATAAGATTGGACTTCTTATCTGCTAAGGACTATAATATATTATGTTCGATGATTTGTCTTAATTATGAGAATGAGGATTCCATATATAATATATTCGTGTAAATCAATGAGATTAAAACACTAAACCTGACCAATTGAGTTATTTCTTTTTGGGCTACTATCAAAATAAATAATTTGAAACAACTACTCTAAATCCTATAACTGTCGTGAATTAATGCATCCAGTGCATATTACTTTGATGTATTCAAAAGTGAGGTTTTTGGTGGCCAGTATACTTTATTTATACATTGGGTACTTGCATGAAATGTGATTATGAACGACATTCATGAGGAATCTATAATCTCAATGAGAGATAAGAAATAGTCCTTTTAATGGATTTGCAATGTTCGATTATTCTAAAACTTTGGCCAAAGTATTTTATGTGAAGTGTTGCTGAAATTAAACGAAAAATGAGTTTTCGTATGAGAAAGTTGACAATGAGCAAATCGACAATTTTAGGATGAAGAGGTGAAGAATAAAATAATAGTAACATTAATTTTATTTCTTCACGGATATTTCGATAGAGGAGTTAGTTGTAATATTTTTAAGTATAAGAACTCTTGAGTAATTTAATTAATTATAGAGTACAACAATATTTATTTAGTGAACTTAAATATTGTTAAGTGTTAATCAAATATTACCATCCGATGGTAATTCGATTTTGACCCAGTTGGAGCTAGGATTAGTTTTTCCTTAAGGTCTCTTCGCAAGCCTCGAATAGAAACTCGATTAAATACTAAAAGTTCCATTGAATGGATAGTTTTTTGAATTTAGATGAAAAATGTGGGAAATATCTTTAGAGAAAGATATTTAAATTAAAGTTAAATTTAATTTATTTTAATTTTAAAAAAAAAAGAACAGGCACGTGGGGCCACGAGCGCGTGACAGCCAAAACTTCTGACTGTCTCTGGCGCGTGCACCACACGCATGCATTGCACGTACCTAGGTTGTTTGGGGAGCCTGGCTGCCCCTTGTGGCCTTGAGCCTTGCCCCTTCCTTTGGTTTTTTTTTTTTTTTCCAAGTGTAAAGTAGTTTGCACTTTGGTTTTTATCCCATATTGATTAAACACAAGACCTCAAGCCTTTGAACATCTATAGATAGGGGTCTTTGTGAGTTCAAAAATATAACAAAATTTGCAAAAGAATTCTCCAAGCAACTTGCTTACTAAAAAGAATATATTTGCTAAAGTATAAAATTTCTTTATTGAGAAATTTTATTTTAGTATTAAATTTTATTGGGAGCCCATTCTCCCGGCTTCAAAGCGAGGCATTGCGAAGAAGACTTTGCGGTGCGTGAGCTCGGTTTCCTCCGACAAGAAGGAGGTGCTTTTCAGTTGTTGTGCAATTCACCGGCTCGTTTCGATCTTTGGAGGAAGGTTGTATTTTCTTAGTTTTAATTATTGGCTTTATTTCTATAGCATGGAATTATTTGATTTTAATTAAATTGTTTAAGTTAGTTTTTTAATTTCTAGATATAATTAATCATTATTTATTAATTAAATTATTTAATTAGTTATCTTTTGCCATAGTATGTATAATTTAAAAAATTTTATTGTCATGCATGTGCGTGCTAGAGATAGACTCTTTATTTAATTTTGCTACGTACCAATTTGGGGATATTTTCGAAGTAATTTCCCAACATTTGTTAAAAAAAAAAAAAAAAACTTATCATAATATAGAGTTTTAGTACAAACTCTTCCATTTACAGTTTCTCATATAAGTTATGAACATTCATTGTCGAGATCTTCTTTTTTTTTTTGATAGAAAATTGTCGAGATCACTTGCTTTTATATTTAATAGTTGACTTTCACAATCTACGTACACAATTGGCTAATAATTGGACGTGTTTACTTTTTACCCAATATATATAGGTATCATAGCCAACTCTAGGGATGTAAGTTGAGCCGAGCCGGCTCGACTCCAGCTCGAGCTCGAGCCTGTTTGTATCTGCAAAAAGCTCGCGAGCCTTCTTCATAATTTTTATATATATTTATTTTTATATTTTAAATATTTTTATATTATAAATATTAATTATATATATTAAATATTTAATATATAAATATTAAATATTAATTATATATATTAAATATTAAAATTTTAGGCTCAAGCTCGCGAGCCTGGCTCAGGCTCGCGAGCTTGGGCTCGGCTCGAGCTCGTGAGCTCGGCTCGCGAGCTCGCTCGAGCTCCCTTGAGTTGAGCTCGAGCTCGCAGGCTCAGGCTCGAGCTCGAGCTCGAGCCTGACAAAATCGCCAGGCTCAGCTCGAGCTCGGCTCGTTTACACCCCTAGCCAACTCTATATGTTTCAAAGTACTTTTTAATCTTTATTATTTAGAAGTCTTATAAATATCTATCTAATATGTCTTTTTATAATTCACTCCACTTTACCTAAATATCTATCTAATATGTCTTTTTATAATTCACTCCACTTTACCTAAATATCTATCTAATATGTCTTTTTATAATTTACTCCACTTTACCTAAATATCTATCTAATATGTCTTTTTATATATAATCATACCATAAAGTGAGATAATCACGTCTTAAAGATTCATTCTATATTAAATTCTGAAAATACAACTTAATTTTAACTCTGCTCCTAAAATATCGGAGCTAGGGCGAAGAAAAGAAGCAAAAGCAAAAACCCTCGCTGGCCTTGTCTGCTCCGCGCCGTGCATGGCGGAGCCGGACGTCGATAAACCACCGCCCCTGGTGGTTTCACCTAACAAGACAACGAAGAAGAAACTTAAGCAAAACCTTTTAGGGGCTGATGAGGTGCAAAACCCTAACCCCAATCTTGATAATCCGATGATGTCTTCCAATCCGAATGCATGTGAGGAGGTTGAGAATATGGATATGGCGGATAAAGAGCAGGAGGGAGACGAAACGGACACGGATAACACTCACGGGAGAGAGGAGTTTGATAAGTGCAATATTTATATATTTTATTACCTCTATCTTTAGCATTTTATTGTGATTATATGGCCATTGAAACTGATTTTATCTCATTTTGTGATTTGGCCAAGATTTGAAGTGCAAAATATCAATTTCAATCAAAATGACAGATTTGGCGATGTTTCGGAAATACTGATATATCTGGAGATGCAGACATTAGTTTCTATTGAATTTTATCTAGTTGGAAAGCGAAGACAAGGACCTATATTTCTTATGAAGAAGTCCAGACTCAGTTCGGAAGTTAAAGGGCTCGAAAGTGTTGAAAAATTTAATGAAGATTTCTGTTCTGGACTGGACTGGAATGCGCAGCTTTGGTGAAAAATTCATAACTAGAGTTATGTGTCTTGGATTCAGTCAAGGCCAGTTGGAAATGAAAGCTAACACATAAAGATACAACTTTCTAGAAGGAGTCAAAGTCAGATTTGATGAAGTAGAGGCGACAAATCAGAGTGTAAAGGGAAGAATATATTCTCCATGCTTTGATGTTAAAGAGAAGAATATATTCTCCATGCTTTGATGTTAAAGGGAAGAATATATTCTCCATGTCTTGATAAAGGAAGAGAGAATATATTCTCTCTATGATTATGTCATCTTTCCATTGCCTATATATATGTCTTGCAAGAGTTGAAGTAGAAGAACAAAAACAAAAAGAAAACAAAGAGAAGAGAGTTAGAAAAATAGTATTTTCAAGTTTTATGCTTACAATTATGAGTAGCTAAGTTTTTATTTCGATTCAAGAGAATTCCAATTAATTCATACATTGTGAGACACGAAGCTTTTATTTTAATCTATTCACGGTTTGATTATCTTTTGTTTCTTGATTTCAATTCTTACAATTGTGTATATGATTATCTAAGATGCATATTAGTTGATTATATATGTCAATTGTTTGCTAACAAATCTTCATAATCCGTAATTGTTATGTTTGATTTGTGCATGTAGCAATTAGGTTTTCATGATTAGGTTCCCAATTTTCGTTGATAACCTAAGAGAAACATTGGAGTAAATTAAATAGTTGGCGCTTGCTTAAACTATTGTTTATCCTTAGTCGCTTCTAATTCGTTATGCTATTATTAACATGATTAGGATTGCTTAATACCGAGTCAGTTGATAATAAGAATTTAATCGGGTGCTGGGCTTTGGTTAATGATATAAGGAAGATTATAGGGATCTAGATAGCTGGTTATTTAGATTCTTGGCTAAGTAATCAATGAGTGGATAGAAATTTAGGTGTCTATGATCAATGTGTGAATTAAGGGTTGAATTTCTCTTGAATCTTATTTTCCATTAATTGAATTTTCAAGCCTTTATTTTCTACAATTTTAGTTAATTAAATCTTCAAAACCCCCTTTGTTATTTGATCAATCAGTCTCTAGGGTTCGACCTGGACTTACGAGTACTACAGATTCTTGTGAGAACAGTAATTATATTTTGGTGCATTCGACACGTACCAGAGTTCCACGCTAATGCTTGGAAAATTGATAATCTACGCCAAGCATGGAATCGGAAAACGGTAGTTCCGGGGTTTTACACCGGAGAAGGCGAAGAAGACTTCTTTGATCATATGGAGCATAGTGAAGATGAAGCTGATGATTCAATACCCCATTACACAATACCGGCTGAGGATCTTCAACGCATGGCAAATCCCTACAGGCGAGCCCTTGTGGTTAAGGTACTAGGACGTAAAGTGGGATACACCATGCTCAAGCAACGGATGAAAGCCCTTTAGAAGATCCCCTATGATGTCAATCCTTTTGATCTAGGTAACGAATTCTATCTTGTTCGATTTCGGATTAAAGCTGAGTATGATAAGGTGCTTAAGGAGGGACCGTGGATGATTATGGGACATTACCTAACGGTTCGAAAATGGGACCCCTCATTCAATCCCAAAAAAGCTAAACTTTCAAATACTATGATTTGGATTCGTTTTCTAGACCTTCCGATACATTACTACAATGACAAACATCTTCGCGGAATGGGCAATCTCATAGGGAAGGTTCGGGGTATTGACAAAAACACGAAAGACTCACTTCGAGGTCGGTACGCAAGAGTTTGTATTGAATTAGACTTGGAAAAACCCTTGGTACCGGCCTTTAAGGTGAATAAGAAATTGAGAATAGTGGAGTATGAAGGTCTATCTTTAATCTGTTTTACATGTGGCGCGATCGGACACCGAAAAGAAACGTGTGGATCACACATGACATGGGATAAAGGAGAAGCTCAAGAAAGCAAAGTAAATAAACAAGTGCTACCCTTCACTCTCGGACCATGGAACATTGTGCCTCCTCGGACAAGAAGGAAGAACCCACGTGAGACGAATGCCATGGGAGCAGCGAAAGAACACTCTGTCTTCTACTTTGGGGTAGGCACACGGGCAGAGGCTAGGGCGAAAAGCAATAATACATTTCTGAAATCCGGTAGCAACAATTTGATGAAGGAGGCAACTACCCAAGCTCGTGGAAAGCAAAAAGTGAAGAATACAAACACTACAGCTAGTGGCTCAAGGTTCTCGGCATTGTACGAATTGGAAGAGGAAATGGGATCAGAAGTAGTGGATAAGGAACAAGAATTAGCGCGTAGTGCGGGGTTAACTGCAAGGGCTACCAAAGTTTGGAGAAGGGTCAAAAAAACAACAAGGGCGAATATTGTGGAGAAAGATAAAATTACTCCAATTACGCATGGCACTATTTATTCTATTCGGAACAATTACATTAACCCGGTGGATGATCAAGACCGTGAGGGGGCAGATTTCACTTCAGTTTCAATGCTTCCGACTTCGAGCTACATACCGAGTTTAAGGGATCAGAGAGGGGCTCCAGTTCAAGGGTTTCAATTTGATCATACTAGACCGCAGGAATATAGTAAGGAAGATAACTTTAGCTAAGATGATGAATCAGTAGAAGAGCATGATATGTCAAAATATGTTGATCACGAGAGTGACTGGGGTTCTGGCGACGGTCCACACACTACATCACAAGGGGGTGGAGATACGGACATTGACATGACCACGGAAAGGGGGGTTCACCCCCCCCCAAGGTATAAGTTTTGATTCTATCGAAACTTCTCCCTCTGTATAATTTAATGACGTGTATTTTCTGGAATTGTAGGGGTGCAGCGAAACCCGAATTTTTGAGTTCGCTACGAGAAGTTCTAAGTCGGCATAAGCTGATGATTCTTGCACTTATGGAGCCGCGAGTTCCAGGACAAAAGGCAGATATAATTCTGAAATTTAGCAAGTTTGATACAATTGACAAAGTCGAAGCCAGGGGATTTGCGGGGGACATCTGGATAATGTGGAACTCCCTGGAAGTAAGCGTGGAAATTGTGGAAGCAAATGAACAAAGTATCACATCTATTATTCGTAAGGAGGGAGATTCTACTTGGGTCTTAACAGCGGTCTATGCGAGTCCTCAAGTAGAGACACACAATCATCTTTGGGCTCACATTATTCGCATGGCTCCGCATATACACAGCCCTTGGGTAATTGCGGGGGATATGAACTTAGTTACAACGCCAGCAGAGAAAATAGGGGGAGCTCCAATCGATATGGTCAAATGCCGAAAATTTTTGGATTGTGTTAATAAGTGTGAACTCATCGATTTGAAGTATGTCAGAACTCCATTCACGTGGGCTAAAGGGGGGAGGTCTCCCTTGCAAGAAAGATTGGACTGGGCTCTTTGTAATGATAGTTGGAGACTCAGTTTTACTCAAGCCACGGTGCGACACCTTCCTCGAATCAGATTAGATCACGCGCCATTGAAACTCACTCTAGCCAAAAATTCAAAATTCAAGTGTAGTTTGGATCATTTTAGGTTCCAGTCTGCATGGTTCACTCATCCTAATTTCAGTGAGATGGTCGATCAGCATTGGCAGTTGAGGTGGGATCAGGGACTCCACGAACAAATACAACACACTTGGCTAGCTACTTATGCGTGGAATAAAGAAACCTTTGGCAATATTTTTAAACGTAAGCAGCAACTTTTAGCTCGCATTTCAGGCATTCAGAGGGCACAGGGCATAAACTTTCGGTTCTCCCTTCGAAAATTGGAAATCAAACTTCAATACCAATATTTCGAAACTTTAAAGCAGGAGGAGTTGTTTTGGAAGCAAAAGGCTAGGGCTCAATGGTTAAGGGTCGGGGATCTAAATGCCCGGTTTTTTCATCTCTCAGCAGTTACTCGACAGGGAAAATCTAAAGTACACTCGCTGGAAAGGGACGATGGGCAAGAGGAGAATAATCCAATAGCTCTCTAGCACATGGCTGTAGAGTTCTATAAAGCCCTGTACGGCCAAGGGGAACCCACGGCCAGGTACACATGCACTCCGGGTTTTCCAAATCTTAAGGATAAACATATTGATCTGTTGGCTCATCCGATTACAAAGATGGAAGTGAAAAAAGCTCTCTGGGATATGAGTCCGTCTAAAGCACCGGGTCCAGATGGAATTCAACTTATGTTTTATCAGCGCTATTGGGATACAGTAGGGGATGACGTGTTTCAAATGGTCCAACAAGCTCTTTATTCAGGTAAGATCAATCCTTGTTTAAATAAGTCTCGAATTGTATTAATTCCTAAAGTCAAAAACCCTACACATCTCTCACAATTTCGCCCAATTAGTCTGACGAATGTAAGCCTTAAAATTGTCACAAAAACTTTGGCTAATCGTATAAAAGAGTTTATGGACGACCTCATCCCGAGTTCTCAAAGTAGTTTTATATCGGGTCGTCAAACAATTGATAATATGTTAATCACTCAGGAGATTTTACATGATTTAAGTCGATTGAAAGGGAAAAAAGGTTACTACATAGCCAAAATTGATTTTGAAAAGGCTTATGATAGGATAAATTGGAGTTTTCTTGAGAATGTGTTGGGAGAGATTGGCTTCCCCGAGACTTAGATCACACTCATTATGGAGTGTACCAAGAGAGCTAAACTATCCCTTTTAGGGCTGGTCACGGATCGGATAACCGACCGAACCGAACCGAACTATTTCGGTTCGGTTTCGGTTTTTCATTTTCAAAAAACTCGGTTTCGGTTTCGGTTTCGGTTCCGAGCCTCGGTTAACCGGACCGAACCGAAAACTGAATCGGTTTTCGGTTCGGTTAACCGAACTGTAAACCGAAACCGTGTACTGTTAAAATAATATATAAATATAATTTCTATTTATAATTTATATAGTGGGGGGGCTAATGTGTAAATTCTAAAAAACAAGCCTAATTCTTCACTTCTTTGAACTTTCTCTGCGTACCTAACCTTGAAGCCTTCAGGCCCTTCACTCTCAACTCTCATTTCTCTCTCTCTAGTCTATGGCTCTGCGCAACAGGCAGCAGCGCTTCTCACACACACAATCAACGTCCACCGTCGCTGTCGCCGTCCGCTGCAGCAGTCGCCCGTCGCCGTCCACTAGCCACTAGGTATGTTTGTTCTTCAACTTCTTCTATACTTGATACTTATATTCAAACTCAAACCCTATGTTAGAAATTAAAATTAAATTACTCATTTTTTTTATTTTGTTACTTGTAAATCAAATGGGTAAATTGTTAATGTAGTTTAGAAGTATGATTAATCACAATTTGAGATAAAAATTATCCTTAAAAGCATATCTAATCTGATGTGGCCAAAAATCAATGGGAGAAAATAATGGAGCTGATCGAAGGTTGAATGCTTGAATCAACCTGGAATAAGGTTCACTCTCCCTAATCAGTATGCTGCAGAATTGAAAAGAAGAAGAAGAAACACCAATTGCTCACAAAAGTGAATGATGTGATGTCCCATTTCATGAAGAGTTTCTGATTTATACAATAGGAAAAGGACAAAACTGCATAACTATCTCCTGGCATCATGAATTAAGCCTAAAACTGACTTAACACTAATAACCCTCAATTACTAATAATAGAAATGCTTAATAATAGAAGTGCTATTTATTTTAGCAGAAGTGCTGATTACAACTTAAAACGCTGAACATATAAAAATTCATTAGAAATGTATGATGTGTATAAATCACCTTGGAAGTCAAGTCGCCTATGTTGTATTACGTTTCTTCAGTTTAGTGTGTATCATAATCATCCATGTATTATTGGTATGTAGCTTAGAAATTAGAAGCATAAAAATTCTTTAATGTAGTTTCAAAATTAGTGTATAATCTGGAACTTTTGATGAGTTTTGAAGCATATCTATCATCTATGATCTATGTATAAATTGTAATCTGTTGTTGTGATTGTATTTTGTTAAAAATTAAAAGTTAAAACTAAGTATATTACACTCTTTGTGATATGTAGAGAAACATGGCGTCTGAAGGAAGAAGTGAATCGGAACAACCATCAACTCCTCAGAGTCAGACAGCTCCATCTCCTACGCCAATGGAGACTCATTCTAGTTCAGATTTGATGGACGAAGAGCCAAGTAATAGACTAAAGAGAAAAGAGAAGAGTAAAGGTCTAAAGTGTGGGATCACTTCAACCGTCTATGTAGACAAAAATGGGAAGAAAAGGGCTAAGTGCATTATTGTGATAAAGGGGATTATGCTTGTGATACAGCTAGAAATGGAACTTCAACGATGAATGGTCATATGAAAGCTTGCAAAAATCCCGAAAATGTTTATTTGAATGACAATTATACAATTCAAAGCTCTTTCCAAAGTGTAACGGGGGAACATAGAGATCTATCTTCTGGTTGGAAATTTGATCAAGAAGTTGTGAGACGGGCCTAATTTGTATGATTATTGTTGATGAGACCATTCAAGTACGTAGAAAACGAGGGGTTTAGGTCCTTTATATCAGTTGCATGCCCACAGTTTTTTATTCCATCAAGAAGTACTATAGCAAGAGACTGTCTTAAGCTCTACTATGAGGAAAAAGATAAGTTGAAGAGCTATTTTAGGAATTTGGGCAAAGAATTTCCTTGACCACCGATACAGGACTTCAAATCAAAGGCTCAACTATTTGTGCTTGACCGGTCACTTTCTTGATGAGGATTGGAAATTGCGTAAGTACATTCTTAATTTCATTCCATGTCCTTCTCATAAAGGTGATGAAGTTGGCCTTTTGATTGAAAAATGTTTACTTGACTGGGGAATTGATAAGGTTTTTACAATTACTGTTGATAATGCTTCTTCTAATGATACTACCGTTGCTTATTTGCGAAGAAGAATCATTAGTTGGGGAACTGCGGTACTGAATGGTAAGTTTTTGCATATGAGATGTGTGCCTCATATAATTAATTTAATTGTTAGGGATGGATTGAAAGATGTGAATGAATCCGTTGAGCGTGTTCGCACGGTGGTGAAGTATATGAAACAATCACCTGCTCGATTGAGGAAATTCAATGAGTTTGTTGTTGATGAAAAAATTGAAAGCAAGAAATCGTTGTCTTTAGATGTTCCTACTAGATGGAACTCTGTTTTTATGATGCTAGAGACAGCTTTGATTTTCCAGGGTGCATTTGATAGGTATGAGACCTATGATTCTGATTTTCATTCGGATTTCTTGCCGGGTGGACCTTATGCAAGGGTAGGTTTGCCTACAAAAGATGATTGGGTTGTTGTCTCAAGATTGGTAAAAGTGTTGCAACATTTTTATGATCTTACTGTTCGAGTGTCAGCGACTTCCTATGTGACATCAAATACTCTTCTAGATGAAATAAGTGATGTGGATTATCTGCTAAAAGAATGGCTTGACAGTGATGATGATACTTTGGTAGATATGGCAAGACAAATGAAGTTGAAATTTGATAAATATTGGGGGGACATGGACAAAATGAACATGTTTATGTATGTTGCTGTGATTCTTGACCCTCGTCACAAGTTGAATTACGTGCAATATGTTTTTAAGAACATGTACGGGGATGCTATTGGAGAGAGAATGGGAAACATGGCAAAGAACGCTCTCTATGATGCTTTCGAGGAGTATAAGACTTCCTATGCCTCTATACTCGAGTCATCATCACGCTCCTCATTTAGGGGAAGCTCACCCTCAAGTGATTCCTCAAGAAGTGACGTTGAAAATGAAAGAAGGGTAATACGAGCTCACAGAAAGAAATTTCAACAAATGATATCTGAGACCAGGGGTACGGATGAATCAGAGGTAGATATGTATCTACATGATCGCATTGAGAAAGATCATGATGATTTTAATATCATTGAATGGTGGAAAGTGCATAGTCCAAGGTTTCTTATTCTATGTAGATTGGCTCGGGATTTGCTTGCCATGCCCATATCTACGGTGGCTTCGGAGTCTTGCTTTAGTACGGGAGGGCGTATTATTGATGACTTTAGAGCTTCTTTAACTCCAAAGTCTGCACAAGCTCTAATTTGTACTCAAGATTGACTTCGAAAGACCCCGATAAGGTCTCTTGAGGAGGATTTTGAGTTTATTTTAAGAATTGAGAAAGGTACGATTTAGATTTATTTTATGCAAATAGAAATATTACTTGTATACAAAAGCATGATTATAACGTATCTCATTGTACTTGTAGATGTGGCCCCGACCGTTGGTGCTGAATCCAATGTCATTGGTTTATGAAGAATTGAAGATTACTTGACTTGGTAAGATGTTAGCTTTTTTTTTTTCAAGTATATTTTGCATTATGTTCAGCTATTGTTTGTTCGTTTATCTTTATGGTTTTTATGAAATATTACTTTTGATAATACTGATTTTTATGGAGCTTGTAACTTGTTGGTTGTTTGCTAGTTGTTGATGGTCGTGGACTCGTGGTCATGGCTTTGTCTTGAAGGTCCATTGATGATTCAAAGTGTGTGGTTGGACGGATTTTTTAATATTTGGTTGGACAGATTTTTTAATATTTGCCTTGAAGGTCCATTGATGATTCAAAGTATGTTCAATTTAGATGATAATCTCAATTCTCAAGACATAAAATTGTTTTAATTATATAATATGATAATACTTCTAATTATATAATCTTTAGCTCTATACTTAAGTGAAAAACAATATTTAATTATTTGTTGTTGCAATTTAAAACAAAGTACTTATTATAATTTATACAATCATATTATATATTAATCTATTGCATATTTGCATTTTCAAAGAGCCAAAAACAAACAATTAATGAATTAAACAATTCATTATCAATTGGGCTAAAAAGTTGGGCTAAAATAAAAAAGTTGACCCAACAATTCATGGCAAATTATTTTAACCAAAAAGAGCCCAAAAACAAAAAAGTTTGGCTAAAATAAATTTGGGCTAAAAATTGGGCTAAGATCGGTTAACCGAAAATTTAACCGAAACCGAACCGAAATGGTTCGGTTAAAACCGAACCGAAATCGGTTTCGGATTTTTCCGAACCGAAATTTCGGTTAACCGAAATTTTGGTTCGGTTTCGGTTCGGTTAACCGAAATGCACACCCCTAATCCCTTTTGTGGAATGGTAAGGCAACCGAGTGGTTCGTTCCCCAACGTGGTCTAAGACAAGGGGACCCCTTGTCACCTTATTTGTTTGTCTTTTGTGTACATAAATTAGGTTGCTTGATCGACTTGGCAGTTAGGGAACGAAAATGGAGACCGATGCCTACTTCTAGACACGGCCCTCATTTTTCACACTAATGTTCGCATATGATCTGCTACTATTTGGGGAGGCCACGGTTCAACAAGCTAGTACGGCAATGTAGACATTGCAATACTATTGCCACCTATCGGGGCAGGCCATAAGTGCACACAAATCCAAGTTATTTTTATCCAAGAACGTAAAATCGGAAATTAAGTGTCGAATGAGTTCCATTACGAATCTAGGAATCACGGAACATTTGGGTTGTTACCTCGGTGTTCCTCTGCAACAAGGACGGGCTTTACGTAAAAAAATATGAATTTTTCGTGGAAAGAGTTAGGAAACGACTTCAGGGATGGAAACGCAAACACCTCTCGCTAGCTGGACGAGCGACGTTAATTAAGTTGGTAACAGAATCTCTCTCGGCCTATCACATGCAAACTATGCGTCTCCCCTTAGGCTTGTGTGACGCAATCGACAAGGTGAATCGACAATTCCTGTGGGGTGGATCAGAAGCGGAACGAAAGATGCATCTTGTGAAGTGGGATACAGTGTGCAAGCCGAAAAATCAAGGGGGTTTAGGGTTGCGACATACGAGGACTACCAATTTGGCACTACTTGGCAAGTTGGGTTGGCAACTGATTAAAGATGAAAATAGTCTGTGGGTTCAAGTGTTCAAACACAAATATATTCTGCGAAATAAGGCCCGAGCAAAAAATGCGACATTAAGCACTTGGTATAGTATTCAATCGGTTCTTCCGTTGCTGAAATCGGGAACCAAATGGATTGTGGGTAATGGAAATACTGTTAAATTCTGGGAGGATATATGGTTAGAGGATTCCCCGCTAGCTACACACGGAGGACAACTCATTCCTCAAGAGGATCTTCGGCACACCATCGATCAGTATTGGATTCAGGGACACGGTTGGGACTGGGCAAAACATCGGTTACAAGCAATCGATTTGGATGATTCTTTGACTCAGCGGGATACACCAAGGTGGATATTTTCCCCGGACGAGAGGTATAGCTGTAAGAGTGCACATGAGATGTTAACCCGGACCTCAGAGATGACAAGTGAATCGAAGTCGTGGAGAAAAAATTGGCGAGTTCCTGGTCCACATCGTCGTAGCATGTTTCTATGGCTTTTACGTCATAACAAAGTGATCACTAATTCGGTACTCAGGAATCAGAGAGTGGAGATTTCGGAGTTTTGTCCTATTTGTGAGACTGAAATTGACACCCCGATACATGCTGTTAGGGATTGTGTATGGGCAAAGTTTTGGCTCCAAATTGTTCATCCTAACTTTCACACTTCTTTCTTTTCAGGCACAGCGAAAGATTAGATTGACTGGAACCTGTCACATGTGATCAACAGGTATGATTAGTGTGAAAAATGGAATCTTGTGTTTACTAAGACGGTTTCTTTCCTCTGGCAGGTTCGTAATGAAGTGACTCACGGTACTCGAGCTGAAGTTCCCAATGGGGAACTAGATATGTTACGTAAACGAATTGACGGAACAATTATTGCCCTTAACTTCGATCCGGATGTGATGCTTCAGCAGATACAAACGGGTTGGAAAAAATCGGCACCGGGTTACCTCAAGCTTAACATCGATGCAGCGGTAACAATGAGGGGGGGGGGGACGAGTGGGGGTCGGAGGTACTCTTAGAGATGAGCATGGAACTTGGTTAAGGGGGTTCAGCGGTCACATTGACCCGTGCTCATCTATGGAGGCTGAGATGCGAGTCATTCTATTGGGACTAGAGATGGCGTGGGCCGCAGGGATAAAGAAATTGATCGTCGAATCAGACTGTCAAGCCGCACTTAATAGCATTGTGGAAGCCTCCATGGAACATCACTACTTTGATGTGATTTCTGGCATTCGTAGTGTGTTGAGTCAAGACTAGGATGTCTCACTTCAATTTGTATGCCGAGAAGCTAATCAAGTGGCAGATGCCCTAGCAAAAATGGGTATATATACAAATATGCACCACATGAATGCACCATGTTCACAAATTTATCACCTCCTAGACAATGATAGAGGCGACCTTATTTGGCATCGTTTTGTGACTATTAGTCCGGGTTTGTCGGGCTAAGGAATATTTTTGGGTACCCCCTCTTGCAATTAAAAAAAAGAAAGAAAGATTCATTCTATATTTTCTGAAAAGATGCATTTCCTTATAAATTGGTCCATATTTATGTAATCGAAGATGCTCTCACCAATTAAATTCGCTAAGCTACCAAAAAGAGGAAAAAAAAAAAAAAAACAAACAAAGGCTAACAAGCATATTCTCTAAGATTCTAATTTCTACAATGACTTCACAACTTATGGACATAAATGTCAAATAAAGAAACCTCAGGGAGCTCAATATAAATTATCAATATTACTATCAAGTATGCGAAAATCACAATAATAATGCGATATAAAGCTATTGAGTCTTGAGCACAGTGCCAGTCTGTAATTACGCATTTCCCACAAAACCCAGATCGCCGGCGAATTGAATACCAATTACCCATTTCCAATTATCCAATCAAAAACATGTCATGGTGGCCCAGATCAATCGCCAACTCTCTCAAGCTCGACGACAACGACGAAGATGAAGATGAAGTCAAGATCGTCCCCAAACCCGAACCCCAAAACGACGACGCTTCATCTCCGACGTCGCCGTCGCGCGGCGTCAAAGAAGACCTTTCCGAGCTCACCAAAACCCTAACCAGCCAGTTCTGGGGCGTCGCTTCGTTCTTAGCCCCTCCGCCCCTACCCGAACCTAAATCCGACCCGGAAACATCCGAACCCGAGCCCGATTCGCTCTTGGGGATCAAAGGTGACTTTGCGGAGATTGGGGGCAAGTTCAGGAGCGGTATTTCTCGGCTTTCGAACAACATCAACGTTTCTGAAATTACCAAAATCGCCTCGAATTTCCTGCAATTGGAATCGGACGGTGAGGATGAGGAGACGGGCAAGAGGGAGGGTCTGGATTCGTTGAGCGAAGGAGCGGTGGGTGTGACTGAGGAAGTGGTGGCTTTCGTGCGCGACATTGCGATGCATCCGGAGACTTGGTTGGATTTTCCATTACCTGATACTGTTGGGGATGATGTTGGTATGTTTGAACATTGTTGTTTATTCTTTTCGATGCTCGTTTTATTTATCTCGTATTTCTGATTGATTGTGATTAAGAGCGGGTGGTGATACTAATTGGAGTTAGTTATAGGGTAATCTTGGCTATTTAATGCTTTGATCGTTTACATTTCGACTTAGAAGGTTATACAGTATCCTGTTAAGCAAAATTTAATTGAGGAATTCCGATGCAGCTTTGCGTAGAACGTTTATGTGAATCTATTGGTATATAAATTAGTGGAACTTAGCTTATTAAACTGTAAGAGAGTTCTAGGTTAGTAGGATGTATTTGAGTTGACAACAATGTACGGGTGTTGAAATGTTGTTGTAATTGTAGAAACCATATTTTATGTATTTACATCTTCATTGAACTTTTATGAAACAACAAATAATACAGGGCACTCTCGTTAACCATAACATGTTATAATCAGTGAATTTTGATTCCTTTCTGAACTATAGCTAAAAGAGCATTGTGGCACATTTGTAATAAAGTCTGCTCTTTATTAGGAAGCATGAAACTTATGTCCGCTGCAAATATTTGTATTGTTTCGTGGTGATGTTGTACGCTATTATGTTTGGTAATGATGTTTGAATGCGAACAGAGATTTGACTTTGTTGTTCTTTGCAAACATTAGATTTTGATTTGTCCGATGCCCAACAAGAACATGCCTTAGCTGTTGAACGACTTACCCCAAGATTAGCTGCACTAAGGATTGAGCTTTGCCCTGGATATATGAGTGAGAGTTGCTTCTGGAAGATTTATTTTGTGCTCGTCCACCCTAGACTGGATAAACAGGATGCTGAACTTCTTTCAACACCACAGGTTCTTCTTCATCAGTACCATCATCTTCTTCTCACATTCTTCTCCTTACTCTTCTTTAACATATCTAATTTAAGCAAAAGAGAAGCTCATTGGAGCTGGTGAAATTGATATGGACACACAGTACGTCTATTTTCTAATTATTGTTGGATGCACAGTTGCCACCATCTAGCAAAGGGGGAACCCCCATTAGTTAAACAAATTTGTTTGCTGAAGATAAGTATTCAGCATTTCTACTTTTTATTTGAACTAGCAAAGTACACGCGCTCGCTGGATCATAAATGTCTGTTAAATTCCTTTTATAAAATGTTGATTGAAGATGCCCGTAAATGTACTTGATTCCCTATACCACTTGAGATTGTAAAGATGTAAAAGTAAATTAGATAAATAATACTAGTGTGCAATGAGGTGTAAAATATTTTTAACTATTAAGATATTTCGTGGGAAATATACTTAAATAGTGGTTTCATTTTTCCCGTGTGCGTGAGTATAGAGAACGGTATGAAGTTATGATCTTAATCTTTATCAAATGACCACCTTATTCAGAAGTTTTCTATTTTTTTTTTCTTTTCTTTTTTCTATTTGGGGGCATTACTCTTGCCTCTGCAATTACAACCTAAAAATATTTTCCATCGATTTGATCAGTTGGGTTTCTATTTTGTGTTACTGAATGAACCTTGCAGCTTAGATGCTATTTCCCCACTATATTTGATTGGTTAGGGTTTGTTGTCGTCGCCTCCTAAAATTAACTGCAGATCTTTGACATTGTTGTTGCAATTGGGAGTGTTGTGTTATTCTTCTGTTCACCTTACCATGAAAATCATGCATACTATCCTTAAGAGAGAAAGTTATTTAACTCCATACTGACCCTGCAGATAGTCGAAGCCAGAGCCTTGCTGGCTCATGAGTTAAAGAACCGAACTACAACTAAGCCGGAAGATGTGTCTGAAAAGAAATCTTTTGACTCGGAAGAAACTGCTGTTTCTCATCATGAAGAGCCCCTTTCTGTGCCATCACCTGTTATTTCTGAAAAGAAGCAGGACGAGGCATCTGACCTAAAAATAAGCACTTCAACAACACAAGCTACTTCTGAAATAATGAAGCCCTCAGTTGACAGTAACAAAAGCCAAATTGTTGAAAAATCTGTCATTGAAGAGAAGGATGGTAGCAAAGTTAAAAATCCATTTCCAAAATCTGGCCCCGTGAATGTTGAGAAAGACGATGATGACGCAGATGATTGGTTAAAGGAAGAAACATCAGAAATTAGTGGTGCAGTTGGAAACACCGTCCCCATTGAAAACGAGGATGATGTGTCATTTAGTGATCTTGAAGAAGATGATGATGGGGACGTGCCCACGAGTTACAGAAAATCAAATTACAGTTCTTCTGATAAAGACTCGCGAGATTGGGTTCAGTTGGGAAAGAGCTCATCCGATGTGAAGCACTCTTCTGACAATGAAAATGCAAATAAAGAATCAAATGACTGGCTAGATGTTGATGACATTGTTGTCGCTTGATTTTCGATGATCACACAAGTGTCATAATGTTAGTCTTGTTTCTATTGTTGTTCTGTGAATAGATTCATTTTCTTGTCTCTGTCTTGCATTAAGGTTTTATAAATGGTAATGCTTGTATATAACGCGCTCATAAATAAACCTTTGGATGTTGATTTAAATATGAAAGATTTTATTAAATCTTGTTTGGACTTTGGATCACTGTAAATAGATGATAATTACATCTCTCTCTCTCTCTCTCTCAAACCATCATCCACAGGTTGCCGACTTTGATAACAGTTGGAGTCAGCTGGGTTTCAATAATTGCAGAATTAATTGCCGACATGGGAGCAACTTGGATGAATGACTGGGGAACCTTTTGGTTGTAATAATTGGAAGTTTCTCTGAATAAAGAATATTATGTCGACTCCATTTTCTCCTTTTCCTCTACAGTTTGTTTGCTTCTAGGAATTTGACAAGGAAAGGAAAATAAAATAGAAAGGAAAATCAATTTCCCTTATTTGGTTACTAAAGAAAAGGAAAAGGAAAAAAAAATGGGAGAGAAAATTTAATGTTAATTTGTGCTGATTCCTTTTCCTCATCACTTGATGAGGAAAATGGTGAAAAATAAGAAACTTTTTCTTTTCTTTTCTTCACCAAAATCCTTGAATCAAACAAAGCGTTAGAAAAGGGGGGAAAAAAGGAGCTGCATTAAAAAGATTTTTAACATGATAATCCGAAAAGTTGGTTATAGAAACATAAATTACTCAATATGTAGTATAATAACTCTTTTAAAAATGAAATCTCCAATGTATAGCCCGGATTTGTTTAAAAGCTTTTTCTTGCTATATAAAAATTTAGCGGGATTCTTATCTGTGGCAGCAGTACAATAAGCTAGGGGTCATAGTTTAGCTTTATCAAGAAAATAACCACACTAGTATCAGACTATTAGCGGGTGATACTTATTGAGTTTCGAGTGATCGTCACTTCACATGTATATATATATATATATGTAGAGGATCACCATTATATATACATGTGATTTTGAAGATAATTCCAGAACCCCAAATTCTAGGAGCGACCAGGTATGCCCCGTTATTAGCAACCCTTTGTTTGTTAACTAAACACACTTAACAAAGGTTGAAGTGGGCTTGGGCCGGCAGATTTATTATAATGTATCTATATGTTTCCAAGTTGCACTTGGTTACAATAAAATGTGAAATGTTACTCTTCATCGATCTTTCATCTATTTTTAATTTGGAAAGTATCGGTTTCAGTTCGTCAGTTCGAACCATCTATTCAAAATTATTATTTCTCTCATATTCCATTTTTCATATACGTAACATGTGTACAGAAAATTTTCCTCACATATGTAGATGATATGAATTTATATACATGTTGCGTATTATAAAATTGAAATACAAAAAAACATGGTTTTGAAATAGATGATCCTAAGTGTTTGAGTTTTCTAACCAAAACAAATTAATTAAATTACAATGGCTTTTTACTCAAATAAGTTAAGCTTTTACATAGACCTAGTATTGAATACTAAAGTCTAGATTAATGACATCACATTATTAGTAGCATGCATTAACAACATAATGTAATATAATTTAGATCTATTAATGTATTCAACACAAAAGGCCTTCAAAAATCTTCCAACGAAAAAAGGTGAAATATATACATAATATTAATGCGGAATCAAAAGTCTTAGCCAATATTTTTTTCAGGCTGAGAATTTCTACTCAAGATTGTCCACAAGCTAAAGCTACAGAGACTATATATAATAAACTCCAAGAATTATGAATAAGTCAGATCGAACCGGTTAACTTACCAAAAAAAAAAAAAAAATCGAACCGGTTAAGAATTGCATAAGTCATAATTATCATTAACTTTTATTTTTTTAAATTCTAGACGAAGGGGATACCCTAACCCGACAAACCCGAGCCATACAGACATCATAAGACTTCAAATAAGGAGAGAATAGTCACGACTTATGACAGTTTGGAATTGAACCCAGTACCTTCCACATAAAAGTGGAACCTGATACCACTTGGCTAACAAACATTGAGTTATCATTTACTTTTGAACTTGCTCTATCTCCTTTTATGCTTCTCTATTCATTTTCTTGTACTATTATTATTACGGCCTATCTGAATCATAATCTTCCCATACTCCTTTCGTAACAACAAAAGAAAAATTCTTGTATCAAATAACTCATACTGCTAAAATCTCCTAATAAAAGTAGAAAATTGTTACATGCTATTTTTCTCCATTTCGTCATTAGTCCCTGGTATAATAAGATACTCATTTGTTACGATAAGTATATATTACGAAAATCTAATCAAATACATTTATTGCAGTAATTTTTTGACAAAATTAAAAGAAGTGACAAAATAGTAAAAACAGTAGTATATAACATCATTTAAAAAAAATAAGTATTAGGTTTAGTATCTATCAAGATCCGACCCTTACGAAAATTTTCTCTAATTACAACAAATAAAGCACATGGCTTTTGGGTAATGACTATATATATGTACAGTCAAACATTAGATATGCAAGCTAATCCTTTTAAAACTCACTTCATTACCTCATGAAGTGGATAAGCATTGTTGCATATCCACTTCAACTGCATATTAATTATGTGACTATCGGGAAATTTATTTGGTCCGGACCCTAATTTGGTCGCACCCATCAATCACATGATAAGTGCTAATACACTTACATTGTAATTGATCACTCTCCTTGAAATTTACACCAGCCACATAGCAATATACTACACTTATCTTGTAAATGTCTTGAGTGCGGCTAAGTTGAGTCCGATTTTAATTTTCTTTGACCACCCACCTAGAACCAAGGTTTTTAAACCCAGACCGGACCGGTCCGGCCGGTTTGACCGGAAACCTGTCATAAGGCCGGTCCGGGTATGTGCTCAGAGCGGGTGGCCAAAGACCCATAGCAAACCGGAGTCGAACCAGTGCGAACCGGCCAAACCAGTGGCTCGGTTAACCGCTACCTTATTGTCCTCCTTGAAAATATTCATAGTTTCCTTGCTGATATGGAGATATTTATTCCTTTTTTACCCTTTCTTTTTTCCCTTTTTGCCATACTTGTAAGCCAAAGAAAGTCTGAAAGAAGAAGGAGATTCAAATTTAAGGACTCTTAATTCTTAATCCTTACCTGTTACCATCTTCAAGACTTCAATATTCAAAGACCAAAGTTTCACCAGATTTCTTCTTCTCTCTTCAACACTCACGCCTACCTACTGTACTCAAAAGACAAGAAGAACTTTGAAGTTAAAAACTAAGGTATTTTCTAAACTTCTCTCTCTCCTTGGAAGTCGGATCTGCTGTAGCCTGTAAGTCATTGAGTAATGAGTAGCTCTATTCGATTGCTATAATTTAATGCATAGTGAAATCTCTTCTTTTTTTTTTTGTCTCTTTGTTTCTAAAAGACTTGTGGGTTAGTATCTTTATCTCTACATATTTAAAGTTAGTGGCTTGTAATAGTGACACTGACCGACCCATCAATCTCTACAAAGAGACATGTGCAACCACAAAAATTGTCAACATAGCAAATTTGAATTATTTTATTGTTTTTATCTTTTCATTAATTGATAATTCCAATGCCAAAAGTCAAATTGTCAAACTCTATTTTTAATAAGCTATCACTATTTTTAATAAACTAAATCACTACATATGTTGTCAAGATTGTACACAAAAAAGATATAGTTGTCAAGAAAATAAAATTTAAAATATTGTGTTATAAAGAAAGGCCAGTGGTGTACAGTACATCATGTACTATGTTTAACATATGGGACTTTTCTATTTGTATGGATCAAATTGTGTGTATCAAAAGTATTATTATTTTTTTGTTTGTATCATCTTAATTTGATATAAGTTCATATCACCTATTATGATTATTACTATTACTAATAAGAATAATATGTATTTAAAGTCACTATTTTTGTATAATTAATCATTTACTTTTCTATTTCATAGCATAATGGATGCTACAGGCTCTCAATCCACATCAACTGGCGCACAAGAAGTATCGTCCGGAAGTAATCCGTGACAAAAGAGAGATGAAGCTTGGAATTATGTCTCAGAGGCGACAAACGCCGAGGGAAAAAAGACATTGACTTGTGGGTTTTGCCATACATCTTTTCGAGGTGGGGAGATTAACCGTATGAAGCAACATCTTGCTGGAACAAGAGGGAATGTTACCCCATGCAAGAAAGTACCTCCAGAGGTTCAGTTTATGATCCAGGGGTCTTTGAAGGAGAATAGTGAAAAAGCCAAAGAAAAGAGGGAAGCTATACATATTGATGAACAATTAGGTCCAAATATAGATGACAGTCATGTTGACCATGATATTCAAGAGATTACCCCTCGACCAGCTCAAAGGGAAGGTCACAATAATGTGCAACCTACATCCTCAAGGAAGAGGAAAGGCGCAATTGGACTGGATGCTTACTTTAAAAGTGGTAATCTTGATCCCTCTCAACCTACTATTATGGCTACTTTACAAAGCAAAGGAAAATGGCATGACACTGATTTGTCACTTGCTTTATGGTTTTATGATGCTTGTATACCTTTGAATGCTTGTAATTCTCCTTTTTTTTCAAAAGGCCATGAGTAAAGTTGCATCTATGGGTCATGGTTATACTGATCCTAGGTATCATGCTTTGCGAGTAACTCTTCTAAAAGATGCTAAGAAACATGTTGAATTGATTGTTGATTCTTTTAGAAGTAAGTGGATAGAAACTGGTTGTACTATAATGGGTGATAGATGGAGAGATTCTAGACAGAGGCGCTTGATTAATTTTTTAGTTTGCTATCCCACTGGAATATCATTTATTAAGTCTGTCGATACTTCTGGGATAGAGGCAAATGCTAAAAATTTGTGTAACTTATTTGCTGATATAGTGGAAATGGTTGGTGTGCGTAACGTGGTTCATATGGTCACAGACAATGCAAGTAATTATAAGGCAGCAAGACATTTACTCTGTGATAGAAATCCAACCATTACTTGGTCAACTTGTGCTACTCATTGCATTAACCTGATTATGAAAGACATTGGTGAAATGCCTAATGTTAGTGATTTGGCCATACTTGCATCTAGAATTACATGCTATGTCTATAATAACAAGTGCCCTCTCAATTGGTTGAGGAAAAAAGAAGGATGGAAGGAAATTATCTGCCCTGGAGATACTCGCTTTGCCACTACATTTATTGCATTGAAAAGCTTAAGTGACCATAAGGAGGATTTGCAAGCTATGGTAACATCTCAAGAGTTCAAAGTTTTTTTGAAGAAAGACAAAGCAAAAGTAGTTAAGCAAATTGTTTTAGATGAAAGATTTTGGAATAACAGTATTATTATTGTGAGAATTGGAGCTCCGCTTTTACGTTTACTTCGTATTTGTGATTCTGATGAGAAACTAGCCATGGATTATGTTTATGAAGGCATGTATAGGGCAAGAAAGGGTATCAAAGAGTTATTTAGAAACAGACAGAGTTTATATCAACCATATGTGGACATTATTGGTGCAAGGTTGGATAGAATGTTGCGTAAAAGTCTACATGCTGCAGCATATTTTCTGAATCCAGCTTTTCAACATGATAAAGAATCTTTTTGTCAAAATCCAGAGATTTTTAGTGGATTGTTGGACATTATAGATAATAAGGTTGAGAGTGAAAATTCAAAAATATATGAAGAGATCTCTCTCTTTAGGGATAGACAAAAAAGCTCTGGAAGACCAACTTCTTTGACCATTGCAAGATCAACTCGTCCTGGTAATTCTTAATAGCTTTATTTTATTTTTTTATTTCTTTTTATGTTCACATCTTTTTTTCTCACTTTATTACTAAATTACGTTATTTGGCTAGATGAATGGTGGAGATTGTTCGGTACTGATGCTCCAAACTTACAAAAGTTAGCAATTAGAATATTAAGTCAAACAGCTTCTTCTTCTGGGTGTGAGCGCAACTGGAGAGTTTTTGAGCATATTCATACTAAGAAGAGAAATAGGTTGGAGCACCAAAGATTGAATGATTTGGTCTACGTGCATTATAATTTACGTTTGCAAAAAAGGTATAACAATATTCAGTTCCAATGATGAAAATTTACTAATGCTAGTATTTTTTATTTTATTTTTACTTTATGTTTATGAGTGTGATTGTTTAGGGTTATGTTTAGCAAGAGATCCTATGATCCTGTTGATTATGAATGCATCGACAACACAGAGTTTTGGATAGTGGAAAAAGACATTGAAGGCGAACTTGATAATGATGAGTTGGAAGATTTGCTCGACGAAGAGTTACCAGGAATTGGAGAAGAGTCAAGCTCGCACCCATCTACAGGTTGGTAAAAAATTAAATTATTATTTTTCTCTTTTAAAATATCTACTTATAATTTTTTTTTTTTCGTAATATTGATTGTTTCTTGATTTTAGATGAGGAAAATGATGGTGTGACTATTAGAGATGTTGATCTTGAACACTTTGGCCGGCGAACTAGAATTGATGGAATTGGTGATGACGACATTGAGGAGGATGATGATTGGAACAATTGAGATTTTTGTCATAGTTGTCTTAAACTATAGCAATTTTAACTATTTTTTATTTTCTTTTATGGACAAGAATTATGTGATTTATCGAAATATTGTTGAACAAGTAGCCAGACTTGGGTATTCTCTACTCATTTTAATTTTATGTGGTTGGATTTAATTTGTCTATTTAATTAAATTATTGCTTTCATTTTCCTCTGTCTTGAGTTTAGATTTTTGATGTATATATCTATCTATCTATCTATCTATCTATCTATATATATATATAATTATATACATATACGGGTCAACCGGTTTTTTTAAAGCGGTCCAACCGGTCGGACCAGTGATCCAGTGACCCAATAATCTTTCCGGTTCGATGACCGGTCCGAGTTTAAAAACATTGCCTAGAACATTGTCCTTGAAATTTACACCAACCACATGGTAATATACTACACTTATCTTGTGAATACTTGGATGCAGTTAAGTCGGGTCCTAAAAAATTTGCCTGACCACCCCCCTACAACACTGAAGTGGAGAGGATCTATCTATCTAAATTGTATTTACATAGGCATCTTAAGCCCTTAGGTCTCTAGAAGATAAATTCATTTACGTCACATATAATGTTAAATATGAAATGATATTGATCAAACCATGTCAGAAGAGAGACGGAGCCAGGGGTTTGTGGGGGGCAGTCGCTCCCTCAATTCTGAAAAATTATGTTTTAGCCTATAAATTTTAATGTTTTTACCCCCCAACCCACCCTCCAAAACCAAAAAATATCAAATTTTTGCTTATTGTTTTTATATTAGCCCCCTTAGATATAAAAGTTTAACTTCGTCCCTACATGTATGCATGTGTTACATATTATTATTATTGATGTGGCTTACTTTAATTTACAATATGATGTATACTATACGGACATGTACTTAATTATTATCATAAAAAAGAAAATACATGTACATGCATTTTCCAATGCAAAGTTTCATTAGATTAGAAACATCTGCCACATCATCCATTGAATGAAAATTTGTGAAACACTTCCGGAAAACTTGGATTTAACAATAATGTCACTTATTCGCTGAATAATAAGTAAAGTCAAATATACTATTTATAATGAGATAATTAATAATAAATCCACCTGGTATACAGGTCCCATTATTAAGGATGCTGGTCGCCTAACAGCTTCGGTATTTATTACCAGAAAGTCAATGACAACGAAGTGACCCCTGTAGCAATTAATTATGAATTATTTGCTTATTCCAATATCCTAAATTATTTGACATTTAAAAGTCCAATATACACAACAAAATTACACGAGTTAAGAAGAAAAAAATTCTAATACATCGAGAAATTCTACGATATAAATATCCAAGCAAAACTGGCAAAGTAGATGAATTATAAATATACATATATATATTTAACTTTTCGAACATTAATATTATTCCTTATTATAATCACCAGTGTCTTAAAGGTGAAGGCACCGGGCGGGGCGTTCCATGGCTCCCGAGGTGTGGGGCGTATGCCCCGCGAATTTAGGTTTTTTATATTAAAAAATATAAAATAGAGTTAAAAAATTGTTTAAATTAGGAAAACATTACAAAAAAATGTTAGAAAGATTAAATAAAATAATCAAGACAGAGAGAGTTCAAAAAAATAGTATAATATTCAACCATGCAAACTAAAATTTCAAATCCAACTCTCTTTCCAAAAATAATATTGACAAATAATTGTTTCAAATTCTAGCAATATGCAAAGTTTAGATTTTAAATAGTAGTTGATGAATACTAATTTACTTAATCACTATCAAAACTCTCATCATTAAGATTATTATCTTTATCGTCGGCTCCCAATTATAAGTCTTCCACTTTATTAACACTACAGGTTTGCAAATCTCCTAATTCATTAGCATGTTAGTCCCCCATAAGAGCATGGATTTTGGCTTGAAAGTTAGAATTAAGTCAATAAGGGCTCAAAATCATCATATTCAGGCTGAAACAACCTGAGCGCACCCCTAAGCTCTGGGCCACAAATAAGCGCCCTAGACACCCAAGGCGTATGCCCCATAGGAGTTTTGCACCTCCCGCCCCGTAGCGCATCCCATGAATACCTTTTTAAACACTGATGATCACACAAAATTCACATCAACTTCTGTATTTAAGAAAAATATTTATACAAACATATTTATAGTAATTGGAATGAAAATAAAATATTATTTGGAATAGAAGCTTCAATGCCCCGTAGCGCGTCCCATGAACACCTTTTTTAACACTGATGATCACACAAAATTCACATCAACTTCTGTATTTAAGAAAAATATTTATACAAACATATTTATAATAATTGGAATCATGAAAATAAAATATTATTTGGAATAGAAGATCTCAACTGTATTATAACTCAATCTTAAAGAAGAAGAAAATCTCTAGAGAACTGCACTTGTCTCAAAAGATGAAAGGGTTCCGGGGCTAAAAAGAATAGATGAACACCATGCAAGAGATGAAGGTGACAAGCTAAACCCTAGTGGGCTAAGTCCGCCAAAAGTACTCTCAAATGATTTCAAGGGCTTTTCTTCTTGTGTTTCCGCCAAAAAACCCGCACTCGAATTCCCGGAAAACGGCATCATGGACGAAGGATGAACGAATGGCTGGCGATGCGCCGGATAGAGGCTGAGTGGCGGCGGAGCCACCTCCCGCAGCCGCGTCGGCAGGTACTCAGTCGCCCCCGTAAGCTTCTGCACAACGTCCCTGAAATCAGCAGGATTAACCTTGTAGATTTTTGGTGGGGTTGGTGGCATAGGTGCAATAGGTTTCTTCATTATTATATTCTTCGCCGGCGGCTTACGGACGGAGTGGAGCGCCGCCCGAAATGACGGCGGCGGTCTGCGGGCCTTCTCTTCTTGCTGATACTGATAAGGAAACTGAGTTGAAGAATATAAATAAGAGGAATTAGATGAAGAAGAAGCTGAAATATTAGTGTACGAATTATATGAGTCCATAATTAATTCTTATAGCTTGAATTTTATTTTATTGTACAATATGAAATCAATATAACAACAAAAACTTTTGAGGTGGAAAGTGATGAATGAGGATTTGGCTTTTGGTGCTATATATATAGAAACATTTTATACAATTTTGAGAGCAAATGTTTTTGGCTTGTCGTGAGCGTCGGCGGGGAAAATTGACGTTACATTGAGGTGGGCAAGTTTGACCAAATTAAAATAATGCCTCCATTATTGTGCACTTGATCATACTTTGATGGGGCTTAGTCTTGTTGAAAACTTTGAGGGTTTTTATATCTAGAGTTTAGTATGATAATAATGCAGATATTTATTGATCATTGATCAACCATAAAACCAGGCTTGATGTGAGGGAGATTTTTCTGATAATAACCAGCTGCCTGTCTATCTTCTTTAGTGTTTTTTCTTTTGGGTTTTTCAGTCCGTACTTTTCGTATTTCAATTTTTATATCTTTTTGTGAACTATTCATTTGTTGATAATAGCTTGATATGTTGGAGCATATGCAATCATTTCGATCGTTTTAGTAGCGCAAGCTCGGCGTGAATAAAAACAAAAATCAAAGTTGATCGAGCTTTAGATATGACTTCACACCAATATGAGTCTAAATAAGCTGAAAGTTAAGACTTAAATTTAGATTAAAATATAAGTGTAATTAATAGAGATAAGTTCATCAATTAAATTCGGCTTAAGCTTCCCTTTTGGGAATTTTATTTCATTTAATAAAAAGTTCACAACATCAAAAACAATACAACTTAGACGGTCTTTAATGATGTAATAATAACAATTGAAGCACCTAATATCAAGTTTCTTCAAAATGATAAATGTTAAGAACTAACAAACGAGCACACGAAAACTCTTATGCAAAAGACCATAGTCTTATTCAAAGATACTGAAACTCTTATTCGAGAGAGAAAGCAAAATACTAAACAAAACATCTAAAAAGCTATATAAAAACTAATATATTATCATCCATCTCGTTAGATCCATCTCTGTCTTGTTAGATTCATCTTCGTCTGATCAGATTTGAAGTTGTGATACATAGCTAAAAGGAGGGTCCTCCAACTTAGCCTGTCGCTGCTGGTGGTGAGATAACTAGTGATAAAGACGACTGATTCATTAAACCATAGTCGGTGGAGAAGAAGAGAAGAAAAAAAGTTAAGGTTTTGAGAGAGAGAGAAAGAAAGGGAGGGAAAATTCGGCTTAAGCTCGTATGGACAAATACAAATATCAATTATATATTTACTACGTATTAGTTAATAAAATATATGAATTAGTTTAAAGTACATGATAATAAGTAAAATTATATAAACATTACTTCAAATACCAAGGATAATATAGGGAGTTTAAAATTGGGAAAACCCCTTAACTCAATCGCATTTTAATTCTAAACTTTTTGAAATACAAAAGGTAATATAGAGATGTAATTGGTGCTTTTTTCACGCCAAAAACGAAAGACTTTGTGCCTTCAAAAACGAATTATAATATGAAAATAATTTGATTATGATGATTTTGGTACAAATTATTATTGGTAATATAGATTATCATCTTTTTAATTGTACTGAAATTTAAAAATGTAAGAAAACAATAAAATTCAAGCCACTTGAAGCTCATATTATTTTCAATCATGCCTGAGTTGGGTTTTGAATATTCCAAAAAAAAAAAACATCGGACGAATTGAAGCCTTAAGAAGTTTAACATTAAGATAAACGTGAGCCTTAATCGAATTACTTATATTATCTACACTAGTTTTAATTGTTAATGAAGGATAGAAATTGAAAGCTGTATTTGCTAATTAGTTATAGAAGTCAAGGTCCTCCAAATTAGAGTTTAAGTGAGCCACGTTCTAACTCATTAATGCTTGTATTTTATATTTTCTTAATTTATTCGATCGAACTCAAACAACTTTATTCGATCAATTCCTAAATTTATATGTTAGCCCATTATTTATAGTCGACACATTAACCATATTTGTTGTTGCGTGATAAAGAGAGGGCCGAAATGCGATAGACTTGTTGATGAAATCTAGTTTTGGAGAAGTTGAGCCCCAAAATATTAGAGGTATGTGTTCTACTCTGATCGACAGCGTATGAGTCATCTCTACTTACAAAATAGTTGTTAACAAATGATTGTAATAATTATCAGTCAAATATAAATTATTAGATTAAATGTTCATAACATGTTATAATATGTAACCGATTCACATAAAATAAATAGAAATGCTATTACTGCCCGCAACATTCAATTAATTATCAGTTTAAAATTAATTCTACGGCAGTTTAAGACTGCCATTTTTTTTTAAATTAGGTGGCGGCGAAACAACTCCTTTGACTTGGGCTAGTTGGCTCAAATTGTTAAACCGCACGAGGAAGCAAAATTGCCACCTGAATAAATTCGTTATACACAAGTTATTTGTTTAAATTTTTTATAAATATATATACAAAAACTTATTATACATGACATGTATATAACTATTAAAATACGAGATAAAACATCATTTAAGATAAAAAGAAGTTGGTGTGCACTGAAAGCAAGTTTATTTCAAAAATAATATCAAAAAATGCTATTTCAATTGCAAATAACTTCAATCCAAGCTATGTACGTAAGCAACCACGTAATATTATTGGGGCATATATTTAATAATTAATATTAAGAGATGTGATCAAATTTTTCCAAGATCGAAGGAATATCAAAATGAGAACAATAAAAAATTGTAGAAAGGGGTCAGTCAATACTTACTGCGATATTCTTGTAATTAGTTTAATATGTAAATAATTATATCAATTTCTAACAAATTTAGTCTAACGATAGAAGAAAAAGAGAGAGAAGTCTACAGATATATTTCCTCAGGTGTTTTGATATGCATTAGTGTGCAAAGAATTTTACTGCAGTAGTACTGAATAAGATAATTATAATTATTAAATTACTCAGCAATTAAGTCATGAGTACGTACGTGCAAGTTGTGAAGGGAGAACTGAGACAGAACCAGACCACGTTCAGAATTGAGATTGAATTCGAGAGTCAAACAATATTTCAAGGATTTCTAGTTGAACGAGTCAATATACATACATATATATATATATATATATATTGTTATGAATAATTATATGGATGTCCATGTATCCTCCACTACATGATATGATGGATAATCATTTCTCATCCTCTTTATGTTATAGTGGGTGATCATTGCTCTTCCACTACTTGTAAATCCATCTTTTCATTATGTACTCAATTCTTGAAATAATTGTACCTACTATTTTGTGCCTATAAATAGGACATGAAGTTGTATTGGTAAGACACACCAAAATCAAAGAAAGAATTCTCTTCTTAATTCTCTAGTCTTTCTATTTTAGAATATTTGTATATATTTCATAATATTTGGGGTTATTTCATAACACGTTATCAGCACGATCCGTCTCAAGGTGTTAATCATTTTGAAATTTGGCTAAAGATATACATGGGGTACTCAACGTATGATGTAAAATCCATTGAGAGATTTTCATGAGTTATATTATGAGTTTGTAAAAATAATTAATGGACAAGATTTTTAAAACAAAGCAAGAAAAAAAGGTACGTATATTTTAATATTTAACAAAAATAGAAATATGCAATAATTCTCTTGATGTTTGGAAAGAAGACATATGTATATGTGCATATATTTGATTAGTATTATTCTTTTGAATAATCCTATCACGTTGAAAATATTTTAAGAAGTTGAATGATTGTTATGTTATTCATTTTATACTTTGATGATAGTGTTATAATGACGAATCTTGCAAAACTTGACTTTGTGACTCTTGATATTACGAGGAAAAATAGATGTTGAAATTCATATTGATGCAAATAACTATACTCCATTCCCTGAAGTGAATGTATTGAGCAATATATAAATTCATATATGCAAATAACTATACTCCATTCCCTGAAGTGAATGTGTTGAGCAATATATAATTATTTTAATCATGAGTCCCGTCCAACTAGTTCTGCTACATTCCCTGAAGTGAAAGTAGCAGCATATAACTATTTTAATCATTAAAAAAATCATGGACGTGGTCGTGGACATGGTTATGAAAATCGTGGTGGTATTTCAAAGAACACATCTTTCCACCAGAAGTGGAAAAATGATGACGAGAAAAATAAAGGTGGCCAAAATAGCAAATTTGTGAAAAAATTATGCTATCGTTGTGGTAGTAAAGGTCATTGGTCATGTACCTGTCGTACACCAAAACATCTTGTTGACCTTTACCAAGAATCGCTAAAAAGTAAAAGAAAGAAAATAGAAATAAATTTTGCTTTTGAAGAAAACGATTCTGATCATGGCCGATTTTGATGACACTCATTTAGATGTTGCTGATTTCTTTGATGATCCTAATGAAAAAAATTGATCACTTGATTGGAGACTGAAGTGTTCAAAAATAAATTTGTTAAATTTTAATTCTAGTACTTTATAAATAAATATTTAAGCAGAATGAATTTGTTCATAAGATTATCGTTTCTCATATTAAACAATATTGTTTGGTATTGATTTATTTCTTTTTATGTTTCAATAAAGAATGAGTATTTACTCGATCAGCAACAACATCAATAATGAAAATATATGTCTCGCTGATAGTACAACAACTCACACCATTCTCAAGAATAAAAAATACTTCTCTTATTTAGTAATGCAAGAAGCCAATGTTAGTACTATATCGGGTAGGACAAAGTTAATTGAAGGCTCCGGCAGAGCTAATATATTGTTACCCGGAGGAACGCAATTTTATATTGATGAAGCATTATATTCTACCAAATCTCAAAGAAATTTACTAAACTTCAAAGATATCCGCGGAAAGGATATCATATTGAGACAACAAGTGATGGCAATATTAAGTATCTTTACATCACTAATACAATATCTGGTAACAAATGTATATTGGAAAAATTGCCTGCATTTTTCTCCGGTTTGTACTACACGCATATATCTACTATTGAAACACATGTTATCGTAAACCAGAAGTTTGCGAATGAAAATAAGTTTGTTATTTGGCATGACCGGTTGGGCCATCCCGGATCAATTATGATGCGAAAGATAATTGAGAATTCATGTGGTCATCCATTGAAGAGCCAGCAGATTCTTCAATCGAATGATTTCTCATGTGCTGCTTGTTCACAAGCAAAAGTAGGAAGTGAATCTCTTACGTTTTTGGAACGTATTCAAGGCAATATTTGTGGACCAATACACCCGTCGTGTGGACCATTTAGATATTTTTTGGTTTTAATTAATGCATCAACAAGATGGTCACATGTATCTTTGCTATCAACTCGCAACCTGGCGTTTGCGAGATTGCTTGCTCAATTGATTAGACTACGAGCACATTTTTCTGATTATCCAATTAAGAAGATATGTCTTGATAATGCGGGTGAATTTACTTCCAAAACGTTCAATGACTATTGTATGTCTATTGGAATTGATGTTGAACATCCTGTAGCACATGTTCATACACAAAACGGTCTAGCAGAATCGTTTATTAAGCCTCTGCAGTTAATTGCAAGACCTTTACTTATGAGATCAAAACTTCCTATTTCTTGTTGGGGACATGCTATTTTGCATGCAGCAGCACTTATTCGCATAAGGCCAACAAGCTATCATAAGTTCTCCCCATTACACTTGGTTTATGGTCAGGAACCAAATATTTCCCATCTAAGAATTTTTGGATGTGCGGTATATGTTCCAATTGCTCCACCACAACGCATTAAGATGGGTCCTCAAAGGAAATTGGGAATATATGTTGGATTCGAGTCTCCATCAATAATAAAGTATCTAGAGCCATTGACTGGAGATTTATTTACGGCTCGATTTGCTGATTGTCATTTTGATGAATCAGATTTCCCAACATTAGGGGGAGAAAATAAGCAGCTGGAAAAGAAAATTAGTTGGAATGAATTATCTTTATCTCATCTTGATCCTCGAACAAAACAAAGTGAACTGGAAGTTCAAAAGATAATTCACTTGCAAGGTTTCGCTAACCAACTGCCAGACGCATTTACTGACCTAAAAAAAGGTGACTAAGTCACATGTACCAGCTGTTAATGCTCCAGTAAGAATTGTTGTCCCTGAAGGTCAAAGTAATGAGTCTACTGCACGCCTGAAGCGTGGTAGACCTATCGGTTCCAAAGATAGTCATCCTCGAAAAAGAAAAGGAGCTAAGAATCAAGATGGTCTAATCGAGGATAAAATAACTCCAGAAGAGTCCCCAGTCATAACTAATATTTCGGTTCCAGAAGAACCTCAGGTACCTGAAAATTGTGAAAATAATGAGATCTCAATCGATTATGTTATGAACGGGAAACGATGGAATCGAAATGAAGTCAACGTTGACGATAAATTTGCATATAACGTAGCGCTAAATATGATGAATGATAATGAGGATCAAAAACCAAAGTCTGTTAATGAATGTCGACAAAGAAATGATTGGCCAAAATAAAAAGACACAATGAGGGCAGAGTTAAACTCGCTTGAACAAACGAAAAGTTTTTGGACCTGTAGTCCGTACACCTGAAGATGTAAAAGTTTTTTGGACCTGTAGTCCGTATACCTGAAGATGTAAAGCCAGTAGGATACAAATGGGTATTTATGCTAAAACGAAATGAAAAAAGTGAAATTGTAAGATATAAGGCACGTCTTGTTGCCCAAGGGTTTTCGCAACGACCTGGCATAGATATGAGGAGACTGATTCTCCTGTGGTGGATGCAACTACTTTTCGTTATATAATAAGTCTGGCAGTGCATGAAAAACTTGATTTGCGTCTAATGGATGTTGTTACAGCCTATTTGTATGGCTCGCTTGATAATGATATATATATATATATATGAAAATCCCTGAAGGATTTAATATGCCTGAAGCTGATATATATATATATATATATATATATAAATATATGAAAATCCCTGAAGGATTTAATATGCCTGAAGCATATAATTCAAGTTCTCGAGAACATTATTCAATTAAATTAAGTAAGTCATTGTATGGACTGAAACAATCTGGACGAATGTGGTATAATCGTCTCAGTGAATATTTGTTGAAGTAAGGATATAAGAATGATCAAATTTGTCCTTGTATTTTCATAAAAAGATCTGGAAATGAGTTTGTTATAATTACAGTTTATGTTGACGATTTAAATATTGTTGGAACTCCTGAAGAGATTTCAAAAACTGTTAATTGCTTGAAGAAAGAATTTAAGATGAAAGATCTTAGAAGAACAAAATTTTGCCTTGGGTTGAAAATTGAATATTTAAAGAATGAAATTTATATGTATCAAGACGCTTATATATCAAAGGTGCTAAAGTGTTTCTACATGGATAAATCACATCCATTGAGCACCCCGATGGTCGTAAGGTCAATAGATGTGAACAAAGATCCTTTTCAACCTCGAGAATGTGATGAAGAACTACTTGGTCCTGAAGTACCATATCTAAGTGCAATCGGTGCACTAATGTATCTTTCTTGTCACACTCGACTTGATATAGCATTCGCTGTTAATCTATTAGCAAGATATAGTTCTTCTCCTACACGAAGGCATTGGAATGGGGTTAAACAGGTACTCCGCTACCTTAGAGGAACAATCGATATGGGTTTATTTTATTCAAATGTACCCAAGTCCGAAGTGGTTGGATATGCAGATGCTGGATATATGTCTGATCCTCATAATGGTCGTTCACAAACGGGCTATTTATTTACATGTGGTGGCATAGCCATTTCATGGCGATCTATGAAACAAACTATATCGGCCACATCATCTAATCATGCGGAAATCTTGGCTATTCACGAGGCAAGTCGAGAATGTGTTTGGTTAAGATCCATGATTCAACACATTCGAGGGACTTGTGGTTTATCTTCTGGAAAAATGATCCCGACGATCTTATATGAAGATAATTCCGCATGTATTGCACAATTGAAAGAAGGGTACATTACAGGAGATAGAACAAAGCATATTTCACCAAAGTTCTTTTTCACTCACGATCTTCAGAAGAATGGTGATATCAATGTTGAACAAATCCGTTCCAGAGATAATCTTGCTTATTTGTTCACCAAGGCACTTCCCACAGCAACATTTGAAAAACTAGTCTACAATATTGACATGCGTAGACTGAAAGATCTTGACTGATATTGTCATGAGGGGGAGATAATACGCGCTGCACTCTTTTTCCCTTAACCAAGGTTTTTCCCACTGGGTTTTCCTGGTAAGGTTTTTAATGAGGCAGCATCTGATTGCGTATTGATATGTACTCTTTTTCCTTCACTAGGTTTTTGTCCTATTGGGTTTTTCCTAGTAAGGTTTTAACGAGACATATTCTTAAGTGATGGACATCCAAGGGGGAGTGTTATGAATAATTATATGGATGTCCATGTATCCTCCACTACATGATATGATGGATAATCATTTCTCCTCCTCTTTATGTTATAGTGGGTGATCATTGCTCTTCCACTACTTGTAAATCCAACTTTTCATTATGTACTCAACTCTTGAAATAATTGTACCTACTATTTTGTGCCTATAAATAGGACATGAAGTTGTATTGTTAAGACACACCAAAATCAAAGAAAGAATTCTCTTCTTAATTCTCTAATCTTTCTACTTTAGAATATTTGTATATATTTCATAATATTTAGGGTTATTTCATAACATATATATATATATGCATTTTTAATATTACTAGAAAGCATCACGTGCTTTGCACCTGGTGATTCGATGAGAAGTTAAATTGAAGTAAATATATTTAGTTTATTGGCCAATTAATAACTTATTAAGAATTTGATTATTTGATAGTGCCTATCTTATACCTTTGGTCTCAAATGCCACCAATAGTCCATTAACTCTATCATATGTACCATTTTAATCCCTTATCTCTCAAATGCACTCAAATAATCCCTCAAGTCTATTATTTGTCTCACTTTAGTCCCTCGTCATTCAAATGCACTCAAATAGTCCCTAAACTCTCGGATTCATCTATTAAAGTCCTTCGACTCAATTATCTGTTAAAAAATGATGAAACCTTAAGGCACGTGACTTACACCATGTTAGGACAGGGCATTTTTTTTTTTACTTTTGCAAGAATTTTTCTTTCCAAACTCCCTACTTTTATCTATTTTATTTTATATTTTTCTAATTATTTTAGGTTTAAATTTTTTCCCATTCGTTCCCAAAACCCTAACCTTAGTCCACTTTTTGCCTCATCCCACTCCCTTAGCTCAATCCCCTCCACCTTCTATCCACCGTCTACCACTGACACCCTTCTCAAATTGTGTCCCCCCCCTACCCCCCCGCCCCCCACTCTCTGAAAATTAAATGACGTTGCCCTACCTTTCGAAAATCAAACACCACTACTCCCACCTTTTGAAAAACCAATGATTTTGCCCCATTCTCTGCAAATTTAACAATGTTGCCTCATCCATGCCGCCCCCTTTACCATCTGGAAAATCGCCCTCAACTCTTGGATTCATCTCATTAAAGTCCCTTGAGTCAATTATCTATTAAAAACTGATGAAATCTTGAGTCAATTTAACAGGGCTTTTTTTTTTTTTTTGCAAGAATTTTTCTTCCAAAACTCCCTAATTTTATCCATTTTATTTTATATTTTTAAAATTATTTTAGATTTAATTTTTTTCCCCATTCTTTTCCAAAATCCAAACCTTAACCCACTTTTTTCCTCATACCACTCTCCTAGCTCAATCCACTCCTCTTTCCATTCCCTAAACTCTCAAATCCGTTATAAACTGACGAAATCTTGAGGCACGTGACTTACTCCATATTAGGACAGGGCATTTTTTTTACTTTTACAAGAATTTTTCTTCCAAAATTCCCTACTTTTATCCATTTTAGTTTTTATTTTTTAATTATTTTAGATTCAATTTTTTTCCATTCTTTTCCAAAACCCAAATCTTAACCCACTTTTTTCCTCATACCACTCTTGTAGCTCAATCCCCTCCACTTTCGATTCCCCGCATCCACTGCCACCTTTCTCAAATTGCACTGTCGCCCTCCACCCTCTGAAAATCAAATGACGTTCTCCACATTTGAAAAATCAAACATCACTACCTCCACCTTTTGAAAATTCAACGATGTTGCCCCATCCTCTGCAAATTCAACGTTGCCGCCTCATCCACGCCGCCTCCTCTACCATCTACCAAATCGCCTTCCTTCTCCTGCGCATCTTATTGTTCATCTCCTCTCACCATTGCTGCCTTGTTATCCACTTTTAATTGTTGCAGATGATTGGTGGGTAGTTTTGGAGGAATTTGTTTTGCAAAAGTGAAAGAAAAAAAAAACTCCAGGGACTTTAATGGGGGTGAATATAAGATTTGAGGGACTATTAGACCGCAATTGAAAGATGAGGGATTAAAGTGGAACAAATAATATACCTGAGGGACTATTTGAGTGCATTTGAGAGATGAGAGACTAAAGTGAGACAAATGATAAAGTTCAGGGACTATGAGTGGTATTTAGCCTATACTTTTTATTAATGTGTATTGTAATCATATATCACACCATGTGTCTTCAACTAAATCTAAGTGGAGTCCATGTATCTTTCTTAATTTACATGGAGGAACATTATTGACCATTTAAATAAATTAAAAAGTAAGTGGAGTGTCATTATAAAAATATGGGAGTGCCGATATCAATTTTCTAAAATAATTGTAAATACCATATTACATAAAACACTCGTATTTGTGAATTCTTTTGAATTAAGAAAAAAATATAATATATTTCCGAACTAAAAGTACTTATATGATTTTATTCTTAAATATGTTTTTTTTATATTTGTTAGTATACTAATAACTTTAAGTATGTACAAACTTTCAGATATATATTGATAGTTTTACTGTACAACACGTTATATCCCATAGCAATGAAAAATTAATTAAATATATATATATATATATATATATATATATGAAAATGATAATCCATATATGCGTCTGTGACTCACATTTATTAATTTTTTTTTATGTCAGAATAAGGTATAATTTTTTAAATTATCTTTTTAATCTTCAAATCAACTCACTCAAAAGTAATGATCAGACACCGGCACTATAACAATTTACTGCTAATTACCAAATACTAAAAAATATTTATAGAATTTAAGATTATTAGAGTTATTAACCAACTTTTTGTTTAAGCTGGAATAGTGGTTGTGGGTGTAAAAATTTTCTTCTTCTTTGTTGGTGGTTGTGGATAAAAATGTATTTTATTTATTGGTTAGTATTTTAGAGAAAATAAGAATCTATTTATTTTCCTTATATTAAATAGTGTCCTACTACTAACATATTTTATTTTTTTAATCAATAATTAAAAGAGTTTTCAACTACTAAAATAATTTCAGATACTACTAAATGGTTTCGTACTCTTCAATGGACTCTTTTACTTAATAAATTCAATTATTAACTATTATTTAATTAATTATTAATAGTAAGGGCGGGTATGAAAGTATTTTCATAATGGAACAAACAATTGAGTTATTCACACATTTATATAGGGGTTAGATTATATATATATATATATAGATATAGATAGATAGATATATATATAGATAGATAGATAGATATATTATGTAGGTAAATATCCAAAATCTCTGCCGTTGAATGCTGAGAAAGATGTTGAGAAATTAGGGGTGCAGTTGGAAACACCATACCCATTGAGAATGAGAATGACGCGCTATTCAGTGATCATCTTGAAGAAGAAGATGATGATGGGGAGTGCCGACAGATTATAGAAAATCAAATTACAGTTTAAAGAAAATTTCCCTCACATATGTAGATGATATGAATGTATATACATGTTGTTAGGAATCAATGTGCATAAACGAACTTAAAAGTAAAGAGAAAACAAGAAAAAGAGACAGCGATTTTACGTGGTTCGGCAAATTGCCTACGTCCACAAACCTATACTAGAGAGATTTTTATTATTCTTGAGAGAGAGATACAAATACAATGAAGAGAATTTCATCTACTTATGTATTCTAAACTTAGAGGCAAAGAAAAAAAGACCTAATCCCAATAGGTAACTCCAAAACATGCCAAAATAGAAAAAACGCGTGAATTAACTGCTTTAGCAGACGGACTAGGCGCCGCAGTAACAAACTGCTCGGCGGTTCTGGCGGCATGCGTCGGGCTGTACCTAGGCGCCGTTCTAGCTCAAAATCTTCTTTCTTTGGCACTTTGATTTGTCTCCACACTCAAACCTATCAATCTCCCACTTGGAGATCAAACTCAAAGTAGAAACACAAACTCTTCATCAAACTCCACGACTCTTCATCCTCCGAATGAAAGCACTCTCTCTCTAGCATAAGTCGGCCTCCTCATCACATAAGTTCGAGGCCAATTGAGGCCATGCAAAACCTCAGTTTCTCGGTGGTAACAACCTTAATTAACATATCCACCGGATTCTTCGCACCAAGCACCTTCTTCAATTCCAAAGTCCCATCATCTATCATCTCTCGGATATGATGATACTTCAATTGAATATGTTTCGTCCTCGAGTGAAACACCGAATTCTTTGCCAAACAAATGGCACTTTGACTATCACTATAAAGTGCACAATCTCGTTGCTCCTTATCAATCTCCTTCAGAAAGCTCTTCAACCAAACCATCTCTTTGTCAGCTTCTGAAATGGCAATGTACTCAACCTCGGTTGTGGAGAGTGCTAAACACTTTTGTAGCCTAGAAGTCCAACTTATAGTCGTGCCACCCAAAGTGTAAATGTACCCCGATGTACTTTTCCGCCCATCTTGATCACCACCTAAATTCGCATCCACGAAGCTTTCCAAAGTAACACTACTGCTCGAAAAACACAGGCACATACTCGATGTACCCCTCAAATACATCAGTAGCCACTTTACCGCTTCCTAATGCTTCAACCCCGGATTAGCCATATACCGACTCACAACTCCCACAGCATGGGCTATATCCGGCCTTGTACACACCATTGCGTACATTAAACTCACAACGGCAGAGGCATAGGGAACCTTTGCCATTTGTCTCGCTCTTCCTCAGTCTTAGGTGATTATTCCTTACTCAACTTGAAATGATTCCCCAAAGGTGTACTTCTAGACTTTGCATTTGAGATTGCAAATCTAGCAAGTACCTTTTCAATGTACTTCTCTTGAGTCAACTTGAGACTCCCGCTCGACCTATCTCGAATGATCCTCATCCCAAGGATTGTATTTGCAGCTCCCAAGTCTTTCATCTCAAATTTCGTCGATAGTTGCTTCTTCAACTTATCAATTTCTCTCCTGTTAGATCCAACCACTAACATATCATCCACATACAGTAGCAATATGATGTAACAATCCCTAAACTTCTTGAAATAACAGCAATGATCCATTTGACACCTAGTATATCCACTACTAGCCATGAAGGTGTCAAACTTCTTATACGGTTATACCATTGCCTCAGAGCTTGTTTAAGTCCATAAAAGCTTTTTTCTAGCTTGCATACAAGGTCTTCTCGTCCATTCTCCATAAAACCTTCCAGTTGAATCATGTAGATATCCTCCTCCATATCCCCATGAAGGAATGTCGTTTTTACATCTAATTGCTCAAGATGCAAATCCTCTGCAGCAACAACACTTAGAACCCGCCTTATAGTATTCAACTTAACAACCGGTGAAAATATTTCAGTGTAGTCAATCTCTTCCTTCTGCTGGAACCTTTTGACCACCAACCTCGCCTTGTACCTTTTACTACCATCCAGTTCATCCTTAACCCGGAATACCCACTTGTTCTGCAAAGCTCGTTTCTCCTTCGGTAACTCAGTCAACCTCCAAGTTCTATTTCTCTCAAGCGAGCTCATTTCATCCTTCATGGCTAGCTCCCACTTGAGAGAATCTCCTACACCCATCGCCTCTTTGTAAGACTCGACTCACCCGAATCCGTCAAAAGTAAATAGTGTAAAGAATGAGAATACCTCATGTTTGGTTTAGGAGTTCTGCTCGATCTTCTCAAGGTTGGTGGTGGAGTTTCTGGATCATCCTCGATCCTATTCTCAGTGTCATTCCCAGCAACATCGTCTAAAGTAATCTCTTCCAATATCGTCTTTGGTTTCTCGTTTTCCTCAGTCTCTGCTCCAAGTCTATCCTTGTAAAGTACTTTTTCGTTGAACGTGACATCATGCCTTATGATCTTGTTGTTTTGGTAATCCCAGAACCGATACCCAAAACTCTCTCCTCCATAGCCAATAAAGATGCATTTCTGTACCTTAGGATCCAACTTATCTCTGTCATCAGAACTTTGCAAGACATATGATAAACAACCGAATATTTTTAAATGTGATAAATTTATCTCCTTTCCAGACCAAACCCCCTCCGATATTTTGAAGTCCAATGGTACTAAAGGTCCCCGGTTGATGAGGTAAGCCACCGTGCTCACTGCATCAGCCCAAAATGTCTTTGGCAACCTAGAGTAAAGCCTCATGCTCCTAGCTCGTTCATTTAAGGTTCTATTCACTCTGCAATCCCATTCTGCTGTGGAGTCCCCAAAAATCAGAATGGTCTTAATCATCTTGATCCCATTCTCTGCACAATAGTCTTTGAACTCTTGGCTGTCATACTCCCCACCATTATCCGACCTCAGACACTTCAATCTCAACCCCGTTTCATTCTCGACTTCTGCCTTCCACTTCCTAAAGGTATTAAACACATCCGATTTATTTTTCAGAAGATAGACTCATACCTTTCGAGTGGAATCATCAATGAAGGTAACATAATATCTCGACCCTCCAAGTGACTGTATAGGAGCCGGTCCCCATACATTAGTATGCACAAGCTCCAACTTCTCTGCCTTCGTTTCTCTATCCGTCTTGGAAAAACTCACATTTTTCTGCTTCCCAAGCACAGAGTCTTCGCAAAAACCCAATTCAACCGTCTTCAAGATTGGTAGATTCCCCTTGGATGCCATGATTCTCATTCCCTTCTCACTCATATGCCCTAGTCGTCTATGCCATAAGTGAACATCCTCTATGGCCTCGACTGCAGCAAACGAGTCCTTTTTAATTTCTGTGGTATACAGAGTCCCCGATTTCTTACCATGAGCCACCACCAAATTACCTTTGGTGATTTCCCATACACCACCACCAAACACAGTGGTGTACCCATCACTGTCAATTTGACCAATTGAGATCATTTTTTTCCTCAACCCCGGAACATGTGTCACATTATGCAGTTTCAACTGCATTCCCTGTGTCGTCGTCACTGTGACCTCACCCTTACCAACTATTTCCAAGGGTTCGTCATCTGCAAGAAAAACTTTTCCAAATTTCCCAGAAACATAACTTGTTAGATAATTCTTACATGAAGTAGCATGGAATGACGCACCTAAGTCCAGAACTCATTGGTCGACTGGACTGTCAACACAGCAAACTAAAGCATCTCCGACATCGTCTACTGCTGAGTTTGCTTGTTGATGTTCCCGGTTTTGATTCTGATCCGCCTTTCAGAACAATCCTTCTTGTAATGGCCTTTCTTCCCGCAGCCCCAGCAATCAGCCTCCTTGAGTGGTTTTGACCTCCATCGCCCCTTTGACTTGGATCAACCTCTTTCTTTTTTACCACCCCGATGAACACCTTTTCCTCTGCTTTCGGCACTTAATGCAGCAGACATGAGTTCTCTTGATTCCCTCCGACGAATATCCTCGCTCAAAATCAGATCCCAAACCTCCTGAAGTTTTAACTTCCTTTGGCCAGACGAACTACTTACAGCAATTACCATCGCACTCCAACTATCTGGCAATGAAGACAGCAAAATTAAGGCTCTTATCTTGTCCTCAAAATTAATATCAACCGAGCTCAACTGAGTGATGATCACGTTAAAGTCGTTGATATGGTTGGTCACCGATCCTCCCTCAATCATCCTCAGATTAAATAAATGCCTCATTAGATAGACTTTATTCAATGCGGATGGCTTCTCATATATATTGAATAACACCTTCATCAAACCAGCTATTAGTTTTTGATCTAGGATGTTAAACATCACGTTTCTTGATAACGTCAATCGAATAACTCCTAGGGTTTTCCTATCCAATAACTCCCAATCCTCGTCTGACATCTTTTCAAGCTTTTTCCCCGACAACAGTCAATGGAGCTTTTTCTGGTACAGATAATCCCCCATCTGTGTTCGCCAGAATCCAAAGTCTTTTCCATCAAATTTGTTAATCTTCACTTTTCCTTCTTCAGACGCCATTGATTCACACAGATCGCTATAACCCGTGCTCTTGATATCAGTTGTTAGGAATCAATGCACATAAACGTACTTAAAAGTAAAAAGAAAGCAAGAAAAAAAGACAGCGATTTTCCGTGGTTCGGCAAATTGCCTACGTCCACCGACTTATGCTAGAGAGATTTTTATTATTCTTGAGAGAGAGGTACAAATACAATGAAGATAATTTCATCTACTTATGTATTCTAAACTTGGGGGTAAAAGAAAAAAGACCTAATCCCAAGAGGTAACTCCAAAACATGTCAAAACGGGAAAAACTGCGTGAATTAATTGCTCAAGCCGACGGACCCACGCCCAGGCGCCGATCAGGCTCGCCTGGGAGCCACTATGCCGGTGCCTGGGCACCGCCAGCAATAACAAACTGCTCAGCGGTTCTGCGTGCGGCGTCTAGGCGCCCATCGGGCTGCACCTAGGCGTTGTTCCAACTCAAAATCTTCTTTCTTTGGCATTTTGATTTGTCTCCACACTCAAACCTATCACATGTTGCATGTTATAGAATTGAAATACAAATAAAACTAGATTTTAAAATGGATGATCCTTGGTGATTGAGTTTTTTAACCAAAACAAATTAATTAATTGCAATGGCTTTTTACTCAAACAAGCTAAGGGTGAATGCTTTTCTATAGACCTAGAGTTGAATACTAAAGTCTAGATTAATGATATAATGATATCACATTATCAGTAGCATGCATTAACAACATAATGTAATATGAACCGGATCCTTTGATGTATTCAATATAAAGGGCGTTCAAAAATCTTCCAACGAAAAAAGGTGAAAAAATCGTGAAATATATACATATTATTAATTCGCAATCAAAAGTCTTCGCCAATAGTTTTTCCAGGCTGAAAATTTCTACTCAAGATTGCCCACAAGCTAAAGCTATAGATATTATCTATCTATCTATCTATATATATATATATATATATATATATATAGGGTATGGATCAAATACATCCTTAGTCTTTAGGTAAGATATAAGACCCAATCTAGGCCATTAAACCATTTGATCACACGGTCCATAATTAAAGCCATTATCTCGATTTTAATATTTAATTTAATGATGATAGGAGCATTTTAGTCAATAGGTCCAACAAACCCATGCAAATACATGCAGTATCATAACAGAATCCCTTATTATTCGCAGTAACAGAATCCTCTTCCATTTTTAATTATTCATTCCAATTTTAGCTCCCAAAAAATTACGATTGATACAGAAAACATTAAATTCATATCCAATTCATATATCATCAATCCATCATCTGCAATTTCAGCTCGGAATCATCGAGAATTGAACATCAATATAATTAATTATTTATCATCAATCTCAATTAATTATCAAGCTCGATTCATCATCATCGTCAATTCATCATCATCGTCAAACTCAATCCGATGGATGCAAGTAGAACGGCGATTTGATATCTACTGCAATACTTTTGTGATTTCTCAACTTGCTTTGTAAAAAGGAGGTGCATATTGTTGTTATATTCATAGTGTTCGTCGGCATTATATACATACATACATATAGAATAGAAGAAGACAGGGAGAGAAGAAAGGAACAAGGAGAAGAAAATATCATAATTAGTGATTTCAAACCATCATACAGTAGCTTATAACACATTATACAGTAGCTTAAATACCATTATACAGTAAATACAATGGTGATATACAGTGTGTGATTAGTGACATATAATTAGTGATTTCAAACTATTATACGGTATCTTATAAACAACTATACAGTATGTTATAACACATTATACAGTATCTTATAAACCCATTATATAGTGTGTATTTATATATCATACAGTTACAATCTTATAAACTATTATACAGTATCTTATAACCCATTATACAGTATCATATATCTCATTATACAGTGAATACAATAGCTAATAAATATTATACAATAGTTAATTATATGTAAACCCAAGACACTAGAAGAATGAGCAAATTCAAGATCCACGAAAAGAGCATTCATTGCACTATGAATGAACATAACAAATTTGAACCACAATTTTAGCAGTACATCCAAATGCTTTACACAAGAACTCAAATAATATACTACACGTGTATGATAAAAAGAAGAAAAAAATCTTTCTTTAGAGATGGCACAAATAAAGACATGGTAGCAAGCACTGCATCCCCACAATGAACAACCCAGCCTTATCAGCTGCTTGAAGCCAGCCATGTACACAATAAATTTGAGCTTCTTTTGTGCGAATTTTTTTAATTCATACCAAAAGCTATATAGAATATTGGCGATGATATTCGAGATTTTATAAAGGTATTGCATTATATATATTTGCTGCTTGGCTTGGAAGTACGATAGACATTGTCTGGTATTTACACCTTTTTGTTTATCTTAGCTAATAACATTATACAGTGACTAATTAATCCATTATACAATAGCTAATAAACAAATATACAGTAAATACAATGGTGATATACAGTATGTGATTAGTGACATACAATTAGTGATTTCAAACCATTATACAGTATCTTATGAACAATTATACAGTATGTTATAACACATTATACAGTATCTTATAACCCATTATACAGTGTGTATTTATACATCATATAGTTACAATCTTATAAACCATTATACGGTATCTTATAACTCATTATACAGTATCATATAAATCAATATACAGTATCATATATCTCATTATACAGTGCATACAATAGCTAATAAACATTATACAATAGCTAATTAATCCATTATAAAATATTAATAAACAAATATACAGTAAATACGATGGTGATATACAGTGTGAGATTAGTGACATACAATTAGTGATTTCAAACCATTATACAGTATATTATAAACCACTATACAGTATATTATAACACATTATACAGTATCTTATAACCAATTATACAGTGTGTGTATACATCATACAGTTTCAATCTTATAAACTATTGTACAATATCTTATAACCCAATATACAATATAGTATAATCCATTATACAGTTACATTACACCAACTAATTTAACAATACTCAACATTTATGATCATGTCATGGTTGATCATGTCTCAGAGTTCAAGATTCATGGCTCAATCAGGCTGGTCAAGTGTTTCGGCTGTGGCTTCCTGATCAACAAACTTGTCTGCCTGGTTTGGACCTTGGAAAAATTCCTTCATTTTGAAACTCATTGAGCTCATACCAGCTGTAATCTTTTGTCCCACCTCGGTGCCTCCAATCTTCAAACGCTCGCCTAAGGCGTTGACTTTATCCATCAAATTGTCCCTCATCTTTGAAAGAAAACCCTGAAACAAATTTAACGGTCTTTTAAACTCCGACGACTAAAATCATTATGGGAGTGTTTTTTCGATTTCATATTTGCTAAAAAAAATCCAATGTATTCGCTCCTGTAATTTAGAGTTTGTTGTGATGAGAATCGACAAATTGGAATGAGTTTTTGCGGTGATAATCGAAGGAAATATATGTTTAATATGGTTCTATAAATTGATTGAGTTTATTTTGGCAACAAATTGAAAGATTGTAGGGGAGATTTTGTGCGATTCAATTTGAGAGATTTTCGGGAGGTTTTAGGCAGATTCCCCCCTCCCCCTGTTTTTTGGTAGGTGGATACTGTATAATGAGGTCAGTTGACTATTATATCCCTAATCCAATTGGAACTAATTTTCTAGCCTATTTTTAGCTTTTTTTTTGGACTGTTGGATTTAGTGGATCCAATGGTATAAATTATGTCTTATATCTTATCTAATATAGGGTATGTATTAGATCTTGACCCTATATATATATATATATATATATATATAAAATAAACTCCAAGAATTATGAATAGGTCAGATCGAACCGCGGGTTAAGAATTGCATAAATCATAATTATTATTAACTTTTGAACTTGCTCGATCTCCTTTTATGCTTCTCTATTCATTTTCTTACACTACTCTTATTATATTCTCAAACTCACCAAAGGAAAAATTCTTACATATTCATGAGTTAAATAACTTGTATTACTGAAATACCCCTAATAAATGTAGAAAATTGTTATATACCGCTGATTATTTTTCACAATTTCGTCATCAATCAGTAAGATATTTATTTGTTATGGTAAAAATATATTACGGAAATCTTGGCAAATTCACTTATTGAATTAATTTCTTTACAAAATCAAAAGAAGTGACAAAAGCTAGTAGTATACTGTTAGTATACAGTATCACTTGCAAAAGTATAAGGTTTAGTATCTATCAAGATCCGGCCCTTACGATCTTGTTTAATTTAGGGTCGATTCAATTGATCACGGTAAATTTTATCTAACACCACTAATAAATCAAAGCGCATGGCTTATGGGAAATGGCGCTACATGTACAGTCAAACATTAGATGTGCAACCCTAATCCTTTAAACACTCACTTCAATACCTCATGGAGAGGATGAGCATTATTGCATATATCCGGCCACTTCACTTGCATATTATGACTATCGGGAAATATTTTTGATCAGACCCGACTTCATTAGTCACACCCCACTAATTACATGACAAGTGTTAATACATATGTTTTGTGATTTGTTACTCTTTTTGAAATTTATACCAACTACATAGCAAGTGTGTTACACTTATTTTGTAAATGCTTTGGATGCAGCCTGCGAGCTAAAAAAATTCTCTGACCGCCCGCCTAGAACACTGTAATGGAAGGATCTATCTATCTAATTGTATTTACATAGGCATCTTAAGGCCGGCCCTTAGGTGTCTAGAATATATATTTATTTACATCACATATAATGTTAATATGAAATAATATTGATCATCAAACCATGTCAGCATATGTTATACATTAATTATTTATGATGCAGCTTAATTTAATTTACAATATGATATATACTATACGAGACATGCACTTAATTATCATTAAAAAAAAACATGTACGTGAGAAAGTTTATAGTGCACTGAGAGCAATGCTCCGATGTATTATTCACCACATATTTATTACGTAATGGGTGGTTTTCATCACTCACACCCACGTGTAAACCACCAATTCCATAGCGAATTTGTGGTGGATAATACACTGTGAGCATTGCTTTCGGTGCACTGTAGAATTTTCTAGATGATGGGGTAAATATTTCTAATCTAATGAAACTTTGCATTGAATATGCATGTTTATAAAGGATGATACTTGGTGACTCCTGGGAATCCAACTCCCAGGTGATCTACACTATTCACCATGTAGATGGATATTAACATGGGGCCTCATGTACATATCCACATAATGGAGTGGATCATCCCGGAAGTTGGACTTTCGGAAGTCACCAAGTATCACCCATTTAATTATAATATATCTAATGAAACTTTGCATTGGACAATGCATGCACATGGGATAAATCTATGGTGCACTGAGAGCAATGCTCTAGGTGCAACCAATACAACGTATTTACTATTGGGTGAGTGGTTTTCATGTGAGGGTGGGTGATGAAACATGAAAACCACCCACCACTTAGTAAATATGTGATGTCGAATTAATGCTCTCGGTGCATCATAGATTTATTCCATATCATCTCCATTGAATGCAAATTTGGAAACACTTTCGGAAAACTTGGATTAAACAATAATGCCACTTCACTGAATAATAAGTAAAGTCAAATGTATTAGTGAGATAATTAATAATAAATCCACCTGGTATACAGGTCGATTAATAACGATGCTGGTCGCCTAACATCTTCGGTAATTATTACCAGAAAGTCAATGGCAACGAAATGACCCCTGCAGCAATTAACTAGGAATTATATGCTTATCCAATATCCTAAATAATCTCTCCGTACTTAAAAACCCAAATACACAAAACAAATTACACAAGTTAAGCAGAAAAAAATTCTACTACATGGAGAAATTCTAAGATATAGCTAATTACATCCAAATAAAACTGGCAAAGTAGATGAATTATAAATATACATATATATAGATATATTAAAAAAATAAAATTAGAACATTAAAATTATTCCTTAATATAATCACACAAAATTCATGTCACTTCTATAGGGTTATTTGCATCCACCTCTCTTAAGGTATTACACTTTGACAAGGACCTCCCCTCATGTATTAAGTTTAGCATCCATTACCCCTATCTATAATTTAATTATATATAATACCTATTTTACCCTTAATTTTTCCTTTTTGTCTATTTATTACTTTTCCTTTTATTTTTTTTCTTTTTCTTGCTAATAGATCAGGAAAAGAAAAAATAGAAATTAAGCTCATGAAAATTCTTATTTACAACTCATCCAAACCATAAATTATTTTAAATTAAGAAATAGGTATAACAAATAACGTATTAAACTTATTTTAGTAAGCTTACATTTGATTTCTCAATTAACTTTGTGTCGTTCTTGAATTATATTTTTAATATTTCAAACAAGCTTTTAACATGTTAATAGTATTCTTTTATAAAAATATGAAAATGATATCTATATATATTTACATTATTGCTTATAAATGAAAATCTGAAAATTGAAAGAATAATTTTCTTTTAATTTCAAACTCCGGTTCTATTTAGCCAGTTTGTCTTTTTTTTTTTTTTTTGTTCTAAGTAGAATAACATGAATAAGAAATAGAATAAATATTAAAAAAGATTAAACAATCACTTTTATATAAAAAAAATTATGATAAGAAAAATCTGACAGTGAAACAAATAATAAGTTCCCTAAGTTTTCACTCGTAAAACAACTTTATTTTCTAATGATACCATCTACTCCAGAGTTATGGCCCTGTGAGCAAAGAGATTAAAGCGAAATTATTCTTTTAATTTTGATTTTTTATTTGCTATAAGTCAAGAATAATAACCTAGAAAGGTAAAAAACATTTGTAAATGTACTTGCAATAATCAATAATACAAACCTAGAAAGATAAAACTTTTTGTTGTTTACAAAAAATATAAAATAAAATAAAGCGCTATCAATTTATTAAAACTTATTTGAAACATTAAAAATATAATTCTAGAATCACAAAACGGTAACTGAAAAATCACATATTTAAAGTTTATTTAACATAAGCTTAGTATATTATTTGTCATGACTTTTTTTTAATTAAATATTATTATTAATTAGAATTATTCTTAAATAAGAAATAAAAAATATTATTCACAAGCTTAATTTCTATTTCTTTCTTTAACCATATAATAATAAGAAGAAAGTAATAAAAGGGAAAGTAGAAAATAGAAAAGAAATAAAAACTAAGGGTAAAATAGGTGGTATATAATTGTTGGTGGATGCCAAAATTTAAAATATGAGGAAAGGTCCTTGCCAAAGTGCAATACCTCAGGGGATGTGGATGCAAATAACTCCACTTCCATATTTAGAAAAAATATATTTATACAAGTAGTGTACATGTAAATAACTAAAACGAAGGTGAAATGTTATTTGGAATAGAGGATTCGGACTGTATTATAACTCAATCTTAAACAAGAAAACAATCGCTAGAGAACTGCACTTGGCTCAAAAGATGAAAGGGTTCCGGGGCTAAAAAGAATAGATGAACACCATGCAAGAGATGAAGGTGACAAGCTAAACCCTAGTGAACTAAGTCCGCCAAAAGTACTCTCAAAAGATTTCAAGGGCTTTTCTTCTTGTGTTTCCGCCAAAAAAACCGCACTCGAATTCCCAAAAAACGGCATCATGGACGAAGGATGAACGTTTGGCCGGCGATGAGCCGGAGAGAGGTTGAGTGGCGGCGGCGCCACGTCCCGCAGCCGCCTCGGCTGGTACTCAGTCGCCCCCGTAAGCTTCTGCACAACGTCCCTGAAATCAGCCGGATCAACCTTGTAGATTTTTGGTGGGGTTGGTGGCATAGGTGCAATAGGTTTCTTCATAATTATATTCTTTGCCGGAGGTTTACGGACGGAGTGGAGCGCCGTCTTAAATGACGGCGGCGGTGGGCGGGTCTTCTCTTCTTGCTGATATTGAGAAGGATAGGAATAAGAAGAAGATGAAGAAGAAGCTGAAAAGTTGGTGTATGAGTATGAGTCCATAATTAATTCTTGCCTTAAGTTTATATATGAAATCAATATATATAATAACAAAAGCTTTTGGAAGTAGAAAGTGGTGAATATGGATTTGGCTTTTGGTGTTATATATATATATAGAGAGAGAGAGAGACATAGTACCTATGCAAATTTTGAGTGCAAATGTTTTAGGTTTGTCGTGAGCGTCTGCGGCGGGGAAAAATGACGTTACATTGAGGTGGGCAAGTTTGACCAAATTAAAAATAAATATTGGCTCCATTATTGTGTCATTGATGATACTAGTTTGATGGGCTTAGTCTTGTTGAAAACTTTGGGGATTAAATTTATAGGGTTTAGTGATAATAATGCAAAGATTTATTGAGCATTGACCAACCACAAAGTACCAGGCTTAATGTGGTGCAGATGTTTCTTGATAATAACCATGCCGCCAGATCTATTTTTCTTTTTTTGGGTTTTTTCAGTCCCGTACTTTTCGTATTTTAATGTTTCTTTATATCTTTTGTTGAACTATTCTGTTGTTGATTATGTTGGAGCAAATGTAATACTTCGATTGGTTTAGCACAAGTTCAGTGTGAGAGACAAAAATCAAAGTCGAGCTTTAGATATGACTTCACCGAAAGAGTCTTAAGTTCAAAGTTAAAACTTGAATTTAGATTCAAATATGTGTAACTGTGTAAGTAAAGATAAGCTCAATTAATTTGGGAAATTCTAGTCCGCTCTTGGTTCAACCAAATCCATATGTATTTATTATAAAATAACTTACCAATTATATGATAAGTGTAATATATTCTTTTTGTGAAATATAATTGGATGCTGCCAAACCGAATTTGGGCTAGAATTTTCCCAATTAGATTCGGCTTAAATTAAGCTCGTATAAACGAATTTTATATATTTACTACATTTAAAATGAAATATGTGAATATGTTATTTTGGATTTTAATCCAATGTATGGGCAATATGGGAAGTCGTCTTTTAAAAATTATATTGAGTCTGATTATGTGATCTATTAAAATATATAGTTATTTTGGGCTCTAAAACAATTAAGAAAAGTATGAGATTTTATGTGTATAAGCCGAATTTTATTTTCTTCTTATGATGGGCCAAATTGAAAATAATAGAAAGTCAACAACAATTAACTTATAAAATAGTTATGTTTCTCAAACCATACGTATTGTTATATTCTACTGATTCCTCATCGTCTGAGAGAATTGAGAGACTCCGAGATAAACTTAGAGGACTACGTATTGATTTGGAAGACCAACCGCGAAAACTCAAGAATTAAACTGATATGACGGATTCAGGTACGCTTCCGCTTTCGTTCTTTGATTCTTTATGATTGAACATAAATGTTCCTGGGTTCGGTGAAGGTTTTCACTAGTTAAATTCAGATCCAACAAGTGGTATCAGAGTGGATCATGTTTAATCATTGAGAATCGGTATATTTATTCGAATCTTGATGATATTTATGTGTTTCTTTCTTAAATTTAATTATTTCGGATATGTTAGATTTAATTCAAGATCTATTTGGGTTCATATTGTGATTGTCCTTCATATATTTCATGAAAATTCATGTGAAATAAGAAGATTTATGCTATGATTTGCATGTTTTGATGTGTTATTCGGATATGCATTAAGGACTTATTTTGGTTGAAGAAATTTTGCAATTTTGGACTTTAGATGCAAAAATTACCCAAAAATTCACATGGAGGCGCTGCTGTAAGGGCTGCGTATTTATAAAAAAAATTAGGAGGGCCCCGGCTCATGGAGGCCTATGTTTGGCAGCATACTCTGGGGCGAAATTTGAATTCAAATATTGGCATAATTGTCTCTTTGAAGATTTATAGCATTTAAAATTGATTTAATTGAAACAAGATGTTGCCAAAATAAGCTCTCTTGTGGAAATTAACTCGATTTTAAGTGTTAAAAGGTTTTGTGTGTGCAATCCATGCAAGTATTTGATCGGCCCAAAGGAAGATCTATCATTTGACATGCCTTATCGTCAATATTCGATTACTGCGCCAAAAATACCACATACAAATTAATATTTTTGTCCAAGGACTAAATGTTAATGTTGTGACCTGTATCTTGTGATGGGGTTTGCCTTTATTTGACATTATATGTTTTATGTTTCGGCACTTATATGAGTTTGTTTATATTATTTGTATGTTCTCTGTTCAGTTTCTCGTTCTACTCCAAATATATTTGCTAGTGATGAATGGCTCGAAATTTAAGGCATGACAAGAGAGTTTGTTGATTACTCTCAAAGTCATGGATCTAGACCTTGCGTAGAGGGTTACTAAACCCGCTGATCTCACTAATAGGAATACCTTTGATGATAAGAGGGAGATGGAAAAGTAGGAGAAGTCTAATCCCATTAGTTTTATGGTCTTAAAACGTGTCATCCCAGAAGCATTCAGGGGCATTGTATCCGTAGATACTGCTATAGAGTTTCTTAAGGACCTCGAGAAAAGGTTTGCTAAGAATAAAAATGTTGAATCTGGTATACTGTTGGCAAACCTTATCTCTATAAGGTATAAGGGCATTACAGATAAAGCACCACAAAAGAAGCAAGAAAAGAAACCAAATCAGGATGATTGTTCCTTCTACGGCGCTTCAGGTCATAGAAAGAAGCAATGTACCAACTACCACGTTGTGCGTTCTGAGAAAGGTATGCTTCTTAGTTTCGTTTGTTGTACCGGATTTGTATGAGAACTTTGTTGTACCGTCTTTTTGACACGAAAAATCCTTACGTGTATTAAACAGCAAGTGGACTGGTCGTGTGTAGTAATAAAGTGGACTTTAAGTCCGAGTTATCGATCCCACAGAGACAAGATTATTTAAAGCTAGGAATTTAAAAGCAATTAAAATTGAATTAAAAGATTGTGATTAATTTACAATAAAAATGTAAAAACGAGACTTAACAAATAGATTTAGATTCTTATGAGATAAAACAACTAAGGCACATGCTTCAACCAAATTTACTTGTTAATATAAATATGAACTATTCTTCGTATTATTAGACTACTATTGCTTTGGTGAAAATTCCTTAATTAATTACTACACGATGTCTCGGCTGTAATAATCCTATGATAAATTGACAGTTCTCTAAATATGTCTATCCGAGAATTTAATCAATAATCATGCCTTCAAGTTCTAGAATTTCCCCGAAAAAATCCGGCTAACTGCACCCGGGAATCTCTACCTATCTCTAGGGGCAATTCCCTATTTTTTACGGATGATGTGATGATTTCTTTGAACCCTAACTTATATTCTTTCAAACTATTAAATTAGGCAATATGACAAACATATGGCGATCAAACATATGTAAGTAATTACGCACAAAATCAAAACACAAAGCAATTGTAGAATTAATACGAAGAATAATATCATATATATATACTCATAACTTTGGCCTTCACATGGCCCTAGTTAAGGGAAAATTAGTTCATAATTGAAATTGGGAAAACAATAAAAACATAGAATTACTCATAGATAAAGATGAATATCAAACTAAGAAACTCCCTATTTTGGATTGATGATCGATTCTTGATTGGAAGCTTGAATCCCTCCTTTTTCTCTTCTTAGCTCTTCAAGTATGATGATAGGATGACTCAAAACCAAGAGAATGCTCCCCCAAACCCCTGAATTTTCGTCCTCACACTCTCAAAGGATGATTTTTTGATGATCTCAAGTGAGCTCCCCACTCCCCTTTAAATACCCAAAAATCCACCTACCAAGAATTTGAGCTACCCTTCTCTTTCTTTCCTCCTACCAAGAATTTCCACCTACCAAGAATTTGCACCTACCATTCTCTTGTTTTCCACCTACCAAGAATTTGCACCTACCATTCTCTTGTTTTCCATCTAACAAGAACATGAGCTGCCACTTTCGTGTTTTCCAGCGCAGGGATAGTGTTTTATTCATAATCGTCTCCACAGATCTCCGAATTGGATGATTCAAGTACCCATGTAAAGATAAGACATAGATCTAAAATTTTGTAGAAGGACACTTCATCCAATTCTGTCTCTAAAAATATCAAAATGGCGTTCCAACGTGGAGGTTGTTTCTGATTTGGCGCCCAGGTGTGCGGAAATGGTACTAAAACATGATTTTGGCTAACTCCAACTTATTTCTTGCTTGTTTGGTCGTGAAGGTGTGAAACATCTTGGCGTAAACTTGTTTTATACATCATTTTTCCACCCTTTCTTCAATTGTATCCACTTAAGGCCTGAAATCACTTAATGCACGAATTAAACGCACAAGTGACAAAATCAAGTGATAAATGAACCTAAAACATAAACGCAAAGGGGCTTAAAAACACGTAAAAATGACTCCTATCACTTTTAGACAAAATTTAATTTCTATTTCTGCATTAGACAAATTTGTTCATTCTTATTCTTTTCGGAATAGAAATTTTGACCTTTTTTCAAAATTCAAAACAGGTTGGATCTGGTTCCTTATCAGTTTATGAAATTTATACTTGTTAAATACTATTGCCTCAGTTGGTGAATCTTTGCATGTTATTATTCGAGGTGTTAATCGTAAATTAACCAGCGAAAATTCAGCCTTATTGTGGCACAATTGATTAGGTCATATGTCTGAAAAGAGAATAGAGAGACTTGTGTCCGATGGTATTCTCAATCCCCTTGATTTTACCGACTTTGATGTGTGTGTTAACTATATTAAGGGGAAACAAACAAATGTTAGGAGATTTGATGCAAATAGGAAAGTAGATTACTTTGAAATTGTTCATACGGATATTTGTGGACCATTCTCTTTGACTTCTTGGAGTGGTCAATAATATTTTATCATATTCATAGACGACTATTCAAGATATGACTATCTTTATCTCATTCATGAAAAATCGCAATCACTAGACGTGTTCAAAATTCGCAAACCTAAAGTTGAAAATCAACTAAGCAAAAGAATCAAAAGTGTCTAATCTGACCGTGGTGGTAAATACTACTATAGATCTGACGGATCAGGTGAACAACATCAAGGTCTATTTGCAAAATTTCTAGAGGAATGCGGTATCGTTCCACAATACACTATTCTAGGGTCCCCAACCATGAATGGTGTTGCTAAAAGACGAAATAGAATGCTTAAGGACATGGAGAGGAGTATGCACTACAAAAAAAAGTGTCTTTTACTATGATGAGAAACACATGGTAAATAGTCAAAAAACTGTGGTAAAAAGGTTTTTACTACAATTGCGCTACGCTTTTTCAGGCGTGGGCAATGCAGCCGCGGTAAAAAGTTAGCTACGCTGATAAGGCTGTGGTAAATAACTTTTTACCTCAAATTGATCCTTATTTACTACAAATTTACGGTGTGGTAATAAGTAGTCAAATACAACACGCTCTTTGCCCACACCTATGGAATTGTAGTAAAAAGTGAGTTAAATACTACAACTATATGTACGTAGTAAATATTTAAAGTATTCCCTACAACTACTGGACGTAGTAAATACAAATTATATGCCCTGGGAAAAATTATTATTATGGTATTTGTTTATACGTTTACTACAATAATTAGTTGAATATAAATAAATTTATTTTATATTTTTCCCTCTAAAACTAATATTACTCATACAAACAAATAATAATTTATTTTTAATTTTTATAATTCTTTTTTTACAAAGAATTGTTTAAATTCCCAATCCTGTATCTTCTGCATCATCATTTCAACTTGAGATATCTACATTAATTAACAATACAAGTCAAGAAAAGAAAAGAAACTCAAATGCTTTAATATTTCGCCAGCTAATACATAACAAACATTAAATATAAATATTAAAACTGTAATCTTGCTCACATCACATAACCAAATCACATAATATCTACCAACACGAAAAAAAATCAAAATATTGTCCTTTCAACAACGTTAAATAACAAACCAATGATTCATACATGTCAAATCCTCACTAATTCTATCCACAAAGTAAATAAATATCTAGAAATAAAGCATGAAACCTAATAACCATGTTAAATAAAGGGTTGTCCATAAATAAAATATTCACATCTCATCAGCAGAACCATTAGTGAAGTAGAAAAAATCTACCATATTGGTACTAAAAATGAAGCTCTTGACCCATTTTACTTCTCCATAACCTAAAAAGATCAAATATTACTTATTAATATATGCAAAGAACTTCTACAACATATTCCCTATTAAATGTAAAAATGTTAAGAACAGATAAAAGCATAAGTTACACTTACATTTACGTATTCCCATGCAACACTCTTTCCAACAGCTTGCCGAATAGTGCTTATACCTACGAGGTCGTATTAAAAAATAATCTGGTTTCATTGCCTTTTTAATGACGACCTTGACATATTCATGTCCTAATGCAAATTCATCGATCTTTTCATTTGGATCCATACTCAATAACATGCCCTCCGCCACAATTTCTTTTGGTATTTCAGAACAAAATAAAATCACATCACTTTCCACCTAGAAAATCAAAACTATAATATAATTATCCAAATATTTTAAATTTATAATTATACATATACACAAGAGCAGACAATCATGTATGCTAAAATTAAATTTTTGTTATGAATTGTTCTTAAATCTGACAAACCTCGACAGGACGACAATCAAATGTATTAATTTCTGTGGCATTTCCAGCAACAACCTGTGCGAAGAAAGCATATTAAATCATGCTCCCAGAAAAATCAAATCCTCATCTTAATATTGAGCCTGAAGCACTAATCTCTAAATCTCCATTTTGTTAACATACATCAAAAAGTCTCTCACCATATAGATATCAACCAGATCAATCATTTGTAATCAATACCCATGTAGAAATACTAGATTTACGAATTTCATAGAAATCTTGTTACTAACATCTATTGCCTACAATCAAGTAGTTGTAAATGAACTTAATAAATATCAATTTCGACAAGAATCATCTAGTGTTTCTAATATAAAGTCGTATAACATCACTAGTACCAAGCATACTCACATAGTGGGGTACATTTTTGTTGCTTTGGGTAGGAGCATCAACGTTCTTCTCATATATCTGCATCATGAAACAAAACAAAAAAAATCAGCATTAAATTTAGAGTTCTCAAATGCGTGACAGAGTGGCATTAAAGCATCAATATATGTAAAGTGAACATTACAAACCAGCTCACGTGGCATGGGAAAGTCGGGATAGGGGCGTGGTTGTTGTTTGGCAGGTGGAGTATCTTTGTCAGTGCTTAGTTGTGTTCCACAAGTATCACCAAGTAGATTGACTTTGTTTGCAACCTGAACAATTAGGACTCAAGTAGAATCCTCAAGTTATTACATGATAAATGATATGCATAACAAAATTGGATAGATGCAATTTAAGAAACTAACCGTTTCGCTGTATGTTTTTACACGAGATAGAGCTGATTGTAGCGCAGAAGGATCTACCAATGATACAAAAAAATCCAAGCTTACTTGCATATAATCCAACTCCTCCCTAAATTCTTTTCGTACTTGTTCTCTCTCTCCTTGGAAATTTCCTCCTTTTGATTAATCAAATCTTGTTTCAAAAGTTCAACCTCCTTTAACTCATGTGTTAAAACATCTTTAAGTTGTCGAAATTCCTCAATTTGTCCACGCATTTGAGTAGTTGGAGCATTTGATGAAGATATCTTACGCAACTTATTGTGTGTAATACCTCGACCCATACACCTAACACGCCCATGTGGATCTTCACTAAGAGCATTTACATACAAGTCCTTGAATTCTTTGGTTTGCTCTTGTTCAGGCCTTTTCGATAATCCTTCCTTCAACTCTTTCTAGATACAGAATTAGAAAAGTTAAAAATGTATTCATATGCTCTAAGAAAATAATATTAAATAGAACTAACAATTATATTAGTTGTTTCATCATCAGCTCCTCATTCAATGTCAACTCAACTTTAGTACCTGAACCTCACTTGTCAGACAATTTTGTTGGGCCTCTACCTTTCTTCTTCATACACACTTTGTTCTTCTTTGTTGGTAGTTTGCTAACTACAGGTACTACGATGAATTTTGCAAAAACATATTGTTAATTTGTCTAACAAAAAGCAATCATATTACATCAAAAAAAGATTAAAAAGAAAATAGAGAGAGGGATATAGATAGACAAGATTAAATTAAATATCAAAAATTATTATCAGGTTTCAACAATTACAAAGATGTCTTAAGATATACCTGTTTCAGAATTATTTGGTAAATGTAAACTATCATGCTCGTGTAACCCACTTGTCCCATGTTGTGTTTGAGAAAGTGACCTATGTGTAGGTTGAGACCGATGAAATAAATGAGACTGAGATTGTGAAGTAAAGTGTTTTTGAATTTCTTGAGTAAGATGACTTTGTGGTTGTGTGGGAGCTTTTGAAGTGTTAAGAATATTGGCTCCATCTGTCATGGTACTCATTTGAAGTACCATGTCCTCCATAGTAGTACCTCTTGGTCATTTTCTTCCTTTAGTCATGCTTTACCTGTCAACACAATTAACAATCTAAATAAGACAATTTATCCATAATTTTTGGTGTAAAGATAAGTTTATATAAGGCAATACACATAAAGAAACGGTAAAATGATATTTAAAGATTTTAACTGCTACTTTATTGAAAGAACATAAAATGGAATCTGACAAAACATACTTGTAATATCATGAATGCTAAAGTTTAACAGCTATGAACATAATAGATCTTAAGAAACTGAATTGTTCTAATGAAAAATTACAAAGCACAAAAATTAGAGGAAGTAGTCTATTAAAACATTCAACTACAAATAAAATGAAGCTTAATGATCATTGTTCTCTTCGCTAATTTCAATATCATCATCATTCTCATCAACTAGAATCCCATCTATTCCTTGTCTGATCCATCCAACATCATCATCACAAGTAGGAACATGATCATCCAAGCGTTGATTGCTATATGGTTCAGCTTCTGATCGTGAATAAACATCAAAGTTGTCTCTTGGAGTCATTGTCACCACTACTTTCCAGTCGACTTGCAAAGGGTCGGTTACATACCAAACCTGATCTGCTTGAGTTGATAAGATGAAAGGCTCATCAGAAGAAATATTATTTTTGTGCAACAAGTGATTAAAATTAACTAGTGTGAATTTAAATTCATCTTGTTTCACTCCTTTTTCAGGATCAACCCAATCACACTTAAACATCAAAAACTTAATTTCATTTGTGTATTGAACTTTGATAATATCAGTCAATACTCCATAGTATAAAACTTTTCCATCATGAGGCCTTCTATCCTTTGTACTTGAGTAACTTTTTGTGTTGGCTTTCAGCATAACTCCACTATTTTGAGTGGTTTTGTTTTCATTGTTACTCCTTGTACGAAAACGGAATCCTCTAACAACACATGCCTTATATCTCCTTCCATGTCTAATAGGACCATTAGCCAATATTCTAATATCTTCTGGTATTTGAGCATTTGATGTTTGCTGCAAATTGTTTACCTATATTTACCAAATAAATTCCAATAAACACTAGAAAACCACACTTAGGCAGACACACACACGTATATATATAACAAGGGAGGTTTTGTAAATCAATGTATTCACTTACATATAACTTGAACCATTCATGGAAATTCTAGCTATGAATGCGATCAACTTCCCAAGGCCTTGCCCAAGGTTTTTCCCTAGTGATTTCGGCCACATGCAAATTACAAAATTGTTGAACTACATCAACATTTGATAATATATATCGATGTACTTACACAACCATGGAGGTAAGTTATACGGAATAAGTATAACTGGCCAAGTACTGTAAGAAACATTCATCATTCTGAAGGGATTAAATCCATCTGATGTCAATCCCATCCTAATATTACGAGCATCACTAGCAAACAATGGATTTTTAATATCAAAATCTTTCCATGCCAGAGCATCTGTTGGATGCCTAAATTTGCCATTATCTATTCGTTCATCTGCATGCCATCGCATGAGTGAAGCCGTTTTCAATGACATGAATAACTTTTGCAATCTTTGCTTTAATGAAAAGTACCTCATACGCTTTGCCGCAGTATTTTTACCATTATCTTTGTATCTTGAGGAATTACATATTTCACATCTGTTGAGACCATCATCTTTTCCTCAGAACAACATACAGTTGTTTGGACATGCATCAATTGTCTCATATGTGAATCCTAGATCATTTTTTATCTTCTGGGCTTCATAATAATTAGCAGGTATGTTAACACCATCAGGGAATGAATCTTTCAAAAGTTCCAGTAACAAGTCAATTGATTTGTTAGTTCATCCACAAAGTGCCTTAAGTTGCAACAGGCGAACAAAAAAAGAGAGTTTTGTTTGTTTTGCACATCCTGGAAGTAACTCGGTCTCTACGTCTTGCAACAACTTCAAGAACTTTTTGGTTTCTTCATTCATTTCATTACTAGACGTTTGGCTAAAACCTACATCGACATTTGTGGAAGGAATTTTCACCGCTTCATGCACCATACCCACTATATCATCCCTATTATCAGAAATTATGTGTTTCTTCATTCATTTCATTACTAGACGTTTGGCTAAACCCTACATCGACATTTGTGGAAGGAATTTTCACCGCTTCATGCACCATACCCACTATATCATCCCTATTATCAGAAATTATGTGTTCATTAGTCTCATTCCTGTGTAATGGCACATACGCTTCCCCATGATATCTCCAGTTCTTATACCTCTTCTCAAAACCATAGAGAAGACAGTGTTCCCTCACATCATCCTTTTTTTCGTGAAACGATTTTTGCATTTCGTACATGGGCAATATATTCTAGAACCACTTAGCTTGCCCGTGAATGCGAATTCAAGAAAATTAGCTACCCCTGATATGTATTCAGCTGAAAAAGTTTCTGACGAATCAATCCAACTCTTATCCATGATTCTATTAATTAACCTAGAACAAGCAAAACCGAATCAATCCAACTCTTATCCATGATTACTTATATTTATAAAATTTGTATAAATTAAATATGAGATAATACATGCATCCATTTATGTAGTAAAATTATATAGAACATATTCTAATGATACTCAAGTTATATTTTATTTTATTAAATCATCCAAAATAATAAGGTAGATTATTGGTTTATATTTTCTCATATGCGTTTTACAAATTAATTCAACCGAACCATGCTTTCACGACACCCCCTTTATTTTCTAATCATTGTATATAAGGAGCTTAATTATTATTTATCTTATCTTCTTATTTATTACAATGTTCATTCTTATTTGTCTTTTGTAAATTAATCTATGAGGTTGATACACGGCTATTGACCTCATACATATTATAAATGAAGCTAATTAAGTTTTGCAAACTAAATAACAAGATGTATATTTTAGGAACTTATAAAACTTTTAATATCTACATTGTATTACCAAATTTAGTAAATATATAATTTTATGAGAATTATAAGGATATGTTGTAAATCTCCATTTCTAAATAATGTCAATAAACTAATGTTAATCATAATAATACTAGTAATAATATAATATCCATATAGACACACACACACACACACATATATATATATTATGTATAATTCATTGACATGACATATGTGTCTCAAATAAGTTTAACAAACGCATTGTTCAAAAATATTGTTGAATAAAAAAATAGTGAAGTACTTTTACCTTATCTTTAAATCTTATTTTTATATTAATTATTATTATTATTATTGCTTTACTTCTGTTATTATATTTTTAATTATATATTTATATTATTAAATACTTCAATAATTTGGTCAAATGAATAGAATTGAGTTTATTTGTTTAAAGAAAAAAAATAATGAAATTAATTTTTTTTCTTCGAGCTCAACTCATCTATATCAAGCTCGAGCTTGATATTTAAAAATTAGGTTCGTCGCGATCAAACTCAAAAAATATAATCGAGCTTAAGATTGAAAATTTCATCAAGCTCATGTGCAGCTCGACTCATTTACACCCCTAGAGATGTCCAACTTCTTAGTGTAAATTTAGGAATACATATAGCTAGGAATTCACCAAGCTCAGGTGGAGATCGAATCATTCATCAAGAAGTACTATGTCATTTCCATATGAAGCAAACACATAAACTTTGTTACTGAGAGGGTTGCTCTCACATGAAAAACATCAATTATGTATCTCATATGACAAAGTTAGATAGTAATAAGCTAAAGACAATGAAACGAAATAGTATCATAAATTTTGTTTACCTGTATAAAAGAATCACTCTCTCCTTTGCAAGAACTCCAAGATTGGTAGTCAAAGAATCCAAAAGTGTGCTCCTACAATACAATTTTTCAGGGTCTCTCACCTTCAAGTACAAAATTCCAACTTAAACTATCAAATACTATGACTCACTTATCATAGTCTCAATTATGAAATGCCCATACCCATTCAAAACATATGGATCGATACCCATAACAAAGATCAAAGCATGAGATCATTGAGGCAGAATACCAAAAAAAAAATTAAATATTAACACCCAATTGAATGTGGCTCCTTAATGATTTAATCTTTTGTATGGATTTTAAAGTTAAAATCTTTCATATTAATGCAAGAATTCTTTTATTTAACTTCTATATAATCTGTAACTATATCCCAAAAACCCACCAACAAACCAAACCAAGCATTCAAACAATGAAGAAACCCTCACACCTCTGAAAAAACACAATCCCTTTTGAATTCCTACGAACTGGATATAAATTAACAAGTTGCATGCTAGATTAGAAGCCTTTATAGTTGCTATTTTTCGGAATTTTTCTAAGAATTAATTAAAAAATTAAGAAGAAGAGAGGTGAAGTTTTACAATACCAAACTCAGAACCGAAACTTCAAGTTTTTCTCCGTGGCCGCGGAATCAGTTTGCGGGATTGGAGATGAAGGAGGACTAGACTCAACTTCCTGCAATGTGATTTGAAGAGATAGGTTGGACTAGGGTTGGGTGATGCTGAAAGGAGCAGCCGGGGCTTTGGGAGTGGAGGGGTGTTTTGAGTGGGAACAAATTGCAATACTTATGATTTTGGTCTTGCCACTTTTGGCTCCCAACAAAATTTTATTAAATTACCGCCAAATTAGTCCCAAAATTCTTAATTTGGCTCGCTCAATAAAAAAATTGAAAAAACTAATTTGGGGTCCACGTTAAGAGTGTGGGAAATACTTTTTAACTTTTAAAGTCAAGTGGAGTAAAAACATAGTATTATTTACCTCAAATTAACATTGTAGTAAATAAGTCATTATTTACTACAAAAAATGGACCGAGGTAATTAAATTAGTTGTTACCACACGAATTAAGGACCATTAACCACAATTATAAAATTAAGGTATGTAGTAATTTGTTACCACATTTTTCCTAGCGAGGTAAAAATTATTGTGGTAAATGGCATATTTTCTTGTAGTGATGATTAGTCATTCTACCTTACCTGAATCACTCTAGGGAGAAGCTATAAAGACCTAGTGTATATACTCAATAGAGTGCCAACTAAAGCAACTGCAAAGACCCCTTATGGGCTTTGGACATGTAAGAAGCCTAGTTTAAAGTACTTACACACATTTAAGGATGTCCAGCTGAGGCAAGGCCCTACAGGACAAATGAAAAGAAACTCGACTCAAGAATTGTCAGTTGTTAGTTTATTGGATACTCTAAAAAATTCAGGGGTTATAAGTTTTATGATCCCACTACTAGGTCTATTTTTGAGATGGGTAATGCTCGGTTCTCTAAGGATGTTGAGTTTGCATGGGGTGAAAGGACTAATGATTTTGTCTTTGAGAAGGAATATGTTGATATCCCTCCAATGGCTATTGATAATGATCAGGATCAAGCTTCTATACCTGATATTATTCAAGAAGCAATTATGGATCAAGACAATATTAATCAACCCCCTGGTCTGGTTATTCCAGAAGAACAAACTCTACAACCTCAAGAACTAATGCCATTAAGAAGATCCACTAGAAGGAAGAAACGCAATTTTGGATGATTATATTGTACTTCTCCAAGAACATAATATTGACATTGGAGTGATGGAAGATGATCCGATCAACTTCCGTCAAGCCATGGAAAGTATTAAATCTCAAAAGTGGATCGATGCCATGAATGAAAAGATAAATTCCAAGAAGAACAATGACGTGTAGAACCTGGTTCCATTGCCTAAAGGTGCGAAATTTATTTGTTGTAAATGGGTATTTAAGACCAATAGGGATACGAAAGGCAATGTGAAAAGGTACAAAGCATGTCTTGTTGCTTAGGGCTTTACACAGAAAAAAGGCATCGATTATAAAGAGACTTTCTCTCAGGTTTCATCAAAAGACTCTTTCAGGACAATAATAACACTAGTGGCACATTTGAATCTTGAGCTACATCATATGGATGTTAAGCCTATGTTTCTCAATGATGACATTGAAGAGACAATTTATATGGTGCAACCAAAAAACTTTGTATCGGGAGATTCAAAGAAAATAGTTTACAAATTAAAGAAATCCATCTATGAACTTAAGTAGGCGTCTCGTCAATGGTATCACAAATCTCATCAAGTCATCATCTCATTCTGTTTTGAGATGAATGTAGTGGATGATTGTGTATACCACAAGTTAAGTATACCTTTTTAGTGTTGTATGCCGATGAAAGTAAGATCGCTCTCGGGGTATTCTTGGATTATCCCAGAATAGTTATATCGAGAAAGTTCTCTAGAGATTCAGCATGCAAGACTGTAAACCAGGAGACACCTCTGTTGCTAAGGGAGATAAGTTCAGTTTAAGTCAATGCCCCAAGAATGACTTTGAAGGTAAGAAAATGCAGAAGATTTTTTATGCTTTGGTTGTAGGGAGTCTAATGTATGCTCAGGTATGTACGCGTTCGGATATTGCGTACATTGTTGGAATGCTAGTTAGATATTTAAGTAACCCAGGAATGGATCACTTGAAAGCAGCCAAGTGAATCATGCGGTATTTATAGAGAACAATGGGATACATGCTCACATACAGAAAATCGGATCAGCTAGAGATCATAGTATTCTGATGATTTCGCCGGATGCGTAGATAGTAGAAGATCCACTTTGGGCTATGTCTACCTACTTGTTGGAGGAGCTATATCATAGAAGAGTGCTAACAGACACTCGTAGCCTCCTCCACAATAATAGCAAAGTTCATAGCAAGTTATGAGGCATCCAATCATGGAATATGGCTAAAGAACTTTGTCACTGCACTACGGATTTTGGATGGTACAAAAAGACACTTAGGCTATTTTGTGACAATAGGTCCGCAACATATTCCCACAGAAACAAGAGCTCGATGAAGTCTAAACATATAGAAATCAAGTTCTTAGTTGTAAAAGAAATAGTTCAGAATGGTCAGACGTCAATAGAGCACATAGATACAAACTCTATGGTTGCGGATCCACTTACTAAAGGGTTGTCATCCAAGGTCTTTCATGAGCACACTGCTCATATTGGGTGTAGTAGCACTTGAGGATGTTCAGTTTTAGTGGAAGTTTGTGTCTTTTATTTACTTTTTGGATGTAGACATTTGTTTATGGTAATTTAGATTATGGTTTATGGATATTTCAGTTATTTTGGAATTAAAGTTTATGGTTTATGGTTATCTCTGAACTTGTTTAAATGATCTCACTAAGGTTTAAGGTAGGACCAGTTGGAAATATGCATGGTAGGATCGCATGATATATAATTTTCATGTTATACATCTATACTTGATCCATGTCATTTGATTATATCAGTATATGTGACCAGTGATAGGTTTAATCATGATTATATGTGATGAAAATCGTTCTGATCGTATGATAGTATAATTGATGGACCGGATTGTTTGGGAAATTGCTTGCGGTAATGATGACGAATTTTGGAGTACTCATAAGGTTATTTTAATACACGGTTATAAGGTGACACATATAGCCCAAGTGGGAAATTGTTGGATTTTGATCCAATATATAGGCAATATAAAAAGTCGTGTATTAAAAATCATCATATTAGTTGAGTCCGATTATGTGATCATTAAAATATATGGTTATTTTGAGTCGTGTATTAAACATCAAGATTTTAAGTCGTGGTCTATAACAGTCTAAATTCACTGCTAATTTGGTCGTGGTAGATGCTTCATATTGTCACGCTGATGTCAGCCATGGTGGAAAAGAATGCTAACTATTTTAAGCTCTGACTAGCCGTGGTGGAAGAAATGCTAATTTAAGATTTTTTCTTACAATGACTAAAAAGTCATGGTCTTCGTAACAGTGACAATGGCTAGAAGCCTTGGACGAGTCTTGCTTACGGATACCACCGCTAAAGCAGAGATGAAACGGTGGTCAATCAATTTTGACCATGATAAAGAAACTTTTCACCATGATTAATTAACAAGTACAAAGATCAAATTTCTTGTAGTGCACAATAATCATATTCGCTGTTTTGCGTGATATAGATAGGATTATAGGAATGCCATATATTTCTAGCAACATTCAATCAATTATCAATTCAAATTAATTCTACGGCATTTTGTGACTGCCATTTTCTTTTTAAATTAGGTGGCGGCGATCCTTGAACTCCTTTGACTTGGGCGAGTTGGCTCAAAGTGTTATACCACAGGAGCAAGTAAAATTGCCACCTGAAGAATTTAATTAGTTAAAAGGAAAGTATTTGTATATAAAAAATGTTAAAATATACAAATATTTGTACGGTGGATATAAACAATAAAATATGAGATAAAACATCATGTAAGAAAAGAAAAAAAAACAATTTGCAGTAATTAGTCAGCTCAAGCAAGTTTCTTTCAAAAATATTTTCAAAAAATGCAATTTAAATTGCAACTTCATTACTTCAATCCAATTTATGTATTAAATCGCAATTCCCAATAAAGTATATTATATATTATCCAATATGGGTCCAAAATGCCCAAGTTACAGTTTACAAGACTCTCAAGACTGACTGTCAATGGAACAGGAGGAAAGAATATAAAAATACAGCATGAAACCTAATCAATGACCAAAAACCAATATTTATATGTTGTTGGCTGCGGATCCAATCAGGACATTTGTCATGATCCGAGAGGGTCATGTGTTCCTTTTAACCGCGCTCAAGAAGTTCGGGTCGATCCGGGTCTTCGGGTCGAGTTCGACAAGTGGAAATCAGGTGATCCGACCCGTCTCCCAAAAGTCGAGTCAATATGACTTGCTGACGTTTACAGGGCTCCGCGAGGGGTACTTTCGTTATTTGTCTAAGCGAGCTATTTTATCCCACATTAGTAAGCAACCACGTATTAGTAATTAACATTCAGAGATGTAATCAAATTTTCTTATGATGGCTGTCTCCGCGATCAAAGGAATATCAAAATCAGAACAATAAAAGATTGCAGAAAGGTCAGTCAATACTTACTATTAATTAGTTTTTGTTAGTTTAATGAGTAAATAAATATCAATTTCCAACTAATTTTGTCTAGGGATAGGAAAAGAGAGAGAAGTCTAAAGATAAATTTCCTCAGGTGTTTTCATATGGTGTGCAAGAAATTTAACTGCAGTTGTACTGAATAAGATAATTATAATTATTAAATTATCAGCATATAAGTCATGGTACGTACGTGCAAGTTGTGAAAGGATTACTGAGACAGCACTAAACCAAGTTCAGAGTTCAGATTTAATTCAACAGTCAATTGCAAATATTTATTGAGCATTATATTGATCAACCACAAAACCAGGCTTGATGACCAACCGCCAGGTCTAATATCTTTTTAGTAGCTTTTTTTTTTTTCTGGTTTGATTTTTGTTTTTCAAGTACGTAATTTAATGTTTCAAATCAATATGAGTCTGAGCTGAAGTAATATTTAGGGTGTGTTAGGTCCAACGATTGAAAAACTAAAATCTGCGTTTAGAGTCCAAATACTATTTTGATGAATGCCTATTCTATAATCTATTTTGGACAATTTTGTGTTATAAAATCATGTTTTGGAAAATTTGAAAATCCTAGCTTTTACCGTAATCAATTCTGTAAGAATCAATTATCTCACAATCAATTATGCAAAATTTGAGCCAAACTCACCCTAGATTCAAATATAATATAGATAAGTTCAATTAATTGAGTTTGGCTTAAGCTCCTATGGACGAATACAAATTTTATATATTTACTACATTTTAAGTGAAATATGTGAATTTGTTTACAGTTTATAATAAGAACTAGAATTATTTAAACATTACTTATAATTCAAAACATCGAGGATAAGCTAGAGAGTTTAAATTTGGAAAAAACCCTTGACTCAATCGCATTTTAATTCTAAACCTTTTTTTTTTTTTTGGTTAACGAAAGTTTAGGTAGTGTAGGCCGGCTCCGGTCATCTACCAGGGCTAAGGCAATTGTTGTGGAACTCAGAGTCATATTCCACCAAATATAGAAATAGTCAGGGAAATATTGTACTAGAAAACCACACTAGATTTAATTCCCAGGAAAAATTGGAGGCGTCACAACGGTCACGCTTAAAACCCAATCTCCTCGACAGAATTAACTAGACGTATTTAATAGCACAATATAACACTACAACTATAACTAACAATGGCTACTTGAAGAATAGCACAAAATAAAGAACACCAAATATAACGAGGTTCGGCTAATTTAGCCTACGTCCTCGGACCCCACCAAAATATTTCACTACACAAAAGAAAGAACCAAAAGTGAAATATACAAAACTATAGAGGAGAAAAGAAGAATAGCCAAAGATGAGAGGCTAAGGGATATCAAACAACTAAAGGGTGGATCCCCTTTTATAGGAAAAGGGATGGCCCTTTACAAAATTCTTCCTATGTGGGACAAATTGCTCTTTCATTATCAAAGGGAAATGAGTCATTTCTTCACCACAATTCAACAAATCTCCACCTTGGCGAATTTCCAAAATCTTCAATCTCCTTGTCAAACGGGGTCACAAAAAACAATCTTCAAACTTGCCAATGTTCCTTTCCAGGATCATGCATATACCTGCTCACAACCCCCACTGCTTGGGAAATATCAGGCCTTGTACACACCATAGCGTACATCAAGCTACCAACAACATTTGCATACGGTACTTTTGACATGTATTCCCGTTCTGCATCAGATTTCTGTGACAAAGCGGCGCTAAGCTTAAAATGAGGAGCAAACGGAGTACTAACTGGTTTTGACTTTTCATCAATGCCAAAACGCCTTAACATCCTACTCAGATATTGTTTCTGAGTCAAACAAAGCCTCCTCAATTTTCTATCTCTGAAAATCTCCATGCCGAGAATTTTCTTCGCCTCACCTAGATCCTTCATCTCAAACTCCCTTTTCAAATGAGTCTTCAACTTCTCGATTTCTATTAGACTCGGGGAGGCAATCAACATATCATCAACATACAGAAGAAGATATATGAAGGATCCATCTTGTAGCTTGTGCAAATACACACAATGATCGTATTTGCTTCTTGTGTACCCAATTCCCATCATAAACTTGTCAAATCGCTTGTACCACTGCCTCGGAGATTGCTTCAATCCGTACAACGATTTTTGAAGTTTACAAACCAAATTTTCATTTTCAGCAACTTTGAATCCCTCTGGCTGAGTCATATAGATTTCCTCTTCCAAGTCTCCATGTAAAAATGCAGTTTTTACATCCAACTGAACTAGTTCAAAATCCAACTGTGCTACCAAAGCCAACAAAATTCTAATGGAGGAGTGTTTTACAACTGGAGAAAACACCTCATTACAATCAATGCCCTCCTTCTGAGCGTAACCTTTGGCCACCAATCTGGCTTTGTAGCGAACATCACCTTGGCTAGGAAATCCATCTTTCTTTGCAAATACCCATTTGCATCCAATTGCCTTCGTTCCCTTCGGGAGACTGGCCAGTTCCCATGTTCGATTCTTATGAAGGGATTGCATTTCTTCACTCATGGCAATCCTCCACTTATCTTTCTCTGGTCCTTTGACTGTTTCAATATAAGTGGTAGGAACATCATCAGCGGCAATTGCAGATGCACAAGCCACCATATCATCAAAGCGAACAGGCTTTCTGATTGTCCTCTTTGGCTTGCTAGTTGCAATTGATTCAAGTTGTTGTGGAAGTTCTTGGGGTTGAACTTCCTCTTCTTCAAAATCTCCTTCTACCGTAGGAGAATGATCAAGAGTTTCTTGATCTGCTGGGACAACAAACTTTTCAAACTCCACCTGTTTGGGAGTACCATCCTCCTGTTCTACATTCACCTTTTCCAACACGATAGATTCATCAAAGGTGACATTCCTGCTAAAGATTATTTTCTTTGTTTCTGGACACCAAAGGCGATAGCCTTTTATACCAGAGGTGATCCCCATGAACACAGCTTTCTTTGCTCTAGGATCCAACTTTGATTCCTTAACATGATAATATGCAGCAGAACCAAACACATGTAAGGAATCATAATCAGCAGCAGGCTTTCCAAACCATTTCTCAAATGGTGTTTTCCCATCAATAGCAGTAGATGGTAGACGATTAACGAGATGACACGCATATGTCACAGCCTCAGCCCAAAATTCTTTACCCAACCCAGCATTGGATAACAAACACCGAACTTTCTCCAGCAAAGTCCGATTCATGCGTTCTGCCACTCCGTTCTGTTGTGGTGTATGTCTGACAGTGAAGTGTCTGACAATGTCTTTATCCTCACAAAATTTCTGAAATGGACCACTCCTAAATTCTCCACCATTGTCTGTACGGAGACGATTGACCTTTTTATCAGTCTGAGTTTCCACCATCTTTTTTCATTTGAGGAATAACTCAAACACTTCATCCTTTGTCTTCATCGTATACACCCAAACTCTCCGGGAAAAAACATCAACAAAGGTTACAAACTAGTGCTTCCCTCCCAAAGAACTCATTTTTTGAGGGACCCACACATCCGAATGAACATAATCCAAGATACCATCAGTATTATAGATTGTTGTTCCAAATTTAACCCTTGTCTGTTTCCCACAAACACAAAGTTCACAAAACTCCAATTTGGAGTATTTCACTCCTTTTGTTTTGTGAACGACCTCTGATGAACAAAACTTCTGCATCTCCGCCTGAACAAACTTGTTTGTCCTTCTCAGTTCATAACTGTATAGGGCAGCACAAACTTCGCTAAGAGATACAGCAGCAGCCTTCCCGTGAAGTAGAGTGGTTTCAAGAAACTCAAACTCCTCAGGAAGGGATCCCAGCAACATCAGAGCCAAATCCTTCTCATCCAAATTTCCGTTCTTTTTCCTCTATATCATTTGGTTTCTTTTCTTCAATAGCTAAGTATAGACCTTGTTGAAAGAGTGCGTCTACAACTTCGCTTTTGCCACATACCAAAATGGCATGTGCCATCAAAAGACTCCACTGCCAATCGTGTATTCGCCACAGTGGTTCTCGCCCAAATGGACGACGACGATGCTTTTGAGGTGACTTCCATTTTTAGTTACAAATTATTCTTCAATAGCCCTCCAAATGCGAAAGCCAAATAGCCCGGGAAAACTTTTCTGATGTGGAAGATCAGATTAAACTGCGACCACAGAGCATACTCAGAATACCCGAGCTCTGATACCACTTGTTGTGGAACTCAGAGTCATATTCCACCAAATATAGAAATAGCGAGAGAAATATTGTACTAGAAAACCACACTAGATTTAATTCCCAGGAAAGATTGGAGGCGTCACAACGGTCACGCTTAAAACCCAATCTTCTCGACAGAATTAACTAGACGTATTTAATAGCACAATATAACACTACAACTATAACTAACAATGGCTACTTGAAGAATAGCACAAAATAAAGAACACCAAATATAACGAGGTTCGGCTAATTTAGCCTACGTCCTCGGACCCCACCAAAATATTTCACTGCACAAAAGAAAGGACCAAAAGTGAAATATACAAAACTATAGAGGAGAAAAGAAGAATAGCCAAAGATGAGAGGCTAAGGAATATCAAACAACTAAAAGGTGGATCCCCTTTTATAGGAAAAGGGATGGCCCTTTACAAAATTCTTCCTATGTGGGACAAATTGCTCTTTCATTATCAAAGGGAAATGAGTCATTTTTTCACCACAATTCAACAGCAATGCCTCCGGACATAGGTCGTTTACAGATGTACTTTTACAGAGGTACTTACATATTGCACACTAACATAGCTCTCACGGAGAGAATCAAACACACAACCTTCTGAGAGGAAGTGGTCCGTCCTTACCAACTGAGTCAAATTGTATTGGTAATCCTAAACTTTTCGCAATAGAAAAGTAAGGAAAAATTACTTTTTTGTTCATGTAATTATAGGGTCTTGGCACTTTTCATCATATATATTCCATAATTATACTTTTAATATAAAATTCACACCCCCAATTTCAATTTTAGTAAAAAAAAAAAATCATTGTTTTGTCCCGAGTCAAAAATTTAGTCCAATTTTACTTCTTTTTTTCCGCACATCTAGTCCTACTGCCGTCAAATTAAAAAAGTTTTGGACAAATTAATGGTCCGAGCTTCGCACATGAAGCGCACATGTGATTTAGCTATTTTTGGTTGAGCTAAATTCCACATTCTTCGCTGAATTGAACTGGTAATAGTAAAATTCTACTTAGTAGGTTGCAATTGCACTTGATGTTAAAGGAAATTGAAGAGTAATTAGTTTAATTTTTCCTGAATGAAATTAAGAAAGAATTTAGGGTTTTATAATTAACCTCATAGCACGTGCGAAGTTTCGACCATTAATTTGGCCGAAACTTTTTAATTTTTCGATTTAACGGTAGCAAAACTAAGGCAATGTTTGGTTATGTTTTCATATCATGTTTGGTCTAAAATTCTCACCAAACCATGTTTGGTTCACAAAATACTTGGTAAAAAATACACTACTTTTTTTGTCAAAAAAACATAATAATTATTTGCCATCTTTCTACACCTACTTTGTCCCTACATTCATCTCTATGTGTTCTCTCTCTTCTCTCTCCTCTCTAACAGACAAAAGCTTCATGATTTGACTGCTACAATAACTTTTGTTCCCTCTGAAAACAAAACCAAATATTATCTCACCAAAAAAACACACCCAAAAACCAACTCCCAAATAAAACTAAACACAATCTCATCAAACACGCACGTGTCCCCATAAATTTCTCACCAATAATTCTCACCAAAATACCATCCCAAAACATAACCAAACATAGCCTAAATGTGCGGAAAAAATTAGCTAAACGGACTAAATGTGTAACTCAGGACCAAAAGTGTGAAATTAAAAGTTACTAAAATGAAATGTGAGGCTTCAATTTTAGGCTAAAAAAGTAATTATGGAATATACAAGATAAAAAATATCAACACCCTATAATTACGTGACAAAAATATTAAGAGATGTGATCAAATTTTCTTATTCTGGCTTTCTCCAAGATCGAAGGAATATCAAAATGAGAACAATTTTTAATTGTAGAAAGGGGTCAGTCAATACTTGCTGCATTATGAATTCTTGTTAGTTTAATATGTAAATAATTTTATATCAATTTCTGACAAATTTTGTCTACAGGTAGAAGAGAAAGAGAGAGAGTAGTCTACAGATACAATTCTTCAGGTGTTTCCATATGCATTAGTGTGCATGAATTTTACTGCACTACTGAATAAGATAATTCTAATACTTAAATTAGGAAAATTGTAATTTTGGCCCAATATATTAGGGGTGGCAATTTTGTGATAGTATCTTTTACAACTTGTAATTAAGTCATTTATCTTTTAATTTTATGGCAATTTCAGTCCTTAATGTGACAGTTTTAGTTTTCCGGGCCGAAAAATTCTAAAAATTGAGGATTTTGCATCCAATTTGGGGATTTTTCAAATTTCGGAGGAAGAATTTGAGCTTTCGTTAATTTATTTTTTTTGGCGGGGGTGGGGGAATAATTATTGTGCATCCATTTTTATTTTATTTTTAGCACTATTGTGCATCCATTTGAGATGCACAATATAAAAATAAACTTGCTAAAAGATAAGTATACTAAAATATATTTACATACATACATAGAAAATAAAAATTATAATAATAAACAATCACTAAATAATGTCTAAAACTAATTTATTTTTATTTTTTATACTTTTAACTTGTTGTATCAATTTATCTAAGAGGAGTACTCAATATGTTATGGAGACGGAGAGTACTTTATATATATATATATATATATATATATATATATTATATACAACCATTGACCTTAAATAATATTAATTTATGTTATTTTAAGATATTTTGAAATTGTGAGTCTTAATTAATCAATAAACAAAAATAGATAAATAAGTATGAAAAATAAAAAAATTCCTAAGTTTAATCATTAATGAATTATTTGAATATTGTTGTTGTTAGTGTGTGTTGTGTGTTTATATTACTATATATAAATATATAACTATATATATATGTATGTATATAAAATTAGCAAAAGCCCCAAATTTCCACCCAAAATCATTTAAAGCTCTATTTTCCCTCCAAAATCTGAAAAATCCCCAAATTTTAAAAAAAATCGGCTCGGATGACCAAAATTGCCACATTGAGGACTGAAATTGCCACAAAATTGAAAGTTAAAAGACATAATTACAAATTGAAAAGGATAATGTCCCAAATTTACCACCTCCCTAATATATAGAACCAAAATTTCAATTTTCCCTGAAAATTACTAAGCGATTAAGTCATGAGTACGTGCGTGCTAGTTGTGAAAGGGAGTGTACTAAGACAGAACTAGACCAAGTTCAGAATTTAGATTGAATTCAAGAGTCAATCAATATTTCAAGGATTCTTGTTGAACGAGTCAGTATATACACTATAATATATATTTATATATACGTATATATAATGACGTAGGTAAAATGTAAATAGGTTGAACTTAAGACCAATAACGTACATAATAATATGTTTAGAGTCACTGAACCAAAAAGTAATACTAGTGATAAAATTAAAATTGTCAATAAATAAATATATATATATATATATACATAATCAATGACAATAATTTTATCTTGTCACAATAAGAATTTTTAGTGACAAGAGTTTTTTTAAATTTCTCATTATTGACAATTAATGACGTGTGTCTAGTGACAACTCAGTGACACAAATAGAGTGACAACTATAATTATTGTTGTGTCACTAATTGTCAATAGTGGATACAATTTCATTATCACTAATTATCAAGAATGAGAATTTCGATACAAATTTTGTCACTATTAAACATGTAAAAGCCTATTTTCGTGACAAAACAAAAAATTTTGCCACTAAAATTGTACAATTAGTGATAACTTTGATATTGTCACTTGACATTCTATCACTCATTTTTTTTTTTTTTATGTTATGTATTGGACCAAGTTGTACACAGTGATAAATATGATTAAATAGTTGAGCAAATTAAAGGAATGTGAGTTGAAGGCTAGGTAACAATTTGCATTTTTTTTATGGTTGAATTAATTAGTATGATATTGGACGGATCGAGCTAGGCCCGTAATGTTGATGTAGGGCTTTGTCGATCGTACACCATCATCGCGAGGTATTAATACCCTTCTCGCAAGGGTTGGAGAGGGACAAGTCTTTTACATGATATTCACACTCATCTTTTTTGTAATCAAATTCCACCTAAATTTATATTTTCATTCTTTTACCAATATACCCTTTTATTTATTAACCAATACTTGACTTTGTTAGAGTTATTCATTCTTTATGTTTCCTTATTAGATTAGGTTTCCTTATTTTAGTTATTTCTATATATTCTCTTACTTGTAATCTCTATATAAACATTGTTATTCATAATAATACTCAAGAGGAATTTACCTTAATATGGTATCAGCCTAGGTTTTGTTTTTTTTTCCAAGCAATCGCCCAAGCAGCCCAATCAGCCGCTGTTTGCCCCCAAAATCGGCGCCTCTCCTCCCACGCCGCCGTACTTCCGCCGTCGTCTCCTCCCCTCCTTCTAAGTCGTTGTTCCCCTCAACGCACCATCTCTCACTATACAGTCCTCTACAGCACGAATCTCCTCTCCCCTCTTGGATTTTTGTGTCTTCGTCTCGCTGTTGGTCTTCAATTTTCTTTCGTATTGGCTCGTTCTTTGTGTATCTCCACGGTAATTTTTTTCTTTTACTTTTCTTCTTCTCGATACGTGTTTATTTTTTCTCTTCCTCCATGTCTGATTCCGAAGAAACTACTCTCCCAAATCCTACCCCTGTCGTCCCCAAAACCCCCTCTCCATCCCTAGAGTTATTCATTCTTTATGTTTCCTTATTAGATTAGGTTTCCTTATTCTAGTTATTTCTATATTTCTCTTCCTTGTAATCTCTATATAAACATTGTTATTCATAATAATACTCAAGGGGAATTTACCTTAACAGACTTAAGTATTTGATGGGCAAAAAACCTTTCCATATTATTTGGAATTCTAGTATTAAAAAAGTGAATAGCTTTTTATTAAAATAATATTAAAGAAGAGCTTTTAAAATATATAAATTTAATTTTTTTTAACAACTTGAAAACGATACCATCTACGCCGTTTTCATCTCTTTCTTTTTATTATTTTTCTTTTGAAAAGTTCATGAAAGAGGCGCCTTTTTCATGAATTTTATTTTATTTTTTCAGAATTTGTTAAAAACAACATCATTTTATTTACGATACAAATATAAATTCATAAAAACGGCAACATTTTCATGAATTTTCTAAAACTACAAATAATAATAAAAAGAAAGTGATGAAAACGACTTAAATGGTGCCATCTTCAAGTTGTTAAAATTATTTAAATGAATTTAGAATGTTTTTAAAAAAATTCTTTATTATTTTAATAAAAAAAAGTCATTCATGTTTTTAATACTCGAATTTCAAATGATAATAGAAAGATTTGTCCATCAAATAAACTAGTCAAGTATTGTTTAGTAAATAAAAGGGTATAGTGGTAAAAAAACAAAAGTATAAAACTAGGTGAAGATTGATTATCAAAAAGAGGAGTGCAAATATCAAGAAAAATTTAAAGAAATATTACATTTTTAAAAAAAAATTAGAAAAATACCACAATTTTGACCGGGATTCAGAAAATGCCACAAAACGCCTTGGGCCAAGGCGTGATCACTGCCAAACGTGACAGTCACGCCTTGGCCGAAGGCGTGACCGTTGGCTTTCTGACTGTTCACGCCTTGGTCCAAGGCATGTCCCCTTGGACCAAGGCGCGACCCCCGGCTATATCTTTTCGGCCTGTTTTTTCTTCATTCATTCCGAGAACATTTCTTCCCGTTTTTTCTCCATTCATTCCGAGAACATTTCTTTCATTATTTTTCATCTACATTTATTCTTCTATATTTGGATCAAGAATATTCAAACTTTCAAAAATTTACAGGTAATTTTTTTAATTCAGTGTTATTATTATTATTTAGTTAAATTTTTTTAATTAGATTTATTATTTCATTTTATAGTTTGTGATCTAAATATCATAAGATTTATGCTAATTTAAACTTAATTTTAAATTATAATTTAGAATTAAAGTAGCAGTTAGTTAAATTGAAGTAATTTTTAGTATTGTAATTTATGTTGTTTGTATTTGTTGTTAAATTCGTTTTTTGACTTAGTTAAATTGAAGCGTATGTTAATGGCGTAGGATTTATGCTAATTTAGTCTTTAATTTTTAATTTTAATGTAGAACTTGATTTAGGGCTTAAATTAGAATATTAAATTTGTATTATTAATTTTTGTCTTGTTATTGATTTTAGTATTTATAGTTTGAACTTTGATATAATTAGTAGTATTTTGCGGTTTGAACTATAATTTAAGAATTGATATTTTGCAGAAATGTCGAGATCGGGCAGTGTCAAACTTATTATATTCTCTGATAGTGAGATAATAGAAGAATCAAATTCAATGAGATATAGTAGTATACGTCCAAGCGCTAACCTGAGAATAGACCGTAAGATTAAATTTGTTGATTTGGTGAAAAGGTTATATTATAGAACCAAAATTGATGTGAATCAATTTTTGTTGAAAGTTTTTATTAAATACTCATATGGAGAAGGGGGTACCTTTAGGGAGAATTTAATGGAAATCAAAGACGATGAAAACTTGTGATTTTTCTTGGATCCTATGAATGAAGTTTCTACATTGGAGCTTTTTATTGAGAAACAAATAATACAGTCTCAGGATCCCTTTTCGTCATTGTTAACACAAGTGACGTCGACGCCTAACCAATTCCCACCATTTTATTCACAACCCTTCTTACCAGATTTAAATATAGGTATAAGCCAAATGGTCGATGCACAAGCAGGTAATCTATGTTTTATCTTTCATTGTGCCATCATATTTTCTAAAATATTTCTTGTTTGTTCAAACTTTCAAAAATTTTATTTTTTGTGATTGTTTTTTAGGATGTTCAACATCGGGTGATGCGTATGGTGGTGTTGGAATTGTACATAATGAAAATTTGGGTACTACTAATTCTTCATGGGATTTTCCAATTCCTGATATGCATGCAGGTAAATATGAATCTTGGGGCCAAATGCCAAATAAGTTTAAGACTATTTTTTATTATTCTATTTTGTCATCATATTTTAACCCGTGCTTCTTTCGAATTTTTTGTTTGTCCATTTAGGCCCTTCTGAGCATTTTGAGGAAGCCAACTACAATGCTTATTTTTCTCACCACGCAGGGGCGAGCAGTTCAGCAGAACCCCATTTGGATCAGTTTGAAGATAACGAGGATGTTGAATCACCAGATTCGGATTACTACCCTTCACACACTGACATGGATGAAGAAATGAACTATATACCAACTGATGATGATGAGGAAATTGAGGAGGAAGATGCTCCTCCCACAGTGGCTCGAGAAAGACTTCACAGAGTACTCCCATTTTATTCCACAAAAGATCCCGAAGTAGAAGGAGACTCATTAGGTCTACTAAGTGGAGTACAAGCAAGGGATATGGTCTATGATTATCGAATAGGTAATCTTGGTTTGGGTTTGGTATTTGAGAACAAAAAGAGCTTGCAAAAAGCGGTGAAAGATTACCACGTAAAGCACCAAAAATGCGAGTACAAGGTGACGATCAGTGAACCGAACAAGTGGAAAGTAGTATGCAAACACAAAGACAAACGCGAGGGGTGCGAGTTTGAACTCCGAGCTCATTTCAACGTGAAACTAAACATGTGGATAATTTCAAAATTCAGTAAGTTACACTCATGTCTCTTTGACAATACCAGGGAGAAACACCCAAACTTGGACATGAATTTGATTGCCAACGAACTTATACCACATATGGAACAAAATCCGGCGTTTGAGATCAATCAAATAATCGTACTTGTACAGCAGAAATGGAAATGCCAAATAAGTTATGGCAAGGCTTGGTACAGTTTGCAACGTGCAAATGAACTTGTATACGGGACTTGGGAGGACTCCGTGCGAAACTTACCTAAGTTATTGGGAGCTATCAAGAAATGGAATCCAGGCACAATTGTTGAATGGGTACACAAAGATGCGTATGAAGATTCAAAAGTGTTGAAATATGTATTTTGGGCATTCAAACCATGTATAGATGGATTCCAACATTGTCGGAGAGTCATTTGTATCGATGGGACACATCTATATGCACGCTACAATGGTAAGTTGTTGATTGCAACTACTCTGGATGGAAATAATAACATCTTACCTCTTGCATTCGCAATCGTCGATAATGAGACGAATGAATCCTGGCTTTGGTTTCTACGGTGTCTGAGCCACTATTTTGTTTCACCCAATGAAGGCGTCTGCCTTCTTTCTGATCATCACCAAGGCCTATTAAATGGAGCCAAAATTGTACGCGCGTTTCACCCTCCTCTAGGATGTCATCGATATTGTCTGCGTCATGTGGTTTCGAACTTTAACCACACGTTCAAAAATAAGGCTTTGAAGCAACTATGCTCTAATGCAGGAAATGCACATAGCATCGAAAAATTTGAACATGAAATGAACAAAATTCGAGCATTGAATGAAGAGGCTGGAGCTTGGTTGGACAAAATCGAGAAAGAAAAATGGACACTTTCACATGACGGAGGGGTGCGTGAAGGCATTATGACTACAAACATGGGAGAGAGCTTTCATAATGTGATGAAAACAGCTCGACATCTTCCACCTTCAGCTATTGTGGAATTCACATTCCATAAACTTGCTACGTATTTTTGTGATCGAGCGGTAGATGGTTTAAAAATGAAGAGCAACGGTCCCTTGACAAGACAAGCTACTAAACTATACGAGAAAGAGACCGACGCTTTCAGTAGCCACGAAGTTAGAAAATTTTCTTATTCTAACCAAACTGGCCAAGTTTTTTGTCGCGCCCAATTCGAAAGTCGTGGTCGAAGGTACTCCGTAGACCTAAAAAATAAAAATTGTTCTTGTGGACATTGGACGGCAATTGGAATTCCATGCTCACATGCAGTTGCCTTGGCCAAAGCAATGACTTTAAGGTCGATAATTCTTGTTAAACAATATTATGGAGTTGATGAGTATATCAAAACATATGAAGGAAGGTTCTATCCGTTGCTTGACAAGTATTATTGGGATACCCCAAATTTTGAGCTAGTCCACGACCCTTATTCGAAGAAGAAACGACTTGTGGGCAGAAACGTGAGCACTCGCATTCAAAATGAGATGGACTTGTAGATTGTTGAGCACTATTTTAATATTTTATTGTTTAATTATTATTGAATGTCTATGTTGTAATATTTTCGTTTTAATAAAAAAAGAATTTCCTTATTGCCTTAATAATTAGAGATAATTCTTGTGATTTTTTTTGTTTGTAACACTTTAAGGGATAATAAAACTAAATATTATTGAACAATAACTAAACTAATACTAATAAAATACAAAAAATGGGATAATAAAATTAGTTACAAAGGTTTCTATTGTTGCATTTCCCTTCGACGTTGCAACTCTGTAAGGCAAATAATAGGATTCGCCACCCTTTCGGATCGCCGCCGTCGATCATTTCTCGGTACCGGCTGATCTTCTTGAGTTACGTATTCTTGTTCTTGAGGTGCAGGGCTGTTCATATCCCAAGTTAAAGGAACAGGAGAAATATTTCTCTGATTCTGTTGTGGAGTTGACTCTGTTGCGCCAAACATCATATCTAAAGGTATCCATGTGTCCGACGAGTCTGACCTCCTATAGGAAGTGCCTTCTCCTCCATAATTGAAACCTTGTGATTGGGAATATGAAGTGCCTTCTCCATAATAGAAACCTTGTGATTGTTGATCAGGTGTGGGATGTAAAATTTGTGATTGTGGATCGAATGTGGGACGATATACCGGTGATGGGGGGTCGACACGGAGCTATTGAGTGTGAGTCCATCTTTGTCGTGTATCCTCAGTGTGAGTCCATCTTTGCCATGCATCCTCACTGTGAGACCATCTTTGTCGTGCATCCTCCTCTCCTACCAAACTAGCAATGTGAGAAAGACTCGATCTCACTGTCCCTAATATTCTGTCAGCATCACTGTCAGTCTGAGGGACTTGTCCGAGGAGGTTTTGCGCATTCTGAACTTCATTATGCTGAAAAAATAAACAAAAGTATGAGATAAAAGAAATAAGAGATGTAGTAAAATATCATGCATCAAATCAAATACTAACCACATTATACAGAAGAGGACCCGTCCCTGTTTGGTATGTGTTTCTCGACCAATTAAAGGTCCATGATATAAAACGACGCGTGATGGATTGATACCACTCGTCATAGCCCGGTGCCGTGCCCAAACCCGGAACTCCATTTACTGTGTGATATTCACGGTTATACCACATTTTAATTTTCCAACTGAATTCTCCTACCATGTTTGCCACATCTCGTCCCCTGCGATTAACCCTCCTAAAGCGTTCTACTGCGGGCGGAATAGTTTGTACGTAACCAAACTATCGCATAACACGTTCGGGACGGTGCCACTCCACAATGTTAAAGCATAGCAATGGGACAGATGATGTCCACTCTCTCCAAGCCAAACATTGTGGAGGCAGTTTAGCAATGTCGGCATCCAAAAAATTGTACGGAGTCCAAATAAACTGAAATAACACACAATATAATAATATCAAAAGCATATAATACTTCATAATATAATATAATAATTTGACTATAATTTATGACTCACGTGATGATTGGTCATCAAATCAAGCTGCTCTCTGAATGCAGAAAGATTGTTAGCAACAACAAAGCTCCGTGATCGAGGGGGAAACCACCTTCAATATGAAAAACGAAAATAAGTACTGAAAATATGATGTTAATAAAAGTAGTATTGAATTATCTTACCGTGCACCATAAGGAGCTCGTGCAATGGCATTTTCATCTATCGGCTCAATATCTTGAGGAAGCTTGGTAGGCCTAACAACGACTATCCGTGACCATGCCCAAATCTGTTAAAAGTAGATACATTAATCTCATAAACATTTTTAGTTCCAAATAAGGTAAAAACACAATGTACTGAAACACAATGTATCACACCTGTAGCAAATTTATTGGACCTGCAATACTTTTTTTCGTTTTCACACATGCCTTTGCGAGTTCTCGGTACAAGTACGCTAATATAGCACTCCCCCAACTATATGTGCCGACTGCGGGAACGTCTTCTAACATCTTCAACCAATAACATAGAATCACATCTCCAGTACTGTCCGCACACATCACGCCTATCAACAAAAATACCCAACAACGTGCTATTTTATCAACATCTGCTTCGTCGGAAACTGCAGTAATTTGGTTATTATTCGCACTCACATGATCAACAACCTTCTTTGCTTTTATCTTGAATCCATTACTCGGAAAATCAGAACGGATAGTCTCAATCCCTAGGATGGCAAATATCCTGGTTTGATGTTGTTCGATGGTCAAACACTCGTCATTAGCAATTACAGGATGACCGTCGACTGGTAAACCCCATAAAATTGCTACGTCTTGAAGAGTAATTGTAGCCTCTCCATTTCGTAAATGAAAAGTGTTCGTCTCCGAACGCCACCTCTCAACCAGGGCAGATACAAGACCCAAATCATTTTCCATCTTACTTAATTTGTAAATGCGGTAAAACCCCATTTCATTAAGTTTATGAAGGACACGCAGATGTGGAACCTTCGGAAAAGCAGTATTGAATGTAGGAGAGTCTGCTCGTCTAGAACGTAGTAATAACTCACTATCATCTGTGCTGAAAACCAGTTTACACCTATGATTGGCTTGCTCTGTCAGCACACTATTGTATTTCGGCCCGTATATCATATCCTCATTGGCACTACCACTGGTACTCGCCATCCTAAATTGAAAAATAAGTGATAATAACACATAATTAATTAAACTATACAAAATCATAACTAAAAATTATACAACAATTATAATAACACATAACGATATTACGATGAATTAATTGTATTTCATTATTAAAAAATATACCTAAATATTATATGAAAATTCTAAACTACACTAAAAAATACATAAACCTAGTCATTTCAATATTAAACCTAAAATTATACATATAAGTTTATCAATCATATCTCATATTAAAATTAAAATGATAACACATTATTCGGCTAAATTATACTAAAAACATTAAATTAAAATTTTGACTAACTAAAATATTAATACATAATTACAATATTAAAAAAATTATTTAATTAAAATTACCTGAAACAATTTGAAGAGAAAAGAACAAAAAATCCCGAGTATTGAATGTTAAATGCCAAAACAAAAATATAAAAAGTTTGATCGTAACAATTTCAATGTTTGTTGTTTGGTATGCAAATGCATGCAAGTCCCTCGTCTCGAATTTATATACATAAATAACACAGTATTATTGACCGGGGAACAAGGTTAATGTCAGAGGGGTAATTTGTTATCACGCCTTGGGGCAAGGCGTGACTGTCAGTAATCACGCCTTGGACCAAGGCGTTTTATTACATTTTCTGAGACCCGGTCAAAATTGTGGTATTTTTCGAATTTTTTAAAAAAAAAGTAATATTTCTTTAAATTTTTCGAATATCAATCCCCGATTATATTATACAATTATACTGATTTTACAAAGCCCCTCTTGTTAAAACTATTGTTACTTGAGCAAAAGTCTAATTGTATCAGTTTATTTAAAATTGTTCAAGAGCTTGGAATGAAGAGGATTTTTAATGCACATATATATGTGTGTGTGTGTGTGTGTGTGTGTGTGTGTGATCTGGTTTAAAACTTCAAATTTGATTATTGGGGTTGTTTGTTTTGTTGCATGAATTGAAGATTATAGTACGACAGATCAAAAGTTTCTATAAGATCAGTTTCTCCAATTTCAAATATTGCAATTTGCAAGCGTGCCCGAGCTCTGGTTCCGAAGGCTTCTTTAGCTACAATTCCAGAACCTGTCAGAGCTGACATTATCGGTACTAAATGGGTGATACTTGGTGGATTCGGGAGTCCAATTCACCACACAAATTGTTAAAACATAATAATATACATATATATATATATATATATATATGTATTTTGGTGGACCCCCCACATGTTTTAACACTGTTTATAGTGTATATTTGCCCGAAAGTTGAACTCTCGAATCCACCAAGTATCACCCGTACTAAATGACCACAATGGGTGTCGTGTGACTGGTGTCTTGAACCATAGCTACAAGCCTACAATAATGTATTAGATTCTGCAGCTTATTATGTTGAAATTTATAATAACTTAATTATTTAAAAAATTCCAGTTATTATGGATTTCGAACTTTTTCAATGTCATTTTGAATTTTTCTTTTGAACCTTGCGATAAATTTGAAATTCACTTAATATTTGAATATTTAGAAAACATTAGCTCCAAAAGTTATCATAAAATCAAATGAGCCTAAAATTAAAATAAATCATTCTGCATGCCAATTAATTATCAAGATAATTGAGTATAACGCAATCCTAATAAGCTAATGATACCATAATAAGTCGGTCCTCTATTCTGGCCTAATAACTTGTTGGGAAATTTTAGTCCGCTCCTGGCTAGATCAAATCCATATGTATTTTTTAAAATAACTTACCACTTATATGAAAAATGTAATACATTATCCTTGTGAAATATATTTTGGTACGGTTAAGTCGGGTCTGGCTAAAAAATTTCTAACTTGGGATGGGCTGCTATCCTATGTTGAACTCTCTCATTGATGAGCTAAAATACGAGCTAATATATGCTGTGAATGAGTACACACAATACAATTATCAACTGATCAACAGGTAATTAATATAAGCCTGTGCATATAACTACTATTTCTTAGTTCTTACTAACGAAGCAATTTGGATTCTTATTTTAAATGATATTTTATATTATAATTGAATGCTTACATGCGTGATGCACATATAAATTTTTATCTTGAAATTGTAAATTAAGTTGATTTTATGTAAATTAAGTTGATTTTAGACACATATTGTGCGTATATGGATAAATATATGCTAGACCGAATCCAATGCTCATAGTGTCTACCTCTCTCTTACACTAAAGTGTATTGTGTGCTATTCCCCACATACAGTTGTGTAAAAGAGATAGACACACAGTATACACTCAGACCATTATACTGTATCTAACATAGAATTACCCGTGTGCCTATATCATGAGAATATTATGGCTGCATATTTAGATTTGAATAAGAAAAAAAATTGATTGGTCTCAATCTCAATTTTCAACAATGACTGAGAATAAGAATACTGGACCGGGATTAAATTTCTCTTTCACTTTCACCACTTGCTTCTGGGTCGGTCCAATGTTGAGTTATTTTATTTTACTTGACCATGGACTATAGATTTGAACTAAAAATAAATCATGAAAATATGACTTGAGAGGGGCATTATTCTTTTTAATCCAGTGCCAACAAGTATCATAAGTCCAAGATAACATTCTCTTTCAAATCAAATGAATCGGAAAGCTACTTTTGCCAAAATTTGAGCTATTTTTCAAAAACTCGTTTCAGATATGAAACTTAAGTACTGAGAGATGCTCTTGTTATTCCGAATAAGAGGGCTTGGTAGCAAACCGCTTATTACATGGCTCCCTCAAACCATCATAAATATAACCCCCAGTATTTTGAGGTTATTGGGCCGCCTTAAAGAGATAGAGATAAGAAAGCAAGTGGACATGGGCTTTACTGCAAGCCTAAATTGGGCTTGATTGTAAGACAAATCCAGTTAAAAGATTGTGTCTCCAGACCCGTAATGAGAGAGGTGGAATCTAGGTTGAAGGAATAAACTCATTCACTAATTCAATATTTAAATTACCATATGTCACATTGTTTAAAAATAAATCAGAATTCTGGTACAGTCCCTCTTGATTATCAAGTCGTAATATATAGTTCTACTGTCGTCAGAACAAATCAGAATCTTTTTTCATTTATAGAATTGATCAAATATATATTTTTAGAACTGCAGTCATTTCATTTCATAAGGTTAAAAAATTATAATTATGATGAAAATATAATAAGATAATATTATATTATATATTATAATAATTAAAATATTATAAGACCGAAGCTTTCATACGAAAGTGACTATCCAGATCAAACAGGAAAAATAAATTAGTTACTAACCCCACAAAAAAAAAAAAAAAAAACAGATCGTTGTTGGTTTCAAATCCATCATTAAATTGTCTCGCCAAAAATGGGACAATTAAGAAGGATCGAGAAGACGACTTGTCGTCCCAACCAACCAATCCAAATGCTGAAAAACATCTAAAGATGATAGTGAAAACAGACCGAAAAGTATAAAAAAATGTGTGTAGGACAAGAATTTAGGAGAAGAGGTGTTTGAGAAAACTTTGTAAAACTTTTTCTGCTAGAGTTAAGTGTATTAAAAGTGAACTAATAAAATTGAGAAGAATATGAATGGAAGTATTTGTAATTACAATCCAAGGGCTGCTTTGTCTTGGTACCAAACACCATTTACATGAAGAAAAAGAACAATCAACTAGAAAAGTTTAAGCTAACAAGAAGCAATTTGTCCTCGTCTTTTGTAGCATCCCACACGAATTCTGCTTTCTATACTGTTAAAATATAGCATTAAATATTGAAGTAACATTTGTTCAGAACTTGCGTTCAAACCTTTGCAACTTGTCCACATTCTGCACAAATAGACACTACTACTTGTATTAGTATAATTCCACAACGTATCATTTTGTATTTCACTTTATTATACATGACAAAAATATATAATATATGTCGATTATACTTTTGAAACACATGACATGCATAAATGAAGTAGATGAGAATGAAACACTATTTTGCAACAAATGATCTGAACTTAAGTGACAAAAACAAAAAAATGGTGTATATTATCAATTATGTGTCACCGAATTTGATGAAAACTTAAAGTTGTATTTAATCAATAAACTCTATTAACAATATAATACTCAAATCTATCAAAATTTAATAATCAAGCTTTATATAGTTGGATCTTCCTCCACTATAGTTTTGAAAAAGTCAACTTTTAAATTATAATGAATTTAGAAATCTCCCATTATCAACATACTTTGTAAATTGCATGGTTTCATTGCATCTCTATGTGATATTTGGTCCACAATCCATCCAAGCAAGAAAGCCCCCAAGGACGCATTCAAATTATTATTATATATATCACACCACTATATTAATCATCTATAATTTATAATATGTAATCAAGCTTAAGAGGCCCAATTCAACCATATTATATCACACCACACTATATAAACATGCACATAGTCTCCTTCCAAATTACTTTTGTATTTATCACAAGCTATAGCAAAAATCAGAAATGGTCTCCAAAAGGGCTCCCAAACAGAGCCTACTCATCAGATTCATTAGAAGTCCGATTTGGATCCTAACCCAAGTCCGGGACCTGTACGTCCAGAGCCTGACCGGAGCAGGCCACGTCAGCTACGGCAACTCCATGGGCTGCCCGACCCCACACATCCCGAGTTTGCCGAGAAGCACAAGCGTTAACTTATCCAATTCAAATTACGGTACAACGGAAGCAGAACTGAGAGATCTTATTAGGGCTGCGTCCACTCGCGGCGGCGGCGCCAGGGCGGAGCTCTTCCGGTCAAAATCAACGCCGCTTGGCGGAGGAGGAGGCGGGCCGCCTGTGCCTCGCAGCAACACGGTTGGGTTTGGGAGGATCGATGAGGATAAACCGTTTGAATATGAAGAAGACGACGTCGGATTGCTGCGTGGCGGTGGTGGTTATCCGAGGAGTAGAAGTTATGCGGTTTCAAGAAGGATTAAGGCGGTGTGAGTTTCACGATTTGAAGAATTTTAAGGAAATGGTCAAATTTGGAGGACTTTTAATTTAAAAGGGCCCGTTTATGATTAATTTTTAATGTATCACCCCTTTTTGACTGTGTTTGTTTTTAGTATCGTCTTATAGGTATAACCTTTAAAAAACGAAAAAAATTTGTAGTCTTGATATAATCACGATATAAAGGATAAGCTCGTATAAGTTTCACAGTATGAATGATATGAATGAATGTAATCAAATTTTGAGTCATTATATTATGTTTGGAGGTATAATGTGTAATTTTCAGTTTATGTGTAAGGTTTGATTGAGTGTGTATTCTTGTACAAGGTAAGAAAGATTATATAGGGTTTGTTGTTATAGTTAGTATGAAAATGTAATAAAAAGTTGCCCAATATCAGAATGGGCTTCACATGTACTATGATTGAAATAAAAACTTATAGATAAGTTGGCCACTCTTCCTTATTTTTGTCACTTGGTTATTACTATGAATTCCTAAGTACATACTGGCATGTATGTGGAGAATATTTGTTCAAGTTCAAATTAGTACTCTTTTAGGCATGTTAATAAGCATGCTCTTCAATTATATAAAAATAAATAAACATGCTCCTTGATTAACAATTTGATCCTCTTTTAATTCGAATGTTTCATATGTTTCAATTCAATAAAATTTATATTCCTTTATTATGTTAAATTTATAATTGATTGAATTATATATATTCAACGCGACATCAAATATAATAGATGATACTTAATTACTATGATGCACGTATATGGATACAGGGATATGGATACGGGATACGCGATTTTTCAAAATTCAAAGATACGATACGCCGGGAATACGACGATATATATATATATGTGTGTGTGTATATATAAACTTGAATTTTTTACAATTCATTAAATGAAGTCACATGACCATTCATACTTATAGATGAAAATGCTATTATAGTAATTAATAAATTACTAAACATATAGAATTTTTATAATCTATAGTCATAACTATTGAAACTTTATTCTACACACCAATTAAATGACTCTAAAACTTTATCAACATTTTTCTCGAACAAAATTACAAGACAGAAATACAAGTCTCAATCCATATTATTGCATATTACTAAGTAGAAGAGTATTCATTCTTTATACTCAACGCAACAACAAAATATTTAACAAAATTGAAAACTGTGAATAAATCTTGAGATCCTAAATAATTTACTTGAAGAGTTCATGAAGAACCGAAGGGTGGAATCTAAAAGGAGTTTAGAGGACGGATTATTCGCAGTTGCAAGACGAAGATAGATTTCTATTGTGAATCCTTTACTTTTTTGTTTAAATGTCATAAATTCAAACTTTTGAAAAATGTAGAAATCGTCACTTTACATGAGTATATTATAAATTAACGGTGACTAATTTATAATATTAATTTGATTCAGTGTGTTGGTGAGGTTGTGATTGCAATAATCAAATTAAACTATATATCCCATAATTTTGACAAAACAAAAATAATACGCGATAATTAAACCGTTCTATTAGGTAATCAAAATGAGTTTCACTCGACCACTTTTAATTGCCAAAAAGAAAACGGCATGAACGTGAGTTTCGCGATTTGAAGAAGGAAATGATCAAATTTGGAGGACTTTTTTTTTTTTTTAAGGAACGATTGCAACATCATAATACATCGGTTGCAAGAGAATCTATTACAAATAAGCATCATAAGCAAATACAATCATAAACTACAAACTATTACAAACAAACTACTATTACAAGTGGAGAGAAAACTCACATGCATCCAGTGGGAGTCGAACCCATAACCTCTTGGTTATGGGGCCTCAACCTTAACCAGCTAGGCTAGGTATCATTGGCAATTTGGAGGACTTTTAAAGGCAGTTTATGATTAATTTTAATTTCTCACCCTTTTTGACTATGTTTACTTTAGTATCGTCTTATAGATATAAAAAAAAATAGTAGTCTTGATATAATCACGATATAAAGAAAATTCGTACAAATTTTACTGTATGAATGAATATAATCGAATTTCGAGTCATTGTATCAAGTTTGTTGGTAGAATGTGTAATTTTCAGTTTACGTGCATGCTTTGATTGAGTGTGTATTTTTGTACAAGGTAAAAAAGATTATATAGGATTATTTGTTGTTATAGTAAGCATGAAAATGTAATAAATAGTTGCTCAAATATCAGAATGGGCTTCATATGTAATCTCTTCTATAAGGAGCTTAATGAGAAATCTAGAGTATATTGTATAATATATAGTATGATTGAAATAAGAAGTTATGGATAAGTTGGCCACTCTCTCTCATGTTTATTACTTGGTTATCAATATCAATTCATAAGTACTTAGTGCATGTGTATGGAAGAATATTTTTTCAAGTTCAATTTAGTACTCTTTAAGCCTTTAGGTATACTAAATAACACGCTCTTCGATTAACAATTTAAATCCTCTTTAATTTGATGTTTCATATGTTTCAATTCAATAAAATTTATATTCCTTTATTATATATGTTAAATTTATAATTGATTAAATTATATATATTCAACGCTTAATGTCGACCAACTATAAACATGAATTAACGGCTGAATATTTCTTCTCGATCCATGTGCTCTCCATCTAGTTGAGATTAGTATATATATATATATATATGTAAAATATATATTGTCAACGCATGCAAATTATTAGTACACAAATACAAGTTATGTATAAATATTTGGCCCGACGCATGTGCTCTCCATTTAGTTGAGATTACTCTATAAATTGTCATCGAATTCAAATTAATATAGTACACAAATACAAGTCATGTATTTGCCCTTGTACATTTGTAACAGCAAAGATCAAATTTATATTGAATTTCATTTGTCCAATACCCTGCATGTCCATGAAGGGGACATTACACCATGATGATCTAGTGGTGAATTCTCTGATTTTTCATTTAATGTTATAAATTTAAACTTTTTAAGAATGTAGACATCATCATTTTACATGGGTATATATTACAGATCAATGGTGATTGATTTATGATAATTGATTCAGTGTGTTGGTTAGGTTGTGACTGCAGTATCAAATTAAACGATGTATCTCAATTAATTTTGACAAAAATGATATATGTGACAGTTAGACCTTGTTATTAGGTAATCAAAAATAGGGTTGGACAACAATTTTGTAAAACCGCCCGAACCGAACTACACCAAACTGATTTTTGTCAGATTGTTATGCAAACCGCGATTTAGATTTTAAGGAAACCACACTGTCAAGTCGCTTTGGTGGCAATTCTGGATCAAACCATACCAAACCGAGCTGCTATTATTATATATATATATATATATATATATATATATATATAGTGTGTGTGTGTGTGTGTATATATATATTCTATTAGTTTTTTATACTCGTAGGCTGACTTTGTCCTATATTTTTAATTTTTTATAAAGTTTTGGATTATGTAATGTAATTTCTTTGTATTAGTGTTTTTGCGTTAAGATTGATCTATATGACATATATTGTCACGTTTACTTAAACAATGTTAAAAATATTACTCTTTTTTTGCTAATATCTTGATATATATATTTTTAGTTTTGTTTGACTTTTTTTTTTCTTTCTGTTAGTTAAAAATCGTCAATCGCTAAAAGCCGCATGCTTAGTTTTATTTTTCAAATTAACAATTTGAAATTTTTCTACCAAAATTCGCACTTGACAATTTAATTTCAAATTAGCCAAAAAAATGGAAACCCCGCCATGGACACCCTAATCAAGATGAGTTAGTCGACCTCTTTTAATTACCAAAACGAAAACGGCATGAACGTGATTTTTGGTGATTGCTTGTTAATTCAACTTAAAATTATTGAGAAACTCAATACGTACATATAGTCATTCTTGGATAAGAGCCACGACACTTCACAATTTTATACTACGAGATCTGATATTTTTATTTTATTTTTTTTGGTAAGTTCTGGTATATTACTTGTTTATACTAATACTCGACAAATATGATGTATAGTAGGCATGTTTAGCGCCCATTGTTGCTAATAGTGACGTAATACTTAGATAAACGTATACGCCCACTTTCCACCGTCTTATTAATCAAATTGTCAGCATTTTTCAAGTAGAGTGTACCCACTGATTAAGACTAATTACCAAACCTATGTTCAATTGGGTAATTGCAGATCTATATATGTATATTGCCAAAATCTTAACTTATCCAAGAAATTGATGCCCAGGTGCATGTTTAGGTGACCTAACTGTGACCAATATAATGTCACGAATACAGGGAAAGGGTTTTGTATTTGTTCTTAATAATTCATGATTTCTAATAATCAGAATAAACATATAGTTACCTGATAAAGCACGCAGTTTTAATAAAGTAATATGCATACGTAATAGGAGCATACTACGGGTACATGTGGCCACCAACGCAGTGGTCCAGTGGTTAATTCTCGAATTTTTCACTTAAATGTTACGAGTTTGAATTTTATTAAGAGTGTAGATCTCGCTACTTTATATGAGTATATAGTATCGGTTTGCAAAGAATAACTTATAACACTTGATTCAGTATATATAAGGACTGAGTCTTATTTCTTAAATGTTGATGAAGTTGTGGTGGCCAAATTGAATTATTTGTTACAGTGAACTTTGACGAAAGGTTCACAGTTCATCGAAATTAGGTTCCCTTTAAATATGGGGCTGCTATGGTTTACAATTTTTTTTTCTCCTTTTTTTTTTCTTTTCTCTTTATGAAATCTACGAATATCATCGGATCTAACTTTTTAATTAGAAAAGAAAATCTACTAATCGATATTAGTCGAAGCATTTAATATTTCATCTTTATTAGGGCATTTTGTCGAAACACAAGTACGAAAAATTCTATGGTGCACCAAGAGTATTATCTGCAGACTGAAAAGGACAAAATCTTTGATTGACAATATATATATATATATATATATATATATATGCGGCTTGTTAGATATTATTATTGCTCACTTAATTAGATTAGTGTTATTATTGTTTTTCTAGTTAGACTAGTATTTTTATTACCTTATTTATCGTTTACCTTCTTCATAGTTTAGGGTTTTCTTGTATTCTCTCTCTTGTAACTCTATAAATATGTTACTCAATAATACAAGTTCCCTACGGGATTTTCTCTAATCTAACATGGTATCAGAGCTAAAGGGTTTTTCTTTCAACCCTCATAATCTTTTGCTTCCGCCAGCCTCTACCATCGCCGTCCCCGTCCGTCTTCCTATATACTTTTTTTTCTCTTTTTGTTCTTCCTTCACTATGGTGAATCTTTTGTAATTTAGTTTGGGTTTAGCAACCTATCTTTATTTTTTCGTGTTTTAGCCGCCGCCGCCGCCCGTTTCTTTACTTTTCTTTATCTTTTCCGTGTTTTAGCCTCCGCGCTTAGCCGCCGCCACCTTTAGTTTTGTTAGTTGCCGCTGCTCACCCTTGGAAAACAAGGACTTGGAGTCGCCGCCTTATTTAATGGTTTTCAGACGAAACTGCTCCACATTGAGAAGCGTCTTCGTCGAACCGCCGCCTTATTTAATGATTTTCAGATGAAAGTGTTCCACCTTGAGAAACGTATTAGTCAAAATCTCTCTACTAAGCATTCTTTATGCCCGGACTGTCGTAACATCTTTTCTCGGTTTTTAGTTCAATCTCAATGTTCAAAACTTTCACGTTTCGACTGCGGGGGAGTGTTAGATATTATTATTGCTCTCCTAATTAGATTAGTGTTATTATTGTTTTCCTAGTTAGACTAGTATTCTTATTACCTTATTTACCTTTTACCTTCTTTATAGTTTAGGGTTTTCTTGTATTCTCTCTCTTGTAACTTTATAAATATGTTACTCAATAATACAAGTTTCATACGGGGTTTTCTCTAATCTAACACAACTATTGAAAAGTTAATATATAGGAGCAATTTTAAAAGATAATTTTGGGATGTCTTGAAATATATACGTTGAATCCCATTTAGATAATAGAGTGAAAAATTTAATGTCAACGATGATGCAGTGGAAAGATTAATTAACCTCTATGGACTACTGACCACTTCTACAGGTGTACTTTGGACTAGGTCCATATATAAGTGACCCAACAGATGAGGTAAGTGATTTTGATTCCACTTATCTAACCACTCTTGTGAACTTTTTGAGCTTTGATCGATTCATTGTTAGAATTTATTTGTATGAACTAAACTTTTGACAAATTCAACTTCAGTGAATAACCCAAACAGATTAATGAAGTTACGCACTAATTTAATTTGTTTGTATGAACCAAAGTAGATAATAGTTATATAATAAGGAACTTAATAATAAAGAAGTGCACACATAAGAGAAATAGTACATAAAACATTTTTCATTTTTCACATGAATAGAGTGAAATTAATTATCAGTTTAGCAGCACGGAGAATTGGATAAAGTTAAGCAAAGTTTGGATCAAGTTAGCACGACAAATACATAGGTTGCCTACTTTTCCAAGTAATGTACGTAGTATAGTAGAAGGTTTCCACATGTCATACTTGGGGCTCTCGGAAAATGATCTTCACCATCACATTCACATGTATATGTGATGGTGGACCCATATACATGTTAGGTGGAGATCATCCGAAACTTAGGTCTCGAGAGCCACCAAGTATCACCTGTTTTCTAAGTTCTCTCAAATTAAGCTGTAAACATGCAATGTTGACATGTACGATATGACAATTAATCTTCTCTATGTTATCAAATTTTAAAAGTTCGTTTACAATTTGGTTAATGATCAGTTACATTTATGCGATCATCTTGCTTAAATTGTCCACAATGCAGTTTAAGTTAACCGTGTTAGGAATGTGCCCTAAAATTCAATTATTTAATGTGTTTATTATGAATAAAAAAATTATATATATTAGAAGTTATGAGTATTACTAAATGTCCTATGGGATAGGCATAGTCCATAATTACATATGAGAATCCAAATGGAAGTGATGTTCCATGAAAAACTTGGATTACGTATATCATGTGTTATTATAAATTGGTTATAGTCGGTGATAAGAATGGGCGTCTTATCTGCTAAAGACTATAATATACTATATTCGATGATTTGTCTTAATCATGGGAATAGGGATTCCATATATAGTATATTCGTGTAAATCAATTAGATTGAAACACTGAACCGGACCAATCAAATTATTTATTTTGACTACTATCGAAAATAAATAATTTTGAACAATAACTCTTAATCCTATGATTGTCGTGGACTAATGCATCTAGTGCACATTGCTTTGATGTATTTAGAAGTGAGGTCTTCGGTGGCCAATATACTTTATACATTGGGTAATGACATAAAAATGTGATTGGAAAGGACATTCATATGAGATCTATAATCTCTATAAGAGATAAGATATATCCCATATAATGGATTTGCAATGTTCGACTTTTCTAAAACTTTGGCCAAAGTGTTTCAAGTGAAGTGTCGCTGAAATTATATGAAAAATAGTTTTTCATTTGGAAAGTTGATAAGAAGCAAATTGAGCATTATAGGATAAGATGTGAGAAATAAAATAAAAATAGTCTCAATTTTATTTCTTCATGGATATTTTAATAGAGGAGTTAATGAAATATTTCTTTACGAAAGAATGGGAACTCAAAAATAAATTGAAGTTAATTTTAGAGTGGAACAATATTTATTTAATGGAATTAAATATTGTTAAGTAATATTAAATATTATCATGTGATGATAATTTGATTTAATTTACTTGGAGCTAAAATTAATTTTCCCTAAGGTCCCTTCGCAAACCTCAAATTGAAACTCTACGAATAAATACTAAAGTATCCATTAGATGGATAAGTTTGAACTTAGATGAAAAATTAATGTGGGAAATATGTTTGGAAAAAGATATTTAATTAAATAGTGATTAAAAAGAAATATTGTGAATAGTAACAACGTGAACAGTACGCGCGTACTGTTCACGCGCGGCCCACCAGCTGAAATGGGCACCGAAAGTTTCTTTGTTTTTTCCACCCAACTTGTTTTCTTTAACATCCCACATGAATTTTTTAATGCCTCTTCATTTCTTTTTCACCCTATATAAAGGGGTATCATTTGGAAGTTCAAATGCACCAAACACAACAAAGACAAGTAGTTCTTGAACAATTTTTCAAGAACAAGCTAGTCTTTAAGAAAATAAAATTCCTCTTAAGGAGTTTTATTTTAGTAGTATTTTTTGGAGCCCATACTCATGAGTTTGTTGAGGCATTGCGAAGAAGGCTTTGCGGTGAACGAGTTCTTCTTCTACCGGCAAGTTCCAATCTTCGGTGTAAGGTTTGCTTTCTTCATTTTCAATTGTTATTCGGTGTAAGGTTTGCTTTCTTCATTTTCAATTGTTATTGTTTTTATAGTTATTCAATTATTGATTTTAATTAAAGTGTTTAATTATGTAGTCTTTTAATTGTCAGCTGTAGATAGACAATAATAATTATTAATTAAAGTGTTTAATTAATTGCTTTAAGTCATAGTATGTATGCTTTAATTTTTGATGTCATGCATGTACACATAAGAGCTAGGTCTCTATTTTAATTCCGCTGCGTACCAATTTGGGTTCGATTTTGAATCATTTTCCCAACAAACCGGTCGAATTTTGTACAGTTAGATGCTTGATTATTGACTGCTCAATAGTACTACTATCAAACAGGAAGGCTTTGTTCAATAGAAGTCTGAAAATTGGTGTTCCATCTGCTCTTGATTGTGGTTATTAGTGTTAGACGAATATTTTCTGTTATCATTCCTTAATTGTATTTAGCCTAGGATCTCTATTTTGTATGTAGATAGGATATCTTTTGTACTCCTATATATTCTTACGCATAATGAGAATTACATTCAAGGGGATTAATACAATCCTACATGGTATCAGTCATCAGGAAAATATTTCCTTCCCTCTAGCCGACCCCCTCGGTGATCATCTTCTCCAGCAAAAAAAAACAAAAAAAAACAGCCTCTTGCCGTCCATCACCTCTTCCTTTTTTTTTGGGGGGCTGCCTTCTCTGGTTGTGCTATTTTGGTGTTCTCCATCTCTGGTTGTTGCACGCTGCTGCCATTCCTCTCATCACCTTCGCTTTCTTCCTTTTTCATCACGTAAGTCTCTATTTCTCTCTCAAACATGGCTCAACCCGTCCATCACCCGGCATATGCACTATCTAATGTCTCCCATCTTATGTTGTTTCAATTGTCCCACTGAATCCCGTTATAATCAATGGCGCGAGATGTTTCTCGCTATTTGCATAGGTCATATAGTCGAAAATTATGTCCTTAAAACTCCCACCCCCGAAAATCTCACTGATTCAACATGGATTCGTTTGGATGCCAAGGTTCGCTCTTGGCTTTTCTCTTCTCTTTCTCATGATCTTGTTCCCACCATCGTTAAAAAGGGTAATCATGCTCGTGATATATGGCTCAATATTGAAATTTTTTTTCAAGATAATAAAGTTGCCCGCTCCATTCAACTTCGAAGAGCAATTTCGTACACTTAAAAAGGGTTCGTTAACCATTCATGATTATTGTCGTAAGTTAAAAGAAATCTCCGATAATTTAAGTAAGGTGGAAAACCCTATTTCTGACAAAGTCCTCGTTTTTCAAACTTTAGCCGGTTTACCTGAATCTTTCAAAAGTGTGGCCACTATTATTACACACACTCAACCCTTTCCGTCGTTTGCTACTGTCCGATCGATCCATGTACAATTGGAAGAAAATCAACACCTTAAAAATACACCTTCTAACAATTAGCAAATTCATCAACTTCTATTTAAGGAGTGCATTTATTTACTTTCTGTCGTTGGGTTTAGGTTGCCAACGTACTGTTTGATAAAGAATTGCTATGGTAAATGATATTTTTTACCACTTGTTTGAGGATTTCACAGCAACTCAAATTTTTGCAACACCATGATGTATATTCCGTTTTCTGTATTTTTTCTATATCATGATAATGTTTTCCTTCTTCATTTCAATCGTCATAGCATACATGTTGTACGTGTAACAAAAAATATCACATAATTATGTTTCACAACTGCTAGATAGTCACCATTAATGCTCCAAACAACAAGCATAACACCGGTTGTAGTCACAATTTCAACGGTCAAGTCATTCACGTAGATCGCTGAAACGGGTGAAGGGAACTCGAGAAGCTGCCTAATGAAAACCAAAGAGCTGTGATCTCATAATATTACGGTGCAATCCATAATATCAATAGTCTGATTCACTCACAATCATCGTGTAGGGCTGGCAAACATGAAGACAGGTGATTTTACCGGTGTGACCACAAAAAGCATTCTCTATAATTGCAAGTGTCGAAGAATGCAGGGCTCGCCTTTTCCAACTTCCGAACACAAAGGCTATGTTTGGTTATGTTTTGGGATGGTATTTTGGTGAGAATTACTGGTGAAAATTTTATGGGGACACGTGCAATTTTGATGGGATAATGTTTGGTTATGTTTTGGGAGTTGGTTTTTGAGTGATTTTTTGGTGAGATAGTGTTTGGTTTTGTTTTCAGAGGGAACATAAATTACTGTAGCTGTCAAATCATGTAAGCTTTTATCTGTCAATAATTAAAAATTATAATATAATATTGAGATTGAAATAATTATTATATAGATAAATATATATGTATATATGTAAGTAATAGTAGTGTGTGTGTGTGTATATATATATATATATATATATATATATATATATTAGTGTACATATATATATGTGTAATAGAAGTAATAGTAGTTTATATAAAATTAAAAGAAAAGTATATATATACACACACACATATATATATAAGTAATAGTGTTAATAATAGTTGATATATAATTAAAAGAAAAGTATATATATTCGAATATATATGTATCAGCGTGTGTGAGAGTGCGTGTAACAGTGTGCGTGTGTGACTGTGTGTGTGTTTCTGTGTGTGTAATTGTGTGTTTGTGTGTGCGTGTAATAGTGTGTGTGACTGTGTGTGTGTTTCTGTGTGTGTTTGTGTGTGCATGTAACAGTGTGTGCGTGTGTGTGTGCGCTCAAACTCTGTGTGTGCGCGCGCGTGGGAAAGGGGTGTGAGGGAGGTTGGGGGAGATTGGGGAAGACGATGAACGGTCTTCCCCGCCCCCGCCCCCGCCCCCACCCCCTCTTCTTTTTTCTTTTTTTTCCTTTTTTTTATTTAATTAATAAAAAAAATATTAATAAGTAATTTATTCTAAAAATTATTAAAATACAATCATATTCTTAGATAATTAGGTCACTCCTACTACAAGTCAATTACCAAATTCAAACCAAAACCACGAAATAAGAAACCCTTGCTTCAAGTCTATTCACGCGGTCAAATCCAAGTTGACCACGCGGTTGACTCGGTCAAACCCGAGTTGACCGTGGTCAAATTGCCTTTGACCGTCCCAAGACCTTTTTTTTCCCCACATAATATACATTAAGAAAACATACACATATAAATATGGGTAACACACATGCATTTCTCGATCCACACACACAATCAACTCACAAATTTAGCAATGAGATAAATTATACACAGCCACACACAAAAAAAATAAGTAAAACTTTAAAATAATATATACAAATAACATATATATGTATATAAATATAGATATATAAATCTAAATACTTTCATTATAACTAATTTGAAAGTTTTACTTTAGAAAACTCCACAAATTTTAATCTATGTTTTATCAATACTATTTCTCATGATAGAATTACAAGCAAACAAACTTTTTTCTATTTTAAAATTTAATGGTACACGGTCAAAGATATGACAAAACATTACAAAAAAAAAGACACGGTCAAAGAGAAGAGAAAGAGTGAGAAGAGAGAGAGAGAGAAAGAGGAGAGGGGGATAGAGATAGGAGAGAGAGATAGTGGATATTACGAGGAGAGAGAAATTTTTTGTATATAAAATAGATGAGAGAGAATGAGATAGTGGATAAAGTGAGAGAAAGATGAAAAATAATGATTATGTTTTTTTGGATGAAAAAAGTTATGTATTTTTGATGAAATATTGTGTGAAACAAACATTGTTTGACGGGAATTTTGGACCAAATATGACTTGAAAATATAACCAAACATAGCCAAACTAACCCGGTGACTAGGGTTTAAATTAGAGTATTAATTTGAAAATGTATTAGCTTTATATCTAAAAATTCTTTGAATACAATTTAAATTGAAAATTGTAACCAATGAATTGGAGGGGTCAAATTAACAATGTATAAATTTGGAGGTTTTATATATTTTATTTGATTGGAAAAGTTTTATATATATAGAATATATATAAATATATATATATATAATGAATTCATATTTTAATTAGAACTTTGTGCTCTACATAGAAAAGAAACAGAGATGAGGCGCTGGGTTGTGTAGGGATTCGAAAAAAAGATGAAGACAAAAACCGAAAAGCAAGGCATTTTATAAACATCTCAAATTGTAGTAAACAAAAGTACAGGACAAATCACAGATGTAGGAAGAAAAAGCAAAATAACGCCGTTGCCGGGGATCGAACCCGGGTCACCCGCGTGACAGGCGGGAATACTTACCACTATACTACAACGACTTGGTTGGTGAGGGAGCCTAACAAGCCTTACTTATTTAATTGTATGCCAGAGCACAAAATGTTAACTCTAATAAAGCCTGACTCAAACAGCCTTGTTGAGTTGTCACTCACAGCCTTCACAGAAGAAACCAACAATATCTGACCAGCAATTTTGTGTACATCTATTTTGTTTCCGTGATGCATATTCCTTCAAGTTGCGGATCAAATGAGATAATCTATTACAATTCATATTGCATTGCGTGTGATGTTGGTGAAATTCGGATTTTGGGCCAAGCATAAACACCCAATACTCATTGGACTTAAACCCAATGGATCACAGACTTGGACTCTTCTAAAAAGCATATGACTTAGTTGGAGGCCTTGACGACCTGACCTACATAAGTGAAATAATTTATTTAAGGCAAGTCTGGAGACAAGATCTTAATCAATCACAAGACTTTCTATATAAAGACCGGCGGATGTCATGCTCGAAATCTTATGTATGTTCCATTTATATCTGATTGGATATATCCCAAAATAGATAGATCATGATTTATTCTCCTTACCTTATATATTTTTGGCATGTTGAATTACCATTCAAGCCTACCCATCAAAATCTTGTATAAATACCCCTGTGAAAATGAATAAACCAAGCTACAATTTACACCCGTGGACGTAAGTCTTCATTAGACCGAACCTAGTAAATCTCTTGTCCATTTATTTATATTCTTATACTTTATATTGTATTATTATATATTATATCGCATTATTTTTATTGATGTGAATTGGACACACATCAACGTGATTTTGCTTCCTTGTTGTCATGGACTTCACCATACATGTTTTCTAAAAAAAAAAAAATGGACCCAAGAGTTAAAGGGAGTATCTGAGTATCCCAAAAAACTCATCTCTCTTATGCACAACAAGGGTAGATATATGAATTATATTCTTGTATCTATTTGTAGTTAAATAGTATCACTTCTTGAACCCAAACACATGCAAAATAATTTAAATAATTTATTTGCATATGAAAACTTTCCGAAACCATTATTAGCTTCCCGTCTTATCGTTATTTACACAAACAATATTAGCTGGCAAAAATAAATAAGGAATTGATAAAGGTACTCCATTTTTATTTAAATTTTACAAATAAAAATGTCTTTTAATCTATTAAAGTAATTCTTATCAATTTTTTTTAGGAAAAAATGCAATTTCAGTCCTATAATTTCGCCCATGTGTGCTTTTAGTCTCAGTATTTTTTACTTTAGCATTATACGTCTCATAACTCCAAAAAATGTGCGCTTTTGGTCCTAAAATACTATTACATCACGTATTTGATGGAATTGGCATGTGCGGCTCACATTTTTTGGAATTATGAGACAAAAAGCGCACATTTTTGGTGATCCCACGTAAGCCGCACATACCAATTTCGTACAAATACATAACGTAATCGTATTTTGGGACCAAAAACACACATTTGTAAGAGTTATGAGACGTATAATACTAAAGTCAAAAATATTGGGACCAAAAGCACATATGGGCTAAGTTGTGTGACCAAAATTGCAATTTTTTCATTTCTTTTACAAACTAGTTTTATACCACTTGTCTAACTAAATATAGAATAAATATTCAAAATTTGATAGTTCATAATTTTAAAATTTAAAAGTGATGGATAACTACCGTAAATAATAAGCAAAAAAAAAAGTTCATTTTAAAACCAAATTATGAGAAATATTATTTTATTTTGGATAAAATTAACACTTATTTTTTTTCATTAAATTTAACAAAAAGTACAATTAGCTATTATTCTATTCTAGGTGGACATATTGAGTTCACCAATACTAACTCAGTGTAATGTGATCTGACGATTTTTTTTTAACTTTTTTGGTAGTTTTTAGGCCTTTGAAGTTATATTAATTTTCAATATTCAAAAAATAAATTCTGATATTTACTATGGAGTAATAAAGCAACACATATCATTTAACAAGTTCAATAAAATTATATCGGGGTTTGAATATTCATGGATAAATGATTAATTTTATTGCAATGCTAAAAAGTAGCCTTTTTTATTTGCAAAAAATGCTTGAGAAAAAAACACAATTATATTTGGTATTATTTTCACAAAAAAAAAATCTTCAAAGTGTATTTAGAAAGGATTATTCAGTTCACCTTTTAATATTAACAAGAAATGTATATGATACATTAAGGGACATTATTGTCAATTTAATTAATTTAAAAACTCACAAACGAACACAAGAAAATTCTTGTGCAACTCCTATTCAAGGAGAGATTAAACTCTCATTCGAGAGAGAAAGCAAAGTCTCATACGAGAGAAAAAATAAAATACTAAACAAAATATCTAAAACGCTATATAAATTTAAAAACTTAAGTATCACCCATCTTCATCTCGTCATATTTATTTCTGATTCTTTAGATTCATATTCGTCTCGTTAAATTTGGAGATGTGTCTTTAGATACATATTCGTCTCGTCAGATTTGAAGATGTGATGTACAACTTGAAGAAGGATGCTCCAACCCAATCCGCCGACGATGGTGGTGGTAACAGTGGTGAAGTAGAGGACTGATTCACCAAGCCATCGCCGGTGAAAGAAAATAGAAGAAAAAAAAGGCTAGGGTTTTGAGAGAGATGATGAGAAAGAGAAAGGCCTAAAGTTTTATACCATGTAATGTGTAGTACTTTTATCAATTCCCAAATAAATATTGAAATTCAAAAAATTACTATTGAATCATCACTTTTATTACTGTTCTCAAGCAATTTATACGGCACGGGTGGCACTTTATTAGTTCATTTGACCTTCAATACCAATTTTTATTCTGTGACTCGAAATTACTTTCAAAGCCCACCCACATTAAATTAAATACATAGATACTATTAAGATTATAGAAATTTCTTAAAACTCACTTTCCATTTCTGGCCATGTTTTCAATTTTTTTCCTCATTGGTCCAGAAGAATTTTCCACTGGACAAACTTCCTATTATTTATAGTGACGCCAAAATCTCCACATATTTTTAAAAAATGTCATTCTTAAAATCAAAAGCACATCTTCCATTCTCGTTACTCGGAAAATCACTCCTCCAGCCAGCCACGGCAAAACCTATTCTTCAAACCAAACCTTGCAAAACAAAGGTCTTTACGCATTGGAGTTCATTTCAACAAAGAAACATAATAGTGATAAAATTTTAAGTGACAATGTTAAAATTTTCATAAATATACATAATGAGTTATATTTGCTTTTGTTTTGTCACAATAAGAATTTTTAGTGATAAGAATTTTTTTTAAGTTGTCATTATTCATAATTAGTGACACATATATAACAACTATAATTTTTGTCACTAAATCATCACCAAAAGGTGTGTCACTAATTGTCAACAGTGACAACATTTTTCTTGTAAGTAATTATTAATTTTTATACAAATCTTATCACCATTGAACATGTAAGCTTATTCTTGAGACCAATCAAAAATTCTTGTCACTAAAAATTTATCATTAGTGACAACTTTTATATTGTCACTAATATCTTATTTTGTTTAGTGATTATAGGTTCGATTCTAGTGTTTTGGGCTCTATGGACCTTTGATGACACGTGGCCCACTGTTTCAATCTTATTGGCTATCAAAAACTGCCCACAAGGTGTGCAAGCCCTTTACATGAGCCAACCCTATAGATGCAATATTATACGACGACGTGAAAATTTGTTATGCCATAGATAAGCGAATGAGTGATTAGAATGCAAAGCGAATAGAGTGGTTAAAGCATCGCCCAACGTTCATAACGGAGAATCATGTCTGGATCTCAACCTTCGGCGTGGCAAAATTCCTTGGGAGATCATTGGCTACTTAGGTTTTTCAAGATAAAGGTTGATTGTTGTAGAATTCAGGGAAAATTACTTTTTTAGTCCGGTAACTTTATCTCCCTTGTGTTTTCGACCGTTAAATTGACGCGCTGCAAAATTGGTCCATTATCTTTTGACCTTTTGTAATTTTAGTCCTTTTGTGCTTAAAAAATTGGTAAATTTAATCCGTCAATTTAGTCAGTGGCATAGTCAATTGGTATAAATTGGAAAATTTGATTAGATAGATTTTCACTGCAATTTTAAGTTTGAAATGCGTAAAATTATCTCCTTCATACAATAAAGGTTTTGTGGCTTTGTATTTTTTAACTTATAATTGATGATATCTAATAATAATGTGTGATGGTGGTATTGATGAGTATCGACGGATTAAATTTACCAATTTTTAAGCACAAAAGGACTAAAATTACAAAAAGTCAAGTTAAAAAACTAAAACACAACGGAGGTCATGTTAACGGACTAAAAAATATATTTTTTCGTAGAATTCACGAATATGGCATTTTCTACAATAATGCACTATTGGACCTGAAAATGGGCTCGTATTGGGCCAAGATTCCGTAGAGAAGGGATTGTTGATGAGAGACTACAAAGAAGTGGATATGGCATTTTCTATAATAATGCACTATTGGACCCGAAAATGGGGTCGTATTGGGCCAAGATTACGTTAGAGAAGGCATTGTTGATGAGAGACTAGCAAAGAAGTAAGCCAGAAAGAGAGATTTGATAACATAAAAAAAAAAGCAAAACGACGCCTTTGCCGGGGATCGAACCCGGGTCACCCGCGTGACAGGCGGGAATACTTACCACTATACTACAACGACTCCTTGTTGTTGCTTGCTAAGTGGTTATTATATTTATCATATTATTTTTTTACTTTCAGCATTTATGCAAAAGTACAAATGATAACTCTGACAAAGACCGATTGGGAACAGCCTTGTTGAGTTGTCAAACCTTTCTACAAACTAACAAATATGTGACAAACAATTTCCCGTGATTTTACTTTTTTCCGTTGGAAAAGAACTTCAATTTTAAGGGTCATATTCATTCAAATGGGACACATGAATTTGCCTCCTTGCTTTGTAAGCCATACATGTTTTCAATCAAAATGGACCAAAGTTGAATGGAGTATCACAAACAACACATTTCTCTAATGCACAACGACAAGGGTAAATATATGAACTCTATTTTTGTATCTATTTGTAGTTAAATAGTATTACTTCTTGAACCCAAACACATGCAAAAAGAATTGATTTCCATATGAAAATTATCAACTTTGCCCTTCATATCATTCTTACTCGGACAATATTAGCTGGCGAAAATCAATATTGAAGCTTAAAAAATCACTATTGGATCTCCACTTTTATTATTGTCTTAAAGCATTTATATCACGCAGTGGGAACTTAGTTCATTTTGGCCTTCAATATCAATTTTTATTTTATGACTCAAAAACTATTTTCAAATCCCACCTACATTAAAATTATACATGGATGCTATTAAAATCACTTTCCATTTCTGACCATGATTTCAATTTTTTGACCAGAACAATTTTCCACTTTACAAACTTACTATTATTTAAGGTGACACCAAAATCTCCACTGATTTTAAACAAATCATACTCAAAATTAAAATCCCTTCCCCCATTCTCATCACTCAGAAAATTACTCCTCAAAAATCAGCCATGGCAAAACCTATTCTCCAAACCAAACCCTCAAATCTTGCTAAACAAATGTCTTTATGCCTTGCAGGTGTGAGTTCAATTCTAGTGTTTTGGGTTCTATGGACCTTCAACGACGCGTGGCCCACCGTTTCAACCTTATTGGCTACCAATAACTGCCCACAGATTGGCCAAGCCCTTAACATGAGCCAAGACCCTATAGACGCGACATTTTACGACGACCCGAATGTTCGTTACACCATAGATAAACGAATGAGTGGTTGGGATGAGAAGAGACGAGAGTGGCTAAAGCATCACCCGACGTTCGTATCCGAGAATCGTGTACTTCTCCTCACTGGATCTCAGCCTTCGGCATGTAAAAATCCCTTGGGAGATCATTGGCTACTTAGGTTTTTCAAGAATAAGGTTGATTATTGTAGAATTCATGGATATGACATTTTCTACAATAATGCACTATTGGACCCGAAAATGGGCTCGTATTGGACCAAGATTCCGTTAGTAAAGGCGGCCATGGTGGCCCACCCGGAAGTGGTATGGATCTTTTGGGTCGATTCGGATGCAATTTTTACGGATATGGAGTTCAAGATTCCATTAGAGAGGTACAAGGATCATAATTTCGTGGTTCACGGATGGCCCAATTTGATTTACGAGAAGAAGAGCTGGGTTGCGGTAAATGCGGGTATTTTTTTGATTAGAAATTGTCAATGGTCTATGGATTTTTTGAATGTTTGGGCGGGTATGGGTCCAAAAAGCCCGGATTACACAAAATGGGGCCGGATCTTGAGATCAACGCTCAAGGATAAATTGTTCCCCGAATCGGACGATCAATCGGCCCTCGTTTATTTGCTTTTAAAAGAAAAGAAAAAATGGGGTGACATGATCTACGTGGAAAATGAGTATTATTTGCATGGGTACTGGCTGGAAATTGTGAATAGATTTGATGAGATTAACGAGAAGTATGTGGAGGTGGAAAAGGGGGCGCGGCGGCTGAGGCGGCGGCACGCGGAGGCGGTGAGTGAGAGTTACGCGGCGGAGCGGGAGGGGTATTTGGGGGAGGGGCGGCGGCGGCGGCGGCCGTTCATCACGCACTTCACGGGGTGTCAGCCGTGCAGTGGGGACCACAACCCGGAGTACGTGGAGGATGCTTGTTGGGTGGGGATGGAGAGGGCGCTTAATTTTGCGGATAATCAGGTGCTAAGGAATTATGGGTTCGTGCACCCGGATGTAGAGAATGGCTCCTCCTATGTTAGTCCTTTGCCGTTTGATTTCCCCGGAGATGAATCGGACGGGATTCGTTTGAGATGATGGGAAATTAATGTAATGTGTGTGGTTGTTATTTAACGTATTTTAATGATAGTGATTAAGAGGATATTTCACTTTTGTCGGAGCTTTGTGTTTGTGGGTTAAAGACTGGTCTTAAAGGGACTGCAAAAGCTTGATTTAATGGAATTAGCCATGATTTGGTTTGGTTGATCGGCTACTTTTGTCGTCTCATTTTTTCTTTCTTGCTTTAGAATGGATTATAACAACCTTAATCAGGCAAATTGTCACTAGTACTCGAGGATATTGAGTCATATTTAAGCACAATCACGTAATAACAGCATAAAAGATAAAACGACAAAACGACTTAAGTGGTTCGACAATTGTAAAATTGTCAAGAAGACGAGAGAATTTCTCTATTAGCGTACGTCATTTTCCATCCATTAGCTGAGAAACGTGACTTTTTTTTTTTGGTTGCCTAACACAGTATCTCGGGCATTGCCGGACTAATCTGTTGGTCGACCCAGGTCGCACACCTGGCCTGGTGGGTGAGTCTCCTAATGGGGGTAACAGTGTACACAAAGAATCGAACTCAAAATCTTGTTTAAGCGGAACCAAGCTGTTTACTACTTGGACCAAGCCCGTCGGTAGAAACGTGACTTTTAAAACTACAATTCGTTAAATCAGTCTACAGGCATTAGATTAGACTTTTCCTGAATTAATTCCAAATGTGAATATGACCTTTTAAACATCGTTGTAATGGTGATGTATCCAATTTTCTTTCATTTGTCCCTCTAGCATTTAACATATACATATCCATCCAAGTCATTTTCTCTAGTGACCAATCTAATGGTTCGATGATGTCGTGGAATTTCCAACAAGCTAACCATGCATTATGTTAGAAAAATAGTAAAAATGTAGAAAAATCGATTGATGGATACCCTTATATGTTCTGATAGATCGAAACATATCATTAATCATTACTTATTACTATATAGTAAAAAACTTTGTAACATGAACTACAAATAAAATTAGACATATGTTATTGTTGAATTTATATTTGTATAAAGAATGATCCATTGAATATATATTACTACATCCACTATATCTTAGTTAATTACCAAAAAAAAGGAATTTACAACAAATGTTCTTGCCGAAAAGTGAAAAATTCGATTATAAAAATAACATGGAAGTTATCCGATATTTTCGCAGATAATATCCCGATACAGTTATTAACATCATCGTATCTGTTTCGTAAAAAAAAAACAATCTAGATTAGGGTGGATCCAACTGCGTGTTCCAAGCCCCGCGATAATTCTTATCTTAGAATTATCTTTCAACCCCCGCGCTCGAATTCAATACGCTAGGCGGTGGTTCAGAATTTAACACTTCGCTGTGTTGTTTAAACTAATTATTCGGACCGCAATTGACTGAAATATATAGATTGTCTTTGAATACAATAATGAGATGAAAGATAAGATTCAAGTCCAGATAAAAATTATCTCTCTGATACTTAAATCTGACACAAGATAATCTTATACCTACGTGAGAATCTATCTTTTTTCCATACTTGAATATGTTCGAATTCAAAAGGGTAAATTGAAAACTCAAGTCCAGTGCATAAACTATCTATTCGATACTTAAATCTGAATAAACAATAATTTACACCTCCATGAAAGTTTTCAATCGTGAAACATTACAGGCAAGCGAATGCCGATACAAGCCTTGAAGGCAAATGTCATTGAGTCTACACTACAGCTACTCCTAAATTACGCTATGATGTACTCCTACATTACGCTAGAAACTACTCCTAAGAGAACGAAAATGTAGAAGTCTGATGATCTTGCGATATCTTTTTCTCTGTCCATGGCTTGTATATATATTGGTCTTTGAAGGAACCCACGTTCCTTTTCTTCGGGAACCGCCTTCAACCGTCTTCAACTGCTCTTTCAAATATTTTTGAATTAGCGCGCTTCTGCAGATGATTGTCTATTTGGACTATATTTTATTTCTTCAGATTCGATTTTTGGGTTTTATTAACTCAGCCCCTTCTTTTCGAATTTCTACAATTTGGGTTATTTGGACTTTGTATTTCGAAAGCCCAATTATTTTATGGTGTAAACAGTATCGATGATATCATCTAATATAGTCCGATATTATCTAATTAGGAAGGGCTGATCCGTCACGTATCACCAATACATTAGACCATGTCTATAATTAAATATTAATTGAGGTATGATAAAATGTATGTGAAGAAAGAATTTTAGAAAATTTGACTAAAGTTAGGATGGATAATTGAGCAAAAGAAGTGGAATCGCCACGACTTGACTGAAGCATATAAATTCAGACCCGGTAAGCAAAAAGCTCAGTGGTTCCGAATTCCCAGACCTTAATTGAAGGCAACTTTAAACCTTTTCTCTTTTGCATTTTTTGGAGTGGATTAATACCCTCATAATCAGGACAATTTGTCACCTTCGCCATGGGATAAGATAGATATTTGACGACTGAAATACTTAGGCCGGAGATTTTTGCTTAATTTGACATGCACCAGAGATAATATATATATATATATATAGGGTTTAATGCAATTTACCTCCCTGTGAAATTGACTCCCCATAAGCGTCACACGCCAAAACTGCGACTTTGTATGTTTTTTTAGTTGTTCAAAGTCAATTTTGCCCTTTTTACTAACTATAAAAAAACCCTAATTGCTTGCCAACCTAGACGCCTCCAACATGGCAGGTAAGTAGGGTTTTTTATAGTTAGTAAAAAGGGCAAATTGGACTTTAAACAACGAAAAAACATACAAAGTCGCAGTTTTGGCGTGTGATACGCGTGGGGAGTCAATTTGCTTCATTTTGAAAAACACAGAGAGGTAAATTGCATTTTATTTTTTTTCACATAGAGTTTTTTTGCTATATACGAATTTCACAGGGAGGTAAATTGCATTAAATCCTATAGATAAATATATGTATGTATGTATGTATGTATGGTCAATAACTCAATATTTATGTGTTTTTGTTCCCATCTTTATTCACTACTTCAGGTAGAAAATTGAAACTTGCCGCGCAACTCCCTCAACTGTAATGTTAAAACAAATTGTGGTTTTCGTGTTAAGTTTGTTGTAAGAAGGAAATTGTTATACATTATTAATCAGAAATATCAGATACTATTGCAGTAACGGGTAACCTTTTGGTTATTGTTTGAAGGAATGGTAAATGGAAGTAATAAGAGAAAATATAAGCCTACAATAATAATAAATGCTTTATGGCATCGTTATCATTAGGTGCAATTTTAGGAGAGAACAAATAGTTTGCAGAAACCTTTCGGTTAATTTACGGCCAGTCGACCACTTTTGCTCTCAAAAGAGTGAACATAAATTAGTCAAAAATGTGACATGCCAACTAAAGCAGCTAAAAAGGCATCCATGCCAATTGACACATGATCAATGTGTATGTATACAAAGGTCATGGTACATCAGAGACTGAGTATTTTCCACCATTAGATTGGACCGACTCCATTGCACTTGGTCCAACATAAAATTATCTCTATGTATATATCTGTCGGGGGGGTGTTTGGTGCACTTCATTCCATTTGATTAAAGCTTGATAGGTTGATATTGAATGAAGTGGTTTAATTATGCACTTTTAACACTTCTGAGTTAAAAATGGACAAACAGAGCCATGTTTACACTGCAGATTCTCTTGATCTATAGAAGTTTCTTTATACATTCTAATTTTTGTCTTGTTTTCCACGGTGCAAGTTATGGTACTTTCTCCTAACTTCACATGTATAATAGTACCTTCGCATAACTTCACAATACATGTGAGCTACATTACATCCAGGAAATTCTAAGGTGTACACTAGACAGGATTCATTAGAACCTATTCACCTAACTCTCATGAATACGGATGAGTCAGCTGTCTTTTACCATTCTGTTTCTACATTTAAGGGTGTTTAATGCACCGATTCTATTGGATTCGGTGCATGGTAGAGTACTAATATAACATTCTATAAAAGCACAAAAAAAAAAAAAAACATTCTGTTACACATATTTTATACCCACAACCTTGTATCATGGTACAATAGACGGTATAATCGGATCATTCTTGGTGAGTCCCGAGACCTCAAGTTCTGAAACAATCCTCATCCTTTTTTCAAGTGTAGTTTTACACGGGGCCCATATATTTATTCAAATAGAGGGTGTAGATCACTCGGCAGTTGACGTCCCAAAACTCACCAACCACCACAAAAGGCCCAAAGAAAGTGAAACAAACTCATTTATATAGTCATTAATTCATATATACCTACACAAACCGATACAAAATTACATTACATTACATTTTGGTCACACAAAATGAAACCACTACCTCTCACGCAGGATGATCAAAGGGCAGGACATTCACAGTGGAGGGATCCAGTAAATCCGGGTGCACGAACCCATAATTCCTCAACACCTGATTATCAGCAAACAGCAACGCCTTCTGCATCGCATCAAAACAAGTCTGCCCAGAGTACATCTGGTTGTGGTCCCCACTACACGGCTGACACCCAGTGAAATGCGTGATGAACGGTCTGCGCCAGCTCCCCCTCCCGTTCCCAGCGTCCTTAAGGTACTCCGCCCACACCCTAGCATAGCCCTCGCTAACCATCTCCGCGTGGCGCCGCCTCAACACAGGCACATCCTTTTCAATTCGCGTGTACCCCTCCGTGACGTTATCAAATGTACCCACAATTTCCATCCAATACCCCTCGAAGTAATACTCGCTCTCCACGTAGATTTTATCCCCCCATTTTTCCTTTTCTTTTAATAGCAAATAAACCAACCCGGATTGATCGTCGGACTCTGCGAAAATCTTATCTTTAAACATCGTACTTAGTGTCTCGCCCCATTTATCGTAGCCCGGCGCTTGTGGGCCCATGCTGGCCCACACATCCATAAAGTCCATAGCCCACTGACAATTACGCATCAGAAACACACCTGCATTGATGCTGGTCCAGCTCTTCTTCTCGTAGATCAAATTGGGCCATCCATGGATCACGAAGTTATGGGCCTTGTACCGGCCCAACGGCAGCTCGAAGTCCATATCGGTGAATGCCGCGTCGGAATCCACCCACCAGATCCACTCCGCCTCCGGGTGGGCCAACATCGCCGCCTTCACGGTGGGGGTCTTGGCCCAAAACGAGAACATTTTGGGCTGCAACAATACGTTGTTATAGAATATGTCCATACCATGACGCCTGCAATAATCAACCTTGTTTTTGAAAAGTTTCAAAAGCAAATAATCGCCGATCGGGTTCTTACACGGCTTGGCTTGTGAACCGGTCACCATTAAAACCCGGTTCTCCGAACCGGGTATGAAAGATGGGTGTTGCTTCAGCCACTCGCTTCTCTTCTCGTCCCAATTCTTAACCGGCGGCGTGTCGATTGAGTAGCTTAGTTCCGGGTCGTCGTAAAAACTCCCGTCGGGTGGGTCGTGGCGCAGGTTAGGACCCAACCCGTCGCCGCAGCTCATGGATGGACCGTCGGAGGTGTATGAACCGGGTCCTAGACCGGAAACTGTGGTGTAGAAGCTCGGAACCGGGTCGGGGACCGCGCCGAAGAAAGACCAGCAGGCCCACACCACCAAAACCGCCACCAAAGCGCCGCCGACAAAAAGAAACCCGTCGGAAAAAAACGACACCGCTTTGCTCCGCCTTGCCATTTGAAAATTTTGGGGCTGAAATGCCTCTGGAAACCCCATTATAAACTCCCCCAAAAAAAAAAAAAATCAATCTCCGAGGCGTTTTCGTCTAGTAGTGAAACAGTATAGACATCTGTAAATTTTGGAGATTTAATGCGTCATCCGCCAAATATAGCCCGAGATTCGGCCGGGTATGAGAGAAAAAGAGCACAATTCCAAAAGAGCTGAGTGAATTTCAGCACAAGGGATTCGAAATTGTGAAAATAGAGTGACGAAAGAGTCTTTGGAAAAGAACTAGAAAGCATAAATATATTGGAGGGGTTTATGAATCTCATTCACTAGTACCGGTGGTTGAGTGTGGTTTAATGGTGGCTTGTAAGGTGGGTAGGGTATTGATAAAAAGGTGTTATAAACGAGGTGTGTGTTCCGTTGTTATTAAATCTTGTTTGAATTATTGTCGAGATTTAAAATTTGTGTTGATTTGATTATATCGTTAATTAAATCGCATTTTAATCAAGTTAAACACGAATTGATTTTTGAATAGTTTGATTTTTTATATATATTTTTATATTTTTTATTAATTCAGTCCAGCTGAAGCTCAATTCAATTTTATTAGATTCCGATGTAAACGAATCGAGTTCAAATAATTTTTTTTAACTATATTGATGTGGTACCGGTTAAAGGGGCCGGGTACTCGGGTCTGTGGACACGTTTGGTTTCTGCACCGACACCATTAGTGCTCTGCTTTTGCATGCTTTGGGGCTGAGTGAGAGAAAAGCAGCGGTCATTTATTCCTTTGTGTATTATTGTCGGTTTTTAATGCAATAATTAATTATTTTTTTTGGCATTTTAGGTTCCTAGGTGCCATTAGATACGGATCAAATGAGAGGATAACGGTTCAATAATTGTACCATAAAAAATTATAAATATTGTGAGCTGGGTCTCGTGTATACGCAGAAATGCATTTATTTTCTGTCAGATTTTGCACCTTTTTTTTTTTTCATTTCAAATCTTTTATTGTGAAATCGAGTTTCATACTTTCATTTCGTGTTCAATTTTGAGTATGCATTTTGGACCAAAAGAAATTTTTGAGTATGCATAATATGTCATTGTATATTTAGAAAACAATTTAATGTGCGTATAGAAAATAAAATATGAGAGTGATATCAATTTGGAATAAATTATCCGAACTGCTATTCATTTATTTGTTGTGTGCATCAATCTTTAGTATGTAAAAACACTTGTCTACATAATGTGTTCCATGTCATATTAGAAAATTTAAATTCGAATTGAATTCGTCTAAATTTAAATTAATCATGTTAAGAATGAATTACCCGACATTTGACCGGGAAGAAAGACTATTATCAAAATAATTGTCATAACACTTTCATTTTATTTGATTACTGTGATTCAACATTGTCGAAATTGTTGGATATAGTGTGTGATATTGTGTGTATGAAAAGTGTGTGAACACCAATTTTGTGTACGAAATTTGAACAACATGCGTGTCCGGGATACGTAATATTATTAGATAATATTAATCTACTCTATGAGTAGATAAGTTTAGCATTTCGAATTTCTCGATTCGGAGTAGTAACGAATGAGAAATTAATTGTTAAAGTAGGGTGTTTGAATGTGGATATCCCACATTGGATATAAATCATAAATTGAATGGGTTTATATACAATTGCCTTAAGGTTAAGGGTTGGCCCTTTGGGTCATAAGATTTTTGTGGACTTTGTGTGGGGGAAGGACCTAGCCATGGTTCGGTTCACCACGCCCGCTGCCGTCGCCGCCTCCCGCCTCCTGCCCGCCGTGACTTGAGCCTAAGGTTGTGTTTTGGGCTCCAAAAATTTTCCCTAACAAAATTCCAACTACTGAAATTGCTGAAAGGATTTATAAAATGTTTTTTAAATAAAAAGTTGGCCATTTTTTATTTAAAATTTGAACCTACTTTTAGAAGGAATCTGTAACAGGCAGATTTATTTCTGCTGTTACAAATTCAATTCAGTGATAGATTCAATTCGTTTTTAATGCCTTGTCTGAATTTCAAGCCTATAAATAGGCTCCTCCATCAAACTGAAATTCACACCGAAATCACAAAGCATTTCATCTCATATATTCTTCTCTCTAAAAGTTCATAGTTGTTCTTGTTCGTTTGAAGTTTCTGAATTGGGAGTGGTTCGCAATTCAGAAATTGTAATCGTTGCATCTTGGGACGCTATTGCATAAACCCGTACCACCAGTAGCGGGCCAATTTTGCGTTAAGGAAAGAGAGTGTTCTCTCGCCTCGATTATCCTTTTTCGTTTTTTCAGTTTGTTCGTTCGTATTCAAGTTCGTTCTTAGTTTGGCAGAAGTTTGTACAACAGAAATAATATTTTGCGACTATAACATGCTACTATCATGTAACGTAATTGTTAGGGAGAATAGAATCACAAGATGAATAGCAAATTGTCGAAAATTAAACAAGAATCAAAAAAATATAAAAGATGACAATAGTTTTAACGTGGTTTGACTAAACTCCTTACATCCACAGATCAACTCTCGATCTTACATCCTTATTTTTGAGTGAATCACTCAATTATAAGTTGAATTTTCATATTTGTAATAGTAGATCAATATATAATCCTATCAAACTAGAAAACAATCCTAATAAAAAGGAAGAGGCTTGTCTAACAATACTAAAAAACAAAAAAGGAGTCCAAAAAACTTCCAAAAAAGTTGTGACTAAGGAACATCCATCGACGATGTCCTGGCATCCCGTCAAACTATGCCAACATCGCTGCTTCGGAGCTTGGTGTCGCGGCATCCAACCTCTTGCAGCAAAAAAGATTGTTTTGCCTATGATGTCGTGTATCTTGATCTAAATGCTGCGACATCACCATCTGAACGCAATTTTTTTGCCTTTTCATATCATTTCCCACTTGCTTCAGTCCTCTTTTTTATATGACTCCACTAACTCAACACATGATTACAATGTAGGTTTCATGCTTATTCAAATTGCTTTGATGTGAAAACACTCTATGCAGTAACAATTATCCTTTATTTGTATTAGTACATCGTGAACAATTTAAATAATAAATCTCTTGAAATATAGGAGAAAAGAATTGTTTTGACGTTTATTATGCGTGCTTTAACCTAATTTAAACCATCTTCAACCACGCCATTTTGGGTTGGAGATGGCCATTTTAGCATAGGTTGGGCCCTCCAACTCACGTCATTATTTGCATCAAATTTGGTGCAAATGAATTGTAACACAACATATTTGGTGTGCATTTGTTCATTTGCACCAAATTTGATGCAATCACATCTTTTCTTTTATTCTATAATATAGAGATAATAGTATAAAATAAGGTGTAAAAATGAATATTTTAGAAAATATTCTTTTTGGTGCTAAAAATAGTTGTGGGTTGAAATAAAGGTACTGCATAATGTACAACACTAAAATAATGCAAAAATTGCACTATTTTTGTGTTTATGAGTTGGAGATGCCGTATTTATGCAACACGCATAGGTATTAAGTGCAACTGTCAAATGCATCTCATTTGGTATCCAATAATCAGAAGTAGTTCTGAAAAAATAAACAAATAATTTAACCCTCACATTATTTGATTTTTAAAGAAGATTCTTTTAGAATTTTAGTTGGTCGAATGCTTTTTGTTGGTAGAAAAGAAATTTGGTGCCATTTAACTTTTGATCTAGATTGCATTACGTGGGGGCTTATTCAAAATTTTGGAATTTTGTGCATGTACTCAAACTTAAATAAAGAAGGGAGTTTGATATTTGTCAATTTATTTTTACATAACTGAGAAGAATGCGTTTGACATTTAGTCAAGCCTACCTTGACCCTATCTAAGGCAATTTGGTGTTACAGATAAATTGCATACACAATTGGCCTTATTTAACAAATAAAGTATTAATTAATTAGTATCTTTACCCCATTACCAACAAGGGCAGAAAGAAAAAGAGGCGATTATGTATGTAAATATATGAATAATATCATACTGAAAATGACATAGATGCTGTCTGCTATGTCAGGTTTTTATTTTAATGTAATAGAGCTATCATGTTGAGCTGGTTTAATAGTGTTGTTAGTGTGTTTTACTGTGTTTCTCGAATAAAACGAGACAAAGATGTCTCCAACTGCCAATCATTAACAACAAAAATTTCTTTGCATTTTGTAATTAACTTCGTGTCTGTAAGCAATTAAGCATCTCTTATTGATCCGGGTCTATTTCACCGTCAAATCTGGAATGTTGGGTGTGACACTGACTTCGAGGGGTGATTCTATGCTAGATCGGGTCTAACAGAGCCACTGCATTATATATCATTGGATAAAGGGGCAAGATAGTAAAAAACACTTAAAGTATATACATCCAATGGTAAAAGATGGACCGACTCCATTGGACCCAGTCCATCTTAGAATTTTCCGACTTCGAGCTCCTTATTTGCTCTATAAACTTACATGAGTTAGTCTAGACTTAGATGACGCCCGACGAAAATTCAACGAGCTCAAGTCAGTAAGTATTAAATGAACAATAGGACCGAAATAATACGTTCTAAATCTGATAATAGTATGAGAGTCCATACTTAAACACTTGGTGTGCGATTTAGAACCAGGCCAGAGATGCGACAGAGTAGACAACTAGGCCACTTTAAACTCCATTCAGTTGTTTTTATTTTCATGTATGAATTTTGATCTGTTGAAGCCCTTCCTTACTCCTCATGTGTCCGCTCTCTCCCAAGTAGGAAAAATAGCTAGCTAAGCGTGAAGCCAACTCGTCGAAGTAAGCTGGGTATATGTAGACCCCTCCAAACTCAATAAATACGGAGTATTGTGAAAGACTTTTTTAATAAAGAACAAATAGGAGTATTCATTTTATATATCATTAGTATTCTCTTTTTTTTCCGTTAAAGAATCTATTCTTGCACCATACATTATAGAACATATCAAATACTAAATGAGGACGAACATTACTATTGTATATATTGACATATAATAATAATATATATGATATGGGGAAATTATATTTTATATATATACATATATTTAAATAAATAAGAAAGAATAAAGAAAAAAAATATCTACAGAGGTGTGAGAGAATAGGTGTCTCTACGAATTGATGAGTTGAGCCATTTTATGATTCAAGAATTAGTTCTTTTATAGAGAGGTGTATTTACAATGAACACATCATTTGGTGGCATCCTATGGAAGTCTATAAGTACTTCATCATTTGATCAATTCATGACATGATTATATTATTGCAATGCTAGTCTCATTTGTTTAATTTGTAGAGTTGCAAAAATAGTGCCATAAAGTATCATGCGCACGTCTTTAAGGCTTTGTTTGTTTGTTAGGGAATGGAATCTAAAATGGTAATCAGATTTCTGGTAATCTGATTACCAGAAATTTGATTCTATAATAGTGTTTGGTTGTATATAGGAAAATGAGTAAGGAAATAAATTACATTCTTTTTTATGTTTGGATCAAACACATATAATAAGGAATGGAATTCAAAATTTAAAACTTTGACTTAAGCCCTTATTTTATAACCATGTTATTTCTACACTTTTTGTATCATCTAAATTATAAATTTTCTGGTATCCACTGGAGTAGAACAATTGATATATATATATATATATATATATCCAAAAATTTAAATTCATAGTATTTTGATTTTGCAATGAGAAATAAGCCATACAATTCCCATCTGCAAAATTTATATATAATAAAATACAACTTTTGAGACCATCCAAATAAGTGCACATGTGGATGGCCTAATTGAACTCAATTTTGCCACAAAAGCAAAATTGAATAAATCTTTCTACATACATATTAAATTCAAATGAATAAAATTATTAATCTTAACAACTTCATATCTTTTTGAATAAAGTTAATAACAAATAGATTTATTTAATCAAAATTTCAAATTTCAAATTAATCTATATATATATATAGGGTCAAGATCAAATACATACCCTATATTAGATAAGATATAAGACCCAATCTATACCATTGGATCCATTAAATCCAACAGTCCAAAAAGGAAGAAAAAAAAAATAGGTGGGAAAATTGGTTCCAATTGGATCAATGGTATAATAGTAAAAAAGGAAGCAGAAAAGGGCACAGAATCTCCCATAAAATTTCTCAAATTGATATGCACAAAATCTCCCCTACAATCTCTCAACTTGTTGCCAAAATTAAATCACCAAAAATTAAGAAATATCAATCTCCTTCGATTGAAAAATTAGCGATGTCATTCCGAATCAGAGAGATAATATTTCTATCACTGTTCACAGAATCGATTCTTTCAATTTTTCAATGATTTATCAGTGATCTTTGCCTGTTAAGGAAAATGCTGCTTGGGGGATGAGTGTTGCTGATGACATTAAAAAATGCTGCTTGGGGGATGAGTGTTGCTGATGACATTAAAAAATGCATTTATGGACCTGAACAGGAAGAAGACGTACAGTTACGTGATTTTCAAGATCGATGAGAAGAAAAAATGAGATCGTATATCACCATTGTATTTACTGTATATTTGTTCATTAGCTATTGTATAATGTATTAATTAGCTATAGTATAATGTTTATTAACTATTGTATTCACTGTATAATGGGCTATATGATACTGTATATTATGTTATACGATACTATATAATGGTTTATAAGATTGTAACTGTATAATGTATACACACACACTGTATAATTGGTTATAAGATACTATATAGTGTGTTATAATATACTGTATAGTGGTTTATAAGATACTGTATAATGGTTGAAATCACTAATTGTATGTCACTAATCACATACTGTATATTACCATTGTATTTACTGTATATTTGTTTATTAGCTATTGTATAATGTTTATTAGCTCTTGTATTCACTGTATAATGGTTATATGATACTATATATTGGTTTATATGATACTGTATAATGGCTTATAAGATACTGTATAATGGTTTGAAATCACTAATTGTATCTCACTAATCACAGACTGTATATCACCGTTGTATTTACTGTATAATGGTTTATAATCTATTGTATAATGTGTTATAAACTACTGTATGATGGTTTAAAATCACTAATTGTGATGTTTTCTTCCCCTTCTTCCTTTTTCTCTCCCTGTCTTCTTCTATTCTATATGTATGTCTGTATGTAATGCCGGTGCCTATAGAGATTCTTCTCTTATGCTTGTTGTATGAATTGCTGGATTTGTAGGTTTTCTTGAAGGAAGAAGAAATATCCATTATTATTAATAAAGAAAACACGCCAATCAATTAAGATTCAATGGAAACATGAAACAATCATTTTCCTGTTCTACTTTTCTCACACTATGGAGTATGTAAAATTTGGAGAAGAGAGTTCTTTCGGTTACGAAATTTTTTTCGTGTTTTGATAAGGAAACATGATATATATATATATATGTACACACACACACATTTGTAATTGGAAATACAAAATAAATTGGAGAAAATAATTTGTTATGGCACAATAAGTGGGATTTGATTTTGATCCTGCATGAGTTTGTTACGTTTCATTGACTAAAAATGCCCCTGCCATCATTAAAAATAAGTATAAAACTGAAAAATGTAGTTAAATCCGGACCTTGGGATTAAACGGTATTAATGGTGTAGATTGGGTCTTATATCTTATTTAATGTAAAGGTATGTATTTGATTCATACCCTATATATATATCAGAGCGGTCTTTGACTTTCATTGATTGCAATAGAGCTAAATGTTTTTTATTTTTTGGTAAATTTTGAATTATTTAATTCATAAAAAAAATTCTCATTGGTTGGATACTTTTAGTTGAAATTTTGAAACTTAAAAACGTTCTCAATTTTAGTTGCTGAACTCCTGCACAATAGGTGATAGTTGTAAAAAATGTTTTCTTTCTCCACGCGAGAGTTCTTTCTCGCTCTGCATGAGCGGCTAGGGTTAGGGTTTTTTCATACTTCTTTTCCCAGTAGGAGACTGTTTTGAGCGATACACGAGAATTCTTGAGAGATTATCTGCGTAGTCTAGGCATACACGAGAGGATTAGACTTCTAAGATTGTTGGTTTCGCTTTGCACTTGGTTTTGCTCGTGGGAGTTTGCTCACTCTGCCCAGATCTGCTGCAGCGCTTTGTGCTTCATATTTTCTTTTTTGGCTTTCTTTCTGCTCTTCCCGTTTTTTTTAGTGTCTTCCCTGCCCCTTTTTTTTCCTCGTTTTCGTTTCTGTTTTTGTTTTCATTTCTATCTAGGGTTCTAAGTTTTTGTGGCTTACTTTTTCTGCAGTGTTTCCATCGGTCTCAAGGAATCGTATTCGGAGTTTTCTCTTGGGAGGATTACGTTAAGTTCTTTGATTTGTGTTATCTACTTTCAGTTTCAATGGACGACAAGATAGAACGTATGGCTAAGCGTCTATCCCTTTTGGATGTGGAGGCTAGGAAATCCACTGTTCCAGATGGGGTTTGGGGGATGAATAAACGGGAGTATGATCTTTGTTTGGTGGGCAGGTTTTTACCGGCGCGTCAATACAATTTTGCGTCGGTCCAAGATACGTTTTTGAATGCTTTCAACCCTACTAAAGGGATGGAAGTAGAACGGCTGGAGAACAAGAGATTCTTATTTGTTTTCAAGCATATTGTTGACAGGGATAGAGTCCTCTCTAAGGGCCCCTTGGAGTTTTCGCAATGATCTTATAGTCTTGAAAACTATTTCTGAAACGGAGGATTCGAACACTACTAAGCTTCATTGTACGGATATGTATGTCCACGTGCATGGGCTTCCAATAGGGAAACGGACGAGAAATATGGCTGAATTTATTGGAAATCGAATAGAGGTGTTCAAGGAGGTCGATTTAGAGGAGTATGGGCAAAATAGGGGAGCACCTATGTGGATTCGGGTATGCATGAATGTCACTAAACCCTTACACAGATTCATGATGCTCCAATCTCCAGATGGCCAGCAGGTTAAGATGACATTTGCATATGAGAAACTAGCTAATTTCTGTTATCTTTGCGGCACGAGCGATTATTGTGATCTTTGTTATGAGGAGGATTTTGTGGACCCGGGGAATGATACCACTCTCAACTTGGACCTTCGTGCCCCACCACCCCGTCGGTTTCTCCTTTTGGCAAGTCGCTTAGCGGTGTCTGACGGATCTAGCTGTCGGTCCTCGACTCCGAATGAGCGTGGTAAAGGACAGTGGCAACCGAGACGTGTAGGGTCTCCATCCCGCCTTTCATATTCCTCTTCCTTTTTAAACTCGCTCGTTCGATTTCGTTCGCCCCATATGGATCTTTCTCTTAACACTAACCACTTTCATAATAGCGATAGACAATGGGAGAAGTCGAGCGAGACAGATTCGAGATTGTCAAGGAACCCGCTTACTAATGATATAAGGGTGATTGGCACAACGGTCTCGGCTACATTCCATTCATCTCCTTTACTTAATCCTACCTCGACCACCCCTGCTGCTATGAATAACTTACCCTCCAACCCTACTAACCCTCAAAACCCGAACCTCTCATCACCTAGCATCCAAATTCGAACTTCCCTTAATAACGTCCAAACCACTTCTTTCATTCCTTTACCACAAAAATTCCCTCTCCAAATATATCTAGCCCTATCCTTATTAATATACCTCTCCAATTTTCTGCTACCCCCTTAATTCTCAAGACCCGTTATGAAATCGCGTAGGGGACATAGACGTGGAATTTTACCGCCCTAAGAGCTCAAACGAAAATTCTTGGAAATAGATGAAGTACAAACTGAACATACAGAGGGAGTCAATAAGAAGCAGGTGACGGATAATCGGATGGTGGTTTTTGATTCGGTAGCGGCTGCGGAGCAGCCCCGCCATTCCTCATGAATTACTTAGTTTGGAACTATCAATGCTTAGGAGGAGCCGGGGCAGTTCGTCAACTGGTGGTCTTTGTTCGCCTGTATAATCCCTCTCTGGTCTTTCTGTCGAAGACCAAATGTAAGAATAGAAAGTTTGAAGATCTAAAGTTTTGATTGAATATGTTTGAAGTTAATGTGGATTCTATTGGTATCGGGGGTGGACTCGGTTTGTTATGGGATAAGAAGTTAGACGTGCAATTACGGTCTTTGTCGAAGAATCATATAGATGTTCGAGTTTACCCAATGAATGGTTCTAATCATTGGCGGTTCACGAGGTTCTATGGGAAACCCGAGGTGGATCGACTCAAGCACTCGTGGGAACTGATTTCTCGGCTTAGTTCTGAATGGCATGCTCCATGGATTGTCGTGGGAGACTTCAATGAAATACTAAATCAGGCCGAGAAAGAAGGAGTCTGATTGCAACCAAATTGGCAAATACGAGACTTTCGTCTTGCGCTGGAGAAAGCCAAGCTCACCAATTTGGGATATGTGGGGGAGAACTACACATGGAGCAACCGAAATGAGGAACCCCATATGGTTAGAATGAGATTGGACAGGGCTTGTGCGAACAATTTATGGGTGGACGGGTTTCCAAGGACTCATAAAAGGTGTAGGGTTGGGTTGCTCAATTGGAGTCGTACATCTTTTGGTACTTTATCAAAGCGGATTGGGGACCTGGAAAAGAGCCTTATTGAACTTGGGAAGGGGCGGATAACTCCGAAGGTAAATACTGAGATGAAAAATATTCGAATGGAGTTGGAGGAGATTCGGGCTCAAGAGGAAACAGGGTGGCAGCAGAGAAGTAAAGCACATTGGATGTGCGATGGGGACTGGAACACGGCTTTCTTCCATGCTTGTGCTTTGGAGAGGAGGCGTCGAAATACAGTGTCGAAACTTTGAGATGAATTTGGGATAATGGGGGATAAAGAAAGTGATATTCGGGGGATAGTGTAATGCTACTTCAAACTTATCTTCTCGTCTATTCAACCTGACCCGGAGCTCATAGAAGAAATGCTTAACGTTATCCAATCGAAAGTGACTCCGGACATAAATCAGCGACTCCGAGAGGAATACACTACAGCTGAAGTCACGACTTCTTTGACTCAGATGCATCCCTTCAAATCTCCAGGCCCCGACGGTATGTCCCCCATTTTCTTTCAGTGTTTCTAGCCTATTGTAGGACATGATATCTGTCGGTGTGTTCTTAATTTTTTGAATAACAAATATTTACTAGCGAAAATGAATTTTACGCATATCGTCCTTATTCCTCAGTCCGATAGCCCAGAGAATATGACACAATTCTGCCCTATTAGTCTTTGCAATGTTGTGTATAAGCTGGAATCAAAAACCATTGCAAATAGACTGAAACACTGTCTCCCTGCTATTATTTCTGAATCTCAGTCGGCCTTTATCCCGGGTAGACTCATTTCTAATAATATTCTTGTAGCTTTTGAAATTAACCATTTTCTGAGCAAGGCCTATGACAGGGTAAGGAAGGACAGGTTCCTCCCTGACTTCAATTACAAACTATTACTTCTCGTCTATTAGTTCAATTCCTTTCCTTAGTGAAATCAGTCCCTCTCCATCTTTCGAGAACAACAAGAGGTGGCTTTCCAGGCGTATTCTGATTCACTTCCTAAGAAGGCATTTTCTTGCTAACAAGCCATTCTTGCAGCAAGAGCGGCTATTAAACTGGAACAAGTCCTGGTAAGGTTAGGTTTTCATAAGGCTTGCATTGACTTAATAATGCGTTGTGTGAATTCAGTTTCCTACTCTTTTCTTTTATATGGGTCTCAATTTGGATATGTTATTCCTCAAAGGGGTCTCCGACAAGGAGATCCACTTTCTCCTTATCTTTTTCTTTTCGTGGCAGAGGTGTTTAGTTCTCTTATACAGGCAGCAGAGAATCAGGGGCGAATTCAAGAAGTGGCAGTGGCAAGACATGCCCCATGGATATCCCATCTTCTCTTTGTGGATGATACAGTTATTTATGCTCAGGCAACACAGGAGGCTATGATATGTATTCGGTATATTCTCAAAACTTACGAGCTTACCTCGGGACAAATGATTAACTTAGAGAAATCGTCAATGGTGTTTAGTAAGAATACACCAGTGGAAGGACGAGAGGAATAGGTAAAAAAATTTGGGAGTACGGGTTGTGGAGAAGTTTGACAAGTATTTGGGACAACCCGTGATGTTTGGTGAGATACGAGAGAAGATAAATAAGAGATTTCAAGGGTGGCATGCACGGTTCTTATCACAAGCAGAGAAGGAGGTGCTTCTTAAAGCGGTTATCCAGGCTATCCTGACGTAAGCGATGAGTGTATTCAAATTACCTGATGGCTTGCTTAAGGAAATCGAGGCATCAATGGCGAATTTTTGGTGGGATAATCGACCAACCAAGAAGATCCATTGGCTTGCGCGGGAGAAATTGTGTAAGAGCAAAGATGAGGGAGTATTGGGATTACGAGAAATGAAAGCTTTTAATCTCGCGATGTTGGCGAAACAAGGATGGCGGATTTTGCAAAATCCGACATGTCTTCTGAGCCTGCTGCTTCGAGCTAGATATTTTCAGAACTCCTCATTTTTTGAAGCCCAGCCGGTGGCAGGGGCTTCTTTTGCATGGAAGAGTATTATGGAGGCTTGGGATTTGCTCTTTGAGGGGTTGCGTTGGCGAATTGGATCAGGGACTCATGCTTGTATTTGGATTTCTAAATGGCTGCCGCGAAAGGTTATTCTCACAGTTATTACCCCACAACATACCCTACCTATCGATGCACGAGTTAATCAACTTATTAACCATAATACGGGGTGGTGGAACGATCCTCTTATTAACGAGATTTTTTGGCCTGAAGATGCGGATAGTATCCTCTCTATCCCCCTCGGGAATTTACAAGCACCGGATAGAATCATGTGGGATGGGACAAGAAATGGGAAGTTTGTCGTGAATAGTGCATATCTTCTGGCCCGAAGAATGAGCTCTAGACAGTAGCCTATGTCTTCGAACCGACCGATTGTAGTAAGAAATCATTGGAGGTTCATTTGGAAATCACAGGTGCCGCCAAAAGTGAGGATTTTTGCATGGAAATTGTGTCACAATGCATTACCTACTCTTATGAATCTACAGCAGCGGCGATTTGAAGTGGAGGGGACGTGTTCGATGTGTGGGCTGCATGAAGGAGGGCTGGAGCATATTTTCATTCAATGTACCTTTTCTAGGCTGGTTTGGGGGCTCTCGTTAATCCCTTGGGCAGTGGTTTCGGATTGGAGGGATAATGCTCAGGAATGGATGCGTGGGGTTCATGCGAATCTGGATAGGGAGGCTTTTTGTTTTGTCCTGGTTATTGCATGGTTTGTTTGGCACTACCGAAACAAGAGTCTAATGGAATACACGATCTTGAACCCGGAGAGCCTCATTCTTGCTGCTCACTCTTTTCTCTCATCGTTCCGGCTTGCGGTGACTTCTCAACCACCGAAAAAGGCTGTTTGTCCCCAGGTGCATTGGCTAGCACCTCCGAGTGGGCGGCTTAAGGTTAATTTTGATGGAGTTACTTTCTTAAATCTGACTGAAATGGGGTCTGGAGTTGGTGGGAGAGATATGCAAGGAATGTGCGTTGCTTGGAGTCGTCGGCGGTTTCCTTTTTGTACGGGAGTAGAACCTGCGAAACTAATGACAGCTAAGGAAGCGGTTAAGCTAGCTCTCCGTGAAGGCTGGAGGGATATCATATTGGAAGGGGATTGTGCTTCTATCATTTGCAGACTATCGAATTCGGAGGAGGACCTTTCTTCACTGGGGTCTCTCACTCAACAAATTAAAGCTTTGTTTTCTTTTTTCTTGTCTATTTCTTTTTCTTTTGTTCTTCGTAGTACTAATTCTGTTGCTCATTTTATTGCTTGGTCTGCAGAGATGGGTCAAGAGCCTGTTCTTGCCCTTCCTCCTCAGGCTCAGAATGCTCTTTTGTCTGACATTGCGTTTTTGCCTTAATTGATCTTTACCGTTTTTCTCAAAAAAAAAACTCATGCACAAAAATTAGGGAATCTTCAAGATTTTGTAATCACCATAAAATCTGCAGTAAATACCTATACCCAAAAATTAGGAATTTCACTTAACATTTCTTTTTCTATTTAATTTTTTAATTACTGAATCATCTTCATTAAGAGCGAGAAACCTTATCAGTGATCAGTATAAATTATACATTGACAGATCTTTTGCTCTAGAATTGAAATTTTTGTATCATCAACTTCAATTTCACTTTTCTTTTATTTGTTCAGATCTATTCAAGTAAAGAAGAAGAAAAACTCATTAATCAAGATTCAAGAAGTCAATCATATAGTGAACTCATGTATGTCAGGCTACATGTATTCTTTTCTTTCTTTTAGTTTTTTATTTGATTTCCATAGTATTTATCTTTTCCATTTTTATATTAAATGATTCCATTATAAAATAAATGGGTGGAAAAAATATAACCTTATCAATTTTTTTTCTTATTTGCGATTTGCGCCTTTTTCCCTTTTATATTTTATCAATTTCAGTTTTCAGATTTTGTTTAACACTACTGTTGCGTTTTCTTTTTTACTCATATACTAAATTATTCTTTTTCTCATTTTTGCTCATCTATAATAGTTTAGACTTTAGGGCATCTACTATAATAAGGGGAAGAGTGCAGGTGGGAATATTAATTTAAAATAGGGATAATTGCAAAAAAAAATCCCTGTGTTATTTTGAAAGCACTAAAAACCCTCCTGTGTTAACGAAATAGATGAAAACCCCCCTGTGAAATGTAAAAACATTGCACACTCTCCCCCACCGTTAGTTTTTTTGTAAAATATCCATTATACCCTTATATTACTTACCATTGGATCTAAGTCTTTAAAATCAAAGGCTAATATTTTTTTTGAGATAAAAGAAAAGTAAAATAAAAATTTTAAATAAGAAAATAAAATAAAAAAGAAAAAAAACGTGAAGACCCCCAAATGCAGGGGGTCTTCTTCTTCTTCTGCTTCACAAATCTTCTTCTTGCAAAAAGATCCCAACCCAACCCCACAATCCCCAAACCCTTAAAATTGATAATTTCATGGTATTTATGTGAAGTTTGTGGTATTGTGTGTTGTGGTGGTGTGTGTGAAGTAGTGGTGGTGGCTGCGTGTGGTGGTGGTAGTGGCGGCTGCGTGGTGGTTGTGGGTTCATTTCCGGGGTGTGTGTGAAGTGGTGGTGGTGGTTGCGTGTGGTGATGGTGGTGGCTGCATGGTGGTTGTGGGTTCGTCTCCGGGAGTGTGTGTGAAGTGGTGGTGGTGACTGCATGTGGTGGTGTGAAGTGGTGGTGGTTGCGTGGTGGTTGTGGGTTCATCTCCGGGGTGTGTGTGAAGTGGTGGTGGTGGCTGCGTGTGGTGGTGGTGTGAAGTGGTGGTGGCTGCGTGGTGGTTGTGGGTTTCATCTCCAGGGTGTGTGTGAAGTGGTGGTGGTGGCTGCGTGTGGTGGTGGTAGTGGTGGTGGTGGTTGCGTGGTGGTAGTGGGTTCGCCGGTGGTTGGTGGGTGGGTGGAGGTGGCTATGGTGGAAAACAAGATGAAAAAGAAGAAGAAAGGGCAAAAAAAAAAAAAAGGAAAAAAAGAGAGGGTATAATAAATTTTTAATATGTGAAAAACCAAATAAAAATTTTCCAATTCTCATCACCCGCGTGTGCATTTCACGCTCCGTTAAGTTTGACGGAATGGGGTTTTTTTGTAGAATTTTTACATTTCACAGGGGGGTTTTCACATATTTCGTTAACACAAAAGGATTTTTAGCACTTTCAAAATAATACAGGGTTTTTTTTTGCAATTATCCATTTAAAATATTTTTGATCTATTTTTATTTGGATTATGTTAAGTTTTTTGTGCGGCGTTACTTTTTTATTTGTCTTTTTGTTGCTTTTTCTTTTTTCATCTTTCTTCTCGGTCCTCTCGATGATGTGGTGACACATGTCACCTCTTCATTTTATTTTATTTTTGAGTTTTTGTTTTTTCTCTTTTCTCTTTTGTGTTTTTTCTTTCAGTTTTATGTTTTAAAAGTTTAAGAAATTGTGTCTTGCTTATCTATATTTATAATAGTTGGTGTGCTTATGCAATTGGATTCGGATAGTTTAATATTATAAATTCAACCGACCCAACATGTACAATTAGTAGTCTAAATTAATACGATACCAAATAATTATATCTTCAAATCAAGCGGTTCGTGTAGGTCGAACTAGATTATATTTTAATTAGAAGCGCTCACAACTCAAATTATTTGATGATTAAAATAAAATTAGATAATGATAGCGAAATATTAAATAGATTAATATTATTCACTCACAACGCAATTTATTTGATGTTGTAAATAATATTAAGTAATTTTACATTATATTATCAATATTTTTTTTTGGTTAAAACATCAAATTATTTAAGTTGTTAACGAGTATAAGTAAAATATAATCCAACTCAATCTAATCGAATCGCTCGATCTGAAGATATAAATCATTTGATTTTGGATAATTTTTTACCTATGAACGAATTGAATTACTAATGTAAATTTGCTTAAACCCAATCGCAATACTAATACAAATATAAATGAGGAAGACAAAAAAAAATTCTTGAATTTTCAATCGTAAAACCTAAGAACAGAAAAGAAAAAGACAAAAGAAATGAAAAAAGAAGTAAAAAGAAAGATTTTAGAAAAAATTAAAAAAAAAAAAAGAAATAAAAGAGGTGACACATGTCACCTCTTTAGCACCTAGTGCGTATGCACAAGTGCATTATCGAGAGGACCTTTTCTTCTCTTCATTTTCGTGTCATACTCTTTTGTTTGGTTAATCACAACCATTCCTATTGTTTTTCATATTTTTCTTTGATTTTCTTTTTTAAGAAATAACCTCATCTATTCTCATTCCATTCTATTATTTCTTATTTAAATTTTAAAAAAAACTACTAGCTAAATGCTTATAACTGGTCTTGTTTTAGTTTCGTTTTCTTTTTCATGTATAGCTGAGAGAAAATTGAACTTACGTACTCTGGTGATTTTGTTCCAATAATTTTTATCTTAATATTTTCACTTTTATTATTTAGTTCACATTGTGGCCAACAATTAATTTCATTTTACGTCAGAGTATTTTCTTTAATTATATATTTGTATCTTCATTTTTCATGTGTTCTACTATTAGTAAAATATGTCATCTCAAATGGATTGTGGCTGTGCATGTACATGTGTTGTTTTGATATTTCTATTTTGGCTTATTTTATATAAGATATATCCAGCCATGGAATTTATAATTTTTATACACTTATAAATTTAATTTATACATGTTCTTTTAATTAATTTATGTTTAATTTGATTGATAAAGTCTAAGCTATTATTACTGTTATATAATATGTCATATTCCCATTTTTTTTATTTATTTTTTTGCATTTTCTTATCCCATTTGTTGATTTCCTTGAAAAATTGAGCCTTTTCAATTAATTTTTTTTTAAAAAGAAAAAACGGTCTTATATATTATTCAATCGAAAGTATACAACGCCTGGAACAATACAATTCATATCGACTCAAACGATGTAGTAAGAACACCTGAAACACCAACTATCAAGTTTCTTGAAGATAACAAATTTTAAGAACTCACAAACGAACACAAGAAAATTCTTGTGCAACTCTTATTCAAGGAGAGACGAAACTCTCATTCGAGAGAGAAAGTAAACTCTCAGACAAGAGAAAAATAAAATACTAAACAAAAAATCTAAAACGCTATATAAAAACTTATGTGTTACCCGTCTTCATCTCGTCAGATCTGTTTCTGTCTCGCTAGATCCACATTTGTCTCGTTAGATTTGAAGATGTGACGTACAACTTGAAGAAGGGTCCTCCAACCCAACCCGCCGACTATGGTGGTAACAGTGGTGAAGTGGACGACTGCTTCACCAAACCATTATCGGCGAAGGGAAAAAAAAGAAAAAAGAAGGCTAGGATTTAAAGAGGGATGGGGAGAGAGAAAATTGAAGAGTTTTTTTTTTTCAATTGCTTTTGTTCCTCTCTTTTAATAGTTAGTGTCATACTCTTTTATATATATATATATATATATATATAGAATATGAATCAAATACATCCCATTACATTAGCTAAGATATAAGACCCAATCTACACCATTGATGCTATTTGATCCTAAGGTCTGAATTTAACTCATTTTTCAGATTATATAATTTTTTTTAATAATGGTAAGGGCATTTCAGTCAACAAACGTAACAACCTTCCTATTCAGACTATGCCCCACTTCTCGCTCTCTCTCCTCTCTCTCTCTCTATCTCTTCCTTCTTTCCTGCTTCATTCCCAGCAACTCCAATTCATTCACCAACAGCAGCCGAATTGCCTTCTTCCCCACAGGTCTCCCTTTTTCACATGTAATATATATACACACGCATATATATAGATATAGATATATATAAATCTCCCTCTCATAACTCTCACAATATCCCAATTTCTCAAATCCAATTCTTGATCAAAAGAAAATATTGATTTTTTGTACATATTGTATCATTTCACTTGCGCATTCATTTCATTTCTGCACATTTGGTAGCAATTTCGTTTAGCCCCGTGAGAATACGCACAGGTAATGAGATGATGAATGAATAATCCTTCGGCTAATATACTGTATAATGAATTATAATATACTGTATAATGTGTTATAATTTATTGTATAACGACTTAAAAGATACTGTATAATGAAATATTTTTAATCTAATCTTAGATTACCACTGCAGTTATAATAGGAGGAACAATGGCCAGCTTGCTGGTGTTAAAATTTTACTGAAACCACATACAAGAAAAAGCTTAAAGAGATGACAAACCCACTGTCCTAAATTGGAACTTGAACGATTTTTGTGAAATCAAGTACAACTTACAGCTCTTATCAAAAAAAAAATAAGTACAACTTACAGCTACTATAAGCCAGATCTTAAGCACTCTAAACCTTGAAAAAGTATATTAGCCTAACAAAGACACTGAATAATAAGTTATAATACACTGTATAATATGTTATAACATACTATATAATGACTTATAAGATACTGTATAGTTGAATATATTTAATATGTTATAAGCACATAATGTATAATGTTCTATAATATACTGTATAATATGTTATAACATACTGTATAATGTCTTATAAGATACTATATAATTGAATATTTTTAATACAAAATTTTATAAACTATTATACAATATATTATAACACATTATACATTATCTTGTAACCAATTATATGGTGTGTGCATATTGAATTCTTTATCCAACTGTAATTTACAGAAATGATTAACAATGTCATTGCAAATTGGTTTCATCTTGGTTGATGAGATGTTGGTTGATGAGATGCTGAACAAAGATTTTCAAGTTAGCAATTTAGATGCAGTTAGTCTTGCGCTAGCAGCTGCGTGCAGAATCCAGTTATTGGAAGTTCCTAATAGAAGTTCATTGTATGTCTTTACAGTATTGCAAAATCATGTTACTTTTTACTTTTTCAGAAATCAAGATGTGAACATCTCTTTTTTCCTTCGATTTATAATTATGAGTTCGATTTATAATTGAAAAAGAAAAAAAAAGGAAGAGAAGAGAAGAGAAGCAGTAAAAGAGCAGAGAAGAAGTGAGCATCTGAGAGAGAAGACGATGAAACGTGGGTTTGTGGGCTTTGAAAAATGACATTATTTGACTATTATACCCCTGATTCAATTGGAATCAATTTTTCCACATGTTTTTTTATTTCTTTTTGGACTGTTGGATTTAATGGATCCAAGGGTATAGATTGAGTCTTATATCTTATTTAATATGAGGTATGTATTAGATCTTGACCCTATATATATATATCGTACCTTTTATTTGAGGATGTAATATCATCCTTTGAATGTCCTTAATTAATTTATTTGCCAAGTTTAAGTTTACCCTTATTGCTTCTTATTCTAATTATAGGGCTAAATACAAAATGTCTCCGAGCTATACTCACTGTCGCATTTACCTTCTAAACTAAATAATGTTCCAAATTTGTCCTCATTCAACTTTTAGGTAAAACAAGGCTTATGTATCGCCTAATCATGAATAATTTGAGATTAAAACAAGGTCACCAACTCACCATTATAATTCAATTTCAAATAAAAATAACTTTTTATATCCATTTGACTTATGTTAACAGTTATTAGTCATTCTTTAATAACTATTTAATTAAATTTCCTAATCATGTATTATTATTTTTCTAAAATAAATAATAAAATCTAATACAAATAAATTTTTCAATGACAACCAACAAAATTGAGTCAATTTTTCCAATAGTAAAAGTTATCTCTCATTTTATTTTTTAATAGTTATTTTCTTAACATTCTTAACAGTGTTTTATTGTTTTCTAAATGAAAGATATGATTAGATACTCATATAAAGAAATTATTCGATGATAATCATTAAAATTGTATTATTCTTTTAGATTATAAATAGATAAATTATATTAAAATTGTATTATTTTTTACAAATTCAGTCTCCCGTGCCGTGGCACGGGGTTACATCTGGTAATTAAATAAAAGGGGACTGAAATAGCACGGTTCATAAGAAAGAGCAGAAAATCGAAAAGGATCTGCATTAGCACATTTTCTAATTGAATGTTTTAATTTGAGGATTTAATAATGTTCATAAAACTTTGTGTGCCGCATCCGTAATTCCTTCGTGAATTTCTTGGCACCACATACAATTCCATAAACCCACCAAAAGACCCGATAATTTGGTGTCATTAGCAGGAATGGATCTTTTCAGCCAAATGAGAAGAAGATGAAATTTTTGTTTTCCTGTTCAACTTCTTGATTTCAACTATCAATTTCAATTTCTCAATTTTGATTCATTCTATCTTTTAATAAATCCTTCATCAGAAACGAAGAAAATAGAAAAGACAAAACATAAAATAAATTATAAAATCGAAGAATGATTATACATAAAAATAAAGAGAGGAAGGAGTGAGAAAGTTATACCATGTTCTTAACAAAGAGGAAGAAAACTTCTCCAAAAAATATAAGACGTGGAGTGAGGAGGTGTGAGGGCAAGAAAACCTGTAGATATTTTGTTTAACATTACCTTGGTAAGGGAATCATAAAACCTCATTTTAATTGGGATTCTTATTCCCTTATTTTAGAGGGAGGATTCCTAGTTTTCGGGAAATAAATTACTTTCCAGAAATTTCAAAAAGAACTCCAAATAAGGTTATTTAATTTTTGGGAATAAGATTTCCTATTTAGATTCCATTCCCTGACAAAAAAACGAAGCCTAAAGGTTTTTAATAGATTGGATAAATGGCATATATAAATGTCTCCTGGATTGTTCAACATTAAACGCTAAACATTAATCAAAAAGTGAGTTTTTATTGCATATTTAACATAATATATGAGTTTTTTTCAATGAAATTTAAATAATGGTAACGTGCAAGACATGTTGCCAAATTAATAATTTCCATAAATTTTTAACAACTGTGACTAAAAATGCGACAATATAGGTCATACGAGAGTATGAGACTAATTTACAAGTTTACAAATAATGGTGCCAAAATTACAAGAGAACTATCATATGGGACCAACACTGCAATTTTCCTATGCATCCATAATCAACAGCTTTTTGATTATTTCCAAATCCATGTGTGCAATTTTTAACTTTGAAGTATCCTTCCCCATTACAATTGCTTTTTCTTCTGACGAAGTACCATCTTTCAAACAAGTTAGGTAACAATTAGTGAATTAGACATTGTCAAATTGAAGAATAAGTAAATCATGAATATGTTTAACATTAAGTACTATGAGCACATAACGACCATTTCCATGGGGCAATCACAATGATGTACATCTTAGGAGAAAATTAAAGAATTAATCAGGCATGCAGTCTTAGTTGTGGAAGAAATTTCATTTATTATATATATACTCCACAAAAGAGAAGCCAAGTGTTGAAGACTTCCCAAGTCTTCACAAAATTAAAAATAATTTTAAAAGGAAAGGAGATGACTATTTCACATTGTATTCTCTATAAATAACAACAATTTCCATGCTAAGCTTATCACCTCAGAGCCTATAAATTATAAGTATCCTTAGCTCACAAAGTTATCCAATCTTAGCTAAAAATGAAGATGGCTCTTGGATTCGTCACAGCCATTCTCATTGCATCTTTTGCGCCATTTGCATATGCATCAGATCCTAGCCCTCTCCAAAACTTTTGTGTTGCTGTTAATGATTCCGTTGCGACTGGTAAACTACTACAAAACCATTTCAATTATCTTTAACATCTTCGTTTTTGAGTTGAGCATAGTTAACATTTCAAATTATGAGGTGCTTGCTTTATTTTCCTTTTATTGTTTTGGTATTATGCACATTCTCTGCCTTAATAGCATCATATAACATTGGCATTTTTTACGTGAAGTTTTCGTGAACGGAAAGATTTGCAAGAACCCAAACATGGTTGTCGCCGATGATTTCTTTTTCTCGGGTCTAAATAGGCCTGGAAATACATCAAATCCACTTGGATCAAGGGTTACTCCTGTGAACGTCAACCAAATACCAGGGCTCAACACTCTCGGTGTTTCTTTAGTCCGTGTAGACTATGCTCCATATGGTCTCAATCCACCCCACACACACCCTCGTGCCACTGAGGTTTTAGTTGTATTGCAAGGCACCCTTTATGTTGGGTTTGTGACTTCTAACCCCGCGGACCCCAATCAGAAAAATAAGCTCTTTACCAAGTACTTGAACCCTGGAGACGTCTTTGTTTTTCCAGAGGGTTTGATCCATTTTCAATTTAATGTGGGACAAAAAAATGCTGTTGCGTTTGCTGGTCTGAGCAGCCAAAATCCAGGTGTGATAACTATTGCTAATGCAGTGTTTGGTTCAGATCCACCAATTAATCCAGCTGTGTTGACTAAGGCTTTCCAAGTTGAGAAGAATGTGATAGACTACCTTCAAGCGCAATTCTGGTGGAACATTGATTAACTATAAATGTTTTTTGCTATGCTTTCATTAGTATTTGAGTACTATATGTTGTTTGTTCTGAATAAATGATCAGCGCTTAAGTTTCCTTTCATGTTTGTGTAATAATATACACTGATCACTTGTAAGTTTTAGTTGGTTAGGAATCAATTTACATCTTTACAGTCCCACTTTAAAATTTTGTATTCCGAGTATAATGTAAGACAATAAAGTTCTTTCCTACTTGCTGTCAGGGGAAATTAGGGCTTTTAATTACAGCCATTTGATCACAAAGCCAAGCAGTTAAAGAACAAAATTATTCACATATAATTAAAATGTGAATAATCATCCAAAAAAAAGAATATAATAATGAAAACCACCGAGGCTCGGGACGGATGAGGTCCAGAGATCGAAGTAAATAATTTCAAATAAACTATTGCTAGCAAAAACGGAAGGAGAAAAAGGTAAACGTTTGTGCTTCCCAAGTTGACATGCATGGCATAAAGCACGTGAAAAATCCTTGGTACAATCAATAAACTTCCTACTAGATAAAAAATTAAAAATTGAAACTTCGGGATGACCAAGACGATGGTGCCAAGTGGATGGTGAAGAGGCAGCGAAAGAGCGGTGGAGGAGGCGGATAGGGGATATAGATCACTATCGCTGTTACTCCGAAGAATCAATGAGCCTGTCCTAATCCTTGACACAAAAACCAGAGGGATCAAATTCAATAGAGCAAGAACTGTCACGAGTAAATTTACGAATAGATACTAGATTATTAATAAGAGAATGGGAGATGAGGATATCACAAAGATGAAGAGAACGAGAACTAGAGACAAAAGTGGATTGACCAATGGAATTGACAGGGAGAACAGCACCATTACCAACAATAATTGAATTTGAAAAATTACACGGTGCAATATTAAATAAATTGCCTGGTTTAGAGGACATGTGAGTTGTAGGCCAAAGATTGGCCTGAATTTGAATTGGGCCATATTGGTGGTAGGCCAAGAAGGCATAGAGATGAGGAGGAAGGCCCGTTGGGTGGGGGCGCTGATGGTGGACCGAGGAAGGGAGGCGGACCAGATAGAGTGGAAGTAAACCAATTGGACAAAGTGGGCTGGTGAGACTGGGCCCAATTCGTAGATTGATAGGCATGGACAGCGTGTGGGTTGGGCGCTGGGTTGAATTGATTCTGCATTGGGTTGCAATGACACGGGCCAAGCGAATTAAATAAAGAATGTTGAATTTGATATCCTGAATTTGGGCCAGCGTGACATTGAGGGCTATTACGAAAGCTCGAATGCTGCGAACCTGAGTGAGCCCCACGACCATAATTTCAATTGCCACCTCGACCCCAATTTTTTCCATTAGTTCGATATGTGTTTCGATTGAAGGAATGAGAAAAGGATTGAGACAGAAGTGCGGTATTTGAGTCATAAGAAGGAGGATGTGTTTGGAAACGATTTTCGCAGGACTCATGAATAAAAAGTAAATTGTGAATTTCAGAAAAGAAGGGTAGAGGTTTTTGTGTAGTGATGACAGTAACGAGATGAAGATAAGACTCCGGGAGGCTTTGTAGAAGTTGGAGAATAAAGGCTTGATCAGTAATGAGAGTGTCAAGATCGGCAAGATTGTCAGCTAAATATTTTATTTCTTGGCAATATTGAGAAATAGGGAGGGCTCCTTTTTGTAGAGTATGAAAACGTTCATTAATTTGCAAGGAGATGGAGGGTTTATTATTTTGAAAATTTTCTTCAATGGCAATCCAAAGATTATGAGAAGTTGCATATTCTAAGTCAATGTTTTTGAGCAACTTTAAATCAACAGTGGAGTAAAACCAGTGCTTGATAGTGGAGTCAAACAAACTATGTTTCATCATTATCAGAAGAGGGTTTAGATTTTCCAGAAATATGATCAAAAATCGAGCAGCTACAACAGAGATCCATAAACATACCCCTCCATAGTTTATAGTTTGAATCATTTTCAGAAAGTTTAAAACCGAAGGACGAGTGAACATTACCGGCGGCAAGGGCGGGATGAATTGTCGGCGGCTTAGGGTATTCAGTTGGTTGGACATTTGGGCTGGTAGGAGTGGCAGAGGAATCGTCAGTGTTTCGTATTTCTAAACAAACTAGACTAGGAAAGAATTTCGAGTAGTCGATCCAAGCCCCTTGATAATTCACAACTTAGAATTATCTAATAACCCCTACCTATATATGCTAACGGTGGTTTAAGTTTTGCAGGTATTTTCGTGATGTGATATTCGTAATTAAAATGAGATATACAACACAACTCAAGCAATTAATTAGAACTTAAAAACTTCAACTAAAAATATACCTCCATGGAGAATTCTTCGCTTGAATCTCTTGCAATTACACTGTCTTGAATATGAACAAGATTCAACACTTACAAACTCTATCACTAACTAACTTACGCTATGAAAGTACAAAAGCTACATCTAATCTAACTCTAATTACTCCTATCAGCTAAACTTATTCTACTTGAATACTCACTACAAAAAATGTTTTCTAATGTGACAAATCTTTTGTGAGGATTTAAATTTCGTCACATAAAAAGTGTTACTGTGACGAAAGTTCAGTTCCTCACGTTATATATCACATGTTGTGACGAAATTGACTTTCCTTGTAATAGGGTCCATATGTGAGGACATAAATTACTTATCACAATAGATATCACAATTTCTCGCAATAAGTATTGACATATAGTGACAACAAAATTCCTCGCATTATATATAGTTAATGCGATGCACTCTTTTTTCCTCACATTAGATATGAGCTAATGTGAGGAAAAATTAGTCATCGCAATAACATGGGTTATTGCGAGTAAAAATGAATTTCTCACATAAAATCAAATCTTTAACTCCCGCCAAGCTAGCTTTTTTTCCCACCCAATCATTTCAGTTTTTTATTTTTATTTTTTAGTATTCCCTCTATAATTTAAACTGAGAATTTAATTTGTTACACTCTAATGTGAGGAAAAATTAGTCGTCGCAATAACATGGGTTATTGCGAGGAAAAATGAATTCCTCACATAAAATCAAATCATAACTCCCGCCAACCTAGCTTTTTTCCCCTCCCAATCATTTCAATTTTTTATTTTTATTTTTATTTTTTAGTGTTCCCTCCATAATTTAAACTTTGTGAGAATTTAATTTGTTACAATAAATATCAATTTTAAAGTATTTCTAAAAGACGACGTTGTTTGAGTTTATTATATATATTTTTATATATTACAGGAACACTATTGTTTGCCTAATCATTCAGTTACTTTTTGGTATACATATGATTAAAAAAAATGAACCAAATTAGTCGAGATCGTTCACTAAAAACTTGTTTGAGCCCGGTTTGTTACCATATCATACCAACTTGAATAATCTTTTTTTGTTCAATAAATTTGAAATTTGGCTCGAGCTCGATTCAATTACTAAAATTAATAAAATATGTTCAGAAAATAAAGCTATTCAAACTCAAACTCGTCTCGACTTGAATAAAGTTTGTTTGAGTTCGTCTCAATTAATAATCAAACCAAGCACAAACTTGAGTTAAGTCGGCTCGAGTCGAGCTTCACGAGCTTGAATTTTCCATTGAGTCAAGCTCAAGCGCCAGCTCCCTCACTTCTGGAGATCGAGTGGTCCAATTATATATACATATATATATTAGTCGGTATCCCGTGCCAACACACGAATACTTATTATGTAAATAAAATAATCTAATATATATATAAGTATATCATTGCATAATTTATTTATGTATAATATGAAAAATTAAAAGATTGGTGCTATTTTGATGACTATCATCAAAAAATTATTGTAATGATTATTAAATCATATATTTAAGATTGTAAACTAGTCGAGTCAAATCGAACAAGTTGTTGTTCAAACTTGTTTGAGTTATTATCGAGCTTCACAATTTGTGTTTGAATTTGGTTTGGTGATTAATCAAGTCGCTTTAATTGAGCCGAACACGAGTCGAGCTCGAATAGTTTGACTTTTTTTCACATGCTTCACTAATCGATAATTTGGTTAGTCTTTCAGCCCTACATATAGCTTAAGAAATAATTATATAGATTGATAAACTGAACAAAACGAACATTGTGACAAGATGATTAATAATTATCATTCTAAAGAGAAGATTCGAAGTGTTAGTTTTTCACTTGAATTAAATTCTATTGTTAACCAATTTATCTTGACTTTAAATTTTGAATATTTTAAATAAAAAACAATAACAATTTATCCAAATTAAATAAAATAAATATAAATAAAATTAGGATGATAAATAAACTCACTCTCTAATCTAAACAACATGTATACAACAACATCCTTTATGAATTTATCCAAATTAAATAAAAAAATATAAATAAAATTAGGATGTTAAATAAACTCTCTCTCTCTCTAAACATGTATACAGCAACCAAGGTCTTAAAGATCGGTTTCGAGGTAAATATAGGTGTAGTAAATTTACAGAAATTTCGATGGAAATTTCGGGGTTATTCAAAATTTCGGTTTCGATTTTAAAGAAACCATGGAAATTTATAAAAATATTTGGAAATTTGCAATAAAATTTTGGGTAACTTTAATTATCATTCTTATGCATCTTTTACATCAATAATATTCTATATATAATATATGGATAATGAATTTGTTAAATAATATCACTAAAAACTGATGCAAAAAATATGAAATAAATATAATTTGATAGTAAGATAATAACCAAATCTCATAGGAACTTCATTAAAATAAAATGTATCAAGATTTAAGTAAAAGTTACTACTCAATACCATATCGAGTTTTTAGGAGGATCGAAATCGCTATCGCTAGTATCTGTCATGCCTACTTTCATATTGCAAGTGAAAATTATTAGTTACATGTTGACAATATTCCGCCCATGACATGGAATATTGGCAGTACTGCATATAGTGATAATGATAAATGATATCCTTCTGGTGTTGAATCTTGACGAACCCCAATGGGTACAACATACTCGACGGGAGTAGTAACATAAACCTGTGACAAAGGTTATGAGTAGGGTTGGTGTGACATTGTATCCACTAAGTATCCACTATATGTCTAAGGTGGACACATATTATGTGAATTTGATCAATATTATGTGTATAAATATAATTTTCTAATTATATGATATTGAAAAAAAAATTAAAAATACATAAAAAAAAATCGGCCGAAATTTCGATTTCAGTAAATATTTCGGGAAATATCGGGTTTCGGCCGAAATTTCGATGGATATTTGACAAAAAATTTTTAAATTTCGGGTTTCAGTCGAAATTTCGGGAGATATTCTGTAAAATTGGATCGAGCGTTCGATTTCACTTCGGAACCCCCCGAAATCCGAAATTTCGGTGTTTCGGTCGAAATTTTAGACCATGACATCAACATATATACTTCATCCTTGCAGAAAGTGAGAAACGGGTTTATCAGCAAAGTGAAAAAGGGGGAAGCAAATCTTTGAACCCTACCCACCACCACAACCCCGCCGACAAACCACCACCACAACAACCCCGCCGCTGAAACCACCACCACAACCCGCCGCTCAAACCACCACCATAACCCCGCCGCTAAAATCACCACCACAACCCCGCTGACAAACCACCACCCGCAGCTGAAAAGATCCTTTTCAGTTCCCACCTTTTGGGGCTGAATTTCACTGTGGAAAAGTGCAATTTTCAACCGGGTTCACGTGATTCATAGTCTTATATGAATTTATTTTGTTACTTTCTTTTTTCATTACTTGAACCAAAAAATGAAGGGGTTACAATCACATTTCTGATTGTTATTTTTGGTTGGCTATCTTTATTTTTGTTAAATCAATAAAACTAGACATTTTATTGAAATAAATTGAAGAAAATTACAAGATATTTGTGAAGACAAAAATCAAAGAAAATCTACAAGAAAGTTTTTCTGCCTAAACATTATAAACAATAGAGAGAATCTCTACACAAAATTAAAGAGGACAATACAGAAGAAAAATAATAATTTCCTGAAGAAGAAAAGCTCTTGAAGAGAGAACTTTATGTGATGAGAGAGATTGTGTTGAATGTGTGAGAAATTTTTGAAGAATGTAATCTTTATACTGCAGGCAGGACTTTTCCTTTTATCACAAGATTTGTAAATAAGCCCCTGAAGTGTCGGTCAAACACGGCTTGACCCCTACAAGTTGAACGGGCTGAAATATATTGGGCCATGTATCCTTATTTTCATGCCATGTATCTTTATTTTCATCTACATTGAATTACTTTGGTTGAATTCAAGATTTCTATTGTCTTTTGCACTAAAGTAGTATTCTGGGATTGTAAATGTGCAGGCTGAAATATATTGGGCCATGTATCTTTATTTTCATGCCATGTATCTTTATTTTCATGCCATGTATCTTTATTTTCATCTACATTGAATTACTTTGGTTGAATTCAAGATTTCTATGTCTTTTGCACTAAAGTAGTATTCTGGGATTGTAATTGTGCACAGTTTAAACTGATTTTCTTCTCTTTTGTGCATTTAATGACAATTTTCAGGAGCAATAGACAAATTCCGCGTGGAAAACGAACCGAGCGATCTCTCAAACGGTGAGTTTAATCAGAGCCATAAATAGAATTGTTCTACTTTGTCCTATTTTAATCGTTAAACAGGCATATGTATATACATGTGTTTATATATATATGTGTGTGTGTGTGTGTGTCTTTGTACTTCATGAAGTATGAGATTAAATAAACTGATGGCTGAAATGAATTAATCTGGGTTTAATTTCAGCAATAAAAAAAGTTTAAGACCCATTTGTTTTTTGGTTTTGAATTTAATGGTGTATTGTAATTTGGATGGTTTCACATTTCATTGTTTGTGAATTTTGTCATGAGTGTATGAAAGAAGAATTTCTGATGATGTCATTGCTTATACCAGGACCACGTTCTTCTGGCAAAGACATTGACGTCTACTTAAGGCCTCTAGTTGATGAATTAAAAGAATTGTGGGACGTAGGTGTTGAGACCTATGATGTCTCTAGCAAGGAAATGTTTTCTTGGCAAAGAATCATTCATGGCGTAGAAACAAAAATAATTTTGATGGTGACGAAGAACATCGGACAAGACCTAAGGAATTATCAGGAGACGACGTGTTACATTGGCTAAATAGCTTGTTTGATGTGTTCACCAAACCTGGAAAGCATCCGGCGTTGAATAGAAAAAGGAAATGGAGCTCTCATCAAGCGAATTCGGTTAAGAAGAGTATTTTTTTTGAATTACCATATTAGAGCAAATTGATGATCAGACATAACCTTGATGTGATGCATATTGAGAAAAATATATATGATAATATCTTAGGAACACTTCTTGATATTAAAGGTAAAACGAAGGATACAGAAAATGCTCGTGAAGATTTGCGTGATTGGGGAATTAGAGAAGAGTTGCACATGCAAATACGTGCAAATGATAATAGAGCAATAAAACCGCCTACATGTTTTACATTGTCCATCGGTGAAAGAAATGGATTCTATGAATTTCTTAGATCAATTAAATTCCCTGATGGACTTGCTGGAAATATCTCAAGATGTATAGAGGCGAATAAGATATCAGGTTTGAAATCACATGATTGTCATGTTCTCCTTCAACAACTCATTCCAACTGGAGTACGTGGCTATTTTAGGGAACTATGTTCAAAGACATTGAAGGTGGAGAATATAGAAAGGTTGGAGAAAAACATACCTCCAATCTTGTGCAAACTAGAGAAGATATTCCCCCGTGCTTTTTTCACCGTCATGGTACATTTGGCTGTTCATTTACCTCAAGAGGCTAAGATTGCTGAACCTGTGCAATCTCGTTGGATGTATCCAATTGAAAGCTATAACAAAAGTTATTCAATTTATAGTTAATCAAAGAACAATACCTTTATTCTCTACTTTTAAATTAACGTATATTTGTATAAGGTATTTGAGTACCCTCAAAGGATTTGTGCTTAATAGAACTCGTCTTGAAGGCTCAATTGCAGAAGGATACATTGTGAAGGAATGCTTGATCTTTATGTCAACGGGATCGAGACAAAATTTAATCGAAGAAGGATGAATTATGATGGTCCCCAAGATAGAGATTTAGAGGGACTTTCAGTGTTTTCAATGAGAGTACGACCATTTGGACACATTCGACCAGAACCTTTCTTGTCAGATGAAGAGTTAGAGAAGGCCCATCGGTTCGTCTTGAGCAATTGTGATGAAGTTGAACATTATTTGAAGTAAGCTCATAGTGTTTGTAATTATATGCTTTCTTATTTATTAATTAGTACTATAATGTAATGCGAGCACATGTGCATATGTCAGTACTTACAAGGCTGAATTACTTAGGATAACATTAGAAGAAGCTAGTGAGTTCGAACTTCATGATGGGCAAATGAAGCAATTCCCGAAGTGGTTTAAAGAACATGTAAGAATCTGGTTCGATAAGTTGTAGGTGAAATTCTAGAAATATGATTTGAGTGTTAAATTCTAAACATAATTTGTTTTTAAATGTAGATGAATTCATTACACCTTCGAAAAGATGTTGAAGCTACAGAAGAGTTATGGGCTCTTGCAAAGGGCCCTTTTAGATTAAATACGACCGTGACACTCGACGTACAACTCAGAATAGTGGGTTGGTTGTAAAAGGTCAGCATAAGAACCGGACAATGGAATGTTTTGGATTTCTACATAGAGTTGTAGAGTTGACATATCTTGGAGGTCGTAGAACAGTGTTATTTGAATGTGAATGGTTTGACACTGGGAGTAAGAAAACTATACAAGTTGACAGACATTTTATTAGCATTGATGTGAGTTCGCGTTGGTACAAGAATGATCCTTTTGTCCTACCTATTCAAGTGCAACAAGTGTTCTACATTAATGATATAAAGTTTGGTAAGAACTGGCAGTTAGTGCAACGAGTACAACACCGACATTTGTGGGAGCTCCCAGAGTTGGATATAGAAGATGATTGTGATGGCTCCCAAACTCATGCAATGAGTCCCTTACAATAATTTGAATCTATTGGAGTTTCACAAGTTTTCGAAGGTGTTGCCTTAACGAATCTTGCAAGGGAAGATGTGGAACCTGTGATTCTTGATGAGAACACTTACAAGGAAATTTGGCATGCAAGACATCTTTGAGATGAAGCTGATGAAGAACTACACAGTGAAGAAGGTTTCATATCTGAAAATGATGCTGATGAAGATGAAGAAGAGCATTTTGATGAAGTTAGTGACAACATAGAATTAGAAGAGAGCGAGGATGATGATCTTAGCACTTAGGAAAAGAATATTGCTCAACTTTGTTTTCTCTATTAGATGGAATGTAACTTCAAGGAAATGGAAAGAAATGAAGTTGTTCAATTTTGTTTTCTCTATTTGAGTTTGTAAATATCTTTCAATGTTATTAAATCTTAGTTATGCACAATTTTGTTAAAGTAGTTATTATTGTTATTTATAATAAAACTAGGGTAGTTTCTAATTGGTTTATTGCAATTCAGTTATTTATATAAGTCTTTTTCCAGTAATATACTATACTAATGCATTTATTCGTATTTGTTTCAGATGTCAACAGGACCAGGAGCATGTGGATTAAAAAGAATAAGGAATATGCGATCAAGTAAAACTGTTCTTAACTCTTCATCTGCCACGGTTGCAAAAAGAAAGTTGCTAGCTTCTAATTCATCTCCTCCAACATCACCAATACAAGAACATTCTCAAGATAGACATGGTCTTTCGCTGGGCCAAAATTTGACAACTCGAGGTAACTACAATATAGACTAATCATTTTATGAACTTTTCATACTTCTAGATGACGGAATTTCAAATTCATATTTTTTATTTTTGACTTTCTTCGCTTGTTAGGTATTCAAAATGATTTGGAACAAAATATTGGTTTAAGTTCGACAAAGCCTAGAGAATCAGATGGGCTCAAACGGATCAGACTTATGCGGTCAAGTAAAAATTCTCTAAACTATTCTAAAAATCCGTCTCTTTCTGAATCAACATCACAAGCACATTCACAAGGTAGAGTTGGGTAATTATATGGCTACATTTTTATCTGCTTCAATTTTTATGTGTTGCTATTGCAATCTTTATCCTTTTACTTGTTAGACCCTCAATGTGGCTCCAGACAAGATCTTGGATCTTCTCCTACATTGCCATCAAGAGAAGAACCACATAATGGATCTGAAAATTCTCCTCTTCAGGATATTGCTTTAAGTGCAGGTAAATAAATCAAATACATAATATGATTTATTTATTTTATGTTGCATTATAGAAAAAATCAAATTACTGTATTATTTTTTACTTTTATATGATTTTTAGGATCAAGGGACGCAACACAAGATCGGGATTCTTCATCTCCTCTAAATTCTGCAACAGCGGGACATTCAGATAATGGAATAGAAACTTCATTCAGTCAGAATGGCACATGTATGTTAGTCAAGTATTCACCGACATATTATATTTCTTTACATTGTCTTAATAATAATATTTCTATTTACAATTTTCTAGGATCGACGAATTCAAGAAAAGGCCGAGGTGTAGCGAAGGGGTACAAACTAGACCGAGAAGTGAAAAAGGTACACTCTGTGGCTAGTAAATATTTGAAATGCACAGTTAGATTATCTTTAATTTTTCTTTTTGGGGTGTGTGTAGCATGTGAAGTATAAAATTATGTTTGCACCTGGGGAGAGGATTCCTATGAAACATGAATCGGAGTTTTCAGATGGACTATCCATTGTTATTAAAACTAATGCTGAAATTCAAGGTGTCAATCATTGGAGGGATGTTCCTATGGAGAGTAAAGAAGTTTGTTATGTTAGATTATTTGTAAGTAAATCTGTAAAATTATTCATTATTACTTCTTCAATAGAATCTAAATCAAATAAAACATAGTTTTTTCTTTCTAATATACAAGTTGATTATATAGCAATGGTTTGATATCGAGGGGTGGTCCACTGATGAACGAGTGAGCATGATAGTTGACTCTAGACTCCAAACTGTATATACTCGGTGGAGGAACACAATGCATATGGAGTACAAGAAGTTGGTAGATAAAGGTATTAGCCCAAGAGAAGTATGCCCAAGAGAAGACTTGAGTATGACGAAATGGCAAGCTGCTTGTGACTTTATTGAGGATGAGAAATTTCAGGTAAAGCTTAATAAATTACTAGATATTATATTCTTAACATGTTATAATATTTAATGATTTTTCTTTGATTGGAGTCATCATCTCTACAACTTTTTGTGATTTATATTAATGCTTAATTTGTTAATATTGTAGAAAAACTCACGCATCAATTCACGTAATCGAAAGAAAAAGTCATTCGACCACACTTCTGGGAAAACAACAATGCTTACTCGCTATAGGAGAATGGTATACAATTCTTTTCATATTTTCAAATGAAAATTTGTATTATCTGTACTCTAATATATTAAATTTTTGCATGAAGGTGAACAAAAGTAGGATCACACTCTTCAGGAATACCCATATAAGTAAGAAAAAAAGGGGTCAATTTGTGAACTCGGTTGCACAATCAATACATGTAAGCAAGTATAATTTAATTTACATAAAAAAATTAGTTAAATGGTTGCTGCACAAAGCCAACCTGTTAATGAAGATGAAGAACCACCATCTGTAGATGGGATTATAGAGTCAACCTTAGGTTGTCGATCGGGATACATTAAGGGAATGGGGCATGGAGTGGAGGTGGTTCAAGGCAGACAATTTTCCTCATATAGTGTAGTTAATACAAAATTGAAAGAAAAGCTATCACAGTTAGAGACTGCCCAAGATAAGATTGTCAACCTTACTAATGCTTATGAAGAGCAGAGCAAAACATTAGAGGAGACTCTGATGAAACTAGATGATCAAAAGAAAGAAACGGAGGCTTGCAAAGAGCAGAACAAGACGTATTCGCGACAAATAGACTCCTTGCAATGTCAAATGGCAAAGATGCAAGAGTTTTTACAAAAATTTCCTGGATTTCATCCTAGCGCCTTTTCTGGTATGTATTTTATATATTTAAGATTTTATTATTTTGCATGTATGGATTAGATTAATATGGATATTACTTGATGTGTTCCAAGTGCATGATTAATTGTGGTTTTAAATTGAGTTTGAAATTGGGTGTTATAATGTGGTAGTTGAATTGGTTCTTGATTTTTCTTTGCATCTTTGTGTTCGAATTTGAAAATCGAGTTTCATCTACTTATTGCTTTTGTTTTTGCTTTTTTCCATGTCTTATGCTTTACTTTAATTGTACTAATCATGTGCTTCAAGCCATTATAATATTATTTTTATATTTACTTATGTTATATTTTATTTCTTTTTTATTGTCGTTGACAGGTTGAAGTTCACTATGTGGGATAGTCAGTCCCGAGGTAGAATATTATAGTCGTCAATGGTGGAAGAATTATCTCAAGATGATGTTTTGTGAAATGAATATTGAAGATATTAGGATGATTTTATAAGTACATTTGTTAGCTTATTATATGCATATTAAGGGTGTTATATGATGCGCTTGAGTAGTGCTTGCATTTTTATTGTTTTGGATGTAATGAGTGAATTAGATTTGGAATATATGACATTTGTGTGGAAGCTTATTGTGAGGTATATTTTATGCATTGGTCAAGTATTGTGATGACATGTTCCTCGCATTAGAAATTAGATTATGACGATCTTGTCCATATTGTGAGGGATAATTCCTCACATATGCATTTTAGATATGTGGTTCAATATGAAAACCCTAAGTGAGGAAATGTTTGTCGCATTAGATGGATATTTGTGAGGAAATATTGATCACATTAAGTTTACTTATTATGAGAAATATTTCGTCGCATATGCAATCGTATGAGTCAAATTGAGGTATTTATTGTGAGGAAATATCCGTCATATTAGCTTCTACAGATATTGTGAGCAAATATTACGTCACATTATTTTGACATATTGCGAGGAGTATTATCTAACACGACGAAAATGTCATCACTTTAGATACTAATATTGCGAGGAATAGATCAAATGTGAGAAATGGAACACTCATATGCGAGGAAAAAGTCGTCGCAGCATAACCTTATTGTGATGAAATATTCGTTCTCGCAATAACTTCATGCGAGGAATACTGGTTTCGTCACAATAAGTTATTGCGAGGGTGCTACTGCGACAACCCTGTGACGAAATTTTTTCCTCGCAATAACGTATTGTGACGAAATTTTGCATTATTGTGACGAAATGTGTCCTCGCAATAATGATATTTTTTGTAGTGAGTAATGCAAATAAGATTTCTTATGGAGTGTTTTTCTATCCGCTCTTCCTCTCCCTTTTTTGTCTTCATATACTTCCTGCATTTCCTCTTGGCTTTTTGTAACTTCCACGTTCACCACTACTTCTGGAACTGCTCCCAACTTCCCTTTCGAATTTCTTTGTTTACCGCCGGTTTCTTGGTTGTCGGATCATCTTGGAGCCCTTCTTTCTTGCCCTATCTATCTTCTTTAATGGTTATTGGGCTTTCGTATATTTTAGCCCATATTCCTTTTGAATTAATATATTCGACTTTTTGGGCTCCATTATTTTTAGGCCCAATTTACTGACCCTCCTGCTCTTATCGGGACTACACTCTCTCTTGGGCTTTTGTTCGAATTATTAGCCCATATCCAATTTTTCTCAAGTGTAAACAAATGCCCCCCTAATGCACATGAATATTTCAGATTCATGTGTATTAAATGACACGTCTTATTCCCCATTATGATTGCTCATTTCGAATACCTGAGCATTAAATGATATGATTATTCTTTGATGAGGCGCGAATCGTTTCAAGTTTGAATTCGTGGGCAGTAAATGACACATCTATTTCTTAAATGACAAGTCTATTCTTTTAAAAGACCATTGGCATTTCGGCAACAACCATTAATGGTGATGGACGTGTCCCTTCTCTGTGGATGGTCGCTTCCTAATCCATCATAACTTTTTTAGGAAAAGGCGCGCCTTCTCATGATCGGGTGTTTGTTTCATATATATATATATATATCAAGTTTTTCCCTTTTTTGCCATTACTACAAACACTTCATCTCCTTCATAGTAAACAAAAGCAAGAGCAATTATTTTCTTTCTTCTTCGAGCATCTCAATTTCTTCTGTTACAATTCCAACAATGGTCGATCCTCACTGTAATCTTGATCTTCACCAGCTTTCCAACTTGGTTTCTCGTGAAACCCATTTGAACTGCAAAGACGCCCAAGCTTTATATGTCGTTATTCAAGATTTCATGACGCATTATCGAGACACCAAGGTATCCACTATTAACCGCAATCACGAAATTCCTCCTTGGGGCATTTATCATCAAGGCGAATCGATTGCCCATCTGGTCTTGGGGCCCCATTTCAAAGCTTAAGGTTTCAATCCTTCTCCGACGGGCAGTTCTGACTTATTGAGGATTTTTCCCGCGTTGGATGCCGAAGGCCCTCTCTTTCTATCACCGCCAACTGATTTCGCTTGGAACAATTTGAGCAAACTTACTAACGGTTGGATAGGGGCCGTTGATGCATTTCCCTGGTTTGAACGACTCGAGCGTTTGCACCTGAAGTGGGAAGGTAACCGAATCCTAGGGCTAATTCAATTGGCCTGTTACCCTATCCTTTCGTTCAAACGGGTGATAACGAACGTACTGGCATATTCGTGGCACCCTTCCTACAACTGGTTTGTTTTACCCCGGGGTTTCCAAACGGTGGCTTTGGAAGATGTCGCTCTTATTACCGGGCTGTCTCCTGACGGTATTTCTATCCCGGCTGGAGAGGCAGTAAGTAATGCTTCTCAACTATTAGAATCTGTCGAGCAATGGCTGAGGTTGAATGGAAAAGACAAGGGTTCGAATATTACCTACACCCACTTGGTCAAACACTTTGTCAACTCTGAATATCCGGTTACCCCAGTCGAGGAGGTACTTTTTCTTAACTTTATTTTCTCGCGACTATTCATGAATGCTGGTTGCGCAGTCAACAAAACCTTCCTTATTTATCCGCCAACATTTCTGCAACGTTGGGCCCGATCTAGCTGGCCCCTCTCTTGTTAGCGCATTCTTACCGGATGATGTACCATTTACGCTGAGACCCGTTGAATGCCAACCGGCTATCAGGCCCTTTATGGCTGCTTACTTGTTGGGCATTTTTATACTATCTCGAACTCCTCAACATTCGATATGTTGAAGCCCTCGAAGGGTTAATTCGAACAGAGATTCAGCGTGGTCCTAAGAAGACCTTGGGATTCTAGTATAAACCCCATTTGTTTTGGGTTTGTTATGGGGAGGCCACAATTAATCTCTTAGTCCCCCTCAACCGGACGCCTTACCTTTTGGTGTTGAGCACAGTATTTAATCTCATCCACGTGGGGATTTGGTGTCCTTTTTTCGAATTGAGGCACGGACAAGAGGTATCTCATTGTGCCCATACCGCCATTCCCTTGTGGTTGCAACCCATAGATTCCCTCAATTCGTGCACCAATGATCAAGGTTACTGGAGGTCAATCCTTTTCTCCCGAGACCTGCTTCTAGCGGATAATGCTCCTAGAGTCGAAGTTTATAACCCACAGGTGACATTGTTTATCGTGTTGCTCATTATTCGTTTTTATACCATCCGCTTACTCTTTCTAACTCTCTTATCTTATTTCTGTACCTTCAGCTCTGTTCCTGGCAATTCGAAATAAACCAAAGCTTTGCCTTGCCATTTCTAGGCACGTTAAATCGTCCCTGGTCCGATAGGAAGTATCATCCATCTACTTCTCATCGAGCTAAAGCAGAGGCCATTATTCGAGATAAAAACTCCTGTAAAATGCCTCTTTCACTTATCCCAGCCTTCTGTAGAGTTATTCGAGTAGAAACCTACTTTCTTGATTTTTGGAATTCCGTATTGAAACGCTTCTATTCGAGACGGATTATTAGGAGGCAGATCACTGCCCTCTGGCAACTACTCCCGGGCGTCGTCGACTTATCTCCCATTTCACAACACCTTTCTTCCCAGGTATTGAGGTACTATTCTTTTGCATCTTGCATTCTTCACTTACCTCTTTTCTAACGTATTCTTCCTTTCTCCTTGTCTTAATAGGGCGCGGATTATATTATCCCTTACACCCTAACTTCGGGGTGGAGATTCGAGTTATTGCTTCCCATTCGATCCTCTTCTTCTTCGGATCCGAGTCCTACATCCTAAGTGATTACGTTTGTCGCCCAGGTGGATCCCTCCGCGGGTCCGTCCGTTGTAGAGGAAACTCGACTGGACTCACCTATGGCCCCAACCACTGTACCTCGGAAATGTCGGGCTCCCAGGGCTCCTCGAATTGCACCTTCGGGTGTCTCGGTCGAGGACACAACTAGTGAGAAAGTGGACCCTTTTGCTGTTAACAACGAAGTGCGAAAACACCTCCGTTCACAAAGTCCTACCGATATCGATGGTAAGTATGTTTTATGATTTATGATTAACTGGGAATCACCTTTTATTTTGATACTCTTAGCATTCATCTCGAGTAACACTTCTAACCCCAGAATAAGAGCTTCATATTCCGCCCTATTATTTGTGCAATCTCCTTCTATTTGGGCGTACATTTTGGTGATTACTTTATTTGGGGATATAATATATATCCCAATTTACGCACTATCTTGAGTGCTAGAACCATCAAAATATAAAACCCATGGTACTAAGTTTATCAATTCGACTTCGATGTTATTGGGCATTTCCTCTATTTTCGAAGGATGGTCGGCTAGGAAGTCAGCCAATGCTTGGCCTCTTATGGCCTTTTGGGTACATATACCAAATCGAATTGGAGTAAACTAAGACTCCATTTACTGAGCCAACCTTTTAGTAATGGCTGATTCATCATGAATTTGATTACATCTGTTGACGATACTACCTCTACGACATACGCACAGAAGTAATGTCTTAGTTTTATAGATGCGAAATAGAGGCTGAGGCACCACTTCTCGATTGAAGTGTATCTTTTCTTAGCATCGTTTAGCCATCTGCTCAAGTAAAAGACTGCTTGTTTGAATCCTCTATCATTCTCTTGTACCAAAAGGCACCCAACCGAACCTTCTGCAGCCGATATATACAGCCTTAATTTCTTCCCTTTTCGAGGGGGAATTAAAACTGGAGGTTACGTTAAGTATTATTTTATGGCCTCAAAAGATTCTTGTTGTTCTGTTCCCCAAACAAATTTTTCTTCATCCCTCAAACGTAAGAGTGGGGAGAATGCTTCGGTTTTCCTGCTAAATTCGATATAAATCTTCTCAGGAAGTTTACTTGTCCCAAAAAACGTTGTAACTCTTTCTTGTTTCCTGGGGGTTTCGCGTCTACGATTGCTTTAGATTTATTTCGATCCACCTCGATGCCTCTATTATGGATTAAAAATCCCAAGAAATTTCCAGCCTTCACTCCAAAAGCACATTTTAAAGGGTTCATCTTTAAACTAAAACGTCTCATTCGTTCAAAGATCTCGATTAAAGATTCTATATGTTCTTTATGTGTTTGGGCTTTGACAACGATGTCATCGATGTATACCTCCATTAGCTTTACAATAAGATCATGAAACATGTAGTTCATGGTCCTTTGATAAGTAGCCCCTGCATTTTTTAAACCAAAAGACATTACTACCCATTCAAAAGTACGTATTGCACCAGGACATCGAAACGCTGTTTTGTTTCTATTAGCCTTGGCTATTTTCAGTTGGTAATAACCCGAATATCCATCCATGAAAGACAAGAATTGAAATCTAGCCGCTGCATCGACTAAAGTATCAGCCATTGGCATAGGATATTCATCTTTCGGTGTAGCTTTGTTTAAATCTCTAAAGTCGATGCAAATTCGCACTTTGCCATTCTTTTTTATTACAAGGATTATATTAGCCAACCATTCTACATATCTACTTGGTCTTATGAATTTTGCCTCTACTAGTTTTTCGATTTCCTCTTTGATCGAGCTTATTAAATCAGGTGATAACCTTCTCGGTGCTTGTATTAATGGCTTATGTCCAGGTTTTATTGGTAACTCATGTCGAGCTATCGACATGTCTATCCTTGGCATTTCGTGATGAGCCCAAGCAAAGCAATCTTTATAATTTCTTAATATTTGGATTAATTCTTCTTTTTCGTTGTGATCTATTTTTGAACTAATATAGGTAATTCTGGGCTCTTCGATTGTCCCGAGATTAACATCTTCTAATGGGTCTTATATATCCTGCCTGATATCTTTATCTTGTTCAAGAATCCCTTCTTCGACTATATCTTCCGCATTTTGACTTCATGATCCAAAATTTCAATCTATATACATACTCGAATCTTTACTCTCAATCGAATTGGCAGAATAATCATGCAGACTTATATTAAGCTTTTCGAGCACCAAATTATTAAAAACATTGTCAATTACATCCGTTTGTTTGTTAGAATCCATAAACTAAAACATATATTTTTCGCTAATCTAGGCAGATCTCCCTTCGAGTTGGGCATTCCCCTTCACTTTTGGTGGATGGACAGTCTTCGAATCCTCCTGTCACTTCTTTGCTGACTTCCCCTTTGTTCTTTTCGATGGTCGGGGAGGGTAAAGCCTCCATGCCTTTCATTTCGAGGTCTTCGACTTGATACCTAGCATTAACAATTTGCGTATCAACAAAATATGAGTTAGTTTCGGCCCTGACTACCTCAAATTTATCACCATTCCAACATATCAGGAACTAATGTAATGTCGAGGGCAAACAATAATTTTGGTGAATCCAATCTCTTCCGAGTAAAACATTGAAGGATGAATTCGTTTTCACTACGAAAAATGCAGAGTACGAACTTATAGATCCCACTTTAACTTGACATGGTAGGACCCCTAATACTTTAGTTGCCTGTCCCGAAAAACCATAAACCGCCACATCAGCAGCCACTAAGTCTTTTGAGGACTTTCCTAATGTGCGTAAGGTGCTTTCGGGTAACACGTTGACAGTAGCCCCATTATCTACTAATACTCTATTAATTTTAATGCCCTCGATTTCCGCTTGAATGTATAATGGCCTCATATGATTATTATTTATTGTCTCTTTCAAAAATAATAATTCTAAAAAATGTTCGTTTTCATTTTTCTTTTCATCAGGTTTATAATTGATAAATTCAAAACAAGGAGAGTTACCTCGTCCGGGAGCAGTTAATGTTTCCAGTGTCTTTTCCTCTTCATCTAATTCGCTTTCTTTTGCAGCAAATTCTGCCGGCAAGATGGTTACCATGTTACAATCTGTCCCTCCTCGAAATTCGTAGCCCTTCGAACAGAGGCTTCTTTTTCTTTAACTTCCATTTTGTCCAAAGTACCATCTAATAGGATATCCAGGTCATCCCCTGACTCAAAGTCCCCTACGTCATCTTCTCCTAAACCGACATTCTTACTTTGAAGGTTCGCGTCCTTCATCTGATCGCTTAAACTATCCATCTCTTTTTCGAAATCGTCTTGGTTTGACTTCCCCACTATCTTTGATTTGAGAATTCCTTTAGCCAGTGCTTCTTCCTCGATTCTTAGATTGTCGATGACCGCTTCCTGTTGCATCTCCATCGCAACTGAAGCTCTCGAATAGGCCACCTGCTGGGCTATCGACTTTGCCCTATTATCTGTGTTGCGTTCGAACTTTTTGCGATAATCATTCCCTCTCAAATGATTATACGGTAAACCTCTTCCCCCGAGCCCTCGAAAATGCCTTTGTGAAGGCATTGGGCCAGGAAACCTGTTACAGAACTCTTGTCTTGGTCTCTTGTTCCAATTTTCCATTCTTTGATAAGCGGGGACCCAATCGGGGTCATTTTCAATCACTTGTAACCTCACCAATTCGTAATGGAGAGTATCGGCACAATGATAACACAGGGCTTTCTGTAGTTTAGTCAAATTACTCACCACTCGAGCTGGTGTTTCATACTTGGTTTCACATAGGGGCATTTCGAGCACCTGTTTGTAAGTTCTTTCCTCATCTCTTGAATTTTTCCTAGGAGGTTCGATTTCCTCCTCTTTCTCCTTCAACTTTCCTTCTGGGGTCAAGCCCAGAATCCTCTTCTCGGTTGAGGACAAGGTGATCAGATTTCTCTTGATCTGTTTAGCAATGAAGCGTCTGAAAATCTGGCATTGGTACGTGGTATGGAGAGTATTCATGTGCCATCTACACATTTCTTCGAGACCTTCATCTTTGACTTTCGGGAAAGTCAATATTCCTTCATCAATCAGGCGATTGAAAGTCCGGATTGCCACTTTGGTTTCGATTGTGACCTGAGATACAGAATATTCAAGAGTGTTAATTTTGAGATTCATGACGGGAAACAGATCTTCATCTATATCCCCCTCAATTATTTAATGCATCACTTAACCCCCTCCATTTATTCTATTAGCTTCAATGCCCCCCCTCCACTTATTTAATGCTTCCAAACATAAATATAGAATATAAATTCACAAAAGAGAAGAAAAAAGAATATAAGACTTTGTCAATATTACCTCTTAAGTATATAACATAAATATATCACAAATATAGAATATAAGTTCACAAAAAGAGAAGAAGAAAAGAATATAAGACTTTGTCAATATTACCCCTTAAGTATATAACATAAATATATCACAAATACATCACACATATATCTATATCTTCTCTCTCCAAGAACTTATCTGCTCTAACGTTTTTCTCCCCTGTACAATATTTCTCTCTCTTCTTCTCCAAACAATTTCATTTCCCTTTTTTTTTAATAACAATCTCACACACCATAATTAAAAAAATAAGAATAATAATTATGGTGTGTAATAAGAATAATAATGTGTATTAAAAAAATAAGAATAATAATTATGGTGTGTAATAAGAATAATAATGTGTGTGAAAAATGTTAGAGCAATATTGTAATTAAAAAAATGTTAGAGCAATATTTGTAATATATTTATGTTATATACTTGAGGGGTAATATTGATAAAGTCTTATATTCTTTTCTTCTTCTCTTTTTGTGAATTTATATTCTATATTTGTGATATATTTATGTTATATACTTAAAGGGTAATATTGACAAAGTCGTATATTATTTTTTTGGTCTCTTTTTGTGAGTTTATATTCTATATTTATGTTTGGAAGCATTAAATAGGGTGGGGGGGGGGGGGGCATTGAAGCTAATAGAAGAAATAGAGGGGGTTAAGTGATGTATTAAATAATTGAGGGGGCACTGCATTTTTGAGGTGGAGTATAAGCGGGGTAAGTGAGATTTGCCCTTAAATAAAAGGGGACTGAAATAGCACAGTTCGTGAGAAAAAGCAGAAAATCGAAAAGGATATGCATTAGCACATTTTCTAATTGAATGTTTTAATTTGAGGATTTAATAGTGTTCATAAAACTTTGTGTGCCGCATACGTAATTCCTTCGTGAATTTCTTGGCACCACATACAATTCCATAAACCCACCAAAAGACCCGATAATTTGGTGTCATTAGCAGGAATGGATCTTTTCAGCCAAATGAGAAGAAGATGAAATTTTTGTTTTCCTGTTCAACTTCTTGATTTCAACTATCAATTTCAATTTCTCAATTTTGATTCATTCTATCTTTTAATAAATCCTTCATCAGAAACGAAGAAAATAGAAAAGACAAAACATAAAATAAATTATAAAATCGAAGAATGATTATACATAAAAATAAAGAGAGGAAGGAGTGAGAAAGTTATACCATGTTCTTAACAAAGAGGAAGAAAACTTCTCCAAAAAATAAGACGTGGAGTGAGGAGGTGTGAGGGCAAGAAAACCTGTAGATATTTTGTTTAAGATTACCTTGGTAAGGGAATCATAAAACCTCATTTTAATTGGGATTCTAATCCCCTTATTTTAGAGGGAGGATTCCTAGTTTTCGGGAAATAAATTACTTTCCAGAAATTTCAAAAAGAGCTCCAAATAAGGTTATTTAATTTTTGGGAATAAGATTTCCTATTTAGATTCCATTCCCTGACAAAAAAATGAAGCCTAAAGGTTTTTAATAGATTGGATAAATGGCATATATAAATATCTCCTGAATTGTTCAACATTAAACGCTAAACATTAATCAAAAAGTGAGTTTTTATTGCATATTTAACATAATATATGAGTTTTTTTTAATGAAATTTAAATAATGGTAACGTGCAAGACATGTTGCCAAATTAATAATTTTCATAAATTTTTAACAACTGTGACTAAAAATGCGACAATATAGGTCATATGAGAGTATGAGACTAATTTTACAAGTTTACAAATAATGGTGCCAAAATTACAAGAGAACTATCATATGAGACCAACACTGCAATTTTCCTATGCATCCATTGATGAGAATGACATATCAACAGCTTTTTGATTATTTCCAAATCCATGTGTGCAATTTTTAACTTTGAAGTATCCTTCCCCATTACAATTGCTTTTTCTTCTGACGAAGTACCATCTTTCAAACAAGTTAGGTAACAATTAGTGAATTAGACATTGTCAAATTGAAGAATAAGTAAATCATGAATATGTTTAACATTAAGTACTATGAGCACATAACGACCATTTCCATGGGGCAATCACAATGATGTACATCTTAGGAGAAAATTAAAGAATTAATCAGGCATGCAGTCTTAGTTGTGGAAGAAATTTCATTTATTATATATATACTCCACAAAAGAGAAGCCAAGTGTTGAAGACTTCCCAAGTCTTCACAAAATTAACAATAATTTTAAAAGGAAAGGAGATGACTATTTCACATTGTATTCCCTATAAGTAGCAACAATTTCCATGCTAAGCTTATCACCTCAGAGCCTATAAATTATAAGTATCCTTAGCTCACAAAGTTATCCAATCTTAGCTAAAAATGAAGATGGCTCTTGGATTCGTCACAGCCATTCTCATTGCATCTTTTGCGCCATTTGCATATGCATCAGATCCTAGCCCTCTCCAAGACTTTTGTGTTGCTGTTAATGATTCCGTTGCGACTGGTAAACTACTACAAAACCATTTCAATTATCTTTAACATCTTCGTTTTTGAGTTGAGCATAGTTAACATTTCAAATTATGAGGTGCTTGCTTTATTTTCCTTTTATTGTTTTGGTATTATGCACATTCTCTGCCTTAATAGCATCATATAACATTGGCATTTTTTACGTGAAGTTTTCGTGAACGGAAAGATTTGCAAGAACCCAAACATGGTTGTCGCCAATGATTTCTTTTTCTCGGGTCTAAATAGGCCTGGAAATACATCAAATCCACTTGGATCAAGGGTTACTCCTGTGAACGTCAACCAAATACCAGGGCTCAACACTCTCGGTGTTTCTTTAGTCCGTGTAGACTATGCTCCATATGGTCTCAATCCACCCCACACACATCCTCGTGCCACTGAGGTTCTAGTTGTATTGCAAGGCACCCTTTATGTTGGGTTTGTGACTTCTAACCCCGCGGACCCCAACCAGAAAAATAAGCTCTTTACCAAGTACTTGAACCCTGGAGACGTCTTTGTTTTTCCAGAGGGTTTGATCCATTTTCAATTTAATGTGGGACAAAAAAATGCTGTTGCGTTTGCTGGTCTGAGCAGCCAAAATCCAGGAGTGATAACTATTGCTAATGCAGTGTTTGGTTCAGATCCACCAATTAATCCAGCCGTGTTGACTAAGGCTTTCCAAGTTGAGAAGAATGTGATAGACTACCTTCAAGCGCAATTCTGGTGGAACATTGATTAACTATAAATGTTTTTTGCTATGCTTTCATTAGTATTTGAGTACTATATGTTGTTTGTTCTAAATAAATGATCAGCGCTTAAGTTTCCTTTCATGTTTGTGTAATAATATACACTGATCACTTGTAAGTTTTAGTTGGTTAGGAATCAATTTACATCTTTACAGTCCCACTTTAATATTTTGTATTCCGAGTATAATGTAAGGCAATAATGAATTTATAAAGTTCTTTCCTACATGTTGTCAGGGGAAATTAGGGTTTTTGATTATAGCCATTTAATCACAAAGCCAAGCAGTTCAAGAAGAAAATTATTTACATATAATTAAAATGTGAATAATCATCCAAAAAAAGAATATAATAACGAAAACCATCGAGGCTCGGAACGGGTGAGGTCCGGAGATCGGAGTAAATAATTTCAAATAAACTAGTGCTAGCAAAAATGGAAGGAGAAAAAGGTAAACATTTGTGCTTGCCAAGTTGACATGCATGGCATAAAGCACGTGAAAAATCCTTATTACAATCAATAAAGTTCCTACTGGATAAAGAATAAAAAAATTGAAACTCCAGGATGACCAAGACGATGGTGTCAAGTGGATGGTGAAGGGGCAGTGAAAAAGCGGTGGCGGAGGCGGATTGGGGATATAGATCACCGTCGCTGTTACTCCTAAGAATCAATGTGCCTGTCCTAATCCTTGACAAAAAAACCAGAGGGATCAAATTCAATAGAACATGAACTGTCACAAGTAAATTTACGAATAGATACTAGATTATTAATAAGGGAATGGGAGATGAGGATATCACAGAGATGAAGAAAATGAGAATTAGAGACAAAAGTGGATTGACCAATGGAATTGACAGGGAGAACAGCACCATTACCAACAATAATTGAATTTGAAAAATTACAGGGTGCGATATTAAATAAATTACCTGGTTTAGAGGACATGTGAGTTGTCGCCCCGATATCCATAAAACATTGGTCATCCAGTTGGTTGAGTGTTATAGTCTGATAAAGAGAAGATAAATCAGTGTTGGTGCGGGCCGAGGATGGATTCAGCTTTGCTGGACCCTGCTAGAATTGACGGACCTGAAAACAAAGATTGGCCAAAATTTGAATTAGGCCATATTGGTGGTGGGCCGAGAAGGCCTGGAGATGAGGAGGAAGGCCTGTTGGGTGGGGGCGCTAATGGTGGACCGAGGAAGGGAGGCGAACTAGATGGAGTGGAGGCAAACCAATTGGGCAAAGTGGGCTGGTGAGACTAGGCTCAATTCGTAGATTGATAGGCATGGACAGCGTGTGGGTTGGGCGCTGGGTTGAATTGATTCTGCATTGGGCTGAAATGACATGGGCCAGGCGAATTAAATAAAGAGTGTTGAATTTGATATCCTGAATTTGGGTCAGCATGATATTGAGGGCTATTACGAAAGCTCGAGTGCTGCGAACCTGAGTGACCCTATAGCCATAACTCTTTAACACCTCGACCTCAATTTTTCCATTAGTTCAATATGTGTTTCGATTAAAGGAAGGAGAAAAGGATTGAGACAGAAAGGCGGTATTTGAGTTAGAAGAAGGGGGATGTGTTTGGAAATGATTTTTGCGGGACTCATGAATAAGAAGTAAATTGCAAATTTCTGAAAACAAGGGTAGAGGTTTTTGTGTAGTGATGACAGTAACGAGATGAAGATAAGACTCGGGAGGCCTTGTAGAAGTTGGAGAATAAAGGCATGATCAGTGACGGGAGTGTCAAGATCGACAAGATTGTCAGCCAAATATTTTATTTCTTGGCAATATTGAGAAATAGAGAGGGCTCCTTTTTGTAAAGTGGGAAAACGTTCATTAATTTGCAAGGAGCAGGAGGGTTTATTATTTCAAAAAATTTCTTCAATGGCAAACCAAAGATTATGAGAAGTTGCATATTCTAAGTCAATGTTTTTTAGCAACTTTAAATCAACAGTGAAACCAGCGCTTGATAGTGGAGTCAAGCAAACTATGTTTCCTCATTTTTAGAAGAGGGTTTAGATTTTTCAGAAATATGATCAAAAATCAAGCAGCTACGACAGAGATCCATAAACATACCCCTCCATAGGTTATAGTTTGAGTCATTTTCATAAAGTTTAATACCGAAGGATGAGTGAACATTATCGGTGGCAAGGGCGGGATGAATTGCCGGTGGCTTAGGGTATTCGGTTGGTTGGACATTTGGGCTGGTGGGAGTGGCAGAGGAATCGTCGGTGATAGACATTATATGATGGGGAAAGAATAAAAAAAAAATCACAAAATAATGAAAAAGAAAGGAACAAAGCCAATTAACAAAAATTGTCGGGAGAAACCAACGGTTAAGCCTCAAGATTTAAGATGCTGGCGTGAAAAAGAGGCACAAAATTCCCTGATGTAGCAGGAAGGACGTGTTGTTGAAGGCTATATAGAGAAAGATAGTGTGTTGAGGAGAGCAACATCTTAAAGGAAAGGGAAGATGAGAGCCAGTGAGAGAGAACATGCGTCGGCGGCTGGTTGTAGGGGAGACGTTGGCTGCTTTGGAGTAAAAGAGGCCCTAGAAAAATTAGATTAGACTGATACTATATTAAGGTATAAATCTCCACACTGATTATATTAAACACAAAGGGTTTATATAGGGATATAAAATAATAATAAACATAAAAAGAAATAGATAAATAAGCATCCTAGTCTAATATAAACTCTAACAGTAATAACAATAAAAACCTACACCAAAATTGAGTTTTGGTAACACTTGATCAGTTTTCTTCTTCTTTCTTTCTATATTTTCGGTGATGAATTTTGGAATACTTGGTCGAGTATTGCTCTAGATGCTTTAAAGGAATGTAACCTTTTGAAACTAGTGTGTTGTAGGCTTTGTATCTTAAATGTGCATTTCTTGAGACCATCTACATCATAATGAGAGAAATATATAGGCCTAGCCTATCATTAATTATTTTTACAGGAATTACTCCATACCCACTTTATTATACAATAATTACCTTTTTAAAAAAGCATATTGCAAACATCTAATAGAAATGGTAAGCATCGGGCTAATATGAATCATATTTGTGGTGGACACGAACATAAAAATATTTAATTGTGGAGTATTGGTGAACGAAACTGCATTTTTGGTTCCACATGACATGTCCATTAATTCTTTTACCATGCTTTATGCAATTTTGTTTTGGGTTTTAATATTTGGGTAAAGTGCAATTTACTACCTTGAACTATGTTCTTTGTATCAAACATTCCTCTAAATTATTTTTTGTACAATTAACCCCCTCAACTATGCAAAATAATATTTACCGCCTTTGCTTAGCATGAAATTGTCTTTATTACCCTTAAACCTATTTTTATTTTCTTTTCTAGTTTTCTAATTTGTCCAATTTTCTTTTCCTTTATTCAACTTATACATATATGTGTGTGTGTTTTAATTTTTCTTTTTGTTCCTTAATTAAAATTCAATTTGTTTTCAAACATAATATGAACGGCATCCCTGAAGAAAACGAATGCATAGAGTAAATTAATGATTTATTAAACATGGGTACGATTTTGTGGTTGCTATTAATTATTACAAATGGAATGTGAATTATTAATCAGCTTAGTTTCCCTTCGGTTATTGCGTTTTGTAACACCAACGTGGGGACGATCTCGCAGCTCTCTCGCTAACCTGACCGACTACTGCATTTCATAAACAACTTAACTCATAGGTATACTTAACTAGATATTCAGTAGGCCTTACGTGATATGCCTTGACTACACTACATAAGACTTAAGCAGGTTTTTCTCTTTTGCTTTCTCAACAAAGGTCAGACCACCGATACAGGTTGTTATCCTTCCAGAACTCTTCTTCATAGGGACTGAGAAGTTTAGAAGAGGACAGAGTCCCCTCTTCTCCCTCTTCGGGAGAGATTCCTCTCCGTGCCTCATCATTAGTGATGAACTCTTCTGAACAGATTTTATTCGTCATTTGACTAGGCTTCCCGGATCCCCTTTCTTCGGTGCTGACAAACTACTAGACAGTAAAGAAAGATCCCCACTCAATCAATATCCATTAGTTGAGGACTTTCTCAATGGGGATGGTTTTCTTTCACATGAGGCTTTCTGACTGGAGAGAAGAATGTTACATACGCTTTCGAAGGCTTTATGAAGAGCATCTTGAGGATATTTATTCCAGTGCCAATTCGGTTGGAGATCTTTGTCCCAATTCCGATTCGATAGCTGCTACTTCTTCTTCTTTGACTTACACCAGCAATCGACTTGATTGAATGTACCATGTAGCAACTTCTTCGCCTTTCGACTTTGACCAGCCCTGTCTGATTTCTTTTCGAAGGGAAATGTCTTCCCAGCGAGTGAACGTTATGGACACTTCTCTTCTCATCAGCGTGATATGCCTTGAGCTGGGCTCTAAGGGATCTATCCCTTATGAGGATGTGACACTGGCTAATCTGGTCCCTATGAAGGCAAGCATGTTAGAGTGCTTGAAACAAGACGGAGGTAGAATCAGCTAACAGTTAGTGATCAAGATGTCAAAGATGGCGTATACCTTGCCTTTTTGCCTTAACAACATTAGTACTTTGATTTTCGATATTGAGGATATTGATTAACTGACCGAGAAGAGAAGATCATCTGCAATGACATTTGAGGAAGCCAGGGGCAATTATTGGCTCTAAGCCTATGCACATGAATCAGGAATTGTGACACTTTCTCAAATGGCTTCGGCATGGCAGTACCGCCCCACTATGAGATGCTTGAAAGTCGATGTCTCAATTTTCCCAAGAGTAGCATCGAGGCCTGAAACGACAAGCCATGCTTCAAGCTAAGTCAGTCGGGATCGTCTTTCTTGCTAAACTGAAGGCTGTGAAGGTCCTGCGGAGGTCTTTTTTAGTGATCAAAATTGAATTGATTAGGGACAGTGACCCATGATGAAAGGAGCTATTGACCTAAGTGGTTTTCTATTTGTATTTGAAAAGCAGGGTAGGTAGGTTAGTTAACGAAAAGGTAAGGTGAGGCTGGAATGGGATATAGTAAATGTCTTTGGCTTCACGCTCCACAACCTATCGGTCAAGTGTCTACGATGACTCACCTTTGAAATTGAGTGGCATTTGGGCCCATAGATAGAGTCATCCCATCCAATGCCCTTTCCATAGCTTTTGCTTTCTGGCTTTCTGCAAGAGAGGTGCCAGGTTCATCAGGGTCAAAATCAGAGGCCATTCACGTCACGAATAGAGGCCGTTAAGGATGGAGTTGCTTGTACTTGAAATTTCTTTGTCGAGATTGGGTTGGTGTTCCGTGTACCTCACCGAAGCTTGTGTAGCCTATGCGAAGCAAGCGGAGATCGAAAAGAATGCATTGGATGGATGTCCGGGCATTGAGAAGGAAGGACACTTTTAGAGGCGAAAGGCCATGGGGAGATACCGCCTGTGATCCATGGATCTCCGATCGGGAAACCGTATCCAAGCTCAGTGGCTAGTCTGCGCTCTTTGGACTTTTCAAACTTAGCGAACTGAAACATCTAAGTAGTAAAATATAAAGAGAATATTATTCTCCTGTTTTTTAGTTTAATATTAATAAACATGAAACATGTGTAATATATAGTTTCATAAAATTCAAATTTATCATAAAATTAAAATTTATCATAAGATAGAACTAGTAAAAGTACCCACTTTCCAAATCCTAAAACTGGTTATAGAATTATAAAAAAAAAACAATTTTTGAAAACATAAAGAAAGAGAGATTGGAAACATTTAGAGAAAGAGATAGGTAAAAATAGGCTTAAGGGTAATTAAGACAATTGCATGATAAAGAAAAGAGGTAAATATTACTTTGCATAGTCGAGGGGATAAATAGTACAAAAAATAGTTCATGAGAGTGTTTGATACAAAAGACATAGTAAATTGTATCTCAATCTTAATATTTCAAAATAATTACAATGTCAGTCTCAGGTTAAACAAATTTAGTCATTTACTTCTCTAATCGTTAAAAACTAAAGTCAGAAGTTGCAATTTGCTCTCTGAAGTACAGAGTTTGTATCAAACACCCATAAATAAATCTCTGTATCATTTACACACTAAATTACTCTACAACAGATTAACCTCCTTTTATAACATTTGTATTGATTTTAACACCCTCTAAATTGTGAATGAGTGGTAGTCATTGGGATGGGAAGAAAAAGGAAATAAAATTGTGAGGACGAAAATACTTGAAAATGTTGAACAAAAGAAAACATAATGATTTAGGGGGCAACCGTATTGTTGTATAATTTAGGGGTAAGTGATTCAAAAAAAATTTAGCTGGTGTTTCATAGAAGGTTTGTTGTTGAAACTTAAAGGGTACTAAAGTGCAATTTAAAAGTTCGCATTTAATGGCCAAGTAATAATCACATTCACATGGCCATATCAGTGAATTTTTAACGGAAGACTTAGCAAATGACTAATGCAAGGATTAAATTTTCAACTTTTTTAAATATTGAGACTAAATCAAAATCACGTAAAAAATGGTATCAAAAGTAAAATAATCGTATCCTATAGGGGGGAAATGTAATTTTTTCAGTACTATGCATCAGTTTACCACTTGGATAAAACTTTGTATATTTCTTGGAGATTGATATTAGCACTCCTACTTTTGATATTCGCACTCCACCTTTCTTTTGTTATTAAGTAATTGACCAAAATGTCCATTTGATATGAAAAACACATTGCATAATTTATTTATTAGACAAATATACCCTTCATATAGAAATCACTTTTTTCAACTTTTGGCACCCATATTGACATGAAATACATCACAAAATCCTCAATGCTGAAGAAGTCACGGTTCAAAACTCATTCTCATCCCAACTCAATCTCATCGTTCTAATTAATAATAATAATATGATTTTAGAAAATTAATAAACTATTTTTATTTTTTTGATATTCAATCCCATTTGGAGGTAAGTTGAGAAGAAAATAATGAACCCATCAAATTTTATATTTCATCCAAAGTTCAAAACAAAGGTCACAAAAATTTCCAAAGTTCAAAACAGCTTTTTAAGTACAAAAGTAAGGTCACATAAATTTTCAAATCAAATTTGTTAAAAGCGCCATCCTAAAAATCCTTTTATTTTCAGCAAATTCTGAAGAAGATATAATGAAAACAACCTTAGGAAAGCTATTTTCATGAATTTTCCCCGAAAAAGAAGAAGAAAGAGATGAAAATGGCTTGGATGGAAGGGCTTGTTTGCCCATCAAATAAATTAAGGCAAATATTATTTAATAAATAAAAGGGTATTTTGGTAAGAAGTGAAGATATTAAATTAGGTGGAGCGCGATTATAAAAAAAGAGTGTGAATATCAATTTCCTGTTTCTTTTTTTTCTCTTTTTTATGGTGATGTGAGGTTTAGGTAGGATCGGCTCCGGTCACCTACCAAGGTCAAGCATGCTTGTGGGACCATAGATAGATCGCCAATCAATACAACCGTCACGTCAGCAGAGGCCAGAGTGAATCGAACACACAACTTTCTGAAAAGAAGTGGTCCGTCCTTACCAAGTGAGCCAACTTGTGTTGGCCCCTATTTTTAAACATCTCCAATATATAGAAAAGAAATGTTGTGGTTGAAATATTGGGACATGGCCCAAACTTATGCCCCATGTTAGTCTATACGCATTAAATTCACATACATTTGTAAGATCATGTATTTGGCATCCATCTCAAAGAGATGGGAAAACATGCTATTGTTTCAAGGACCACATTTAATCGCCTAGTATACATCGTAATAAAGAAATTTCTCAAAAAATTGGCAACATGAACGACATATCAAGCAAATTCTGCAGTCTTCTCACTACTAAAATTTAACAGACATCATCATCGACCACCGTTACCGTCAATACTAACACCCATATCCATTTAACATATATTTTTAAAATTTAAGTATACGAAACACTCCTTAAGAATGAAACTCTAGTCCATTATATTATGGACCAGCTATTACACCTTTTTCACTTTTTAATTTAATAAAAGAATTATTTTAATTAATCTTTATTAGAAACTTTAATATATCAACATACAAAAAATAGTGAAGAATAGGCGGATAAAAATTGAATCGTGTTACTTTTACTCCGTCTTCACCACAAACCTATAATACTAAAATACTACAAGGGCAAAAACATATAACACAGAGGTGTGGGTTCTCACTTCTCACTTATAGATTCAAATTCATTTCAACAAGCTCTCGTAGCTCAGTTGGTTAGAGCACCCGTTTAGTAAGCGGGAGGTCTTGAGTTCGACTCTCAACGAGAGCAGTTTATTCTTTTGTAATTCTTTTTTGTTCAGACAGGACCAACACTGTGTGGAGCTGAAAACTGAACCACACAAACTATATTCCTTTTTATTTTACCCCTCAAAATCTCATCTTCTTTTTCCTCTAGCACGAATCCACAACAAACGGAGATCAAACAATGACCAATACAACATTTTAATCTTTGATTCTGCTGCCAAGTGCCAACACAAGCAAATAACAGTAAATAATCGGATCGTAAACATACTGCATAATACTACAATATTGCTTTTTTCATCATTAATTAACAACTTACTATTTTTTCCCTACAACCAGTTGAAATCTACGTAATCGTTCCGGCCATTCATACAAAGTACTTAACAAAGGTCGCAGCAATTAAGCTGCATATTACATACATATAAACCTAAATCCACTCTAATATGCCAAGAATGGCTTTCACAAGAATCACAACTACTAAACTCCCAACTCTCAGCATCCTTGCGAATCCCTCCACCTGAGATAAACAAGCCCAGCCTGATAATGCGTATAAGCTCCAGCCACAACAAGTACATGAAAAAGTTGATGGCTATGCCCAGCTATATCAAATTTCCCAGGCATCCACCTCTCTGGGACCCGCATCGCGTAAACCAATGCTCCAATCCCATACAACACCCCCATCAATATCTCATACCCGGTTGTGTGGAGCGCCTCAGGCTGCTGCCAGAACAATATAAGTTTATGTAAAATAGGCGCTGCACCGGAAAAGCCCATCCCAAAAAAAAGCCCGGCCCGGAAGTTGCGATACTCGGGATTTTGGAATACTGGAAGAAGGGATACTATTATTGTGCCAATCCCGAGTAGAGTGATAAAGCCGATGTAGAGATTGCAGAAGAATGGGTAGCACATAAAAGAGTAGTAGACGGGTGGGTAAAAGGATGTTGAGATGAGGGCGGCAATTCCTGCGTAGTCGAGCCTGAGCATAATGTAGGATAAGCGTTGGGAGTGACAGGAGAGCAAGTGACACGTGCTGCTGGCTAATAAGCAAAACATGGCCCCACCTAAGAAGGCGAAGAATGGCCAACGTGTGATTGGACGAACCATGAGTGGTGCTATTATGTTTGCCACATCCTCCTTCATGCCACGCTGCAAGAAGTTAAGATGATGCAAATTGTGTTAATAAGTGATAAAACTTCATTCATCAGTCAATTTCTATTTCATCATGAAAAGCAAAGCAATTCTATGTCATCATTTAGTGTTAAAAAAACAATCACATGTGACATGACAAAAGGTCACAAATCAAGCTGTGTCAGGGGCATGCAAAAATTTACTGACTTACATGCCAGCACATAAAGAGAAATTTGGCATCACTTCCCAATCAGCTTAAAATGGTTATTTAACAGCCAATATTTTCTTTCAAGCTGTATTATCAGAAATGCAGCAGTCGTACAACCTAATGTTCCTATAAAAACCCAAGATGACCTCAAAAATCACAAATTCGACATGTAAATACGAATTTCCATTCTTTCAGACAAGGTGTGAACTCAACAACACATGCAAGAGATTTATAACAACAAGCAATATTAATTATCAGCCCATTCATCTTTTCACGAGTGTATGCCGATTTCAAAGTTATTTATCGAGTATATACCAATTTCTAGGTTATTTGTTAAGAAGGTAGGAAGTTATGCAAGATAATCTGCACTTTTCTATGTGTCTAGCACCTGAAGGCACTCATAAGTTAAAAGAATGCAAAGGTAATCAAGGAGCAAAGATTCAAGAATTAAAAGCACAAGCGAATGAACTTGCATGACACTTAACAGTGCTCTAAGAATAAATCTACAGTTATCTCAGTCACTCAAGAAAATTACGACCTTAACTACGAGGGTTAAACTCTCTCCCACAAAAGCCAAGTGAAGCAACTCCAGGTATCTGTAGAAACTAGGTGATATTGTTTAAGAATTTTCCTCAACTAGCTTTGAAAATTCACATTATTTTGTATGTAAGAGAGGTCAAATCTACATCAATGACATTACTTGAACCATTCCTGCCACCCAAAACAAGCAGAAGATAGTCTTGCATGTACTAATCAGGATAGGATACACGAAAGAAGTATCTTCTAATTGGAAAATCTCCGACTAGCAAGTTTTTACCAAAAAAAAAAAAAAAGGAAAAATAAGTCGATGCATAGGCTTCATGCCCATCATTGTATCTCAAACTAACCAGAAGTCAAGAATAGCATGTTTAATGGAAAGGAAAGTATTATCCACCTCATCTATTGGTTATGAATTGTTCAACTTGGTTTTTCAATTGTTTAGGTCCTTGCTCCCGCAATTGCGTCCACAATTTAGAGTGAAGTAAAAAAAACAATAAGGCAGAGGACAAAAAAAAAACTGCAATAGGAAGAAAAAAGTACCAGAACACAAGTATCAGTGTTGTTGCTATGGGAAAGACTCTCAGGTAAACAGTTGGAGAGGAGTTCCATAACATGCCAATTGGATAATGATGGTAGCAAGTCCATTGAATGGAATGAAGTTTTTAACTCCTCTCGAAGTCTATGCAAATCAGGCATATGTGGCAAGGACGGGAGACAGGTTAAAAATTCCTTCTGCAATTTTTGAAAATCAGCTTTTCTCAGTACGCCAGGGAAATTTTTCAGTGTGGGAAGATCCACGACATTTGGAACCATCGTGGCTGTGTAAATGGTCAGAGAGAGGAACAAAAAGAATCCTATCAAATGCCTGCAAAATACAATGACAATGACAATGACAATGAATCAAGCTTATTTGTTTATACCGGGTTGAATTGAACAGAAGAACAAATAAAAATTACTTTTTGAGTATGATATCACAGAAAATGAGATAGAATTTAAACCCTTTGGTTTTCCCCTCAAACTTCAGATCTAGACACAGCAATTTATGACCCCCAGGTATCTCAATGTCGAACTCATATATACATTAAAAATCTTCGAGAAAGCAAATCGAAATTCCCCCCAATTACAACTGGTGTTTGCAGGATAATGGTCCAATAAGAAATTCAGCTTACACAGATTACTTCTTGACCTCCTTTCCCATATAAACCGTTTTTACCACCGCATAATTTTCGATATTATATGTATCAACACAGCTACTCTTACAAGTTCAGAACTACAAAATTACCATAAATAAAGCACCTGACCAAAGACAAAGCATGAAGAAACTATAACAATCAAGAGAAACTAACCACCACAGGGGGAAAAAATAAACAAAACTCACGAATTTGGTACAAATTTCGCAGAAAACGAAACTCTTACGTCCAAACATTGAGAGTCTCATTGTGAATGGTGAAAACGCTGAGCAAGACCTGCTTCAAAGGCCACTCCGACCTGTAATGGCCAAGAATATACTCATTGTCCTTCAAATATCCAGGCAATGAATGGTACTCCACCAGCTGGTACTTCACTTTCTTCCACAACCTCTTTCCTTTCCCATCCGTAGATGGAGAAGTGATCATCCTCTCATTCTCCTCCGATCCATCGCAAGATTTCACCTCATCCAAATTCCCCTGATTCTTAATCTTCCCCATTCTCTGACCAACACAAACACAAAATCAGCAACAAAAATTCACAAAATCAGCATGATTAATCAAGAATTCACAATTCAATCGAAACAACAAATGAAGAATTCAACAAATGAATTAAACTTGCGTTCATGCATGCTCGTGTCATGGATTATGGATTCATCCATCAATTGATGATAGAAAAATACCTAAAAATACCTAAAAAATTGTGATGATTCAAGATCGTCAAAAAAAATTAATTCTCTTCGTTTTTATTTTATTTTTCCAGCGGATTTAACAAGAAGTGTGAGACGAATTAAGAAAATCAGGCAGAATCGCCAATTAATGGTGCAATGAAAAATACAGCAATGTGCTGTGTTTTTTCTTCTTTTTATAGAAAAGAAGAAATTAATAATCTTTTACTATGATTTAATTTAAAAGATGGTTTTGGATGGAGATGCGTCAGAAAGATGCGGAGATGCTGAGATGAATTTTGTTGGTTTATTGGTTACGAATTTGGCACGATTTGTTTTCTTTTTCTTGTTCTAGAAAAGAGAGTGAAAGTTACACGGGGAAGAAGCGAAGGTACTACGATTAAACTCAAGAAAATATATATATAGTAATCAAAACTAAGAATTGAGAGAAGATATTTTGTGGGGAGGGTCGGTTTTGATCACCTAATAAAATCAGAACATGTCTTTGATATTATTAGTCACTTACAGATCGTTCACTAATACAATTATAAAAAATTGAACACACAATTTTTTTTAAAACAAGTGCTTCGTTTTTACCAACTGAATCAATTTGTGTTGGCCGCTTTCCATGTCCTCACTCAAACAAATTGCTGACTTTTTTCATTTTGGCAGTTTTATTGCCGACTTGAATTTTAGCCACTAAGGAAAAAGAATTGTATTTTACTTTTTGATACTTTTGCATTTCTCCTTTCTTTCTTTTTTTCTTGCCAAAACCTTCAGCGCAAACATAATCAAGTGTAAATCTAATCGGTCTTCATTTCATTCTTATGGTAATGGTACGGTGAGATAAAACACTACCGTTTACTCATAATTTCGTATATAATTTTTTCATGGGCATATGCACGCGCATTTAGCCTTTAGCCGTGCTAGTTAAGATTGGTCTTAATTTGTTTGCTATATCATATTATCATTTGATTATAATGAAATTTACTCGAGTTTTGTTATTATTATTTTTTGGTTTTTACCAGAGTTTCCACCAACGATCGCAGTGATTAATTCCCTCGATGATTGGAGGCACATCGAAGGGTGGGACAGCTGACTCAGAGTTTTCAATAGCTCTCCATATCTAAGGTCGAGGATCGAACTCTCGCCACTTGGTTAAGGAAGGATAAGTACTTTCCAATCCACCACATCCCCTAGGTTTCTGAATACTTGTATTAATAGATGTAAAATGTTTCAAATTTCTTTATTTATAATAGAGTCTTGTTAAAATAATCAAACTATAATAATTTTTTTTTAAATAATGTAATTATTGTATTAAAAAACCCAACAAGCCAAAATGTTTCATACAAAGACACTCAAGGGAGACAACTTCGGTGTAGCCTTGGTGTCAGCAACTCAACTCAAACAAAGACTATTACTCATCTTCAAGTATAGTAGAGAGGAAATTCCTATCTCTGTACATTTTACAATTAATACTCCAGCTCATAATCTTCAACTGCAACTCGCCCTTTAGTTGTATAAATATTATTTCACTTGATTTCTCCTTTTGTATAATAATTTATATTAGTACGAGAAGACAAAATAAGTCGTGAAATCAAAGTTAAGTACTTGTAACCACCAAGGCTTTGGCCTAGTGGCATCATTTCTCATTTATAAGTGGGAGGTCCTGGGTCTAAACCTAAGAGCCACAAAACATTGTGGTATGTGTGAGAGTGGGTGTGTGTGTGGGGTTAAAAAAAAAGTAGGCCTTGTAATGCAACTATGCAAGAGCATACTAATATGCTGCAAAACATAATTATGACTATTAATTCGGATTTTTCGAACTAGATATTTAGGGTATCCCTTTCGTCTTCAATTAAAAAACAAACCTCATGAAATACATGCCGAAAGCTTGGCACTATTACTTGATTAATTTCCACCGTTCAATTGATTGGCTTTATCTGCAGATAGCATAAGTTCCACCATTCAATTAATTGGCTTTAATTTCAGATAACATAAGTTCCACCATTCAATTTATTGGCTTTAATGTTCCTCAAAAAAAAAAATTATTGGCTTTAATGGGAGATATTAGATAACGAATCAAAAATATTTTGAAGGGAATTTCATAAGTAAGAGAAGATTTATTTAACACCATCAAGGTGGTAGTCTAACTGATTTTATTTGTATTAGCAATTGGATTAGGATCTTTTATTCCAATTTAATATTTCATTTCAGTATTTCGAATCATAAATATATAATAAGTGTATGCAACGTTTCTTTATGTATACATTTAAATGTAGATTAGGATCTTTTGTTCCAACTTAATATTTCATTTCGTATTTCGAATCATAAATCTATATCTATATCTATATCTATACTACTATAAAAGTGTGGATATTAGAAGTGTTTCTTTCAATTGTGAAAAGACCGTTTAGTCCTTAATTGAAAATGAATGCAATAATATACACACCTATCATTTAGTCCCACTAATGCTGACATTTAGTTCCCATTAATAATTGCAATAATGTGCACCCCTAAAATTTAGTCCCGCTAATCCTAATATTTAGTTCCCCTAACATTTAGTTCCCATTAATAATATAAAACAAGTAGCAGCGCTTGAACTCCTAAACAAGCAAGCAACTTTTGACCATTCATGTAAGGTCATCAAAGAGTCATTATGTAAGCAATTAGCATATAATTAATATAAAAAAAAAACCTCCATACTCACCAATTTATGAGCAACTATCAAATCCCACTAAAAATTTAAGGGTCGCCATACAATCTTGAAGCCTTAGGGTCACAATATATTTTGAAAACTACAATGTCAATACTACTTTTTTAAATAGAGAACATAGTGAGAAGTTGCATCCTCCCTCCAAATTTTTTGTACTGATGTAATAATCCTTTTAAGCTATTCAACTCCTATTATTCGTCCTACTGAGAAATGTTTTGGGTAAAGGAAATATATAAAGATTATCGATTGAGTTATCACATTATGTTGATCTTTGTTTCACATGACAAAGGTGAGCAACAATGCGATTAGAGATTATAGAGAAAGATATTTATAGATTAGTTGTTTTCAAACTAATTTGGAAATGTTAAATTGTGATTATCTTTTTTATTTATTTTTTAACATTGGCTTCAAGTAAATTGAAGATTTATCTCAAGCGGGTAAAGAAAAATGAAATGCATTTAATTTCAATATTTTGTAATCAGCTTTTCGAGTTAACATATGCCACCCGTTTCATGTTTTGCCAAGAAGGCTGGATGAGTGAAATCGAAGAAAATGTCCACAACAACTAAACTATATGCTTTTTCGCAAACCACTTTAATTATATTGTATTTTTGTTTTAATAATTATGTGGTGTATAAACACATACATATGATTAGTTTAGTATAGGATTTGCTCTTATCTCTAATAATGATATGAGAAGCTAAACACTAAGGAATAACATAATTAGGTGTTCTAACGGTAAATTGCATACCAATTAACTGAGTATCAGGAATTATGAAACTTAATAGTAATACCATCACAATATTTAATATTTTTTTTTATTAATTGACTAAATAAAAACAATAGCTCAGAAAGTACAATAATAAATATTATATATTTTAATGAGAAAATTGTTCGCCTATGATGCTATATTGTTCGTTTGGAGTTTCAATTCTTCATTGTCCTCCTACCACGACTTCAGTATAGTGAATTTATGCTAGGTAGTTTTTATTTGTTATGCAATTTAAAAGTTGCTTGATTCTATAGGGGAGCTTGTTTGTTTTCAATAGAATCTATACTAATGTTTACCAATTAATTCTTCACATAGGAAAACGGGAGAAGTGAATTCCTCTTAAAAAAGATATTACAAATCATTTTACACAAAGATCGATCGAATTATAAAATTGCTTTTGGATTCATTGTGAGTAGGTGTGCCTAATAGGAGTTTAATATCCAATCGCATGTTTTCTTATCTTTCTAAAAAATGAGTCATTTTTTATTGATTATTATTTAAGTAAAATAATGTTTAATTTTGTTATTATTATATATTTTCACATATTGTTTGATAAACAACTTCAAAAGATCACACAAAGAAATATCATTATATCAATTATTTCTTGCAGGGCTTTATGTAAATAAAAGTCTCTTACCTATAGGATAAAGAATTAGACAATTATATGAGTCACTATTTAACATACTATCAAGATATTATAATGTGTACAATTGAAATTTTTTTCATTATCTTTACTTTTTACCAATCACCTTCTTTTTCTTACTTACAACAACTCCAGTTATCACTCGTTCTATTGGAAAATTAACGTTGTATTTCCAAGTCTGTATTTCTTTAAGATTTCTTTAGAATTTTAAAAAGGCCAAATACTTTTATGGCCTTTCAAATCTTATTTTTGTCCCATTTTAGTTCTTTAAGTCTAAAATGTGCCTTCTTGGTCTCTCAATTCTGAAAATCATTACCAACGTCACAATTCCATTAGGAATGGATGAAATGTTCTTTCATTTGGATGAAATATTCCTACACAAGAGTGTTGACATGAAAATTTTATATATTTTTGTCATTATATTTAATATCTTGACATTAATAAAATTATGATATGTTTTGGTTCTAGAACCAAAATACTTAATATTTTGCTAGATAAAATTAGTGAAATAAAAAGTTTCTATATCATATTAAATTCCTAACGTCATGGAATATTATGATTAAATAAATTTGAAAATATTCGATATTTCACTAATAAAGTTTATTTGGTGAAATAAAAATATTATTTCGAGCAAATCATATTCCTGGAAGGACGCTCGGATAGCTCTTAGACTAAATCCCATGAGATATTGTTCTTTTTGTGATAAAATCATGATAACAATTCTTATGATTATCCATATCAAAAGGGTACAAGAAAATAAACTCTTGAAGATCCAAGAAATTGCCACTTCAAGCCACACGTGGACCTGCATGGAGTTGGGTTTTTCTTGAATTCTTGAGAAGGGTATGAGGCCAAATTTTATAAATGCACATGAAGCCTATCACTTTGAGTTTGAAGGCATCAGATACGGCTGGTGAGGGGCATGTGATATATTATCACCAAAATCTTTGAAAAAAAAATAATAATAATAGTTCAAAAAAATCTTTAGTGCTTATCTAGAAGAGCTATTATTAATGAAAAAAGATGAAAAAAATTTTATCCACCGCGTGATGCTGATATTTCTGTGGATGAAGCTTATCAAGTTCAACAAACTGATGAGTACGGATAATATCTTCTACAACTACACAATAATTGACCTCCAAGTTACCACCTCTATATAAAGGGATGCTGCAGAATGAAGAAAGGAGAAACGGGGAGAAGAGATTGAAAACTGAGAACGGAAGAAAAAAAAAAGTGAGAGAAAGAAAGATAAGAAAAAGAGAGAGGGAAATAGAAAAAAAAAGTAAAGAGAAAAGAAGAAGAAAAGTCTAAATATACGGCTACAGCAAAGAGGGAAAAATAGAGAAAGAAAAGAGAAAGGGTGCTGCTGTCACGTTCAAGAAAAGGAAGGAGTGGAGAAAGTGATCCATTTGGCTCACTATAAATTCAGCAAACCGATAGCTTATAAGGAGAAAAGAGATCAAACCTCCATTTTTCTTGCTATGGCTAGGTACAATTGTTTGTAAGCAGTGGAGTCATTTGCATTTTTTTTTACTTCATATGTGTATCTTGTCCCATATTCATATAAGAAATTATGATATTTTATGTTCGAAATATTTGCCAAAGTTTTGTTCATTCAAGTTAATTATTATTTCTTTTATTTCATATCTTTATGATTATTTGTTTGATTTAATTCCTTTAATCGGAGGTTGCCTAATGCGTAATTAACGGTTAGTGTTTACGTTAATCGGAAACAAGTCGAACTCACTCAAATAATAAACCCCGTTCCCACATACGAACGAGGGGGATTTCTTGACCAAAAGTTTTGAGTACCCTTTCACGGGAATTTTCCGAAATATATAAAAAACGGAAATCAAATACATATTTGTTCGAAATTTTTTGTGTCATCAAAGAGTAAAAAGAAAAAAAAATTGAGCTTAGAAATTAAAGTGAGATGGTTTTGAGAATTGAGGGACCAACGAAGTACATCCTAGGCTTAAGAGGTGAAAGTGGGACAAAACTAAAATTTGAATGACCACCAGCAGAATTTGGCCTTTAAAAAGTTTGCTTTATACTTACGTTTTATATCAAATCTATAACATGATATCAAAATTAAAGAAAAGTAAATTTTTTTCCCTATAGAACCACTTAAAGCAAAGTACTAATAATAAATTTTGTCATTTTAATATTCTAAAATCTAATAGTCAAGTTTAATGTTAATTAAATCGTTTGATGTCATAATTTTCTGTTTGGTAGAAAATTAGTTATAAGAGAACTAATTTTAGGGTAACAATCAAAGATAACAACCAAATACGTCATGTAATTTGTCACTTTAGAAAAATGAGAAAAATGGTTACTCCTTAACTAAACGATTCAAGTGAGCTCTTTAGTTGCAATATATTTCACTTTGAATAAGTAAGATGATGAGTGAACATATGAGTAGATAATATATTGCGCATGAATTTTATAGATCATTTATAATCACAAAAGGATGAAAAGGAGATTGTTGCAATTGTCCTCTAACTAGATTTATCTATTAATATATATTCATTATAACACTTTTCAATTTCAAGGACTAATTGATGTCAGTAACAACATTGTTTCGTTATTCAAGATGGTGCCAAAAAGACAATCTTAATATGAGCAAAATATGAATAAAAACCACTGACAAAATAAGAATGACATAAGATCTTATAAAAAGATAAAACTTAATAACATTATTCTTTTAATTTAATTGAAGACCTTCTTAAGATATTAATTTTGTCATTTTAGAAACATTAGTCCATCTAATATTTTGTTAATCAGAGATCAATTACTAATTCAACTTTCTTTACTTTAATCATGAATAATTTTTTAATATATTTTTAAGATTAAAGTGTCTCATAATTTTACAGATTTGTTGCACGAGCTTTTTGCTAGTATATAATAAGTGTGTGCAATGTTTCTTTATGTATACATTTAAATGTAGGTTGCATATACTTGTCATTCATGACTAGTTCTTGCAGCTTAGCTGCACGCCTGCACTGGACTGAGGTAAATGAACGATAAAGCCCAAACTAAATTTGACATGTGGTTGTTGATTTAACCCAGCTTGTCTAACTGGACTTTGGCCCATTGGGCCGGTCCTCTTCACCCAGCTACTGAAAGGAGTGAAAATAGGTTCAATTTTGAACGAATACTGAAACCCATTATGAAATGGAGTGGGCTTAGTAAATAGATGAGTCCAATCTAGGCATTAAGATTTAAGGCCCAGTCTTGGCTGAGAACTTGAGCCACGTCTTGTGTCTTCCATGCTTCACTAGAGGATATATATCTACTGCTATTGGATTATTTATTTTATTTTATTTTGTAAGATCAGATGTTTAAGTCGGGTAAAAATCACAAGGAAATAGAAAACAAATATTTGCGGGGTAACTAAAAGAAAAAAAAAATAGTGACAAGAATTTAAAGAAGAATATTTTTTGTTCAAACATTATAAATAGGGGAAAATTAGTGTTTAGGGACTAAGAAGTTCCCAAATTAATAAAAACACAATAATTTTGAACTAATTAATAAGAGGTGACTCCTAAAACTTAAATTTTATTAAAAAAACAATTTTACTAGGAGCACACTTTTTCCAATCTTTTTCTTTAAAAAGTTGTAAATCATAGCTTTAAAAAAGATCGTGGGTTAAAAAAAGGACTACAAACAACTCATACAAGAACTACCGACCATCTTATTCTTTCCTATCAACATAATATCCGTAAGTCATAGCCTAAAATCTCTAATAGCCAAAATTTTCACATTTTGAACGATGACTAATACAAAACAATCATTTCCTTAGCATCATGTTATTATCTTCAATCTTCCAAGTGCTTGCGTCTTGCTCTTTTTAATAACTTTAACAGTTTAATTTTCAATAGAGATCTAGGATATTCTAACTTGTAACTTTTAAAATTAACTTTTGAAGTCTTGAAATGGGATAATCTTTACATTCGCTTAGCTAACCATAGTCCAAAATAAAAACTAACTCAAAAGTTCCGAAAAGAAAAAAGGAAAAAAAGAGAGGATGTTTTGGCTGAGAAATAAAAAGTAAAAGGACGAAGTTAATCAAGATGTGATAATGTAACAAGTCAACATTCCCACAACTAAAAGATCAGTGATTATAGGGAAAAAATGGTACAAAGATTGAGCCTACAAAAGATGGAGAAGAGACACAAGAAATAAAGAAACAAAAACGTGATCAAGTCCAGCTTGATCCTTCAATAATATTAGTTGATTTGAAGCATACTTTACGGAGAAGTGCACTACCAATTCCTAACCGCCTATAAACTGTTGTCTTCAATTCTTCATAACATATACTCGTATGCACATAAACGTGATCAGTTACACCATCCGTATATATCAAGGATCCTTCAGGATTCGTTTCATTTTTTCCACCATCCTAGTCCCTAAACACTAATTTTCCCTATAAATAGCTGATAGCACTCACAATTTTAACTAATTTCTATTAAGACCCTTAAACCAATTATTTACATGAAACTACCCGGCGTTAGAAAAATAACCTTATATACTCTTACGTTATTTTTAGTTTGCACATTCTCCATTTCCTTTAGTTTGACCTAATGGCGTTAATATTATTCTGAATATGCTTGTATCCTTCATCTTAATAAATATTATATTTATTCTCAATAATTCTTAATCACTGGATCATTTTCAATCAACCAATGGATTTTATTTATTATATTTGATTTTTCTTTAGAATCACAACCATTATATCTTTTATAGATATTTAAACACCTTCAATTATCCCATTTTTATGATTTTTCTAAATCATCATTTTTAAAATTCAAATATTCATACCTTTCTAAAAACAAAAGGAAAATAAAAAAAAAACATAAAAAATTTGGAAATTGGAGTATCAAAAAACATCAAAAAAAGTTTCAAATAAATAAATTAAAAAATAGAAAAATTCAGAAAACAAAATCAATAGAAAATACAAGAAAAATAGATAAAACACAAAAGTCCAGAAAATAAAACTAAAAGCAGAAAGAATCAGAAAAGAATAAAAATTCGAATTATCTAAATAAAAAAGAACAATATTAGGGGAAAAGACAACATATTTTTGAAAAACCATAAAGAAAAAATTCAGCAAAAATTGCAAAAATTTCTGTAACACCCCAAAATTTGGAAGAAAACCAACAAAAGAAGGGGGCAAAATACAAAATGGCCGCGGCACTGTACTCACTGTCACATATACCTTCTTGAACTAAATAACGTACCAAATTGGTCCATCGATCAAACTTATGTTTGCTAGCAATAGATCATTTAGTGTAAGTGCCAATTTTACCCATCTCCACATGACTATGCCTATTTTTATATGTAAGAGTAAAGAATTTCTTTTGGTTTGTAGTTGCTTTTTAATTACATGTGAAATGAACTATAAAAAATAATAATAGTAAGAAAATTTGGATATATATATTTAGTCATATATACCTCTCACGCAAATGACTTAAATACATAAATATGAAAATGTCGAATGAATACGTCTCACCCAAACATGATATTAATGTAAAAATATTAGGTTTCCAATAACCATTTTGTGTAACAAATATCTCGTGCAATGGGTTCTTTCATTTGGCTATCCGCAACTTTAATCTAAAAATGATTAATAAGAAAAGTATATCATTTGGACATATGCTACATATCTAACCTTTTATTATATATAAATATCTAATCTCAAAAAAAAAAAATATTAGCAAACAAATAGATCATGTATCTTTTAACATATGTATACTATATTTGCATTAATATCGAGTAAATAAATCAAGTGGAAAAAATGAGTGTAAGAATTTTGTGACAAATCGAGTGAAAAAAAGAAGAAATTAAAACAAAACAAGAATTAGCAAAAAAATTGTATTTAAATACGGAGAGAAAACTCCAAGTGAAAAATGAATAAAAAATTAACTGGCAAATTTTAAGAGGAAAAGAGGGTTGAACTTTGTTAGTTAAATGGTGAGAAGTGATGAAATTTGATCTCAAATCAAGCCACATATATACATTAAAGTAGATGTGCAATTTAGGAAAACAATTCAACAATCATAACAAAATGGTTACAAAATTTGACTGAGACCAATTTGGTAGGTTATTTAATTCAAAGAGATATATGCGATAATGAGTATAGTTTATATGGGCATTTTGTATTCAGCCCAAAAAAAAGGGGATATGCAATTAGCCCAACATTTTAACCCAGTCTGGTTGTGTCATGCTTAATTGGTTCATTTTTTCTGACGATTGCAATTTGCAATGGATGATGCGTGGTTGGGTCAGGGCGATGATTTGAGATGACCTAGCAATTTTATCTGCTGATTTTGTGATGGATGGATGGTGTGCGGTGGTGGAGCATCGGTGAAGGTCTTGTTTCAGTTGCCTGAGGTGAGGAGGTGGCATTTGGTTTCGGTGGAGGCGACTGATTGTACAGATCTGGGGAAGAGGATTGTGGTGGTAGGGCAGGGGAAAAAAAGGAAAATTAAAAGAGAGAGAAGAAAACAAGAAAACAGAAAAAAGAACAAAAAGATAAAAATGCACATTCTAAGCTAAGTTCTATAGAATATACTCAAATTTTTAATCATACTATACATTCCCCTATAAACAACCAATCATTTCATTATTTCAATCACTTCACAAACATTTCAGACTGCAACAGGTTGTGGCTCTCTCCTCCTTTATAAAGCTAGATAGAGTATTTATGGCTCACGATTATGGCTATCAATAAGGGTCTGTCGGACTAGATATATCCCCCTTCGTCTTATATAAATAAAAAAATAATACACTACCTCGCTATCCAACTCATTCTCTTTCTTACTTTATCATCTTTTATATAATAAAAATTCATATTCATCTTTTTCACTATTATCATTACATTCATAAATAATTCAATCATTTTATATATCAAATCCTATTAAAAATTAACTTTATATCACATTTATACTATTTTCAATCATTTTCTAAAAATACATTCAAACAAACAAATAAAGTCAATATTTTCACACGAATTTCTATAATACCCATTCTCCTAAAAAAATTCTGAATTCATTTCCGAAAACACAACCATGCGGAGCCTAAGGCTATGTTTGTCTGTGTTTTCATTTCACTTTTTTCATTTTTATTCTCATCTTTACAGTTTACACTGTTTTTAACTGAAAATATTCTCATTCTTATTTTCACATTTACGTTCCCACTAAATTTCAATCATTATTTTAAATAACATTTCACACCATTTTTCTCTCACTTTTCTCTCCCTCTTATATCTTCTTTCTTTAACCATTATCTATCATCTAATTATTACTTTTCAATCATTTCACACATCATTAACCACAAAGTTCAACAAATTTTAAAAACACAACTAAACACACCTACTTTTCTCACTTTTTTACACGAAAATAAAAAAACTCATTCTCCCATATATTTTTAAAAATGATGGTTGAAAATGATTTGGAAACACATTCGAACAGAGCCTAAGGTTGGAATTTGGAAGGATGAATGGTCATTTAATATAATATAATTCATTTAAAAAATTAGGCTCTGTATGGTTGTGTTTTCGAAAATGAATTTTCAGTTTTTATTGGAAAATGTATATTATAGAATTTCGTGTGAAAATATTAATTTTTTTTGTTTGATTGCATGTGTTTTTGAGAAATATTTGGAAATTGTGTAAATGTGATATAAAGTTGATTGAAATATTGAATTAGTTATATATGTAATGATGATGGGAGAAAAAATTAGAATAATATTTTATTTATGATAAAGTAAGAAAGAGAATGTGTTGAATAATTGAATTATGTAATTAATGAAAAAAGAGAATGAAGTGATTGAATTGATGAAATGATGAGTATTTATATAGGGGAATGTAGAATTTGAGTATTTTCTGTAGAATTTACCTTGAAGTGTACATTTTCATTTTTTGGTGATCCGAAAAATGAAAATGTACTTAAAAAACACAACCATACAGAGCCTAACTTACTCTCAGATTGGGCAAGTGCACGACACTCTCTGTTAGTTTGTAATGGAGACTGGAGAGCGATTTTCTTGCAGGGTTTTCATAAATACAGGTGCAAGAGCGACTTTTTTTTTAATACACCTTGATTTTCAGCAATTTTTTATTTTTAAATGGGTATGATATATGATTTACCCTTTATATTTAAGTTATCCTATTTACTTGCAATATGAATAATTACTGAAGAATTCAAATGAATTTTGGTTAAAAAGAAAAATCAGATGAATTTATTTACTGAATAGCTTTCACCTTAATTGTCTCGTTCTCAAACATTTTTTATTTTTTTATTTTTGTTAATAAAATGTGCTACATTATAAACTGTTGAATCTTAGAAACACCTATTCCTTAATGTGCAGTAAAGTTTACCAACACACATTAATGTACCAACGGACAAACCTAGATGAATTTTTTTTCAACTATCCCAAATAATGTGTTGTTCAACTATCCCAAAATCTGTTCAGATCAAAGTTAAGATAACTTTGGTTTAATTCAAAAAGAAGAAGACATGCCGTCATATTTGATCTAGGTCGAAATTAATCCTACCCTCTCAGTCTGGATGACCTCGTGAAACGAACCGAAATACAACTAAATGAAGATTATAGACTGCATCCGATGAATCGGGTTGCCTACGTACCACTTAGGGATCAAGTCTAACGTAGTTCCTAATTTAGGTATGAATTTCCTATCGTAAAGATGATTCGTAACACGAGCTATCCAAATTTATATAAAGGATCGTACTGTCCAATCTTAGTCTGAATTCGAAAATATGAGTAGGTTAACGAATGTATTAAATATCGTCCCCCCCTTCATTCATAAATGCGGGTATTTATAGTGTCCTTACCCGCAGTACGAATACTATTCCGCCGGCTGGATAATCTCCTCAGATATCACCACGTGTTATTAGTGAACGGTCTGGATCGTAGCTTTTTAAGGTCGGGTACGGGTCAACCCTATCCGAATGGAAGGAACACGCGGATCTTCTAGTGTTTTGCAATTTCGAGGTTCGATAGGGATCTATAGTGCAAATATGGCCCTTATGTCCCTTGGGTCGTTCATCTATACCGTACACAGCATACTAAAAACATGCTATCGAAATAGATACGCGTCCGTTTGTTTTAATAATTGTACCGTATCGCCATATCACGAGGTAACGAGGTGATCAAAATAGGTGGATCCCCTTAATAGCATACTTTTTAGCATATCAATATTATTACTTTTTTAAAAAATAGTTATATATTGTCATTAAATTTCTATATTTTTGTACAAAATCATCTTCTTGTACATTCACGTCGGATAAAAATTGTTTGCCTTATAAAACGACAAGAACTATACTTAACAAGGTGGAGTAATTCTTTTTTGCCCATCTACTTACTTCAAAATGAAAATAGATTGTTTTTGTGATAACATGGAGTGCCTTATAATTTATCTTTTACGAGTACTCTTCTTCCTTCCTTTTAAGTATGCAATAGTGATAATTTGCATTTACGATCAAATTTATTTTTCAAAATTCCATTACCGACAAAAGACGACCTGCGTTATTCTTGATGATCATATCAAGTTATTAGGCAAAATTGCATTTTTCGTCTTTTTTAATTCAGGATTGAGCACTTTGCCACCGAATTTTATGGCCTCTATTTTTACAATCTAAAATTTGTTGCATTTCGTCCCTGCTCATTAGTTTCTGACAAAGTTACCCATGTGAGTATGACATGACAGACTAATTTTTTTTTTTTTTTGAAATGATGAGAAAACTTAAATGTGAAAGGCATACGAGAGCTTAAAAGAACAATTTTCATGTGATCTTTTTCCTACAAAAAGATGTGAATTTTCCATTTTTGCAACCCTCAAGTACCTTTTTACGTGAATTTTTCGAAATCAGCATGCCTAACAGCACCATGACACTCATATTGCCGATTTCGTTAAAGAACTAACGACGTGGATGAAATATGCAATATTTCTTAAGCTATTAAACTAAATGTAAAAAACGCATACCAAAACGCTCGCCCTTTAGTTTAATGGGACCAAAAGTGTGACTGTGACAAAGTTTTGAGGTACCTAATAAAATGTTAAAATGTCATAATAATTTTGTATTTATTGTAAATATAGGAGAAAACTACCTAAAGACCCCTCATGTTATGGTCAATTACTAAAAATTCTTTAACTTTTTTGAAATTATATAAAGCCCCCTAATATTAAGACATGCTTACAGTTACACCTCTAGTGTATTTAAAAATTCTTACAAGTTCACCCCATGTAAACCTTATAAACGGACCTCTTGAGGTAGGGATGACAACGGGACCGGGTCTAACGAGTACCCATCCAGAACCCGCCCCGTATGAGACGGGTATGAGTCCAAATAAATGAGACCGGATCCGGGTACGAGTATCAAAAATCAAGACCCGGCCGGGTCCGGAACGGGAAATGAGTCCAGGCGATAACTGCCCCGGACCCGGACCCGTCCCGATCAGTATAATAAATATTATTTTATATTTATTTGGTTGTTTATTGAATGTATAAGTAATTACTGATTTAGTGAATTAGTTTGATGATGTAAACCCAAGTATGGAGTTGATTTTATTTTTTTGAACTCGTTTTGTATTTTTTTTGCATTTAAGTATCGGATGACTTGTATTGGATTTGTTTACTTTGAATCATCAATTCGATGTAATTTTCTTATTTTATATGTTCTAAATGTGTTTGTGAGAATAAAATTTAAAAAAATGTCAAAAAAACAGAATCAGCAGAGTCCAATGGGAAGGACCTAGACCCGCCGAGAAATGACAGGGTTCGGGATGGGTCCGGGTCCGAATTTTTTTAACAGGACGGGTCCTGAATCCTGCCCTACCCGTTCCATTCTCGTCCTATTGTCATCCCTATCTTGAGGCGATCTTCTTGTAATTTATCAAAATTCAGGGAATTTTTGGTAGTTGACATTAAATTGAGGTTGGCTATACATGTAATTTTCCCTAAATATTGTTATATGAACTATAATTCTAAAAATAATAATACCATACATGAAAGAGAGGAAAGCAACATGAAATGCACCACTTTATATTAAGAAGAGAAAAAAAATGAAAGGCAAGTACATTTGAGGGGTATAAATGTTTGTTTAATTTAATCCCAAGCCCAACTAGGCCCTACCCCTCTCTCTCTCTATATAGTATATATATTTCTCCTGCAAACGCAAAGTCATAAACCATATCCTGCCATTTTCAGGTGGTTTGGCGGATCTAACACTCCACGCCTCCTTTTTAATGTTTACATATCATAAACATATACATATAACTCATCATCATATTCATACCTACTATATATATATATATACACACACACACACACTGTTTGTTATGCTTTCTTCACACGCTCGCCATTAATCACACAAATGCATGTCTTCACGGCAATCCGTGACTGATCTCTTTGTCACATCTCTGGATTCTCTCGCCTGCACAAAATAATTACGCATCGGTGAGCGTTACTAGTGCGTCACCTTCATTCATTGCTCTATTAAAATCCGAATAATTACCGCTCAACAGCTCCTCGCGTCATTCATTTCCACTGCTTATCGATATCAAAGATTCTTATTCACGAGGAGATAATCGTGTTGCTAGAATGGGGAATTGCCAGGCGGCGGAGGCGGCGACGGTGGTGATTCAACACCCCGGCGGAAGCAAGGTGGAGAGGATTTATTGGTCGGTGAGTGCGAATGAGGTCATGAGTTCGAATCCTGGCCACTACGTCGCGATGGTAATAGCCTCGCCAGCGGCGAGGACGGAGAACGGATCGCAAGTGAAGCAGCTCAAGCTTCTACGGCCGGACGATACTTTGATCCTTGGACGAGTTTATCGACTCATCCGCTTCGAAGGTATATTTGTATCTGTCCGATTCAATTTCTATACTTATGTATTTGATGTGTACGTAATTACTTTTCATGGATGGAGACTATCTGATGTAGACGATTATAAACCCCATATTCCTCTTTTTGTAGTGAGACGCCTTTTACGGATAAACTTGTGAGACGGACAAATTGGATTTGATTTTTCATTTGCAAATGCAGATGTGTTGAAAGAATTTGCTGCCAAAAAGTGCGTGAAATTGGGGAAGTTGTTGAAGGAGAGAGGAGCTTTCAACATTGAGCCAAAGAAAAATGAGGATCGCAACTCGAATTCAAATTCAACAAATGGCGGTTCTACTAAGGTAAAAAAAAAATAAAATTCTCTCCTCCATTAGCAAATCAATTAATCGAATTTTTTTTTCATGGATATTGAATTATTTGTTTAATAATGTCAGCAATTAAATATATTTGATTTTAGCGGGTCTTATGTTCTAAGCAACAGTGAAATTATTTAGCAATAAATAAATAATACTGGAATTAGGCATCTACTTTCCTTGTCAAGCCTATGCATAGAAGAATCTTTTTCGGAATCAGAAAGATTTGTAAAGCATGTAATTTCATCATTCTTGAATGTCCTTTCAACTTTGATATTGGAATGATCTTCCCTCTTCCCATGTATATATTCACGAGGGGCAAATGAGGGAAAACAGTTCTACACATCGGGTTTTGGGTTCTATTTGTGCACTTTGTGGTTGTGGTTAATCCACCTAACTTATTTTGTTTTTTTTACTTAAAAAACTAATGATGTGGATTAATCACATCCACAAGGTCTATACATCGGGTTTTGGGCTTCACCTGTGCACTTTGTGGTTGTGATTAATCCACATTACTTATTTTATTTTTTCGACTTAAAAAACAAATGATGTGAATTAATCACATCCATAAAGTGCACAAGTGGGTCTAAAACTCGATTTATACAAGAATTTTCCGCCAATGAATGGTGGAGATTAGTTACTCGGGATATGAGGTCACATAAGTCAACAAGTACCATCCATAATTCACATGTGATTCTGAAAAATAAAAAAGGAAAGATATTTATACTTCAGAAAATTATTCCAATTGCTTCACCCTTTTAAATCAATGAAAAACATAAAGAAATACTATTCCATATGATATATCCTAAAATTACGTATATGTTTGTACACTTTTTCCTTTTCTCTTTTGTGATGCAGTCCGTTACATTATATCATGGGTATCAAATCTTCAACAATAATAATATCATCAATTAATCTTATACCAGGAATAATATATAATACTTGTATATTATTCCGAATATAACACATGGTGGTGGTATTATTTCTGGCAATCATAATTCATAATACTAAGTCACATGGCTTTCAAAACCCAAATTAAATGTGTGTTCCAACCTAGAGCATGCCCTGGAAAGGCGTTTACCAGAATATTATGTTGGTTGTTGAACTCAAAACTAGAGCATAATTTTCATGATTTCAGAACACCTAAAAATCAATCTTTTTAAGTTTTAAGAAATTATTAGTACGAAAAGTTGGTGACAACTGATAACAACATACAAAAGAGTATCATGGGAGTACATCGCATTAACGAACTTATTTCCTTAGTAAATAAACTACAATGATATGTCACCAACCAACAACCAAATAGAATAGAATTCAGAAATCCTCATTCCCGGATCATTACTAATATTTTAATATTCTCTATTGCCCTCTACTTTACAGTATTACAATTTAAGTACGTAGGAATCTCTCTAATTTCTTGGGAAGAAAAATCAATTAAATAATTAGATAACATCTTAAGATATTTTTTAAAAACTTAGGATAATCAATGATTCTTAACCAACTCATACTATAGTTTTTTAGAATCTCCTCCATGATTTTGTCAATGAAGTTCACACCACAGATCCTGTAAAAGAAAAGAGAGTTAGAAGGCGCGTCCAGAGTTTTCCCAGCATTGGTTGTCCGACACTCGAGTCAGAAAATCATCGATGAAATTCGAATATAATGAATACATTTGTTGAACTCAGCCCAATAAACATCTTTTACTTGGTTTAATTTACAATCGGCTTCTTTAACTTCATCTTTATTTTATGGATACATCTCTGCAAATTTCACTATATGATCTTCTCTCTTCACCCTTTTACAGACGGTGCACCGCCTCGGGAGCAGCAGTAGAGGCATGGGAAGGCATTCTGGTGGTGGAGGTCCGTGGAGACCAGCTTTACAGAGTATCGCAGAGCTTGGAACTTGAACACGCTATATCTCATCTCACATCGCTTTCTCATTTCCTCCTCTCTCTCGTCTCATATAGACTCACTCCCAATAATAAACCAACCAGATTGAAATTGAATGAATCCTTGAGTTAGTAGAACATCATTATTCCATGTTTTTAATTTCGGTATCTGCTGTTGATGTCATGTCGGGTTTAGAAATGTTAGAAGTGGATTAGGATCAACGTTTTCATCAAAAGGTGTAATTAGCTTTGTTCTTAAACGTGTAATCGACTTGCCTTTAACTCAAAATTTTCATTTCTGCTTCATGCCGTGTGCCTGTCCCTGCTCCTTGGTTTTTTCTTCTGCTTTATGTATTTGGTATCCAGTATCCACACACACACCGAGTCCTCCATTGGAGCCGGTGTATCAAATAACATGTAGAGACAAGTTAATAAAAAATATTTAAATCACTTGCATCCAACTGTATTGATGGATTGACTCCAATCAGTGTCTTAATTTTTGGTCAAAACCTCGAAATTTCGCTCCCAAAATTTCGTGTTTCGGGGGCTCCAAAACGAAATCTTACATTCGATCCAATTTTGCAGAATATCTACCGAAATTTCGATCGAAATTCAAAAATTTTCGAAATTTAAAATATTTTTGTCAAATATCCATCTAAATTTCTGCCGGAACCTGAAACTTTCACCGAAACCGAAATTTAATTTTTTTTATATATTTTTCTTATATTTAAACTAATATTATATAATTAGAAAATTATATTTAAAGTTGGTCCACAAGGACCTCACCTAAGGACGGAGCCAGGAATTCTGATGTGGGGGGGGGGGGCGAGATTTTTGTGAGTTTCATTTACCCAGTAGTGAAGAATTGTATGGCCCCCCGCGGTACGATACGTTATATGTATGCGAAAAAATTGAGGATTAGGTTTAGTAAGAATACTTTTGGAGGGGAAAGTTAAAGGAAAAAATTTAAAGTCATAACTCCTAACTCAAATTTATTGGATTATTGTGAATGATGGATATATACAAAAGTGAAATTACAATTTAGCTTGATAGTTAGATATATTGGTCGTATATAGTTGTCGTCCATTTGAGTTTAAAAGTGAGCTAACTATTTTACAAATTACCATATATATAGGTTATTCTTTAGTTTATTAGGTATGTAAATTAAATTTACAATTTTTTAGGGGGGGGGGGGGGCGAAATCAAATTTTTCAAATTTTTGACATGTGCAAATTGAATAAAATAAAAATTGTTCTTATTTATTATAAAATGCAACAATGTGATTAATAATTTATCATTTCTAGAGCTAGCCTGGGAAACTCCATTTGTTCTTATTCACTAATCAATAATAGTATTATAATATCATAGAAAAATAACTTCAATTTCACGACTACTCGTTTATATGATGTTTGGTTAAATCAATTGATAGAAAGGTTATTTTTGTCATTTTCGAGGGGGGCAAAATTACAAATGTTAATGTTATACGTAAAAGTGAAAATTAAAATTTTGAGGGGGGCGTTGGCACCCACCAGCCCCCCCCCCTCCCCCCCCTACCAATCAGCAAGCACTTACCCCCAGCCACACATAAATAGAGGTAAGACAGATACTAGTGATAGAAATTTTGATCCTCCTAGAAACTCGATGTGTTATTGAGTAGTGACTTTTATTTAAATCTTAATACACTTTATTTTAATGAAGTTTTCATAAGATTTAGTTATATACTATCAAATTATATTTATTTCATACTTTTCGCAACAATTTTTAGTCGTATTTTTAACAAATTCATTACCCATATATTATATATATATATATAATATTATTGATGTAAAAGATGTATAAGTATGATAATTAAAGTTACTCAAAATTTTATTGTAAATTTTCAAATATTTTAATAAATTTTCATGATTTTTTTTAAAATTAAAACCGAAATTTTGAATACCCTTGAAATTTCTATCGAAATTTTCTTAAATTTACTACATTGATATTTACCTTGAAATCAAAATTTAAGACCTTGGCTTCAATGAATCCGATCCATATTAGATTTTTCCATATGGTAGTAACTCCTTTATTTTTCTTCTATTTGTTTTCTTTTTTAAGTCCAGATTTTTAATTCTAATTTAGTATTCCATTTCGTATTTTAAATTAGTGTTTTCTCATATTTGATTTCTTATATGTATGGCTTTTTTAAGATTATTATATGCATGCCACTTGCATAATTTTTTGCTAAAAGCTATTTTGATATTTAGATTTTGGAAAGTATTTGCAAAATAAAAATAAAGCTGAGAAATACTATGATTTGATCGAACTAAATGTTCTCCATATTGAAGTCCAAATTCTGAACATAAGTTAGATGTAGGTAATATGAATTTATGTGAAATTTCAATGAAATATTTACATTAAATGAAATACATTATGAATTGCAATTTTAAAATAATTGTTCCTTTTTGTTTTTTATGAGAGAAAAAAAAAGGAAGGGAAAGAAACAAAATGAAGAGAGGGTAAGGGGAAAAATAAAAAAGGGTGGAAATTTTTTTTTGATTTAAAAAAAGAAAAAGAAAAGGTACTTCATAAATATAACATTATACTCTATTTTCTATGGCTGACTAGTCAATTTTTCACGGAATATCTACAAAAGTTCATTTTGAAGAAGTGCATTTTCTTCCTGTAATTTTATTACAAGTCAAATATATATTCATCAATCATTTTACATTTCTAGAATCACTTATTTGACATATTCATTTTTGAAGAATTTTATTCTATAAATGAGTTTATTCTTCATAAGTGGATCCCAACGCTTTCTTGATATATTAGTATGTAGATCTGTTAAATATACTCAGTACCAGTAGATATCAAACCAAGATTAATATATACTCATACTTTGTATATACTTTTGGTTAATGAATATACATGTATTCAAACTAGCTACTAGTAGGGGTGTAAACGAGTCGAGCTGAATGAGTTATTGTTCAAACTTATTTGAATTACAATCGAACTTCAAAATTTGTAATTGAGCTTCTTTAATTGTTAATCGAGTCGAGCTCACACAAGCTTTAATCGAGCCGAACACTATTCAAACTCGAGTAGTTTGACTTTTTTATGCATGTCTTTATCAATTTTTACTAATGGAGCTTGTCAAACACAAAAAAGTTGTTCAAATTTGGCTTAATATTTTGACGAACCGGGCTCAAACGAGCTTTTAGCAACTGAGCTCGAATCGAGTATTGAATAGGTTGGTTCGTCTTTCAGCCCTAACTACTAAGTACAAGCAATATTTTCTTTTATGTATCTATCTATACTCCTATTTTATTATATATTTGAAGGGGGTGTTTGACTCCATTTTTACCCAATTGAACTCAAATTCTAATATTCTAGAATTTTGAGTTTTTTAATTGTCTTTAAAAAATTTCATTGGTTGGTTATTTCAATTGCAATTATTTTTTTCTAAAAAGATTCCCATTGATTTTCACTCATCTCTCTCTAAACCCTAATCTTCTTTTTCTTATATATTCCTCTGTCGTCGATGGCTTGGTGAAGCAGTCGTCTTCTTCACCATTGTTACCACCATTGTCGGCGGGTTGGGTTGGGGCACCCTTCTTCAACTTGTATATCACATCTTCAAATCTGACCGGACGGCTATGGATTTAAAGAGACAGAGACAGATCTGACGATATGAAGACGAATGATGCATAAGTTTTTATATAGCGTTTTAGATTTTTTGCTTAGTATTTTACTTGCTCTTTCGTATGAGAGTTTGTTTTCTGTTTTGAATGAGAGTTTTATCTCTCCTTAAATAGGAGTTGTACAAGAATTTTCTTGTGTTCGGTTGTAAGTTCTTAAAATTTATTATCTTCAAGAACTTAATAGTTAGTGTTTCAGATGTTCTTACTACATCGTTTGAGTCAATATGAATTGTATTGTTCCAAGCGTTATAAACTTTCGATTGAATGATATATAAGACCGATTTTTCTTCAAAAAAATTCAAATTGGTAACTCCCTTTTTCAATTTGGCCGTTACTCTCTCCACTTTTTTCTATGCATTTTCATTTTAGGTTTATTTGATCTCTCGTCATACCAATAGAAAATATTGGTGGGGAACATGTTCTATTAATATATTCATCTATATGCAAAAAATTCAAGCAAAAGGTACGTATTTAGCGATTTGTTTTAATGTTTGTTCGATTATTATTATGAAATTTGGAGTGCTATTTACAAATTTTCTTTTTGGTTCATAAAGATTAATTTTCTTTTTGTTTCTTTCCTATTATTTGGTAATTTTTCAAGGCTTTTTACATTTGTTATTAGTTTTCGTGAACTTGGTCCACAATAAATTGTATTTTTAGTTTTATCTTTCCTTTTTTTTTTACTTTTCAAGTATTTTTTTTATTATTTATTTATTTCTTTAATCGAATTTTTTGGTTATTACTTTCCATGGAGTTACTGAATACTGAACATAGTAGTTCTTTTTTTCTTTTTCTCATAATCTTTATTTTTTTCTTCTAATATTTCGCAATTTTTCTATTGAATTTTTTGATGCATTTGAATGTTAGAAGGTGAACTTTTTAGTGTTATTTAGAGGCCTTTTGGGTCTATCGATAAAATTTATTTTGGATAAAAAAAAATTCTGGTGATATTTCTTTGATTATTATATATCAAACTTGAAGGAGTCCAATTTAGAGAATTTTATTTTATTTTATTTTTATTTTTTTTTGTGGTAGAGATTTTCTTTTTGCTTCATTTTTTTTATTTTTATTTTGGAGCTTTGGTTTCTGCTCAAAAGAAACTCTCTCTTAATCTTCCAATTTCTGGAGTTAATTCCTGACTCGAAAAAGAATATCTTGATACATGTTCGTATCAATTGGTGCTTTCATCCACCGAATATGCCTCCATGCCGTGATTCTAATTCTACTTCACTTAACGACCAAATCACTACTTTACACAATAGCCTTCAAGCTTTGCAAACTCCTATTGACGCCGTGGCCGCTGCCGCAAAACGGCACGAAATCGAGAACAAAAATCGCTATGCCGAAGACACTAAACGCCATGAATCCCTGATGCACCTCCTATCCCACATATTACCACAACTGGCTGCCCCACCACCTCCCACAATCTCCACACCGGCCCAAGTGACTCAAAAACTTGATGAAGATCATGCATGGTTTGATCAAAGCTGCGCAACCATTAACACCCTCAAATCTCACGTCTCAGCCAAATTCCAGCACCAAAACTCAAAACTGTCGACAACAGTGCCACAATTTTATCAACCAATGAATCCAACTACTAACCCAAATCTTTATCCCACCAGTTCACCAACAACCGTAACAATAATCCCTCAATTTCCATATCTTAACCTAGAATCTCCACCACCTTTTGTCCCAAAACAACCTAAATTACAGCCCACCTTCCATACTCAACTTCAACTCAAAGACAACCATCAAACTACCAGAAATTCAAATAAAAAACAGACACACAAGCCGAAGATGGAAAAGGAATTTACACCGGGAGATTCACTATTTTTGAAATCGAAAGCCTACTGGCAAATGTTCATTCAAAACCGTTCTTCTCTCACACTGTCCCATCGATTTTATAAACCGTTCAAGATAATTACGCGAATCCGGAAGCTTGCTAGTGAACACCTATGGCGACCAGCAGCCGCTATTCTGCAAAATCGAATCTGGAAAAAAGGGAAAGCTATATATCCATATGTTTGGTTCGCGTACCATTTGCACCTGTCCACAACTTCCCAGATACACCCGATATTCTATGTTTCCAAGCTCCTCGAGTACAACGGCTCACCGCCGGACACAATTCCCGATCTGCCCGCCTCTGCTGTTGAAGAAATTGAACCTCACATGTCAGAAGGAATTCTTGATTTTCAGGACATTTATCGGGAAGGAAGAAAAGTTACTCAGGGATTAGTAAAGTGGAAAAATGGAGGCCTTCTTCTTTTTGGTTCATATTGATTAGCTTTCCATTTTTTTCCCTATCTTTTGATAATTTTTCAAGTTCTTTCAGTTATGAATAATTCATTAAGTGGATGTATATATAACTCTAATACATAATTTAGTTTTAGTGAATTCACCTACAACTCCAATATCTCATTTAGTGGATTCACCTACAATTCCATTACCTCATTTTGTAATCAATATTTGATCTTGTTTTATGCCTATAAATAGGCTTTGCCATTGTATTGAGAGATACACCAAAATCAAAGAAAAAATTCTCTTCTTAATTCTCTAGTCTCTCTACTTTAGAATATTTGTATATATTTCATAATATTTGGGGTTATTTCATAACACGTTATCAGCACGATCCGTCTCAAGTTGTTGGCGTTTCAATCCAAGGAATTTTGATAGCGAGTTGGTGGAATTCTTAGCATGAAAAAAAATTACATGGAAGCTCATTTAGAGGTCACCAGCAGCCAGATGTATTGAATCACAAAAGGTGAACAGTTTCATTTACCTTGATACAATTAAAGAACAAGAAATATAGAAAACATTAAACACTAAAGCCCAAGTAAATAGATAAAATCTCATCAATAACAACATCACAGTAATATGTTGCAGCAGAAAACAACGCCAGAATTATCACCATGCAAAATAATATAGCTAATAGTATAGTATAAGAAAACTATAATAAAGAAAATAAAATATGTTATCAATATAGCTAATATGAACAGTAGTTGTGAATTTCAGTGTGGTTTTTATTAAACCTATGATTATCATTAGCTACTGTAATGCTTCATGGTTTGTTTAGCTATTGGTATTTTGTATGGATTAATATAATGTTGTAAATATTTTATGAAATTCATTGATTGATCTCTAAACTGTTCTTATACTCTGATGAGAAATCACATTTAAATTTGTGGCTCTTGATATTACGAGGAAAAATTATTCCTCTTGGGTGTTAGATGTTGAAATTCATCTTGATGCAAATAACTATACTCCATTCCCTGAAGTGAATGTGTTGAGCAATATATAATTATTTTAATCATGAGTCCCGTCCAACTAGTTCTGCTACATTCCCTGAAGTGAAAGTAGCAGCACATAACTATTTTAATCATTAAAGAAATCATGGACGTGGACGTGGTCGTGGATATGGTTATGGAAATCGTGGTGGTTATTAAAAAAATACATCTTTCCACCAGAAGTGGAAAAATAATGAAGAGAAACATGAAAGTGGCCAAAATAGCAGATTTGTGAAAAATTTATGCTATCGTTGTGGTAGTAAAGGTCATTGGTCATGTACCTGTCGTACACCAAAGCATCTTGTTGACCTTTACCAAGAATCGCTAAAAAGTAAAGGAAAGAAAATAGAAACAAATTTTGCTTTTGAAAAAGGCGATTATGATCATGGCCGATTTTGATGACACTCATTTAGATGTTGCTGATTTTTTTGATGATCCTAATGGAAAAATTGATCACTTGATTGGAGATGGAAATGTTCAAAAATAAATTTGTTAAGTTTTAATTCTAGTAATTTATAAATAAATATTTAAGCATGTTGTTTTCTTTTTAAGAATGAATTTATTCATAAGATTATCGGTTCTTATATTAAATAATATTATTTGATATTGATTTAATTCTTTTTATGTTTCAATAAAGAATGAGTATTTACTCGATCAGCAACAACATTAATAATGAAAATATATGTCTCGCTGATAGTACAACTCACACCATCCTCAAAAATAAAAAATATTTCTCTTATTTAGTAATGCAAGAAGCCAATGTTAGTACTATATCGGGTAGTGCAAAATTAATTGAAGGCTCCGGCAGAGCTAATATATTGTTACCCGGAGGAACACAATTTTATATTGATGAAGCCTTATATTCTACTAAGTCTCAAAAAATTTTACTAAGCTTCAAAGATATCCGCCGAAATGGATATCATATTGAGACAACAAGTGATGGCAATATTGAGTATCTTTACATCACTAATACAATATCTGGTAACAAATGTATATTGGAAAAGTTGTCAGCATTGTCTTCCAATTTGTACTACACACATATATCTACTATTGAAGCACATGTTATCGTAAACCAGAAGTTTGCAAATCAAAATAAGTTTGTTGTTTGGCATGACCGGTTGGGCCATCCCGGATCAATTATGATGCGAAAGATAATTGAGAATTCATGTGGTCATCCATTGAAGAGCCAGCAGATTCTTCAATCGAATGATTTCTCATGTGCTGTTTGTTCACAAGGAAAGTTGATTATTCGACCATCAACAACAAAAATAGGAAGTGAATCTCTTACGTTTTTGGAACGTATTCAAGGTGATATTTGTGGACCAATACACCCGTCGTGTGGACCATTTAGATATTTTATGGTTTTAATTGATGCATCAACAAGGTGGTCACATGTATCTTTGCTATCAACTCGCAACCTGGCGTTTGCGAGATTGCTTGCTCAATTGATTAGACTACGAGCACATTTTTCTGATTATCCAATTAAGAAGATACGCCTTGATAATGAGGGTGAATTTACTTCCAAAACGTTCAATGACTATTGTATGTCTATTGGAATTGATGTTGAACATCCTGTAGCACATGTTCATACACAAAACGGTCTAGCAGAATCGTTTATTAAGCGTCTGCAGTTAATTGCAAGACCTTTACTTATGAGATCAAAACTTCCTATTTCTTGTTGGGGACATGCTATTTTGCATGCAGCAGCACTTATTCGCATAAGGCCAACAAGTTATCATAAATTCTCCCCATTACACTTGGTTTTTGGTCAGGAACCAAATATTTCCCATCTAAATTTTTTTGGATGTGCGGTATATGTTCCAATTGCTCCACCACAACGCACTAAGATGGGTCCTCAAAGGAAGTTGGGAATATATGTTGGATTCGAGTCTCCATCGATAATAAAGTATCTAGAGCCATTGACTGGCGATTTATTTACGGCTCGATTTGCTGATTGTCATTTTGATGAATCAGATTTCCCAACATTAGGGGGAGAAAATAAGCAGCTGGAAAAGAAAATTAGTTGGAATGAATTATCTTTATATCATCTTGATCCTCGAACAAAACAAAGTGCACTGGAAGTTCAAAAGATAATTCACTTGCAAGGTTTAGCTAACCAACTGCCAGACGCATTTACTGACCTAAAAAAAAGTGACTAAGTCACATGTACCAGCTGTTAATGCTCCAGTAAGAATTGTTGTCCCTGAAGGTCAAAGTAATGAGTCTACTGCACGCCTGAAGCGTGGTAGACCTATCGGTTCCAAAGATAGTCATTCTCGAAAAAGAAAAGGAGCTAAGAATCAAGATGGTCTAATCGAGGATAAAATAACTCCAGAAGAGTCCCCAGTCATAACTAATATTTCGGTTCCAGAAGAACCTCAGGTACCTGAAACTTGTGAAAATAATGAGATCTCAATAGATTATGTTATGAACGGGAAACGATGGAATCGAAATGAAGTCAACGTTGATGATAAATTTGCATACATGTAGCGCTAAATATGATGAATGATAATTAGGATCAAGAACCAAGGTCTGTTAATGAATGTCGACAAACAAATGATTGGCCAAAATGGAAAGACGCAATGAGGGCAAAGTTAAACTCGCTTGAACAAATGAAAACTTTTTGGACCTGTAGTCCGTACACCTGAAGATGTAAAAGTTTTTGGACCTGTAGTCCGTACACCTGACGATGTAAAAGTTTTTGGACCTGTAGTCCATACACCTGAAGATGTAAAGCCAGTAGGATACAAATGGGTATTTATGCGAAAACGAAATGAGAAAAATGAAATTGTAAGAAATAACCCCAAATATTATGAAATATATACAAATATTCTAAAGTAGAAAGACTAGAGAATTAAGAAGAGAATTCTTTCTTTGATTTTGGTGTGTCTTAACAATACAACTTCATGTCCTATTTATAGGCACAAAATAGTAGGTACAATTATTTCAAGAGTTGAGTACATAATGGAAAAGATGGATTTACAAGTAGTGGAAGAGCAATGATCACCCACTATAACATAAAGAGGAGGAAAAATGATTATCCATCATATCATGTAGTGGAGGATACATGGACATCCATATAATTATTCATAACACTCCCCCTTGGATGTCCATCACTTAATAATATGCCTCGTTAAAATCTTACTAAGAAAAACCCAATGGGACAAAAACCTAGTGAAGGAAAAAGAGTACATATCAATACGCAATCAGATGCTGCCTCATTAAAAACCTTACCAGGAAAACCCAGTGGGAAAAACCTTGGTTAAGGGAAAAAGAGTGCGGCGCGTATTATCTCCCCCTCATGACAATATCAGTCAAGATCTTTAAGTCTACGTACTCCAATATTGTAGACCAGTTTTTCAAACGTTGCTGTGGGAAGTGCCTTGGTGAACAAATCAGCAAGATTATCACTGGAACGGATTTGTTGAACATTAATATCACCATTCTTCTGAAGACCATGAGTGAAAAAGAACTTTGGTGAAATATGTTTTGTTTTATCTCCTTTAATGTACCCTTCTTTCAATTGTGTGATACATGCGGAATTATCTTCATATAAGATCGTCGGGATCATTTTTCCAGAAGATAAACCACAAGTCCCTCGAATGTGTTGAATCATGGATCTTAACCAAACACATTCTCGACTTGCCTCATGAATAGCCAAGATTTCTGCATGATTAGATTATGTGGCCGATATAGTTTGTTTCATAGATCGCCATGAAATGGCTGTGCTACCACATGTAAATAAATAGCCCGTTTGTGAACGACCATTATGAGTATCAGACATATATCCAGCATCTGCATATCCAACCAATTCGGATTTGGGTACATTTGAATAAAATAAGCCCATATCGATTGTTCCTCTAAGGTAGCGGAGTACCTGTTTAACCCCATTCCAATACCTTCGTGTAGGAGAAGAACTATATCTTGCTAATAGATTAACAGTGAATGCTATATCAGGTCGAGTGTGACAAGCAAGATACATTAGTGCACTGATTGCACTTAGATATGGTATTTCAGGACCAAGTAGTTCTTCATCACTTTCTCGAGGTCGAAAAGGATTTTTGTTCACATCTAGTGACCTTACGACCATCGGGGTGCTCAATGGATGTGATTTATCCATGTAGAAACGCTTTAGCACCTTTGATATATAAGCGTCTTGATACATAAAAATTCCATTCTTTAAATATTCAATTTGCAACCCTAGGTAAAATTTTGTTCTTCCAAGATCTTTCATCTCAAATTCTTTCTTCAAGCAATTAACAGTTTTTGAAATCTTTTCAGGAGTTCCAACGATATTTAAATCGTCAACATAAACTGTAATTATAACAAACTCATTTCCAGATCTTTTCATGAAAATACAAGGACAAATTTGATCATTCTTATATCCTTCCTTCAACAAATATTCACTGAGACGATTATACCACATTCGTCCAGATTGTTTCAGTCCATACAATGACTTACTTAATTTAATTGAATAATGTTCTCGAGAACTTGATTTATATGCTTCAGGCATATTAAATCCTTCAGGGATTTTCATATATATATATATATATATATATATCATTATCAAACGAGCCATACAAATAGGCTGTAATAACATCCATTAGACGCAAATCAAGTTTTTCATGCACTGCCAGACTTATTATATAACGAAAAGTAGTTGCATCCACCACAGGAGAATAAGTCTCCTCATAATCTATGCCAGGTCGTTGCGAAAACCCTTGGGCAACAAGACGTGCCTTATATCTTACAATTTCATTTTTCTCATTTCGTTTTCGCACAAATACCCATTTGTATCCTACTGGCTTTACATCTTCAGGTGTACGGACTACAGGTCCAAAACTTTTACATCTTCAGGTGTACGGACTACAGGTCCAAAAACTTTTCGTTTGTTCAAGCGAGTTTAACTCTGCCCTCATTGCGTCTTTTCATTTTGGCCAATCATTTCTTTGTCGACATTCATTAACAGACTTTGGTTCTTGATCCTCATTATCATTCATCATATTTAACGCTACATTATATGCAAATTTATCATCAACGTTGACTTCATTTCGATTCCATCGTTTCCCGTTCATAACATAATCGATTGAGATCTCATTATTTTCACAATTTTCAGGTACCTGAGGTTCTTCTGGAACCGAAATATTAGTTATGACTGGGGACTCTTCTGGAGTTATTTTATCCTCGATTAGACCATCTTAATTCCTAGCTCCTTTTCTTTTTCGAGGATGACTATCTTTGGAACCGATAGGTCTACCACGCTTCAGGCGTGCAGTAGACTCATTACTTTGACCTTCAGGGACAACAATTCTTACTGGAGCATTAACAGTTGGTACATGTGACTTAGTCACTTTTTTTAGGTCAGTAAATGCGTCTGGCAGTTGGTTAGCTAAACCTTGCAAGTGAATTATCTTTTGAACTTCCAGTTCACTTTGTTTTGTTCGAGGATCAAGATGAGATAAAGATAATTCATTCCAACTAATTTTCTTTTCCAGCTGCTTATTTTCTCCCCCTAATGTTGAGAAATCTGATTCATCAAAATGACAATCAGCAAATCGAGTCGTAAATAAATCTCCAGTCAATGGCTCTAGATACTTTATTATCGATGGAGACTCGAATCCAACATATATTCCCAATTTCCTTTGAGGACCCATCTTAGTGCGTTGTGGTGGAGCAATTGGAACATACACCGCACATCCAAAAATTCTTAGATGGGAAATATTTGGTTCCTGACCAAAAACCAAGTGTAATGGGGAAAACTTATGATAACTTGTTGGCCTTATGCGAATAAGTGCTGCTGCATGCAAAATAGCATGTCCCCAACAAGAAATAGGAAGTTTTGATCTCATAAGTAAAGGTCTTGCAATTAACTGCAGACGCTTAATAAACGATTCTGCTAGACCGTTTTGTGTATGAACATGTGCTACAGGATGTTCAACATCAATTCCAATAGACATACAATAGTCATTGAACGTTTTGGAAGTAAATTCACCCGCATTATCAAGGCGTATCTTCTTAATTGGATAATCAGAAAAATGTGCTCTTAGTCTTATCATTTGAGCAAGCAATCTCGCAAACGCCAGGTTGCGAGTTGATAACAAAGATACATGTGACCATCTTGTTGATGCATCAATGAAAACCATAAAATATCTAAATGGTCCACACGACGGGTGTATTGGTCCACAAATATCACCTTGAATACGTTCCAAAAACGTAAGAGATTCACTTCCTACTTTTGTTGTTGATGGTCGAATAATCAACTTTCCTTGTGAACAAGCAGCACATGAGAAATCATTCGATTGAAGAATCTGCTGGCTCTTCAATGGATGACCACAGGAATTCTCAATTATATTTCGCATCATAATTGATCCGGGATGGCCCAACCGGTCATGCCAAATAACAAACTTATTTTGATTTGTAAACTTCTGGTTTACGATAACATGTGTTTCAATAGTAGATATATGCGTGTAGTACAAACCGGAGGAAAATGCAGGCAATTTTTCCAATATACATTTGTTATCAGATATTGTATTAGTGATGTAAAGATACTCAATATTGCCATCATTTGTTGTCTCAATATGATATACATTTCGGCGGATAGCTTTGAAGCTTAGTAAATTTTTTTGAGATTTGGTAGAATATAATGCTTCATCAATATAAAATTGTGTTCCTCCGGGTAACAATATATTAGCTCTGCCGGAGCCTTCAATTAACTTTGTCCTACCCGATATAGTACTACATTGGCTTCTTGCATTACTAAAGAAGAGAAGTATTTTTTATTCTTGAGAATGGTGTGAGTTGTGGCACTATCAGCGAGACACATATATTCATTATTGATGTTGTTGCTGATCGAGTAAATACTCATTCTTTATTGAAACATAAAAAGAAATAAATCAATACCAAAAAATATTGTTTAATATGAGAAAGGACAATCATATGAATAAATTCATTGATTGATCTTAAAAGGAAAACAACATGCTTAAATATTTATTTATGAATTACTAGAATTAAAACTTAAAAAATTTATTTTTTTTAACACTTCCATCTCCAATCAAGTGATCAATTTTTTTTTCATTAGGATCATCAAAGAAATCAACAACATCTAAATGAGTGTCATCAAAATGGCCATAATCAGAATCGTCTTCTTCAAAAACAAAATTTGTTTCTATTTTCTTTCTTTTCCCATTCAGCGATTCTTGGTAAAGGATAACAAGATGTTTAGGCGTACGACAGGTACGTGCCCAATGACCTCTACCACCACAACGATAGCATAAATTTTCCACAGATTTGCTATTTTGGCCACCTTTATTTTTCTCGTCATCATTTTTCCACTTCTGGTGGAAAGATGTGTTCTTTGAAATATCACCACGATTTCCATGTCCACGACCACGACCACGTCCACGTCCATGATTTCTTTAATGATTAAAATAGTTATGTGCTGCTACTTTCACTTCAGGGAATGTAGCAGAACTAGTTGGACGGGACTCATGATTAAAATAATTATATATTGCTCAACACATTCACTTCAGGGAATGGAGTATAGTCATTTGCATATATGAATTTATATATTGCTCAATATATTCACTTCAGGGAATGAAGTATAGTTATTTGCATCAAGATGAATTTCAACATCTATTTTTCCTCGTAATATCAAGAGTCACAAAGTCAAGTTTTGCAAGATTCGTCATTATAACACTATCATCAAAGTATAAAATGAATAACATAACAATCATTCAACTTCTTAAAATATTTTCAACATGATAGGATTATTCAAAAGAATAATACTAATCAAATATATGCACATATACATATGTCTTCTTTCCAAACATCAAGAGAATTATTGCATATTTCTATTTTTGTTACATATTGAAATATACGTACCTTTTCTTTACCTTTTCTTCTTGCTTTGTTTTAAAAATCTTGTCTATCAATTTTCTTTACAAACTCATAATAACTCATGAAAATCTCTCTATGGATTTTATATCATACGTTGAGTACCCCATGTATACATGTATATCTTTAGCCAAATTTCAAAATGATTAACACCTTGAGACGGATCGTGCTGATAACGTGTTATGAAATAACCCCAAATATTATGAAATATATACAAATATTCTAAAGTAGAAAGACTAGAGAATTAAGAAGATAATTCTTTTTTTTTTTTTTTAATATCGTTGGAACTCCTGAAGAGATTTCAAAAACTGTTAATTGCTTAAAGAAAGAATTTGAGATGAAAGATCTTGGAAGAACAAAATTTTGCCTTGGACTACGAATTGAATATTTAAATAACGGAATTTTTGTATATCAAAACGCTTATATATCAAAGGTGCTAAAGCGTTTCTACATGGATAAATCACATCCATTGAGCACCCTGATGGTCGTAAGGTCACTAGATGTGAACAAAGATCCTTTTCGACCTCGAGAAAGTGATGAAGAACTACTTGGTCCTGAAGTACCATATCTAATTGCAATCGGTGCACTAATGTATCTTGCTTGTCATACTCGACCTGATATAGCATTCGCTGTTAATCTATTAGCAAGATATAATTCTTTTCCTACACGAAGGCATTGGAATGGGGTTAAACAGGTACTCCGCTACCTTAGAGGAACACTCGATATGGTCTTGTTTTATTCAAATGTACCCAAGTCCGAATTGGTTGGATATGCAGATGTTGGATATATGTCTGATCCTCATAATGGTCGTTCACAAACAAGCTATTTATTTACATGTGGTGGCACAGTCATTTCGTGGCGATCTATGAAACAAACTATATCGGCCACATCATCTAATCATGCAGAAATCTTGACTATTCACGAGGCAAGTCGAGAATGTGTTTAGTTAAGATCCATGATTCAACACATTCGAGGGACTTGTGGTTTATCTTCTGGAAAAATGATCCCGACGATCTTATATGAAGATAATTCCGCATGTATCGCACAATTGAAAGAAGGGTACATTAAAGGAGATAGAACAATGCATATTTCACCAAAGTTCTTTTTCACTCACGATCTTCAGAAGAATGGTGATATCAATGTTCAACAAATCCGTTCCAGAGATAATCTTGCTGATTTGTTCACCAAGGCACTTCCCACAGCAACATTTGAAAAGCTAGTCTACAATATTGGTGTGCGTAGACTTAAAGATCTTGACTGATATTGTCATGAGGGGGAGATAATACGCGCTGCACTCTTTTTCCCTTAACCAAGGTTTTTCCCACTGGGTTTTCCTGGTAAGGTTTTTAATGAGGCAGCATCTGATTGCGTATTGAAAGAATTATGTACTATTTTTCCTTCACTAGGTTTTTATCCCACATGGTTTTTCCTAATAAGGTTTTAACGAGACATATTCTTAAGTGATGGACATCCAAGGGGGAGTGTTATGAATAATTCATTAAGTGGATGTCCATATAACTCCAATACATAATTTAGTGAATTCACCTACAACTCCAATATCTCATTTAGTGGATTCACCTACAATTCCATTACCTCATTTTGTAATCAATATTTGATCTTGTTTTATGCCTATAAATAGGCTTTGCCATTGTATTGAGAGATACACCAAAATCAAAGAAAGAATTCTCTTCTTAATTCTCTAGTCTCTCTACTTTAGAATATTTGTATATATTTCATAATATTTGGGGTTATTTCATAACACTTTCATATTTGTTATTAGTTTTTGTGAACTAGGTCCTCATCAAATTTTATTTTCAGTTTTATCTTTCATTTTTTCGATGATTTTTCAATTATTTTTTTACTTTTATTTTTATTTTATTAATTTTTTTAATGTAATTTATTGGTATTACTTTTAATGGGCTTACTGAACATAGTAGTTTTTTTTTCCCTCACGATCATCATTTTTTTCCTAATATTTGCAATTCTTCCATTGAATTTTTCGATGCATTTAATATTCTGGTGACGTTCCTTTGATTATTGATTATCAAACTTGAAGGAGTGCTATTTAGATTTTCTTTTTGGTTCATATTGATTAGCTTTCTTTTTTTCTCTCTATCTTTTGGTAATTTTTCAAGTTCTTTCACATTTGTTATTAGTTTTCGTGAACTTGTCCACATCAAATTTTATTTTGAGTTTTATCTTTCATTTCTTCGGTGATTTTTCAAGTATTTTTTACTTTTATTTTTATTTTATTAATGTTTTTAATCTAATATTTTGTTATTACTTTTCATGGACTTACTGAACATAGTAGTTCTTTTTTTTCCCCTCATGATTATCATTTTTTTTCCTAATATTTTGCAATTCTTCAATTGAATTTTTCGATGCATTTTATTGTTTGAAGGTGGACTTTTTAGTGTTATTTAGAGACCTTTTGGGTCTATCAATAATTTTTATTTTAGATAAAAAAAATCTGGTGATGTTTCAAGCTTGACTTTTATCATTTTTGTCTTATTTTACTCTTTCTTCCTTTTAAATCATTAAATTATTTTGTTATTTAAAGAAATACATATTTTTTTATCCAAACTGGGTTACCCAAGTTCAGTTTCAGAATTGGAGATTGCTTCAGTCTATTCTTTCATTATAGTAGCTTTACAAAGCGCCTCACTACAAGAGAATAAAATTTTGTTATGTGAGCTACATTAGGCCCAAAAGTTAGTATTCAAGTTTATACATTACACATCAATTTTTATATTCTCATCTCTATAAAATAGTTTTATTATATGTTTATGTGAATTTCCCCCTTTTTTTTTTTGGTTTAGGTACTGTAATTGTTTGATTAGCTTAATCATCACATTAATGATATTGCTTCATTTCTATAGATCTCATAATCTTAATGCATTTTGATTTCAGTGCATGTTTTCTATAATTATTAATATTGTCAATTTATGCTTATTTTCAATATTAGTCTTTATCTTCGTGTTTGAATAGTTTTATTTTTTGAAGTGAACTTTTTAGTGTTAGAGAATTTTTTTGGGTCGATCGATTAATTTTGTTTTGGATAAAAAGTTTTCTTTTTATTTTCAAGCTTGACTGTTATTTTATTTTTTGTCGTAGTTTACTCTTTGTTCCTTTTGAATTGTTAAATTGTTTGTTTGTTTATATACATATGTATATACAGGGACGGATCCAGGAATGAAACGTCGGGGGGGCCGAATTACTACTGATATTATTTTTTTGACAAAACTTGTAAATAAATATTCAATTTTGTTTTTAGTTTTAATAGATTAGTAAAATTACAATAATCACATTTAAAATTTTGACTTTTAATAAAAACATAAAATAGTTGAAAATATACAAGTAATTCTTGAAAAAGTCTATTGAAATTGTATAAGGCGTTCTTTTATCAAATATAATATTAATTTATAATCGACTACGTATCAAGTTGACTATGATTAAATAAGAAAATACATATAAAAATATATACTAAAAAAAGATAATGACTTTGCCCATTTTATTTCTAGATACAAGCAATTAGTTGTAAAAAAAATAAAGTTTTGCTCTTTACAACTCAAAGTATAATTAAGCAATTCAAGAAAATAACATTGAACCAAAGAAATAAAAGATAATTCGACCACAAAATTTCAATAATTATAATGCTAATTTTTCAAAATAAATAAATATAAAATAACAACCATTAAAACTAATAGAATCACTTTATATTACCTTGTCGTGAATAAATCCAAAATAATTGAATGATGCCGATAGACTTTTTTTGCCTTTAGATTTGTAGATGTTGTACTTTTTCTTCTAAAACATGCTTCTTAAACCTTTTAAGTAAAAATAATTGTTAATTATAATTTTAATCCTAACAAGTATATGAGAGAAATTTTAAAAATGAATAGTGGAGCTGTTAATAATTTCACTACATCTTTTCATTTTCTTACTTTTTTTTTTCAAAACAAGTATTTTTTTTAATTGAAAATAAATATCTAATTTGAAGGAAAATAAGACTTCCCTTTTTAATTAAAATAGTTAAAATAATAGATATCTAATCTAAACAAATAAAAAGAAAAAGGAAGGGGAGTTATATTAGTTTTGAACTCCAGACCTCGGATGGTTGAGCAACTTATGAGGCCTAGCTCTGCGAACTACACCATTGCTTCTGTTTGAACAATTCTAAGGACCTTACTTTATATTTTCTTGGAGGGGCCAAAACATAAACATATATATATATCCGATATTAAAAATTTGAAGTCTCGGCCCCGGCCCCCCCTGAATCCATCCCTATATATATATATATATAGTCATTTGAGTTATCCACAGTTCAATTCTAAAATGGTAGATTTCATAATTAGTTTCATTCTCTCATATTATGGAAAAACATGCCAAACGTCGTAGTGTTATATGGGGAACATTATGTAACCAAAAAATAAAATATAGGAATAAGAAAAATCTGTCAATTAAATTAAATAAATTGTCTTAAGATAACAATGTTGATATGAAGCAATTTGTTGGTCATAAAAGTGAAATTTAGCAACCCTCCTATTTAGCTCTAAATTTGAAAAAAATATTATATAATTTTAAATTCCGCGCATAACACAGGGATAATGCTAGCATGCTAATATCTACTAGTTTTGAAATACATATTACAAATATCCATGTCATAAAAATCGTATTTTTATTTTTAGTATAGAAAGCAAATGTAAAGTATCTCAATTATTTATAAGAATACAGGCAGTAACTCATTCAATTTTTTTGCATTTTTACACTTTTTATATAAATTTTTTTCTTTTACACTTTTTTATCTGAATTACACGGATTTTATAGAATTTATATTTTAGCATTTCTAACCGAATATTCCATCACACACATCATATGTGTCCCTTTTAAGGGTAAAGACGACATTTTATCAGTTGAAAATGACATTTTGTTGTGATTTTACTATTTTGAATTGTACTGTTAAAAATGTCATTTCAATTTAAAAGGGTAAAAATAGTAAACCACTAAGGCTATAAAATATAATTTTTAACCCTTAAAAGGATCACATACAGTGTATGTAATGGAATCCCAGCTAATATTTCATCGAAAAACTTCTAAAAATATAAAATTTTGTATAAAACTGTGTAGTTCAAATAAGTTAATTGAAAAAGAAAACAATTTATTAAAAATTGTAAAAACAGGAAAAGTTTAGATGGGTTATTTCTTTGCCCTTTTACTTATAAATGTTTAAATGCACTGACAAAGTGAAATAGAAGATGAAACACAATTTTAAATTAAAAAAACTGATAGATGAGAAAAATTTCTCGCGGCCTCTTTTTCTCTCTAAAAAAACCTAACTATATTTTTTACTCTTCTTCTCCGCCAATGATGGCTTGGTGAAGCAGTCGCCTCCATCACCAATGTTTCCACCAATTTTGTCGACGCGTTGGGTTTGAGTACCCTCCTTCAAGTTTGTATCCATGCTTCAAATGTGACTAGACGAAGATGGATCTACGAGACAACGATGGATTCGACAAATGATAATGAGATATGCATTAGATTTTATATAGTTTTTAGTTTAGTATTTTGTTTTATCTCTCAAGTGAGAGAGTTTTCTTCTCTCTTTCGAATGAGAGTTTCCTCTCTTTTCTGATTTTTCGCACAAGAGTTTTCTTGTGCACGTTTGTTATTCTTTAAAATTTGTTATATTGGAGAATATTGATATTTGGTGCTTTATTTGTTCTTAATCACATCGTTAGATACAATCTAAGTTGTATCGTTCTTGACGTTGTAATTTTTTTATTGAATAAAATAAAATAATCGCTTTTTTTTCAAATACAAATCCAAAGTGGTTTTTTAGGAAAGTTATATGATTTAGGATGAGTTTCATCAGCATGACAAAAGTTTGAATTTTATTAGATATGGTCATTTGTCACAAAATAATAATAAACCAGACTATGCAAGGAAATATTAAAAACATTTAAGTTGCTTTTGTAATTAAAATATAATTTTTGACTTTTTAATTGAGGGTCATCGAGATCGGGTGATATTTAGTGGCTTTCGGGATTCCAACTCCTAAGTGATCTTCACCCCACATGTATAAATATTTGGGATAATTGCATCAACCTCCCTTAAACTATGGACAATTGACATTCACACCCCACTTTTGGAATATTGACATGGACCTCCTTTCTTTCATCTTTTCAATTAAATTTACTAGATAAAGACTAAAATGTCTTTTATTGTTGAGCTAAAAATGTTGAATTATACTTAATAATCTGTTGCATTTTGTTTTCAAAGTATCATTAAATGACATTGCAATAAAATAATAATAAAAAATCATCCAAGATTAAAAAATTCTAGAAATATATCTTTGAAACTCTAAAACCATGAATTAATAAATAAAAAAACATCGGATACTTTTGTTCTTTAATTGAAATTTTTACAAATGTACAATGAAAAATTAATTTATGACAATTGCTTAAATAAACTACAAATTAATGAAAAATTAGAAGTCAAAAAGTAGCAAAGCAGTTATTTATATATATATATATATATATATATATTAATGAATTTCACTTAAATGGATGAAAAGGAAAACGCAATGCATCACCATAAATATAATATGAAATTGTACTAAATTCAATATTAAAAAAATATAAAAAAAGTACTTAACAAATTGATTTAGTATTGCCATAGAAATAAAAAGATTGATGTAACAAATAAAAATATTACAATTAAGACGAAAAATATTTGTCCATGATAAACTATTTATGAAATTAGGAAATATTATTTTTAAATATACAATTTAAGGACTAGAGATTTTAGAGATATTTCTTAAAAAAAATTCATTTTGAATGTTTTATCACTTGGTTTTATAACAAGTAATTTTATAATATTTTGACAATTTTTCATTTAATTAGACCTTTTTGGCAAAATGTGGGGGTGTTATAGTCTTTAGATTGTAAAATTTAGGAAAAAGTTGAAGGGCAGGAGGTCTTTGCCAAATATATCAAATGAAAGGATGTGGATGCCAAATGCCCATAATTCGGAGGAGGTCAATGCAATTTTCCCAAAAATATTTATACATGTAGGTGGTCAACTATCACATATACATGTGATGAGGGAGATCATCCCGAGAATTGAATTTAGAAAAAAGTTGAAGGAAGAAAGGTCCTTGCCAATATATCAAACTATCAAACGTGAAAGGATGTGAATGCCAAATGATCATAATTCGGGGGAGGTCAATGCAATTTTTCCATAAACACCAATACATGCAGGGGATTCACTATCACATGTGATGATGAAGATCATCCCGAGAATTGAACTCTCAAAAGCCACTAAGTATCAGCCATCGAGACCTTAGAAGACATTAGAGAGAATAAAGTGTAACTAATATAATAAAGAAATGGGATAATTGCAAAAAAAAATTCTGTGTTATTTTGAAAGTGCTAAAAACTCACCTGTATTAATGAAATAGGAGAAAAACCTCCTGTGAAATGGTAAAACTTTGGAAAAAACCCCCATTCCGTCAAACTTAATGGAGTGTGAGATGCACGCGCCTGGTATGAGAGTTGGAAAGTTTTTATTATGATTTTCACATGTTAAAAGTCCATTATACCCCTCAAATTTTGATTAAACTACAAATTTTAGTCTTTATATATATATAAAAAAAGGCTATTAACTTAAATTTAATTAAGTTTGTAGTGGGCCCATTTAGTTTCCTTTTTTTTTTTGTTAACTTCTTCTTCTTCATCTTACTTTTCCACCATAACCACTGCCGACCACCCGCAAACAACCGGCGACGCCGACCCACCACCGGTGCCGTCACCAACAACACCTCGCGCAACCACCATTCGCATAGTAGGAACCGTCGTTCGAAACCACCGCCGATCCACCAGTTCGCACAGTCACACAGCCACCGCCACTCTTCGCGTTGTACAAGCCACAACCATTGTCGCCACTAGAGCTCACTTAGGAGGCCACCATATCTGTCCCATCCGTCAAAATCACCCAACGAGACCACCACCACCAAAGTTTTTTTTTCAGATGTCAATTTCAAACTGTGAAATTTCAGTTGTCAAATTTTTGGATTTCAGATTTCATTCCAAAATCTCAGATTTCAATTTTAGATTTTGTATGATTCAGATTCGCGGTGGCGGTAATTTGAGATTTGTGATGAATATGGTAATTTGAGAGACCCATATATGGTATTGAAGAAGAAGAAGAACCCCAGTATTTGGGGGTTTGAAATTTTTTTTTCTTTTTTTTAATTGTCTCAAGGGTATAATGGACATTTTTAAAAAAACTAACGGCGTTAAGACCTATTTAACTGCGGGGGAGCGGGAGAGAGTGTGCAATGTTTTACCATTTCACAGGGGGATTTTCTCCTATTTCATTAACACGATTTTTTATTACTTTCAAAATAACACATTTTTTTTTTTGCAATTATCCCTAAAGAAATAAAAACTTAGAAGAACTTTCCGGCCGCAAATTCACAAATTTACTCATAACAGCCCTAAGAAATTCTCTACAAGAACATAAAACACCTTCCCTAATTTTCAAATTTCATTTTTTTAACCAACTCGGCCCTCTACTGGTTCCGGCCATAATCCCGGTAGCAATGGCGACTGTAGCTCTATCAGCTCTCATTTTATGGTTTCTTCTCCTATCATCTTCTCTATTTCCCACCGTTATCTCCACTTCTGAATTCTCCTTAGGTGAAGCTCTCTCGATAATTAGGGTTCTTATTATTTCAATTTCAAGATTTCTTTTTTCCCTCATGTTTTCTGTTAGAAACATTTTGCGTTGTTACGGTGCGATTTCCAGGCTGTGACGTGGACATATTCGTTTGTAAGCACGCAGTTTTTGGAGAAAATGAAATGTTGCTAGTTCGCATTGTGAAAATTTAAGTACTCTGTTTGTGGTGTGTGTGTTTGGTTTTAGCTTCTAGGGTTTTGTTTGGTATGAATATTGTGTATATCTCGTTCTGCAAGTTGTTTTGAATTGTTTTCCTTTTGATGTTTTGGTGTGTTTATTTATTAGCGGGAATTTTTGACTACTCGAGAATTTGAATTCTCGTGATTGGCTCTTGAAAATTCGAATTCATCACCGTTTGAAACTATGCCCTAAATTTTGAGATACTAAATGATTATGAGACTGAGAGATTAAAAAGTCCACCAAAATTCAGCAAATGAATACATTCTACAATTCCTCGGAATTCGCGAATACCAACCTCAATTTGCCAAATGAATGGAACATTAAAGAGCTACAATAGATGGAAAGACGCAAAATCCAAGTAGCTTTGAATATGCGAACTTGAAGTTTATTGTTCTGTGGGCTATAGGTGCATTTGCTGTTCTTGGAAATGATTTACCAAGCAGTGCATAGACATGCACAAATAACAATCTTTCGTTCTCTTAGCTTACCTCTTTGATTTTGCAGTCGTTTCTGGCCCTACTACTTTGCAGCTATCCCCAAGCTTGATAGTAGAAAAATCTCCAGGTTTGAAGCCTGGAACTAAAGTAAAATGTGAGAGAGTTCAGATTCATGGTTTGCCAAGGATTAAACATTTGAAAAAGTTCGCCAATTCGGTGAAGGTAAAAGTTTCATTTGCAAACCCATCTGGTCGTCCACCAAATGTTGAGATCTGTTTCCACAGGTGAGTTGATGTACATCAGACTATAAATCATACAACTCATGGTAAATGAAAATGCTTAGTATAATTATTTCATTGTTTTACCTTTATCATTTTGCGATCTATTGTCCATTTATACTTGGCAATTGATAGATAGCTAAAAGTCTGCTCTCTTTGTTAAGCATGCTACTAGTATGTCCTAAAGGTTGTTTCGATTTAATTGTATCTTTCGATGGCTTCTCCGATAATAAGAACGTTGATTCTCCTCTTCTATAGTTACTAAGACCTGGATGTATTTCCAAGTTAATTGACGGAATATCATAGTTGAATTCTTTGATGTGGTGATTGAGATTTGCTAATATCTCATAACTTTGTTGTAGAGAAGCTTGTTTTGAAGTAAATTGTTGAAGTCATACTCTAATTGTGTTATCTTATCTTATTTTTGCCACATATTCTATATGTTATATGCTGATGTGTACATGTCTGAACACATGCATGTGTATAAACACATATTTACTGCCACATTACAACTCCGCAGAAATGCATCTATTGGGATAGGGATGTGCCCTCAAGGCCAGTGGGAAAGGCTTACCACGGGATTATGGGTCAAATCAATGTCTCCATTTGATCACAAACTATTAGACATAAGGATGGCGGCATCTTATTCAGAAAGTCTCCAGGTGTCTCTTGACGAAGGTATGTTCTCCATGATCACTTCTTCTTTGTTGTTGTTGCCACCACCTTCTCAGTCTTTTTATTTTCTTTTATTCTTCTATGGTCAATATGTCAACATAATTTTCTGATTCTTTCTTGTTACCTTGGATAATTTGTCATTATGCAGAATTCTTTTTGTACCGGATATTGTTCCTGGTTCTGGGAGTAGTGTTGATGAGTCTGGCTTCCTGGCTGAGCAATTCTCTAGTTTTCTACTACAGTAGTGCAATGGCCGTAGGGGTTTTTCTTGTGATACTAATGGTCCTTTTCCAGGTAGGTACATAAATTTTAGCCTTCCATGTTTTGTTTTTCTTTGAAACAATAAGTCTCATTATTCATCTTTATTCTTTACTAATGAATGATATAAAAGCATATAGCCTATGGTTTACAAAGATTTATTGGACCTTTGTGAAATGTGAAGTACTAATTAACTTAAGATGACTTGCACACCATAAGTCCAAGAATTTTATGTATATGCATATGGACACAATTGAGCTGTACTACAAGCAGCACAATGCATTTAATTTCTCTTTGTATGCAGGTTCATTCATTGTCACTAATCACATTTTTCGTTCATTGACAGGGGATGAAGCTTCTTCCAACTGGTCGGAAGAGTTCACTTGGAATAGTTTTATACTCGTTCTCTGTATGTTTATTCATATATCAGCACCTCCTTTTTTTTTTTTTTTTGTATATTGGTGGTTTGCCATGTTTATTTGTAATTGGTTGATTTCTACACAGGTTGGCTTGGGATCTTTTCTACTTCAGTATGTGCCAAGATTGTTGCGATCACTACTTGTTGAGATTGGACTTTCTGAAGATATGTACAATCCTGTATGTAAGTTTCTCATAGCTAATTCTAATAATTGCTGGTACGATCTTCCATGAATGATGATAGTATTACATTTATGGTCTTGGAGCTACTGATTTTCCATTCCTCTATATTTGGCACTCAGAGGAAACATTTCTAGGTATATATACAAAAGTTTACTGCTAAGACTCGTCCCATCTGCATTAGACATTTAGTTAAGATCCATCTTCAGATACATTGCAAGGTTGAACCTCTTACAGTTATGCTTAATATGACGAAAATACTCAAGTAAAAAATTGGGTTGCCAGACTTAGTTTCACTTTCCAAATGCATTTAAGGAACTCCGTCTACATTAAATGTATAGAGTAAATTTCAAAATCAGGTTAGTTTACTTGAAATTTGCGTTATTCTGTGTGTACAATAATTAAATTATTTGTAAAATCATGTTATCCAATGTTTGAATGAGCTTACAGATTGCTGCTTGATGTCTCACTATACACTTCTAGGTTCAAACTTCATATATGCTATTACGTAATTGAAGAGACCTGATTGCAACTATCATTTTCTTTTTTTGGCATGTGAATTTAACAATATCATATTAGATAAGATATGGAAGTGCAGTTCCTATCTCCCACAACTCCAACTTCTATTGCACGTCTCTCCCTCTTTTCTAGCGGTCTAACACTACCTCCATCTCACTTTCTTGTCAAATTATACCTTCTTAACAGAATATATTTTTTATATAAATGAAGAAAAAGACAGAAAATATAGTTAGATGCTCGTGTTGTTGTATTAAACATAAACACGTGTTTGTAAATTCATAAGAATAATAAAAATTATGCTTAGTGTGTGAAAATTGCTACTTGCTACTGTGGTTCTTGCAGTTGAGATGCCACCTCATCTAGGTCCTATTGCTAGAATTTCTGAAGGTGGAAACTCTACCGACCCCTGGTGTTGTTTATAACTTAATTAGCCTTTGCTCGAAGACTATACTATCCACACGCTCAACTTCTTCCATGACCTAGCAACACTAGAAGCTCCTTTAAATGAGGATAATGCATTTCTGTTGGTTATGATGATACACGTTTTTTCGTGTTACAAAACTAAGTTAGGTAAAAGAAAAATAAACTTACTCCTAATGATATAACAGGGTGGATCATCGGAGAACCATTGGATCTGTTTAAGAAATTTTAATGAGCAGGAGAATTGGAGGTTTTACAAAACAGCATCTCATGTAACCTAGGCGCTAATCAAAAATAGTTTATAAGCTTCTTTTCATAATGGGCTTTCAATTCTGATTAATTCTTCGCTTCTGTGCGTGACGAGATGTACCCCATTGTGCTAACGCTTGCTGTTTATGTAATGCAGCTGGCAATATTTCTTTTGGTTTTCCTTGTAATTGCTGGAGCTTGGCTGGGTTTTTGGGTTGTACGCAAACTTGTACTCACAGAGGATGGATCAATTGATATTGGTGTATCTCACTTTGTCACTTGGTCAATTCGCATTGTTGCCTCTGTGATGATCCTTCAGGTTTTGATTCTTTCTACTAACATTTTAATAAATTTAATGACTTCTTACCTATGTCATAAATGTTTTCTTTTTTAATGAAAAAGTAATAAATTACTATATATACATGCTTCAGAGTTCCACCGATCCTTTATTGGCAGCTGAGGCATTGTTGGGTGGAATCTTTGTTTCTTCGTTGTTGAGGAGGGCTGGGCACCCAAAGTTTGTTCGTCGTGTCTACAAGTGAGTCTATTATATGAGTCTTAGCTCAATCATCTCCATATTAGAGGATAAAATTTTGTTTACTTGCATTAATTGAATTTTTTGACATGCTCCCTAAGCAATGAATTTGGTTTATTTGGATTATTTTTTCCTTTTCTTTTTTGATGTGCTAAAATAAGAGTAACTCTTGCAGAATACTGTCGAGACAGGACAAGATTAGTCAAAGAAAAAATGTGGATCCCTATGCATCGCCGGTCAACAATTTGTCTTTCTCGAGACCTTTCACCAGAGCTCAATATACTCCTGTTCAAGGTGGCCTTTCTTTCATAATTAATTATTAGCCCTAGTTGCTAAACCACTAAAATGTTTCTTTTTTCTTTTATTTTGTGGACATATTTACCTTTTTCAGGTTCAACCAGTAAGTCTCCTAAAAAATTGTCAGATACAGAAACTTTCTTTTCCACCTTCCACGAAACTCCAGATCGAAGAAAATTCTCAAAGGAGGAATGGGAATCATTCACTAAAGAGTCCACACGGAAAGCTCTAGAAGGGCTGGTTTCTTCACCAGATTTTAGCAAATGGGCTGTCACTCATGCAGATAGGATTACCTTAGCTCCAAAGAAAGAAATTGCAGATAAGCAGCAGCAAAGATGGTTCAACTGGTTTTAAAGATTTATCCCCACTCAACTTGGCGCATTTTCACCAGGTACACTGTTATATGATTTGCTGTCTTTAGTTTAGGCTCACTTTTCCCGCTATATCAGTGATATTTATGCTAACCCCTCGTAGTCTAGTCTGGATTTATCTCTAAAGATTGGCTTTAACTTCGTTGACTTGTCATAAGCGATGACAATGTTACTAGAAACAGAATGTGGTTGATGTATATCTGAATATGTGATGATTGATTACTAGAGTAAGACTCCTTGACATGGTGTTACTTTTGGATCTTTTTCTTCACTAGTTTAGATTCTTCTTCCCTAATGAAGCATATGTTCTACTATTGGATGTCTGATAATAATTATTTTACCAACAATTCAATTGCAATTTGGTGTTTTATCTCATATTCTATATTATACAGGCATGTCACATGTATGTGCATCCATATCAAGCGTTTATATAAGGAAACGTTCTATTTCACGTGTTATATATAATGGTAAATGAAACATGAAATTAGAACCCGGGTCGACTTGTCGTGGTGGTTGTTTTTAAAGATATGTTTCTTTCCACATATGTGGCCTTGAGGGCCCTTGACAAAATGCGTATTTTTATCACAATGGCTCTAGATGAGACTCACAAATAATTCTGCTTACAACTAAAAAAGCAAAGATGATAAATGATTGTGTATAACTTATCAGTTAGCATTTCTAGTCTACATACATCTATTTCGTAAAACATGATATTAGTTGTCATACTCTAGGCATACTAGCTTGTTGAATGCGTGTACATACGAATTCATTGAGTGTAACTCGAAATTGAAATCTGAACAATTGCCCAAACGAAATAGTCAATAGTTACACTTCAGTTCATTGATTCGCTATTTGTACAAGTGAATTTTTTTTCTTTTTTATTTCCGATGTTGCATAGCCTTGTAGAGTTATTCAATACACCCGGGGGCCTTAAGGAATTCCTATGTTCTTTCTACACCCTTGAAAATTCTTGCCGCTCTTGCAAAATTTGACATCCCTCACAAGCTAAAACTACCATTCAATGAAGAGTTGAAAGAATTAGAGCAATGTTTAAAATCGAACGATTAAATATATCTCTTTGTACGAGTTCGTTGTAAAAGGTCGTTATCCCATGTTACTAAATCTATCAAAACTTATCACTAGCATCTTTCACTCGCCCCACCCCTCACACTTGAGTCATTTGACAAGGGAGATGAAAGAATTAGAGCAATGTTTAAAATCGAACCCCATGTTACTAAATCTATCAAAACTTATCACTAGCATCTTTCACTCGCCCCACCCCTCACACTTGAGTCATTTGACAAGGATGCAAAGTTTGATCTTTGTAAGGTTTTGAGTCGAGTCAAGCCGAGCCAAATAATATTATTTAAATTTGATTTGAGTATTCTAACGAGTTTGAAATTGTGTTTCATCTTGTTGTTTGGTCATCTTGCCAGTTGAACACAAGTTGTACTCGATCTTGAGTAACTTGCTATTTTGTACATATGCTTTAGTATCTTTGACTAATAAAGTTGAGTTCAAATTGAATTTCAAGTATTAACGAAAGAAAAACCCCGTCCGAACATCATTTTTGGGAGTAATGAGCAAGTCACACTAAACAAGCATTTATCATGTCTCTGAAAGAGTAATGAGCAACTTCATTTTTTGGGGTCATCGTATAGTAGTTTGATCGAGTGTAACAAAGTCGATTCATTTTTTATAATTAGATCATTATGAGGTAGGTGATTCTCGTCATCTAGCTTTTATCATATCAATCATAAAGAGTGAATCAAATCTATTAAACTTGATTCACCGTAGAATTATCCCCTGCATATCACTTGAAAAGTGTGGTCATGTCATACTCTATCTTTCCCCATCGTAACCTACACTATTCCTAACTTTCCCATAAAACAGGTTCCATTCCCTCCATGTACAAACACCTCTTAAATTTTCTTCATATGTTCAAAATTTGATCATATTCGCGCGGATGGTGAAGTCAAGAATTGTGTTTTTTCAGCAGCTGTGGAGTTCTGATTTGATGGGGTGAATTCGATTTTCGTGTGAGATGGGTAGAAGAAACCGGAGGGTAAAACTTTCCATTGTGAAATGTTGCAACATTGATGTTAATGGCGGAAGGAGTTATGAAATGGGTGGTGGTGGTGGTGGTGGTGGTGGAGGCAATGAGGGCGGCTCAACTGTATCTTGTGGTTTCATCGGGGTAGTACATTGGTGGTGGTGGTTTCCAGTGAAATGTGGATGGACCCTACTTGTCCTCCATTCTTGAGGTATGCTACCGTGTCAGTGTTTGAAATTGCATAAAGTTTCTCTCGTGTTAATCTCATGTTAAAGGTATTTTTATAGTTACACACTCTTAGTATTTAAAATTTCTTACAATTTCACCTCTTGTAAACCTTACAAATGGGCCCTTGAGAGGCCTTGTTCAGGACAAAGCCAGAAATATTGGATGGGGGTAGGAGTGTACATAAACCAGCCCAAACCGCTCAACTCGAGCCAATCCGCCCGAAACCGCCGGTTTAGAATTATTAAATAATAGTGGCGGGTTGAAAATATTGCAACCCGCCACTTTTGGGTCGAGTGGTGGATTTAATAATTGTAACCCGCCTAACTCGCAACACGACCGCTAATCATTTATATTACAAGTATAAGTATATATAGTTAAAGATTAACACAAAACTTTGAAAACTATATATGCATATATACTCTCTAATAAGAGTGGTTTATTCATATTCACGTAACATATTTTATTTTTTATTTGAGCAAACAAATTGACTCGTTTGAACACTTGTTTTCATTTGATTTGAACGAAAAATTTATATGTATATGTATATTTTGATGATAAATTTACAAAAAACATTAATTTTATTAATATTTTAGAGTTTTTCACTCATTAGAAATTATGGTAATATGAATTTTATTTAATAACACCACTTATTTGTGTATTTTTCACCAACTCAATTTTTTTTAGTTAAATGTACAAAAAGTATAATAATTAATTTTTGCTTACTACTTATAACTAAAATTAAGTTGTAAAAATTATAACTATAATTTGATAACCCACCCGTTAAAACATTAAATCCGACCGGCCCGAACCGCTCGGTTTGAAAAGATAATTATGCATTTTTGGTTTGATATTTTGTCAACCCGCACATGTCAGGTCGGATTAATTTTTTTTGTAAAACCGCCCAAACCCGACCGTGTACACCCCTAGATGGGGGCAAGCGATTTAGGGGGGGGGGGGGGGGGAAACCTTAATAATTTTATACTTTGGGGGACAATTTTAAAAATCACAAAATAAAAGGTTAAAATTTTTATTTTTCAAAGTTGAAGGGGGAAGGGGGGGAGCCGCCAGCCCCCTTGACTCCACCTTTTGTCTTGTTTAATTTACAAAAAGTCAGTATTTTTTGTAATTAGCACTAAAGTGAGAGATGCACATGTAATTCACCCAAAATTAAAAGCATAATTTTTTTAGCTCAAATTCTGGCCCAGTATGATCGATTACATGACAAGTATATTTTTGCTTTATCATTGATCATTCTCTTGAGAATTTCCACAATCACATAATAAGTGTAATTTATTGACGTGAATACCTTGGGGTGGACCAACTAGAAGTAACAGAAAAATCGCTTGTAATTATGGAAAGTTTTTAAGTGATTTTTTTTTTTTTAGGATTATGTTGTAGCATCTTTCATCTTTATTCGTCATACTCGAGTTCAATTACAAGCTATTTAGTATGACTTTTTTACCCAATTTTTGCATAATGGTTTATATAAAAGCTTCAAATTTGAGTTTGTCAAAACATTTTTTTTTGGGGAAAATTTCATTTTTGGTCCCCCAATTTTACAAGAAATTCGATTTTGGTCCCTCAGTTACATCTCTCATCAAATTTGGTCCCTCAATTATCACTTTTTAATCAATTTTGGTCACTTGGGCAACTTTTGGGGTCAGTTAAAATATCAAAAATTGCATTTTTGCATCCCAACAACATAAATTATGGTAATTTCCACCACAAAAAAGAATAACTAACGAATTTCACTCTTTTATCATATTTTTAATTATGATATATTTACATATTTTTTAATTTTGCATGAAATAAGACATGTTAAGATATATTATAAATGTTTGTGTGTATATGTTAGGAATTTCATGTTAGATGTTTTGATGATGACAATTTGGATTTTTCTGTTAGACCCCAAAATATGTAAGTTTATTTTTCAGCTTTGAAGCGTTAGATTTGTAATAGGTTTTGTTTTATTTCTATTCTAGATTGTTAGGCTAAGTAGTCTTAGGCTAAGCGTCTGATAATTTCGGAGTGAGTTTATCAGTGGTAAAGTTCGAAGACTCAAGCGCCTGAATTCTGAATGAAGATAAAGTCTCCAAGTGTCCAATTGATTAGCTATATCAAGCGTTGCCTTATAGGACAGAAGTGATTTCACCTGAATTTATTTCTAAATCCAGAAGGAGTTTAATGCAATACTCTTAATGCATTAAATGCCAACGGACATTTAATTCAAATGCATTAAATGCTGATAAGAGCATTAAATGTGATAAGCACTTTCAGACGTACGGAGAAGTCACCCTATTGGACTGTCAACTATTCAAAGACTGCAGCACCAACTTTTGTGCAGCAGATTTTCAGGAAAAAGACAAAAGTTGTTCACTCGCGAAAGTGAGAGACACGCGCCCTTGCATGTGTCGAACGGACACTTTTTCCAAAAAATGCCTATAAATAGGACTTCAACAACAAGCCAAACATAGAGAACAATTATCAAGTCGAATTGTTGTTGCATTGAAGTCTCATTCCTTACAATCTCAGAAAAGTCAAAACTTTCAAGAAAATATTCTCTTTGCTTTTCTTCAAATCCTGAGACAGTCAACCCAATATCTCAAACATTCTTTTCGGAGAAACCTACATTATTACTGAGATATTCCTAATTGTTTGAACTTTATCAAAATCAAACAAACCTTTTAGAAAAACTTCTATTCAAGCCTCGCGATCTGTGTGAAGTCGAAGTTGGATACTTGCCATATTTTTGGGTGAAAGAAGCAAGGGGATTGAAGTGATTTGGAGCAGAAATCTGTGTGATCAAGGAGCTCAAGTCATCGACATCCATCTCTCCCTAATTTGTAGAAGATTCTGTGTGATTCTTTGAAAATCATTTTAGTGGATTGCCTCCAAGTGTTCGAGGAGAAGAAGTACGTAGTTGGGATTACACCACCCAACGAACCTTACAAATACTGTTCTTTACTTTACTTTCAGCATTCATATTGTCATATCATAATCTGATAAAGTAAAACTTAATCAAACGCTAAGCAACTAAATACACTTTTTGTGACGCTAAAGCTTTCAAAAAGAAGACTACAAAAATTATTCCGCTGTGCTAACACTGATCAAAGAACTGAACGCTCAAACCTATTTGGTTGTAGTATTCAAGTCTTGAAATCTAAGTTAACTTTATAAAAACAGTTTTCGTTAGACGCTTCACCAAAGCGCCTATATTTTAAGTGAAAGCTTAAGTCAAGCGTTAGACACTTCAAGCGTCTACTTTTTAAGCGTCCAAAAACCTTTTTAATACGAATCTTTTGAAGTCGAAAAAGACTTCAGGGTCTATTCACCCCCCCTTTCTAGACCCTTTCGTATGCCACTTGGGACCAACAATATATATGTATCATAAAATTACACATCTTGTTCGATTTCACAATGGAGAGAACAAAACCCATTTTTGTTCATTATTGCATGTCTTTGCCCAGCAAAACCCCATTTTTTTCTCTTCAATATCAAACTCTCCAATCCTCACACACTGACTGTGTGTGTTTATGTGTGAAACAAAATAGAAGAGTTCGAGAGAGAGAGAATAAGTGGGAAGGATAATTAATTAAGTAATAAGAGAAGAAATCTAGAAGCTAGGCTGTATATATATATAGAGAGAGAGATAAAGAGCTATTCTAGTGCCGGTTGTTCTTGAATCTTGAAGTAAAACTTGGACACAGAGAGAGACAATTTGTGTAAAAATTTAAAAGAATTTGTATGTGCGTGTTGAATATATCAAAGAGTCCAAACCAATGTTATATTAATATGTTATATATTTTATTATTGATGTGTCGTAACTTAAATCATTTGGTTTTTAACGTCGAGTTTATACAATAATTTTTCAACAATTTTTGTAACTTGAGAAAGAATTAATAAAAGTAAATTTTACACAGCTTTATATATGAAAATTATCTGGATTGAAATGAACCAGCAAATTTATTTTCCAAAACATAAGCTTTAATTTTAGTTTCATATGTGATGTGGGTCGAAATAGGTTCTTGGGCCAAGCTGGTAGTCCAACGTGATTAGGGGCCCAAGCCCAATAACATCACGGACTCGGATCCCTTTAGAAGATATTATAGTCAGGTCTGTCCAGCTGGAGGTTCGCCCGGTCCCGACATGCACAGGTAGGGCATTCTATATAAGGCAAGTCTGGAGCAAGATCAGACAAGAATCAATCAAGGGATATACTTACCATATCCGGACCTGCGGAGATCATTCTAACCGACCTGCCAATTATACCATTAAAGATATAGTCCAAGATGGAATGATCATGATTTATTCTACTTTTCAATGTACATTTAGGAATAATTGACTTACCTTTTTATCCACCCCATCATAGACTTGTATATATTTCACCTTCAAGCACTAATGAAGGGATCGACTCTTTTTACCCCGTGGACGTAGGTCATATTTTGGCCGAACCACGTATATCTTGTGTCATTTTTACTATTATTTCCGTTCTTTATACTATATTGTTATATAATATATCACATATGATCATTGATGTGCTTCTCACACACATCAATATGTATATGCATTCATGATTGATATAAATTTATACATTTGATATGTACAAATTTAACAATGTGTGTAATTTTATGATATTCATATACATTTATAATATTTTAACATGTCTTATTTCATGCATAATTAAAAAATATGAAAATATGTCATAATTAAAAATATAATAAAAAGGTGAAATTCGTTAGTTATTCTTTTTTGGAGTGAAAATAATTATAATTTATATCTTTGGGGTGCAAAACGCAATTTTTGGTATTTCAATTGACCCCAAAAGTTGTCTAGCCAAAATTGATTAAAAAGTGATAAGCGAGGGACCAAATTTCATGAGCTATGTAACTGAGGGACCAAAATCGAATTTTTTGTAAAATTAGGGGACCAAAAATGAAATTTCCCCTTTTTTTCAACTAAAGAGGAGAAAAAAGGTCAATTGAGATCATAAAAAGTGAGCCAAATCCAACATAGCCCAAAATCGAATTTATGATCTCAATTGACCTTTTTTCTCCTCCTTATTTGAAAAAAAAGGAAATTACATTTTTGGTCTCCCAATTTTACAAGAAATTCGATTTTAATCCCTCAATTACACAGCTCATGAAATTTGGTCCCTCACTTGTCACTTTTTATCATATTTTTAATTATGATATATTTACGTATTTTTTAAATTTTGATAGAACAAACACTTATTCAAAATGCTTCTTTCTTTAACCTAAATACAAATTTTAACTTTTAAACGGTGGGGCCAAACAAGGTCTTAATCACGTAACATTTATATTTTGAATGGTCATATTTTTCTTGAGATCCAATCACACACCCATGACTTATTCCTAGTTCATACTAGCCTTTAATTTTTGATCCTCAAATTGTGTAACATCTTATATTTTCAGGATATTTTTGTACAACTACAGTATTTAATCTATATAAATTCTAAATTTAAAACAATATGTTTACTTGATAAATATACATAAATTGAAATAAAGACGAAAAAACAATTTACAACATAAGAGTTCAACCCTAATCAGGCCTATTATTAAGATACGGTTGTATGCATAAATCAGAAAAATTCTTTAGTGCACCCGATCTTTTATATACCAAGTGGTGTATATTGTACCATATCAGTAAATAATATGATTATGTGCTGATGTAGCACAATATAGCTCACTTATTTGTTCAAGACCCGGTGCACTCATGTGGGTAGTTTCTCTAGTTTTTATTTTTTACCGTGGGTCCAAAATTACATATTTTTCGAGTTATGGATTAATGTGGCGAGCTTAATAAATACTATTGATTGACCAAAGTTTGGGGTTAGAAATGCAATTTTCATAATGCGAAAAATTAAACCCAGTAATAGAAAAGAGGGAGGAAAACACTGAACAGAAAACCCAAAATAGTTTGTTGCAGTCAGCAAAAACCTCTCCACTCCCACCGCCACCCATTCCTCCACCGCTTCTGCCGCCGTCAACCGTAATCAACACCGATTAAGCTCAGATGTAACAACGATTTCATCGATTGAACGTATTATTGGGGATAATTAATGCAATGGCTGCTTCATCTCCGGCCGGCCCTTGCACTCCAATCCAAAATTACCACCATTGTCGTAAACCTAATTTATCGCTCAGCTCGATTCCGATGAAAATTAAGTTCGGCGAAACTCAAGTGGTAAAGATTTCGTCCTTGGAAGTTAGCAATGGCCGCGGAAAGAAGATCAATGTTTTGGGGGAAACAGAGATTGATAGCAGTGAAGCCAGTAATGCTATTAAAGATGAGCTGTTCGTGCTGTTCTTTCGCGAGGCGTGGCCTTATTTTTTGGCTCACAGAGGCAGCACTTTCGTTGTCTTAATATCTGCTGAGATTGTTGATAGCCCTCATTTGGATCCTATTCTCATGGCACGTTTCCTCTTTTCAATTTTTTCTTTTTTTTTCTTTTTCGGCTGAATTAATTGTATGTCGTGCTTAATGCGTTTCTTAATTGCATGAAAGATTAGAGATCGAGATTCTGGTTTGGCATTGTGTGATGAGTAGGGCTGAAAGACAAATCAAATCACATATTCGACTCAAGATCGTTAGGTAAAAGCTCAATTGAGCTTGGTTCGTTAACATATGAAACTAAGCTTGAATAATTTTTTATGTGTTCGATAAGTTTGAAGCTCGACTCGATTAATAATAAATGATAAAATGTATGAAAAAAAATTAAGCTACTCGAGCTCGACTTGTGTTCGGCTTGATTAAAGTTCATTTGAGCTCGACTCGATTAACAATCAATCAAAGCTGAAATACAAATTTTGAAGCTCGATAATAATTCAAACAAACTTGAACAAAAAATTGTTCGACTCGATTCAACTCGTTTACATCCCTAGTGATGAGGATATTGAGCTGCTACTGAATCAATGGTTTATTATTAAGCAGGATTAATTATTGGGATAATGGTGATCTAATTGACAGAGCCTTTGTAGGATATATCTCTACTTCATGGACTGGGAGTCAAATTTGTTCTTGTTCCGGGGACTCATGTCCAAATTGACAGGCTTCTGGCTGAAAAAGGTAAACAGAATTTACTGCATTCTTATTTTTCCATGGTTCAGATACAGATCAATTACTGTATGTGGTTAGCGCTGTAGTTCTATAGTCAATTTACATTTATCCAGATTTTTTTGGGTGTCTGGCCATCATTATGAAATATTCGACCAGGTTCATCTTGAATTTGATATATGAAATTTCATCTTTTCGGCTTTAGATAATGTGTCAATAAACATCTTTTGTGTCTTAGGATCTGAATCAAAGTATGTTGGTAGCTACAGAATCACAGACTCTGATTCTCTTAGTGCTGCAATGGATGCATCCGGAAGAGTTTGCAGCATGATTGAAGCAAAGCTATCTCCTGGCCCTTGCTTAAGTGGTATCAGTCGTCACGGCGACAATGGAAGGTGTCATGATGGTGTCAGTGTTGCCAGTGGTAATTTCGTTGCTGCTAAGGTAATAATGATTCTTCAACTTCCTGTGTATTACTTATTCGTTAAATTTATTTTCCTTCTCTGTATCTGACTTTTATGTTTCCTTCTTGTTGATGAGATGTCATATTGTTCTTTTGGCAGAGAAGAGGAGTAGTTGAGGGTATTGATTATGCGTCAACTGGTATAGTTAAGAAGATTGATGTTTCCCGCATCCGTGAGAGGCTCGATCAAGATTGTATAGTGCTCCTAAGCAATCTCGGATATTCAAGTTCTGGAGAAGTATTAAATTGCAAGTATGATATATGGCTTTTGATAGGTATTTTTGTTGCCACCTGCAGGATATGTTTGTGGTTTAAATAACTTTGAATGACTATCAATGAATTCTCTAATTGGTAGTACAGATGGCATAACTTAGTAATTTGGTTTCTATTTGGGATTAGTTTCTCAGAATATTTTCTTTCAAAATTATGCTTCTATCTGTTGTTCGATTAAACATTTCTCTTCACTTATTGATTTTTTTAGACGTGCTTGTGAACTCTTTCAGCAATGATTTGTTTAGACATGCTTTTACTACTATATGAACAAAATATAGTAGGCGCCACAAATGGTGCTGGCAATGGCCTTGAGTGATTGAAGTCCTAAATACCAGTTTTTCCTTCTCTAAATTGCAGCACGTATGAAGTTGCTACAGCAGGTGCAATAGCTCTTGGTGCAGAGAAACTTGTTAACATCATAGATGGGCCTATTCTAGATGAATGTGGAAGGCTTATTAGTTTTTTGACTCTTCATGATGCTGACACGTTAATTCGTCAACGAGCTAAACAAAGTGAGACGGCTGCAAATTATGTAAAAGCTGTTGCTCAAGAAAATCTTGCTTGTGTAGTATATGATGATTCAGATGATACAGTCCCTTCTCCTAATGGGACAGCTTTTGGTCGGGCTCCAAAATTTCAAAATGGTGTTGGCTTTTACAATGGAAATGGACTTTGGTCTGCTGAACAGGGTTTTGCTATCGGAGGTCAAGAAACGCTGAGTCGGTTAAATGGCTACCTTTCAGAATTAGCTGCTGCAGCTTTTGTTTGCAAGGTAAGTTTATACGATTTTGTGATTATCTCTTAGTTAATAACCAATTGTTTATTCTGCTAAGCAAACAAGGACATTTATTCTGTTAAACACTGTCTTGTGTATTACTTTTTAAATTAATTTCTAGTTATTGCTGCCAGAAGTTGTTGGCTTTGCTAAACCACTATTTTCTAGTTAAATTATTCAGAAATGCCTTGTTCAAAGCAAACTGTGCTGAACGAGGAAGAGTTATAATAACACCAAGCTGTCTATACAGTACTAATCAATTAGCACACCTTTTTTTCTTTGAACAGATATCAATTTGCAATTTTCAGAATTCTAAAGGGAGAAGTCTCCATGAGACCGTGTATTTATGGCTATTTTATTTTAGTATTTCAATGTCATTGTTTGATAACTCTTGCTAGTGTTTCAAAGGGGTTTTTGAGATCAATTCTCATTTGGATATACGTATTTGTGTTCTCCCGAGCTTCATGATGTCATCTCCCTTCCCTTCTTGAATCAAAGCACATAAATTGCCATGCTGTGCTTATGTTTCTTATCATGCATGTTATCAGGGCGGTGTTCAAAGAGTACATTTGTTGGATGGAACTGTTGGTGGAGTTTTACTGAAGGAATTGTTTCAAAGAGACGGAGTAGGTACTATGGTGGCTAGGTATGTGTGCCTCTTTGAAAGATATCTTCAACAAACTATCTTCAAACAATATTTGTTTTGCCCTGGAATGTTTATTTTCGCAAGATAAAATTGAACTGCAGATGCCCAACTTATTAGACATTGTGACTAGAATACTTTTGCTCTTGCCATTGTCTTCAGATTTTGTATTCAGAGTCCAATATGACAGTAACTTTGGACCTTGAACACTGTGGGCTCAAAATATTTCACTCTATTTTTGGATGAACCTGTTATTGATGAATTAGTAATATTACTCTCACAATGTAGCTCACCTTTTATTTTACCATGGAGTTCCTTTTTTCCATGTGTAATCCCTATTTGTCCACTTTCTGTTATATCTTGTCTGGTACCTGCCCATCTTTAGAGTGAGATCTGTTATATCCTGTCTGGTATCCGCAATTTCCATCTTTAGATTTCTCACTTGGACATTAATATGCATCTCCGAATGAAGTCAACTTATTGGGTACTTAATTATCTCGTAAATGGCGGTGAATTAAGAGTATTACTGCTTAACATGTTGGGACCAAGGTAATGTTTATTACTTGACAGATGAAATGTGCAGCTTGGGAGTAAGATGTTGTTCTATAGAACCTTAATTTCCCTATTCGCATTCCAAAAGCTGTAAAACATTAAAAAGAGAGTAGATATGAAAATATGGTAGATTGTCTAGTATGTTACTGATGATTTTCTACCAAAATACTCTCCAGCGATCTGTATGAAGGGATGCGGATGGCTACGGTCACAGATCTTGATGGAATCAAACAACTTTTGCTACCATTAGAGGAATCTGGTACTTTGATAAAGAGGACTGAGGAAGAGGTTTGTACATGTGATCCTTGTGTTATGTTGACATGTATTACATATTATCTTTTGGAAATTTGATCATTATTTCCTCCACTGCAGCTACTTACAGCATTGAATTCATTCATAGTTGTTGAGAGGGAAGGTCAAATCATAGCTTGTGCAGCTCTTTTCCCTTTCTTTGAAGAGAAGTGTGGAGAAGTAGCTGCTATTGCTGTTTCACCCGAATGCCGAGGACAAGGACAGGGAGATAAATTACTTGGTATGACAAAATATCTCTTATTTTGCATCTCTGAGTTCTTTTTTTTGTTTGTGTGTGTAATATGGCTTTTCGTAATTGGTCTAGTTTTCTAGTTAGAGTTTTATGATGTTATCCATATGCTTAGGTGGTAGTTTCTTGGGATAATTACATGCAGACACCCTCATTTATTGGGTAATTACCACAAGACCCCTGAAGTTCTGCAAATTAACAAGACACCCCTTGTGAGATCTGATGCTTGAAAAAAGGGGTGGAAATTGTAATATGCTTTTACTTACAGGGAAAGTTATAATAATTTTTCAAACCTCGGGTGTTATTAGTAATTAGGGTCTCACAGGGATTTCTATGTAATTTACTCTAATTTCATTGTTGAACATTTGCAGATTACATCGAGAAAAAAGCATCTTCCCTGGGACTGCAAATGCTTTTCCTACTGACAACACGCACAGCAGATTGGTATGCCATTCTAGCCCTAGTATTATGGTATCATTTGTGCCAAAGGTGGTGAAGCAAACTGTATTATCTCATATTTCTTGCATTTGACAGGTTTGTAAGGCGTGGCTTCTCTGAATGTTCCATTGAATCCATACCAGAGGGAAGGAGGAAAAAGATTAATATATCTCGTAGATCCAAGTATTACATGAAGAGACTTTTACCTTATAGGAGTGGTATTCGTCTTAACAGTGCTTTTGTATGATTACTACAACTTATGTTGTGCTAAGTTTTTAGTGTCCAATTGAGTGTTATTGCAAGAAAATGGAATCCAGGTTGAAATAGTTCCGTCGGAAAATTATTCTACTACGTGTTTTGCCGTGTCCTCGATTAATTGCTGAGGACAAAGCTCTTATAGATGATTTGGAGGTTATACTTCCGAGCTTTGTGAAATAAACTCTTGAAGTGCTTGAATAAAAAATAAGTCTTCGAGCTTATAAAATGTTGGTAGTGATACTGACTTAGTTTCAACTTTTAATTAAGATGATTAATGGGAAGGATGTTTAGATCCTAAAAGATAAGTTAGGATTCCCTTATTTATTTTTTATTACTGTTTATAAGATCCTGACTTCTTTTTTCATAATTTACATCCTAATAAACTACAAAATGTTCATATGGATGCAGATTTTCAGAAAGTCTTTAAATGTTTTCTTGTTATTGGTCTTACAAAACCCAAACAAGGGGAAAACATTTGAAATTAATGAGCCCAAGAAAAGACAAGGCATCAACCAAAATCTCCGAAGCCGGTTCACCTGTCAGGAAACAAGGCTATCAATGGTGAAAGAACTCGGGAAAAAATATGAAAATAGATGGGGAAAACTAAATCAAAAGAGACCATGATTTTCTCGGTGGGAATCCAATCAAGAGAAGAAATCATCTCCAATTAGATCTTTTATTCAGACTTAATAAAGTGATTCAATGTTTACAAGACTGAGTTCTAATATTTATAGGATAAGTGAAGTCAAAACCCTAATCAAACTAGAAAAAACATTCTTAAAAGATTAAACTAGGAAATAATTCCAATCAAACTAGGACTAAGAAACATGTCAAAATTCGCCAAGTCATGAAAATCCCGTCGAACAAGGACTAAGTAATAAATCATATCAACTAGGAAACAATTCCAATCAAACTAGGATTACGAAACATGCCAAAATCCGCCAAGTCTTGAAAATCTTGTCGAACAAAGACTAAATAATGAATCATATCAACTAGGAAACAATTTCAATCAAATTAGGACTAATAAACATGCCAAAATCAGCCAAGTCTTGAAAATTCCTTCGAAAACACATCTTCAGCATATTAGCTCAGCGTATAATACGAATTTTGTTTTGAATATTAAGTAATTTAAATATTTTTAATATGATAAGTATTTAAAATACATTTTTTAAAATTTTTAAGAAAATTAAAGTTTCGAATGTAAAGTTAAAATCATAATTAGTATCAATTATTGATATAAAATTTCTACATAAATAAATTTCTGAATAGAACAACAATTGATTAATTTTTGCTCTAGAAGGCTAAAGACTGTTAAATCAATAAATTTATTAACCTTAAACATTGGATTTTTTATAAAGAAAAGTTGGTGAAATGAGTTTTTTCGATTAAAAAATATTATCATGGATTTTTTTTTGGTAAATTTTATTTTAAGGGGGCTTTAGCAAATTTCCCTTAAAATTAGGGATAATGGCAGACACCCCTCAGTTATGAAATGATGTGCACTTTGCCCCCTAACTTATTGAAATATGCACTTTGCCCCCTCACTTATTATAAAATGTGCACTTCACCCCCTCGGGCAGCTCGAGCAGGGGCAAAGTGCTACAAAACACATAAGTGGGGGGGGGGGGGGGGGGAGGCAAAATGCTACAAAAACACATAAGTTAGGGGCAAAGTGCTACAAAGACACATAAGTCAGGGGGCAAAAGTCCAATTTTTATGATAAGTGTGGTGCCCGAATCTGCCCGAACTGCCCGAGGGAGTGAAGTGTACATTTTATGATAAGTGAGGGGGCAAAGTGCACATCAGCCCATAACTGAGGGGGGTGTCTGCTATTATCCCTTAAAATTATTAGGAAATTAGTTTACTATTTTTTGCACAAAAGTCAATATAAAATAGTAACCAAATATTGTTTAAAACGAGAAAAATTATATAAGTATCCAAAAAATTCATTTTATTGAAAGTAAATGGGAGCAAAATTGATAAACGTTTTCAAAGCCACATTGCAATGGTTAACCCAGTACGACGCCAACAGCATGTCACGGCAAGCCAAACGACCACTAAGTCAGGGGATTATTTTGTTACGTTTAATGGTTCAGAGATCATTATGTCATGTTTAATAGTTCAGGGACCTAACCCAAATGGTATAAAGTGAATAGTTTAGGGGTATAAAATGTATTTTGCCCTAATATATAAATAGTTCAGAGACCATTATGTCACGTTTAATAGTTCAGGGACTTGACTTAAATGATATAAAGTGAATAGTTCAGGGGTATAAAATGTATTTTGCCCTAATATATAAATAGTAATAATTAGGGCAAAAAAAAATATTTTTTTTATACAAGGTAAAGTAGTCAAACAATTATCTAATAAACGTCAACAACAATACATACAGATACAGTGTAGACGACTAGAGGGTTGCATGATTCTTCCGGAACAAGAAAGGAGAGAAGAGGTGGGCCAAAGCGACACCGAAACTGAAAAGGGGCAAAAGAAAACAACAATTAAAAGTACACTTCTGTCAATTCTTGTTTGTTTCCGTTCACTGGTCCTGAATCCGTTTCAGAATCGCGGCTCAAATTCAATTGTTGTGCCGTAGCTTTCTGTTGATAATTCTCACAGATTCATTTACCGCCATCTCTGTGTCAGGTATGATACTCATAATTGGACTCCTTTTGATGATACATCCTTCTTTTTCCGTGTCTGCATGTTTGCTTTTTAAAATTGGGTTTTAATTTCTCTGTGTTTTATGAAATGATGCGTAATTGATTAAGATGGGGAAGAAAGCGGAACCCATTTGGATTAATTGGCTCCATTTTTCTTTTAATTTCATCTCCCAAATAAGATTTTTGGTATATGATTGTGAAAAGAGATTGAAATGTGTTCTGCTAGTCAGAGCTTCTTATGATTTGATTAAAATTTGACTTGAATACCTGTGGATAATGGGCAAATAATCTATTTTTTTTTTTCTCAATTTAGACTTAGAATGTGAATACCTTTTTGCATTTCTTGAAAATGATTAATGTTGGCTTGGTTTTGAGTATGAGCATGGGTGGCGTTGGACCGCCGAAGCCTTATCTCTTAGCAAGTAATTTTTTGGGGTTCATTCTTTTGTGAAATCCTTCTTCGATACGGAAGCATTAGAACGAAACTGTTTTTGCATACGGAACACGTTTTTCTCGTTATAAATTTCCTTATCATACACATTGCTTTTAGCAAGATTTGGGTCATGGTTGAATTGGATTCTGGCTTGCTTTGAATTTATGGTTTATTAAGTCTTATTGGTTGCTCTTGTCGCTGGTAATCAGTTAAAGATGTTGTGGCCCGTTGTTCTTGATCCGAACAGAGTCCAAATTCGTTATAGCCTTACACTCGAGTTGCATATGGCCATGCTGTTGATGATTCTCCGTTGCACATTCAAGTTTGATATGTAACATTTAACTTGTGGAAGGCTGTTGATATGGATAATAGTCAATAAGTTATAAGAGATCATATTATTTTGATTCCTTCTTGTCTTTTTCGGCCTTTAAGGTTATCTCGAGTCATTAAATGCTAAGATACTTATCTCTTAAGAATCAGATACTGACCGTATTTTTTAGAAATTTCAGCTTGTTATTGGTTCTGTTAATTACCATCCTGGATAATTTCAGAAGTTTTACAGAACAAATAAAAAAAGTTTGTTTCATTTGACAAACCCAATTGCTTCTATTATTTTAGCTTCCAAAAGTTATAAGAGATACCATCTTCGTTACAGAGTTTATGTGGCTTAAAAAATGTCTGTCTTTTGTGAAGGTCTCTTATCAACCCATATCTGCAATTTTACAGGTAGCGTGTGATACTCAATAGATCGTTCGTCTGTGAAGGATTTCTCGACACTCAGTGATGGGTGCTCCTAAACAAAAGTGGACATCAGAAGAAGAAGCTGCTCTTAAAGCTGGCATTCAGAGGTATGGGACAGGAAAATGGAGTACCATACTTAAAGATCCAGAATTCAGCAGGGTCCTGCAATCACGTTCTAATGTGGACCTTAAGGTATACATCTATTTCCTTCTTAAAGGGAATATTCATGGTTTGGTGTATAATATATCGCTTAGATTGTTACATCAATAAATTCTTTGTCTTTTGGTTGAAATGATTCGTTGTCTTTTTTATGGAAAAGGACAAATGGAGAAATTTGAATTGCATAGCCCACGGTGCGGGATCTCGTCACAGGGCTAGGGTTTCAATTAAGAACAATCAATCGACTGCCAAGCAAGATGAAGACGCTACAGTTTCTAGCATGATGGTTGAGAAGGATTGTGAAGTTGTTGATGCAACTCCTCTTGCAACATCTAGTGAAATATCCCAAGATACGGGTTCCAAAGAACAAATCTTGAGGTTTGGTTTTTAAAGATAATACAAATGTCATGGTTGAAAAATAACTTGATTTCCAACTGTACCTCTTTTTCATTTCTAAATTCGGTATTTTCAAAAACATGGATAATTGATCAATGGTGGAGAGAATAGGTCAAAAAATGAAACAATCAATCAATTTATCGAGGTTGATTGAACAGGGGGTTCCAGGTTCCTTTTGGGCACCTTAAGAGCTCTCAGGTGGCTGCTTTTAGATTATGAACAGCACAAAATAACATGTTTGAGCCATTTAATCTATTGACAGTTTATCTTCAAATTGGACTATTTTATAAGATACGTTTTCATCTCTCTCTCTCTCTCTCTCTCTCTCTCTCTCTCCAAGTTATACGTAAGGCCTTTTGTGATCCAGCAGTCAATCAAAATGAGTGAGTTCAGTCTAATTTTATGTGGTTATTTTCTAAACATGAATACGTAATTGCAGATGAGTACCACGGTTAAACATGTTAATTTTGGAGTAGACATGAATATCAGTAAGTTATGTTCTGGATGTTATCTGAATCTGTTTTAGAGATGATAATAAGATGGTTGGGGTTGTCTGGCCATGAATACAGGCTGGATGATCATATACTGGAGGCTATAACAAAGTTGAAGGAACCTCGAGGATCCAGTCGGCTTGTAATTGCAAAATACATAGAGGTAATGATTTTCTACCCTTGATGGTTAAATATAAAAACTAAACGGATAAAGCAAAAACGTGGTTTGAATTGACAATGAATTCATACAGAATCATGACCTGTGTTTGCCAGCATCCAAATTGACCGAAATATGGCTTCTTAACGATTCTCTATGCAAGCAGCCATCTTATGATTGACTGGAAAAGCAGATAATCACCAATATAATCAGTTTGGAAGTTTCGTTTTGTCTGCTGTGATTATGGCTTTCTTATTCTGATCTCATATATATGGTTTATATGGTAGGAGCATTACTCTGCACCTCCAGACATTGAAAGGACTTTGGCTGCAAATTTGAAGACTTTGACAGAAAATGGACTATTGGTCAAGGTATATTAACTATTAGTAACAATCATTTCCGTATTTTTTTTTAAGGGTGGGTATTTTCTTTTTCCCATGTCGGATTGATAAATAGTATGTACGTAATTCCAGGTTATCCTGAATAGGTTTTAATACATTACAGCTATAGTTAAATATAGCGAAAATCGGAACAAGCACAAAAACAAAGCTCTTAGCTACAAATTAGAGTTTGGTTAGTTTTGGCATCAAATTTATTAGCATTTGAATTGACAGGTGAAGCACCAATACAGGATTGCACCAAGATCAATATCTTTTGCTGCAGGGGAAGATTCTCCTGTGTTGCTTGCAAATGTAGCTAAGAAGGATCGATCACAAGTCGAGAGAAACGGTGTAATACCTCTTACTAAAGCCAAGATTGATGCTGAGCTAGAGAAAATGAAGAGCATGAGTGCAGAAGAGGCTGCTGCAGCTGCTGCACAAGCAGTTGCAGAAGCAGAAGCTGCTATTGCAGAAGCTGAAGCGGCAGCAAGAGCAGCAGAGGAGGCTGAAGCGGAAGCAGAAGCAGCAAAGTGTTTTGCTGATGCAGCTCGAAAAGCGCTCAATTGTCAAACCATCAGTGCCTGGTAAAGTCAGTTCTTGAATTTGAATTTCGACAAAATTATTTTGCTAGATATTCCTTGACAATGTGGAGATATACTGGCAAGTTTTCTGAGTTTGCAACTTTTGTCTCTGATAGAACTTTTACATACCCTTGCAGAGTACCCCGGAATGCAAATTGGGGCAGACCATCCTGTGAAGGCTTATGACCGTACTCGTGTTTTGCAAGCAACCATGTCTATGCGATGTAGACAAGTCGCAGGACTGTAAATCTAAGAATTTTGTCGATGTCAATAGTTTGATCCGTTTTGATCCAACTGTGTTTCAGTGAAGTAGCAAACTTTTAATAATCAACCTTTTAAGCGTTGAATTACATTATAGACAACAGTTCATTAGCTATCTGTGCAAAGTTTTTCTTAGCAGTGTTGCATATATGAATATAAAGAACTTCATATAAACTGTGAGATTTTTCCCAAGTTAGTTTCATTGATGTGTTTCAACTAGGGCCTTGCTTGAACAAAATTTCACTCCAAATCACTCTTACCACTCCAAAATTTATATGCTAACTTGATATGATATCATGATACCACAACAAAAGCAAAAAAGCAGGACAATATTACCTCTGCACTCCTGTATCGCTGCCATAATATTTTTTAGCATGAAGACGATATGGGGTGACATGAGAATTCAAAAAAACAGACCAAGAGAACTACCAAAGTATATCGGTGACCACGACATGTCTTCCTCTTTTCATCTGTTGGCAGGTCTACTGTTGCCATTACTCTCTCCGGTCGGTCCATGATTTCTCATCACATTACGACATGTCTTCCACTTTTCATCTGTAAGGAGGTCTACTGTTACCATTACGCTCTCCGGTCGGTCCATGATTTCTCATCACATTAATTGAAGAAAAAACACGAAAAAAATAGTTCGGTATTATTTCATAATGCAACATACACCTTCCCTTGACCCAAACCAAAGCAACTTATTTACAGAAACTGAAAATCAGTGATCGAAAAACCAAATCACGGAAAAGCTGCAAAATAACAATTCACAGAAGGTAGTAGAGAGCTCAATGAAACCATGAACATTGCAACAACAGAAAAATTCCAAAATATCGAAAACCGAAATCTCAGAATTGCCCTAAAGGTAATAGTTCAATGATCCATCTCAAGCAAATCCAAGATTCATCTTTTACAACTAAGAGTCATCAGTATGAATTTCAATGCTACTGCTTCAAATCAACTCATGATACTTAACAATTGAAGTAACATTTGATTCTATATCAGCAAATGTAACATAGTAAAACAACTCTTAGAAAGAACAAAAAAGAACAAAAATCAGTCATCAAATTCAATTTTCATTCCAATACCACAGTAGCACCAATTTCCTTGAGCTTCTCCATAATCTTCTCAGCTTCCTCTTTCGTCACCCCCTTCTTCACCACCGCCGGTGTTTTCTCCACCAAATCTTTGGCCTCCTTCAGACCTAATTCGGTAAAAGCCCTAATTTCCTTAATCACCTTCAGCTTCGCCGCGGGATCGAATTTCTCCAATTTCACATCGAACGCCGTCTTCTCCTTGGCGGCGTCCGGGGCTCCTGATGCGGCGGCGCCGGCAGATGAAGCGGCGGGTGCGGAGGCGGCAGGGCCGTAGCGATTGAGGCCCATTTTGTGGCGCAATAGGATGACGTAATCATGGCGCTCGATCTTGTTGAGGTCTAACAGCTCGTCGGCGATTCGTTCCAGCTTCTGCGTTCGGGTCTCCACGGCGGTGCAGAGGCTCCGGCGGAGGAGCGTCCGGCAGAGGGACTTGGAGGGGAATTTGGAAAAGATGGAGGACATTGTGGAGAGAATATGATATAATTGGGGTTTTCAGAGTGGCATTTGAGAATAGTGTGGTGATTGTGAGGATGATTTGAGAGCTTGTTTCTGGGTTTAGGGTTCTAATTTCTGTATGTATAATGTGTATAATTGTATATGCATCGATCAAGTGTTTGATAAATAAAATATATATTCATCCGTCCGTTGCATATAATATGTTGGATTTCTATTTTTACCCATGTAATTATTTCCTATGTCCTTTTATTGATTTTTAATAAGTAGAAACTTATTTTTCATATTACATAATTTAGTGGCGATAGTACTTTTTTAAATTTTTTCACTTATGCGATGAATAACTACATTTAGAACAAAAGTTCTTATTTGAATTTTACATCTTGAATTGATAAAAGGGATTAATGCAACAAAAACCCCTGAGTTAATGTGAAATTGTAAAAAAAATCCCGTGATAACGAAATAGGCTAAAAATCACCTTGTGTTCTTAAAAAGTCTGCAAATAATGGATTTTTGGAAGAAAAAAAGTGCGTGTTTTTCATATTTTTCACCTTTAATGACATGTTTTTTTGTCATTTATACACTCTCCAAACAAAGAAGCATGTCATTAAAGGTGAAAAACATGAAAAACACGCACTTGTTTTCAAAAATCCACTGTTTGCATACTTTTTAAGAACATAAGGTGGTTTTTAGCCTATTTCGTTAACACAGGGTATTTTTTGCAATTTCATATTAACACAGGATTTTTTTTTACATTAATTCCTTAATAAAAAAAAGTAATTTTAAAAGAGCACGCTATATACCACTATTATACATTATTCCTTAATTTTGAAATAGAAATAATTTATTTTTAATGAACTTTATACATTAATACTTTTAGAGGATAGTATGTAAAAAGTAGAATATTATACTATTATCTTGGGAAAAGTTAACAAAATTTGACCTTTTCGTTTTCTTTATTGTTTATAAATATCATTTTATTTTCGTCCGTAGAGTTGGACTATATTGGCTCCAAAAATTTAGTTGAATTTCATAGAAAATTCAGAGATCCATCGCGGGTCGAATAAATTTTGATTTACGGGATTATGATCCGAAAGTTCTAACCAAATAAATTTCATGAAAAATAATGAGAATTGTAGACTGCCTTTGTACATACATCTTGTAGGAGGCAATCATCCATTCTTACACAGAGTAAAACCTCATATATACAATATAACTAACAAAAGAAAAAATCTGTAGCTGCTGCATTCCGAGCTCCGAGTATATTGTCCTAAATGCCCTTGCCTTCATTACAAGAAACACATGATTCATAGAGGACAAAACAGGATATGCCTTCACTTTTTCTTCCAGGTTTGCAGTATTTCATTGGCTGAAGGAATACCAGATTCCTGTGAATCATCATCAACCTCACTGCCTGGAATAATAAGTTCAAAGTTAAAATCATCGACATCTGAGTCCCCATCTTCATTCTCAATATGCTCAAACTCTAAATCATCCAAATCAAATGGTGAAATATTTGATAACGGCGTAACTGTATCATAGTCAAAATGGTCAACAAGTCGTGTTGGACGAACATGACCATTTCCTTTGTTAGACAAGCCGTCAAATTCCCCATCATGGCTGTCTTTAGCAACTTTATCTATACTTGGAGCAGTCGAAGCTATTGAATTCAACGAGTCTTCACAAGATCCACAGAGGAATTCCAAAGCTCTGGACAAATTCAAGACTGTGGGTTCTTTTACTAAATCACGACTCGCGAGTTCCTCGTGTAGCTCACTCAGACTGGCCTGATCAATCCTGTCTCCATTTCTCTCGAAGAGGTTAATCCAGTCCTGGAAACTGACTTGAAAAGGGGCATGAGCCATTGTGTTGATAATATTCACAGCTCTTTCATAGTCGTGTCGGATGGTGGCTTGACATGCCATTTCCGTGAAAAATGATAAAGGAGGTATCTCACCGGCTTCCAAGATTGAGTGAAAAGCATGTTCCAGCAAATGCCACTACATTAGAAAAGACAAATCGTAACGATATGTTATAATTATAGGGATAATTACATGCACACTCCCTCACCTATTAGATGATTACTCACCCTATGTCACATCCAGACAACTCGAGAAATAGGGGATGAAATTGTAATCTGCTTTTTCCTAGCCGATGGTGTGAAATTGCAATATAGTTTTACTGAGAGGGTTAAAGGTTATGGTAATTTCTCAAACCTAGGATTTTTTCATAATTAGGATCTCTGCAGTGGCAGTTTATGTAAGTTACCCTTAATTATATCTACCTCCCTCTGAAATAGCTAAATTCACCAACTCCTGCCATCCCTCTTTCCCTCTTTCATAATTACAAGAATCACCCTCTAATTTGGCCTTAAAAAGCCCCAGACAAAAGTCATGAATAAACCAGAAAAAGAGTTGTCATATTATCAGCTCCTTGAATGACCATTCTGTCCCCGTGCCATGGAAATGTTTATATTCTAGACAGGGTGCACTCATAATGTTTAAGAAATTTCAACACAAGAGACAAGGATGAGTTAGATTTTAACCAAATGACGCAGAATGTAATAACCTGCTATAATGGAGGGTAAATTGGTAAAGTACCTTTCCAGCTCGGGATGCTTCCACTAATAGAGCTGAATGTTTACGTTGATTGAGTTGGTGATCAGAGAGGGTCATCTCCTTGTACACGTACTCAAAGTACTCCCACTGCAGAGCACTTGCAGATGCCTCAAGCATGGATCCGAATGTGTATGCATCCGGTTTCGGGAAAACATCACGATCGTGTGTGACAATTTCAGAACCTAAATCAGTTCGCTTTGTCTTCTCAAATAATTCCTTAGCTTTGAGAAACATATCATTCCGGCCATAAACTTTTAACATGGCATTTACGATACCAATATCAGGAGCCATGAGGGATGTAATGTGCCCAAAGATGGATATACAATCATGAATATGCCCACCATCCATGCAAGACATTATCATGCCAGTGAAGGTCACTGCCAAAGGTCTTGTTGGACGAAGCTTTTTTAGCTTCTCAATCTGCAGAAATTTTGCATCAGTAGAAAAATTCAAACTATCATAGTATCATATTTAGCAAAAATTTGTTTTGTTAGAAAAACATTCAACTTTCCATCAAGTCCAAGAACAAACTTCTGGGATTTTGCAGCTCTTCTGTGAGAAAAAATATAAAAGGTGTAATTTTTCTTCTGTATAATGAGCCTCGCATTTAGGCCATAGACATATATAAACTCAGCAAAGACCTTTCTAAGTTTAGAACATAGGTTTCCTGTTACTCGATGAGAGATTTATTTCAGCTTTCAAAAGTACGTGTTATTAGACCTTCAAGCAAGATATGAAAAACAAAAGTTAACATCGAAGGTATAAAAAGAAGTCTACAAACACTTGAATAAAAGAAATGACTTATCAATTTGTAATCCCTTTTGAAATAGAACTTTGCTATTGTATGTGATCCGTGTAGTGCTACAATCAGATCTAACTCAACTAATGTCCATTCCAACAATATGATATTGGCTGCAGTAATCAAATTCCTTGTTCTCCTTTTACTATCTCAATATGAGTTAACCCTATATAAAAAATTACAAATCCAGAAACATAATAAATCCTTGTGAAAACGAACCTCCAATATAGCTTCTTGCCACCTGCCATAGAAGCAAAGACAGCGAGCTAGTTCATAATATACACTTGCTGCTCCTATGACCCCCCTTCTTTCCATATCCCTGACTGCTTGAACAGCTTCATTGACTTTACCTTCTGCCCAGAAGGCTTTGACGAGAACTAGGGAATGCAAAGAGTAGATGATTAATTAACTGCAGAGAAACTTATCATTGAGGGGGGAATAGAACTACCTTTGTAAGTCAGGGCTTTTAGTGCTTCTCCATTTCTTTTCATTTTCCCAAAAAAGTCATGCACTAAGTCATACTTTCCAGAGTTGAGCATTACCTTTTAAAGAAGAAGAACCACATGTAAGTATAATTACATGTTTTTACGTTAGTCCACTAAATAGAAATAAACTTATTAATACGTCTATGAAAGCAGGTTGTAAAGATGGCATTTTAATGTCGACCACGCTAAATTGTTTTCAGGGATGCTGTTCGTTCAGTTTAATGAAGTTTATGATAAATTTCATGAAATGGATTCTAGATGTTGAAAAGAATAGCAGCAAATCATGCAGAATAGTCAAAGTACAACTTAGAACTAATTCCTCGAGAACAAAACAACTCCTATTACGTAGGTTGAATTGCTAGACTCATGCAATCCGAATCACAATGATTTGTCAAAAAATTCTTTAATTAAATCAAAGCAATGCATGAATACCATGCCAATTGATTGCAGAAACAATTACCTCCATTGCTAGCCCATAGCTTGCTCCATTGGGTCTAAGACCATTCTTTCTCAACTGTTGAAAAACCCATGATACTCCCTTCCATTGGCAGGTAGAAACACATGCATTTAGAACCTGAAGGATCATTCAATTACACCAAATAATCATACTAAAAGAAATTAATACAAGAATCCCTCAGAAAAAAGTCTTTAACTCTCTTACAGCGTTAAATATAACAATGTCGGGTTGAAGTTCAGGTTTCCAATTCTTGCGCCTCATATTACTAATCTTTTTGGGCTTTTCCTTCATGGATTCAATAACATTCAGCAGCTCTTTTAACAAACCAGCTTGTCCCAGTGTAACAGCCAAACTATGATATGCCGCCATATCAGGATATACGTGTGCATCTCCCTACACAACATATTAACACTAAACTTTCCACAAAAATAAACAAACACGAGCCTGCATTGGCGAACTCATACAAAATTCAAAGAAAATCATTACACGCATCAAATTGAAGACTTGAAGAGCTTCACGAGGCTTCCTGGCTCTCCCAAGCACCGCCAATAATTTTGTATACACAAACCTAAATTTGCAATCAACCAAAGGAATAAATACCAAAGAAACTCAAGTTGGATCAATTCATATGCTTCAGCTCAGTTATAGACGCTAAAGTGAGAAACGGTTGAGTACCTGCTCTTGAAGTGCCTGTGCTCCTTCGAGCTGTACACCCACTCTACAACAGAGAATGCATTCCTCCACTGTCCCTTATTCCCCAGACCTTCAACTATCCTCAACATTTGCCCTTCCGTAAACTGCAATCCAGAGTATCTCATCACCCGCGTAAACTTCCAATCTTTCACACTCATCTCTGTTGCACTTAATCTAAATCAAAGTAATCTCATCCTAGTAAGTAATAAACAGCAACAAAACAACTGAAACAACATCAAAAAAAGAATGCACAAAATCAGAAATGCACAGGACTATAAATCACATATACCTATTTATAAGAAGCTTAATCGATTCAGCCTCGCTGCGCTTCGGACGCGTCCATCTCCGATCATTATCGAACCATTCGTCGTCGAATTCAATATCATTATCCAAAAGCCACGAAAATTGATCCCTTTCAGACTCAATTATATCGCTCAGCTCGCTCAAACGCTCTGGATTCAACCTATCTCCACTGTACTCCATGTTCTCATTCGAAATCTCTCGCAATCGAAGCATCTCCAATCTCTCCCATGGCTTCCCCAACAGCTTCTCGTTTTCTTCATTTTTGATCGATTTTGTGAATCTCTTGTACTCGGATTTGATGGTTTGGAAATGCGATTCTTCTGAAATTGCGCGTTTCTGAGCGTCGGTGAGCGGTTCGGGGAGCTTGGAAGCGCGTTTGGCGAGACGACGGTTGGATTTTTGGAGCTCCTTTTTGCGGAGATTGTGAAGGATTTTGGGCGTTGGCTGAACGCCGCGTTTTAAGAGTTTTTGGGTGATGTTTTGGAGGTTGGGTTGGCGTGGGGGTGGGGGGGTGGGGAGGCTTAGTGGTCCTGTTGAAGCTTCCATGGCAGGTATGACTGAGGTTTGTGAAAGAAGCGGCAAAGGTTTATGGATGTACAGTTACAGCAGTATCCTCCTTAATCTCTTTCTATTTGCAATTTCCTTTTTCTTTTATTTTTATCCGCTTGTAGATTGTAACTTAACAATTTAAACCCTTATTAGGTGTTAAAAGAAAAGGGAAAATCGTTCTTTTTGTTTCATATGTTTGGGCTTTATCAATTTGATCTCTTGTTGAGGGATTCTCATATTTTGTTTCGTAATTTATAAACATTCTCACATTTGGTCCCAATCGAATTTTTTTTCCAAAATCTAACGTTAACTTCGTTAGTCAACAATTTAACCCTTTTTTGTGAGATTTTATGCGTGAGTAGTACGTGTTTTGAAAGAAATATCGTGATATTGAATAAAATACGTGTATGAGCGCAATCACGCAAGAATTCTTCCAAAAATAACTTATCAAAATATTGACTAATAGAGTGACCATTAAATTCTGGACTACCAAATGTGAGAATATTAAAGTTCTCGTAACGAATAATACTAAAATTGAAAAAGATCAAACATATAGAATCAAAAATGTAGGCTATGTTTGGTTATGTTTTGGGATGGTATTTTGGTGAAAATTATTGGTGAGAAATTTATAGAAATAAATGCATATTTGATGAGATTGTGTTTGGTTTTATTTTGAGAGTTGTTTTTTTGGTGTTTTTCTTTTTTGTAAGATAGTGTCTGGTTTTGTTTTCAAAAGGAACAAAAGTTAGTGTAGCAGTCAAATTATGAAACTTTAATCTGTTAATGAAGACAGTACCTGAGTTGTAGATTTTTAAATAAATAATCATTTTTTTCAAAAAAAATAAAAAAAATAATCATTGTGTTTTTTTACCAAAAAAAGTAACATATTTTTGGACCAAATTATGTTAACCAAACACAATCGGGCCAAAATTTTGGATCAAATTGGGGTTGGAAACATATCCAAATATAGCCGTAATTTTCCCCAAACAAACAAAAAAGAAATGAACTTCCCTTAAAATAGATAAAATACTTTGTCAAGATACTTTTAAGGTTTTATTTCAGTTTTTCTTTGTATAAAAATGAAAATTTATTTTGATATATAAGTTGCAAATTTAACTGCTTGAGTTGACGTATCAACTTGACATTTCACTGTGAGAAAATGAGCAAAAACAAACAAATTTGAGATCAAACATTAATCGTCATTTGTCAACAAAGCACTACACGAGTAAAATGCAATAAAGAAAAGCGTTGCTTGACTCAATTTAAATCAGTAACAGCACAAAATTCACCTTTAGTACTCCTTTTTTCTATGGTGTAATTTGCCAGTGAAGTCACATTTATTTTTTTAAATTTCACCACATAGTTTTGGGGCAAGTTGAAAAACACCCATACTACATATAGAATAGACACACACAAACACACACACATATGCTTTATGTAACATGTGGAGAAAGATATAATCATCACTCAGGAAAACAGATGAAGAGAATTGCCATAAAAGCCCAAAGAAACTCCTCTTAGTAACATAAGTTAGAAAGAAAAGTGAGTTGATATATAATACAAATACAACTATGAAGAAGAAAAGCAGCAAGCCCATCACCCAGAAAAGAAGAATGTGCAATCTGGTCATGAACAACAACAAACTCGAAAGTCGAAACCCACCTCTCAAGGAAGAAAAAAAAATCTATAAAACAATAGAGTACAAAGCCTCATACTCAGCTCTTCGATTTCGAATGCTTAACTAGCCAGTCAATGACCTGATCGATGTTGGTAGAGTTCTTGCAAGAGATCATAAAGCAGCATACCTCCCTATCAGTGATTGATTTTAAACCCCTGCAATGTGTAATGAAGTTTAATGTTACCAAACAAAAAGTAATATCTCTTTATATGTGTTTTTATTTTCCGGGGGTTGGGGTTGGGGTGGGGGTGGGGTGGGGTCGGAGAATTTGCTATAATTACATTTGATCAGTCAATGCTTGCTTAGATAGGGCCTGAGGCTTGTCAATCTTGTTTCCTAACACCAGTAAAGGAATGCCACTTAGTGATGGTTTGCTCAATAGATCATGAAGTTCACTTCGGGAGATACTGACATTATCATAATCAGCAGCATCAACAACATACCTGCATGAAATCATGTTGACTGATTAATTTTTTGTGGCATTAGCCATGTCAATATAGAATCATACTTCTCATCATGTAATATGTAAACAGATTTTGAATAAGAAATACCATCACCAGCCTCAAGTTACCATAGAAGATTGGATATGAAATGACCAATAAAATGAAAACTGGATTCCCAAGTTCTACGTCAAAAAAGTGTTTTGAGTTATCAATCGGGTTTATGAGCTGTGTAAAGTGGCTTAAACTCCATCAGGCTTAATGATCCTAGCCTCAGAATCGGTTCATATTTTCTGTTTCCTCGGCTTATATATTTTTTGTGAGTTTCTGGTGTATGTTGCATTAGAGCGCATAACAAAAAATTCATCAACCAAAAAATTATATAGATGATATAAAGAAAGTATTAAGCAGTTAGTTTCCCAAAACACAACTGATGAAGATCATTAAGAACATAAATATGTATATTCAATTTCACAAGTATGATATAGCTCAGATATTGATTGTAAATTGTAATTAATTAGAAAGTATCATTAGGTTTTCTAAACAAAAAGTAATCTCTTCTACTTTAACTACGCAAAGCCTAGTTGGTGCTGAGCATATGCATATGGTATAAGTTCTACTTATAGCTACTAGCCGGAAGCAAACCAAGTGAAAGAACAAACATAAGCCATTGAAGATGAAGTTATTGGCATACACAATGGCAGAAACTGCACGGCAGTAGCGCTCCCACATACTCCGGAATCTGGGTTGACCTCCAAGATCCCACAACTTTATTGTGACATTCCCTTTAGTGACCTTCCGCATATTAAATCCTACCTGAATAATCACAATAGTCTCTCATAAGTTATCATTGGATGCTTGGGTAATCCAGAATGAAATTAACAATAACCAAAGATTAAAGCTAACAAGAATTTAAGAAGAAAACTAACCGTAGGGATCATATCTTCACTATATCCACCAGTCTAGGGAAGAAATAAGACAGACAACAGCAGAGTAAATGCACCATATTTTGACCAAATAAAAAAGAATAGCAAATAGTACTACAAAGATGTGTCCTGTACGAAAGGATAGTATATGCAATTACTTACAGCGACAACATTTACAAGTGAAGTTTTCCCAGCATTTTGAAGACCTATTAAAGACAGCTCCATTTCTTGCTTGAAGAAAAGGCTGTACACAAAACAATAATGTGAGCCCATATATCTTTAAAAGCAATTCCAAGTTCACAGCAAAAGAATGAATTAACCACAAGCATCTTTTTTCTAAATTGCTTCTCTGAGACGAATGCCTTAATCTTGAAACACTACTAATGCAAGTTCCTAATTATAAGATAATTCACACAAAATCCTTAATAAAAAATTCACAAGAAACAGTCAATTCATTGTCTCACATCTGGTGGTTGGGCAAGCAATTTAAAATTGTTGATAGATAACTTAACGCACAGCCGAAGATGTTTGCAGACGGACATTAGAATAGGTTTGACATGATTAAGATGGCAACTATGGTCCCACTTCTAATCTAGGCATGCCGTTAGACTACTAAAAAAATGTGTTTAGTAGCACAATAGAAACGTTAAGCTGAATGTGGGAGTATATGTGATGAGTTGGAAAATTAACAGTCAGAGTTACAAAGTTATTCTGGAACTGAATTTACTCGTCGAGCGAGTCAAAACCAGCATGAATTAGCCTGTGGAGGATAATCCTTGTCTACCAGTGAACATGTAAAGTCACAGTGATTCTATTATGTGAGACAATAAACAACTAAACCAAAGGATAAAGAAAGAAAAAGACTTTGCATAGTCAGAAAGCGTCAAACCAAGGTCTTGCATAGTAGGCCATCTGTTAGAATCAGTTACCTCTTCCTGCTGCTCATACATAGCAGGGACTTTAAAGATTATTGTGTAGTTATTCTGGGTCATTAATTCCTTTCGCCGGATGTAACGAAGAGATTAATGCTATGTTTCAACTAGGAGTGCAAAACAGTTCCTATTGCGTAAGAGTTTGTGCATTCCCAATAACAATCAACTAGAAGAAAAATGACTGGATGGAGCACTAATTGTCTTGTGATCATGGCCAAATTCAAGCTATCATAACATTCTCGCTGATTCAGTTAAACAAACTAACGGACAAGAAGGGGGCTAAAAACACATAGAAAAGTAAGTATCAGCAGACTACAATCCAGTCGATGAATTTCCTATTTACCACACCAGCTTAGCCAACAAAATAATCCCAAGGTTTTATCCTTTATCTGTGCATTGTATCAACTAACACATATCACGCCGGCAGAATCGGCATAAACCGATTTTCGAAAACTAAATCCCAAAGAATCAGTAACATCAACTCCAACACTGCAGACAAGTAGATTAACCAATCATACACTCATATTCAATTATTCAAATTAGATAACACGGAGAAAAATCCAGCAGCTAAAATCAAGCCATAAATTCCTCAATGCGAAACCAAACATTCAAAAGAAACAAAACAACAAACAGAAACAAACTTTATCGCAGAATACATAACACCGTAACGAAGATTCAACATCAATAAATGGGGAGACCTAACCTTCTAAGCCAATTGAGAAAAGATTCCCAGAGACCCATCGCTGCTTCGATTGAAGGATCGCGAAGAATCGAAAACGTAAACAGATCTCTTATCTGTCTTCTCTCAATTGACCTTTTACGAAATCACTTTTTGTAATTCTCCCCCTCTCCTACCTAGGTTTCGCGACTGTGGGATTTGATTTTTGTGATGAATAGGAGGAGAGGATTGTTCCTTTTTGTATTGTATGTATATATGTATGTATATGTGTGTGTACCGGAATAATATCCTAAAAACAACGAACGATTACCGTATGCGAACAATTTAAGAAAATCCAGTTACTGCCCCTGTAAAATGACGAAATTATGATCTGGCCCGCGATATTTGGGCAGCTATATTTAGCTGTATGTGAGTGATTGATTGAGGGGGGACCAATCATGAACGAAGAGTGGCGCAAAAGTGAATGCAATGTCCCATTCTCGGAGGACGCGCGTGCGATTGACGGATGATGAAACTGTTGAAAGAGCAGGCTAATGGACGGTGGGGATTGGAGCGTGAGATTACGCTTGTTTCTTTTGCTTTTGGTCGTGGAGGCACGTCGCTGGAAATCTCACGTGTATATACGTGTATATATATGCCTCTTTCTCATTGGCTCTTGCATTATTCTTTGGTGTATCCTGTGGCCCATAGTTTTTGAATATATTCAATTTTTTCTATTGGGTTTTTGAATAAATATTCAAATTTCAACAATTCAAAATCGTGATCATTGTCACAAGATTGTAGTTCGGATAGTGCTAAAAATAGTTCTTGATAAAGTGAAAAGCGATATATTAACCAAGTATTAACACTCTACTTTATTAAGAAATTTAAATCTTGATTTATTTTTTTAACATACGAAGTTTGGGTTAATCACTTAATTCGATCTCCAATTAATCACAGACAGAATACCTAATTTTTTTCTTCTTTTTTTCTCCGTCGATGATGATTTAGTGAAGCGATTACCTCCATCACCACTATTATCAACCCCATCATCAACAGGTTGGGTTGGAGCACCCTCCTTCTAATTATGTATCTCAACTTCAGATTTAACGAGACACGGATGGATCTAATGAGACAGATGTGGATCTGACGAGATGAAAACGGACAATAAACAAGGTTTAGATAATATTTTATATTTGTGTTAATTTTTTATTTTCTCTCTCACGAGAGTTCGATTTCTCTATCGAATGAGAGTTTTTCTCTCTTAAATAAGAGTGTGGTTTTGAACACAATAGTTTTCTTTTGTTCGTCTGTGAGTTTTTAAAATTTGTTATTTTCAGGTAACTTGATATTTGGTGTTTCAAATGTTTTTACTACTCCCTCCGTCCCAAAAAGGTTGTCCCCTTTCCTATGAATTATCAAAAGTATATTATTTTTCCAAAATACCCTTTCTATAAGACATAAAATCATTAATAATATTATCACCTAAAACATACAAATGTTTTAATTTAATTTATAATGATTGTCTATTATCCATATTATCCATATAAAGAACTATCTTTCTTAAATACAATTGCAGATTTATAGTAACAGTAAATTAATTATATATTGCTCAATTTAAATTGCGGATAATATAGTCAGATTAGACAATAAACATATATATTTATAGTAAGGGACAATCATTTTGGGATAGTCAAAAGTGGAATAGTGGACATCCTTTTTGGGACGGAGGGAGTACATCGTTTGAGTCGATATGAACTGTATTGTTCCAGGCGTTGTAAACTTTCGATTGAATGATATATAAGACCGATTTTTCTTAAAAAAAAATAAAGTGAAAAGTGATTTTCTATGTATTTATGGTCCCAAAAATAATGTCCGATTTAACAATATGACAACCATATATTTAGTTAATTAGAAAAACAATCATTATGTAAATTAGAAAAACAATCATAATATAAGTCAATTACCAAAATCAAGTCAAAACTACATCGGAAATACAATCCTACGCCTGCAAGATGCAAATCCCGTAAAACCTTCAATCAAACCCGTGTTGACCACGGTCAAACCACTTTTGACCATTCCAGAACCCTTTTTTAGCTTCTCCCTTTGCTTATTTGACTTCTCAATATCCTTTATATCAATCATTTTTCACAAACTCGTCATTTATAGTTCCAAAAATAATGTCCAATTTATTAATATGACAATATTACTCTAATTAACAGAAATATTATTAAAAACAATCATGCAATATCAATTAAATTTTCAGTTTTGAAGACTGGCCAAAGTTTTTTTTTTCTTGGTTCTAAAAGCGGCTTGCAGATGACTAGTGTCGAAGTGGTCAAAATCGTACACTAGGTTACAAGCATTGAATTTGTCAACAATTGGGTAACTAGTATTTTGTGCTTTCTATATAGCCTTCACCTGGAAAAAGAAAATTATCAGGTAACAAGCATTTTGTGCTTTTCAAATTTTTTAAAAATTGTCTTGTCTCGTGTTCATACCGTGTTTGTGTCCATGCATCATTGCGTTTAATTCAATGGGCTTGTGCCCCGCACACGAATATATCAACAAAATCAATTCCTACTTTAGAAAAATTAATTAAAATAACAAAACCCTCTTTATAATGTTTGATTTCTTTCCTCTCTCCGATTTTTTTTTCCGCTTCAACTATACCATTAAAAAAAAAAATTCCTTTTACTTATCATAAGTTGAAACAATAAAAAGTTAAACTATCATACATATATGGGTTGAAAAGGAAAAGGTTTTTTATGGCAAAATTGCCTCAGGTAACTTGCACAAGCAAGATACATAACGGTTTTTATTTTTTTTGATAAGAAGATACATAACGGGTTGGTGGAGAAAAAAGTTGTCAAAATTTTATAATAGGGACCATAGTGTTGAAGATGGCTTCATTTCAAGAAGCTAAATTATCCCACATTGGAAAATGGTTGTAAAGGGTGGTCCCTTTTTCCTATAAAAGGAGACCACCTATGTACATTTGAAAACATCCCAAATTGCCTAAGTCTTTTAGCAATTTCTTCTTTCTTCCTCTATAGTTTGTAATAGTTTCACTTTAGTCCTTTAGTGAAATATTTTGGTGGGGTCCGAGGACGTAGGCTAAATTAGCCGAACCTCGTTAAATTTGGTGTTCTTTATTTTGTGCTATTCTTCAAGTAGCCATTGTTAGTTATAGTTGTAGTGTTATATTGTGCTATTAAATTCGTCTAGTTAATTCTGTCTAGGAGGTTGGGTTTTAAGCGCGACCGTTGTGACGCCTCCAATCTTTCCTGGGAATTAAATCTAGTGTGGTTTTCTAGTACAATATTTCCCTTGCTATTTCTATATTTGGTGGAATATGACTCTGAGTTCCACAACAAGTGGTATCAGAGCTCGGGTATTCTGAGTATGCTCTGTGGTCGCAGTTTAATCTGATCTTCCACATCAGAAAAGTTTTCCCGGGCTATTTGGCTTTCGCATTTGGAGGGCTATTGAAGAATAATTTGTAAACCAAAAATGGAAGACACCTCAAAAGCATCGTCGTCGTCCATTTGGGCGAGAACCACTGTGGCGAATACGCGATTGGCAGTGGAGTCTTTTGATGGCACAGGCCATTTTGGTATGTGGCAAAGCGAAGTTGTAGACGCACTCTTTCAACAAGGTCTATACTTAGCTATTGAAGAAAAGAAACCAAATGATATGGAGGAAAAAGATTGGAGTATGATGAATCGGTTGGCATGTGGAACAATTCGTTCGTGTCTATCCAGAGAGCAGAGATATGCGTTTTCGAAAGAAAACTCGGCATATAAATTGTGGATGGCACTGGAGGAGAAGTTTCTGAAGAAAAGTTGTCAGAATAAGCTCCATTTGAAGAAGCGGCTCTTTCGCTTCACATTTGTTTCGGGTTCCACTATGAATAGTCACATTACCAGTTTTAATCAACTGGTTACCGATTTGATCAATTTGGATGAGACTTTTAAAGACGAGGATTTGGCTCTGATGTTGCTGGGATCCCTTCCTGAGGAGTTTGAGTTTCTTGAAACCACTCTACTTCACGGGAAGGCTGCTGTATCTCTTAGCGAAGTTTGTGCTGCCCTGTACAGTTATGAGCTGAGAAAGAAGGACAAGCAAGTTTGTTCAGGCGGAGATGCAGAGGTTTTGTTCGTCAGAGGTCGTTCACAAAACAAAAACAAAGGAAAGAAAGGGAGATCCAAGTCCAGGCATAAACTAAGCAAAGACGAGTGTGCCTATTGTCGAGAAACAGGACACTGGAAGAGAGATTGCCCAAAGCTGACAACTAAGGGCAATTCTAAGGCCGTGGCGGAATCGAATGTAACCGCGTGTGATGATGCCGAATCGGACTTCTCATTGGCGACATCATCCAGCGGTGCTTCTGAAGTATGGATGCTGGATTCAGCATGTAGTCATCATATGACACCACATTTGGATTGGTTCTTTGATTTCAAAGAACAAAATGACGTTGTCTTCACAGCAAATGAAGCTCCTCTTACTACACTTGGGATTGGTTCAGTTCGCTTGAAGAATCATGATGGATCAATCATAACCCTAAAGGGTGTTCGGTATGCACCAGAAGTGAGGAAAAACCTTATTTCCGTTGGAACTTTAGAATCGAAAGGTTTTGAAGTAAGAGCTAAGGATGGGGTGATGAAGATCATCTCTGGTGCACTCGTGGTAATGAAGGGAATTCGGAAGAACAACAATACGTATCACTACATGGGTGGTACAGTTGTGGGTGCAGTAGCAGCAATTACTGTTGATGATCGGAATTCAGAAGCAGTTAGGCTATGGCATATGCGCTTGGGACATGCAGGTGGAAAATCCTTGAATCTCCTCATAAATCAAGGATTGTTGAAAGGAGTGAAATACTCCAAATTGGAGTTTTGTGAACATTGTGTTCGTGGGAAACAGACAAGGGTTAAATTTGGAACAGCAATCCATAATACTGAGGGTATCTTGGATTATGTTCATTCGGATGTATGGGGTCCCTCAAAAACGAGTTCTTTGGGAGGGAAACACTATTTTGTAACCTTTGTTGATGATTTTTCCCGGAGAGTTTGGGTGTATACTATGAAGACGAAGGATGAAGTGTTTGAGGTATTCCTCAAATGGAAAAAGATGGTGGAAACTCAGACTGATAAAAAGGTCAAACGTCTCCGTACAGACAATGGTGGAGAATTTAGGAGTGGTCCATTTCAAAAATTTTGTGAGGATGAAGGCATTGTCAGACACTTCACTGTTAGACATACACCACAACAGAACGGAGTGGCAGAACGCATGAACCGGACTTTGCTGGAGAAAGTTCGGTGTTTGTTATCCAATGCTGGGTTGGGTAAAGAATTTTGGGCTGAGGCTGTGACATATGCGTGTCATCTCGTTAATCGTCTACCATCTACTGCTATTGATGGAAAAACACCATTTGAGAAATGGTTTGGAAAGCCTGCTGCTGATTATGATTCCTTACATGTGTTTGGTTCCACTGCATATTATCATGTTAAGGAATCAAAGTTGGATCCTAGAGCAAAGAAAGCAGTGTTCATGGGGATCACCTCTGGTATAAAAGGCTATCGCCTTTGGTGTCCAGAGACAAAGAAAATAATCTTTAGCAGGGATGTCACCTTTGATGAATCTACCATGTTGGAAAAGGTGAATGCAGAACAGCAGGATGGTACTCCCAAACAGGTGGAGTTTGAAAAGTTTGTTGTCCCAGCAGATCAAGAAACTCTTGATCATTCTCCTACGGTAGAAGGAGATTTTGAAGAAGAGGAAGTTCAACCCCAAGAACTTCCACAGCAACTTGAATCAATTGCAACTAGCAAGCCAAAGAGGACAATCAGAAAGCCTGCTCGCTTTGATGATATGGTGGCTTGTGCATCTGCAATTGCCGCTGATGATGTTCCTACCACTTATATTGAAGCAGTCAAAGGACCAGAGAAAGATAAGTGGAGGATTGCCATGAGTGAAGAAATGCAGTCCCTTCATAAGAATCAAACATGGGAACTGGCCAGTCTCCCGAAGGGAAAGAAGGCAATTGGATGCAAATGGGTATTTGCAAAGAAAGATGGATTTCCTAGCCAAGGTGATGTTCGCTACAAAGCCAGATTGGTGGCCAAAGGTTACGCTCAGAAGGAGGGCATTGATTATAATGAGGTGTTTTCTCCAGTTGTAAAACACTCCTCCATTAGAATTTTGTTGGCTTTGGTAGCACAGTTGGATTTTGAACTAGTTCAGTTGGATGTAAAAACTGCATTTTTACATGGAGACTTGGAAGAGGAAATCTATATGACTCAGCCAGAGGGATTCAAAGTTGCTGAAAATGAAAATTTGGTTTGTAAACTTCAAAAATCGTTGTACGGATTGAAGCAATCTCCGAGGCAGTGGTACAAGCGATTTGACAAGTTTATGATGGGAATTGGGTACACAAGAAGCAAATACGATCATTGTGTGTATTTGCACAAGCTACAAGATGGATTCTTCATATATCTTCTTCTGTATGTTGATGATATGTTGATTGCCTCCCCGAGTCTAATAGAAATTGAGAAGTTGAAGACTCATTTGAAAAGGGAGTTCGAGATGAAGGATCTAGGTGAGGCGAAGAAGATTCTCGGCATGGAGATTTTCAGAGATAGAAAATTGAGGAGGCTTTGTTTGACTCAGAAACAATATCTGAGTAGGATGTTGAGGCGTTTTGGCATTGATGAAAAGTCAAAACCAGTTAGTACTCCGCTTGCTCCTCATTTTAAGCTTAGCGCCGCTTTGTCACCGAAATCTGATGCAGAACGGGAATACATGTCAAAAGTACCGTATGCAAATGCTGTTGGTAGCTTGATGTATGCTATGGTGTGTACGAGGCCTGATATTTCCCAAGCAGTGGGGGTTGTGAGCAGGTATATGCATGATCCTGGAAAGGAACATTGGCAAGCTGTGAAATGGATTTTGCGATACATCCATGACACAGCTGATGTTGGTTTGATATTTGAGTGGGAACATAGTCAGTATGTAGTCGGATATTGCGATTCAGACTATGCTGGTGATTTAGATAAGCGTAGATCAACTACAGGCTACGTATATACTCTTGCTAAAGCACCGGTCAGTTGGAAGTCTACCTTACAGTCAACGGTTGCTCTGTCTACTACGGAAGCAGAGTATATGGCAATTTCAGAGGCTGTAAAGGAAGCAATTTGGCTTCAAGGGTTGCTTGGTGAACTGGGGATTGGACAAAAGTATGTGAAAATACATTGTGATAGTCAAAGTGCTATCCATTTAGCAAAGAACCAAGTTTATCATGCAAGGACGAAGCACATTGATGTTCGGTATCATTTCATAAGAGAGATACTCGAAGAAGGTGGAGTCAGAATCGAGAAGATCCATACTACTGAGAATCCTGCTGATATGTTGACAAAAGTTGTGACTGCAATCAAGTTCAAATTTTGTTTGGACTTGATCAACATTGTCAAAATTTGAAGATTGATTTTGGTGACCCCGTTTGACGAGGAGATTGAAGAGTTTGAAATTCGCCAAGGTGGAGATTTGTTGAAGATGGCTTCATTTCAAGAAGCTAAATTATCCCACATTGGAAAATGGTTGTAAAGGGTGGTCCCTTTTTCCTATAAAAGGAGACCACCTATGTACATTTGAAAACATCCCAAATTGCCTAAGTCTTTTAGCAATTTCTTCTTTCTTCCTCTATAGTTTGTAATAGTTTCACTTTAGTCCTTTAGTGAAATATTTTGGTGGGGTCCGAGGACGTAGGCTAAATTAGCCGAACCTCGTTAAATTTGGTGTTCTTTATTTTGTGCTATTCTTCAAGTAGCCATTGTTAGTTATAGTTGTAGTGTTATATTGTGCTATTAAATTCGTCTAGTTAATTCTGTCTAGGAGGTTGGGTTTTAAGCGCGACCGTTGTGACGCCTCCAATCTTTCCTGGGAATTAAATCTAGTGTGGTTTTCTAGTACAATATTTCCCTTGCTATTTCTATATTTGGTGGAATATGACTCTGAGTTCCACAACAAGTGGTATCAGAGCTCGGGTATTCTGAGTATGCTCTGTGGTCGCAGTTTAATCTGATCTTCCACATCAGAAAAGTTTTCCCGGGCTATTTGGCTTTCGCATTTGGAGGGCTATTGAAGAATAATTTGTAAACCAAAAATGGAAGACACCTCAAAAGCATCGTCGTCGTCCATTTGGGCGAGAACCACTGTGGCGAATACGCGATTGGCAGTGGAGTCTTTTGATGGCACAGGCCATTTTGGTATGTGGCAAAGCGAAGTTGTAGACGCACTCTTTCAACAAGGTCTATACTTAGCTATTGAAGAAAAGAAACCAAATGATATGGAGGAAAAAGATTGGAGTATGATGAATCGGTTGGCATGTGGAACAATTCGTTCGTGTCTATCCAGAGAGCAGAGATATGCGTTTTCGAAAGAAAACTCGGCATATAAATTGTGGATGGCACTGGAGGAGAAGTTTCTGAAGAAAAGTTGTCAGAATAAGCTCCATTTGAAGAAGCGGCTCTTTCGCTTCACATTTGTTTCGGGTTCCACTATGAATAGTCACATTACTCTGAGTTCCACAACACATAGTGCTATAAAATTATTAATAAAGGAACAAACATGCTATTTTTATTTGTTGATGATCATGACAAAAGTGAATTAACCCTACATATATGATAATATTTTAAATTAATATCTAAAATTTTTGTAGTCAAAAGAATATCTAAAATTTTTGAGTACATGATGAGGATACCAAGACCACTAGTAATAATAATACTCGATGTACGATGTTTGAAAAATCGATAATGCTAAATTGTCAAAAAGAATTAATATGGTACGTGAGGTCATATATTAGCAAGGGCTTTATAAAAATGTGACATAGGAGGAATAATTTAAAAAGTGCACCATCTCGAACCTACGCCATTTTGGGTTGGAGATGATCATTTTGGCGTGGGTTAAACCCTCCAACCCCCGCTATTATTTGCACCAAATTTAGTGCAAATGAATAGTTACACAACATATTTGGCGTACAATTGTACATTTGTATCAAATTTGGTGCAAGCATATCTTTATTATATTTGTAAAATAGGGATAATAGTATAAAATGAGGTTCATATCTTTATTTTATTTGTAAAATAGGGATAATAGTATAAAATGATTATTCTACATAATTTATTTTATTTTTTTGTTAAAAATAGGATTGTGAGTTGGATTGAATCTATTGTACAACATTAAAATAATACAAAAGTTGCACCGTTTTTGTGTTTATGGGTTGGAAATGCTCTTAAGGAAATAGACCTTGATAATTTAACATAAATAACAAGTCGGAAGATCATGTTTACATATTTCTCCTTTCCCAACCAATTAGTTATTACTTATTTGTACAAGGTAAAATAGGAAAAAGGGTGAATGAGAAAATAATTTTCTGAAGCAAATGGTGTGGAAATTAGAATAGTCATTCACAAGTAATTATTTATAGCAGTGTAGCATGGTTCAAATCGGTTAGTGTCTTCGCATTCGATCGCTTCATATATTACTACTTGATATGTCGTGAATGAATATCTCGACTCGAGAAAAAATCAACAAACATGAAAAAATTTAATTTTATTTAATTATTTAAAAGAAGTGCGATTAAGTGGGAATTAGACCTATATCATGAACCAAAAATAGTAAAATCCTAAAAAAACAAAAGTTTGTTACAAAAACTATGGACGCAAGCTATTCTTCTTACCTTAATAAGCAAGTCATATAATTCGTTTTCCACCCTTCCTTTCACATGATTTTCTTTGTATATTTGTCTTCTAACAATATTTTTTCACTCCTCCAACATTATTACACAAAACTAACTAATGAAATAATGTCTAGATCAACTCAAACTGCTTCTCTGCTGACGATCTAAATGCTTACCTTTATTCATTCGTCTTTGTATAATTTTTGTACAAATATAGGGATTAAAAATATATGTTCATTCAATAGACTAAAACTGCTCGAGCTTACAAACGAGCCAAAATCTCGAGCTCGAACGAGCAAAAGAGTCGAGCCCAAGCTCGGCTCGAGCTCGATTGAGCCAACGAGCCGAGCTCGAGCTCAAAAGAAATGGGCTCGACGAGCTTGAGCTCGAGCTCAATTTTTTTAAGATGAGCTCAAGCCTATAAAAAATGCAAGGCTCAGCTCATTTACAACCCTAGTTCACGACATAAGTGCTTAATATATAAAATACAGACACTTCAAAAAATCATCATGTATTATGTCAGACACGACATTCCTTCAACACATGTTCAATACGGAAAATCCGTGTCCTTAAATAAAATTAAAAAAAAATTACAACACTGTATCTAATATACGAGGATATTGTTAGATCACTTTTGTGAGAGACTAAGAAGTATGGAGTTAAATTACAAATTAAAAAAATTAAAATTCCTAATGTAGTTCTTAACATAAGAGAACACCCTCATGCATTATCATACGACACTAGATAGTTATTTCACTTCTTTGCAGTGGAAATTCAAACAATGAAGTATTTATTTTTGTTTATCTCATGTATTGTATTTTTTTTTTTTTTTGATAAGAACTCATGTATTGTATTGAATACATGATTATTTTATAAAGTTTAGGACTTTTTATTTTGCATTTATTACTAGCTTATTATTGATACAAAATTTAATTCTTTCACACATATAGAGCTTCGCAAGTAAAAGAGTTAATAGCATATTACACCCAGCAAAATATGATTTTTGATACTTTCCGTCCTCTAAAAGAAAAACACACACTTTGCATCCCTATTTTCATGATTTTTGGCAACTTGCACCCTCAATTTATATTCCGGCCGAAATAATCAACAATGAAGCATCTCAAGTGAATTTTCTCAATATTTCAAGGACAAAGTAGTCAATGAATATTTTTTAATGCAAAGTTTAAAGTTAGAAAATTGATTGACATTTATACATGTCGAAAATTTCCCAAATCGATTTTTTTCGACATCCTTGCTATTGAGAAACAGTCATTTGAAAACAGTAATATCTATATTTGCATGAGGTTTTTCTTTTGGGTGGGGGGGGGGGGGGGGGTTGGGGGGGGGGGGTTTCTTTGGCTACAAGCGAGCCTATGAAATTGCTCAATGTGTTTCTTATGTGCGGCATAAATTAAACTATTAAGATATTTGGTAATTTACTACCCCACCTACCTATATTTGCATGCTTTTTGTGTTTGTGCCAACCACGACCAATAATTGTTAATTTTGGATAAAGATTTTTATGAAAAATTTAGTTAAATCTTATTCTAATATAAACTCCATGAGCCACAATGGATGGATGGTGCAATTTTTGAGTAGAAATGTTGCTGCAATCATTTTTTGAGAAAAGATAATGTTGAGGGTGCAAGTTGCCAAAGACCATGGAAATGGGGGTGCAAAGTGTGTATTTTTCTTTTAGATGATGGAAAGTACCAAAAAGCCTATTTTATAGGGTGCAATATGCTTTTTACTCCCAAGTAAAATGCAAATTTTATGACAAATATACATTTCTGATAGTTTATTTTTTTAACAAATTACACTGAAACTCTATGTCCTAAATTTTTTAAGAATTGTCTTGTCCCGTATTCGTATCGTGTTGTATCCGTGTTCATGCATCATAGCAGTTAATTCAATGGGCTTATGCCCCGCACACGAATATCTCAACAAAAACAATTCCTACTTTAGAAGGATTAAATTAAATAACAAAATCCTCTTTATAATGTTTGATATTTTTCCTCTCTCCGTTCTTTATTTTCTCCTTCAACTACACCCTTCAAAAAAATTCCTTTTACTTATCATAAGTTGAAACAGTAAGTTAAACTATCAAACATATGTGAGTTGACTACTCGCACTAAAAATCTGGGTTGAAAATGAAATGTTTTTGTATGGACAAAATCCCCAGGTTACTCGCACAAGCAAGATACATAACGGGTTGGTGGAGAAAAAAATTGTCGAATTTTTATAATGGGACCACGGTAGGGGTGTAAAGGAGCCGAGCTCGAGCCGAGCCTGACGATTTTTCCAGGCTCGAGCTCGAGCTCGAGTTGGGATATTTGAGCTCGAGCTCGTCGAGCCGTATTTTGAGAGCTCGAGCTCGAGCTCGTTAGCTCAAATAACAGCTCGACTCGAGCTCGTCAGCTCGAGTTCACAAGCGCGAGCCGAGTCCGGCTCGCGAGCCTGGAGACTCCAGTTTTTTTTTTTTTTTTTTGTGTGTTTTGCAGCAAGCTTTCTGTTTGTTCATGGGGTAAACAACTCCATGAATGAAATTATTCATGGAGTTGTTTACTTCATAAAACTCAGATATGGACTGTAATATTTACCGGCAAGAAGTTTGTGGAGGCGGTGGTGGCTTCGCGCGGCGGTGGCTGGGGCCATGCTGTTAGCGGCTGCGGGGAAAGCACGGATTTGGGAGATGGAGATGCGTGATTTTCCGGCGGCGGCGGCGATGGACGATTTAGCGGTGTTGATATGTGCCCAATCGAATTTGACATGTTTTGAGGCTTTGAGCTTTGCGTACACAGCAGATGAAGAGTGAGGTGAGAGAGATGAAAAGCTTTCAAGTTGTTTTCATTTAGTGGTTTTTCAATTTTAGTTTTAATAAATTATATTATTATTTTAATATATAAATATTATAATATATATAATTGCTTTATATTGCTGCTGGTAGACAGCTGTGTGCAGCTGTATACCAGCTGCATATGTGCATTATATATATAACTATTATATATATATATATATATTAATTAGAAATATTACTGAAGAAGCTCGCGAGCAAGAAATAAATCGGCTCGAGCTCGTGCTTTATTCATAATTTTATAGTACCGTGGTCTAGGGGTGTAACTCGAGCCGAGCCGGCTCGACTCGAGCTCTACTCGAGCTCGAGGTTCATGAGCAACAAAGATGCTATTTTTATTTGTCGATGATCATGACAAAAGTGAATTAACTCTACAAATATGATAATATTTTAAATTAGGAAAAATATTTTTTTTAGTCCGTTAACTAGATCTTCCTTGCGTTTTAGTCTTTTAAATTGACGTATTGCAAAATTGATCCGTTATCTTCTGACTTGTTGTAATTCTAATCCTTTTGTGCTTAGAAAATTGATAAATTTAGTCATCGATGCCCATCAATACCACCACCTCACATTATTATTAGATATCATCAATAAGAAGTTAAAAAGCACAAAGTCACAAAACTTTTATTGTATGAAGGAGATAACATTACGCTTGTCAAATCTTAAAATTGCAGTGAAAATCTATCTAATCAGATTTCCCAATTTTACCAATTGACTATGCCACTAATTAAATTGACGGACTAAATTTATCAATTTTTTAAGCACAAAAGGATTAAAATTACAAAAACTCAAAAGATAACGGATCAATTTTGTAATGTGTCAATTTAAAGGACTAAAATGTAAGGAAAACCAAATTAACGACTAAAAAATTATTTTCCCTTTTAAATTATATATCTAATATTTTTAAGTACATGATGAGGATACCAAGACCACTGGTAAATATAATACTCCATGTACGATGTTTGAAAAATCGATAATGCTAAATTGTCAAAAAGAATTAATGTGATAAGTGAGTTGAAATATTAACAATGTGGGCTTTATAACAATGTGACATAGGAGGAATAATTTAAAAACGACACCATCTCCAACCCAAAAATGGGTTGGAGATGGCCATTTTGGCATTGGTTGAGCCCTCCAACCAATGTTATTATTTGCACCAAATTTGGTGAAAATAAATAGTAGCTCACCATATTTGGCGTGCAATTTTTTATTTGCATCAAATTTGGTGCAAGCACGTCTGTTTTTTTTATATTATTTGTGAAATAGGGATAATAGTATAAAATGAGGTGTAAAAATGAATATTCTACATAATATTTTTTTCGGTTTTAAAAAATAGAGTTGTGGGTTGGAGTGAATTTACTATACAATATTAAAATTAGTGCAAAAGTTGCACCGTTTTTATGTTTATGAGTTGGAAATGCCCTTAAATGAAATAGACCTTGTTTATTTAACATAAATAACAAGTCAGAAGATCTTCATGTTCGACCGATTCATATATTACTACTTGATATGTCGTGAAAAGATATCTCAACTCGAGAAAAAGTCAACAAACACGAAAAAACTTAAATTTTAAGTATATTTGATTATTTAAAAGTGCGATTAAGTGGGAATTAGACCCATATCATGACCCAAAAATAGTAAAATCCTAAAAAAACGAAAGTTTGTTACAAAAACTATGGACACAAGCTATTCTTACCTTAATAAGCAAGTCATATAATTCGTTTTCCACCCTTCCTTTCACATGATTTTCGTTGTATAGTTGTCTTCTAACAATATTTTTTCACTCCTCCAACATTATTACACAAAACTAACTAATGAAGTAATGTCTAGATCAACTCAAACTGCCATTCCTTTTGTTCTTCTTCTGCTTTCCATAACTCTAGTGTTTGGATCCACTGTCTCGGACCGGATCGCCAAACGCCCCGACCCGTTACGAAAATTCAAACATTATGGTGAAGATTATGATATTAGAAGCAAACATTACTGGGCCGTAAGTTAAATTTTATATATTTATTTATTTAATTTCAACTTATGTATACTATTTTCAGTTTATAGTACTAATACTTTTCATATTTATCTTTTATTTTTACGTTTTTTTCAATATTCAGTCTGCGGCATTTACAGGAATTCATGGTTATGCAATGGCAGGACTTTGGTTACTCTTTGGCATTGGCTATGGGATTTCTATAGTTATAAGGAATTTATGTGGCAGCAAATCTCCAACCGTTGATCATCCGAATTTTTCGTATCTGATAATTTTCTTGCTTCTTGTTCTCTTCTCCATGTTTGCCATGTAAGTTTTAAGAACCTTTATTATTAGTGCCTAAATCTGAACTAATTAAAATGATACACAATCTGGTGTCTGGTCATACCCGATAACGAGTGGACATCGAGTCGAGTAGGCTCGTGAGCATCGCGAATGGACTTGATTAGATTGTATTCTACTTTTACTGATTACTGATATGGGGAGTTATGATAATTTACCAAAGTAAAGAGGGGTTTGGTTATCAGGTTTTAAGTGAGGAGAGTTTGTGTAATTATCCGTATATTTTAATTTATTTTTAAACTCGAAATTGAAATTGTTAGCTCTAGTTCGAGCCAAGCAATTTGGCCAAGCTCAACTTATGTGTACTCCTACATCCGATTTGGACAAGAATTATTCCCGATACTATTAGCCCTTTTCTTTTTGTTGTAGGATTGCAAGTGGTGTAATAATTGCAGCAAACCAGAAGTCACTACAAAGGACTAAAATGCTTGAAGAAACTATGTTTGGTGCTGGGGATGATGCTTCTCAAACCATGGGAAAAGTAAAGATTAGCTTGATAAATATGCAGAATAATTTACGCCCGTATGACTCAAAAACTTGCGATTTATTGGATTTGATCACGCGTCAACTGAGAAAAGAATCGTTAAATATTCGAAATTATGTTGATAATACCAAAAAATATTGTGATCAAGCAATTCAAGCCTTGTAAGGTTTCTTCTATCTTTGTAATTCACATTTAACTATGTATTTTTCTTATTTTATTTTTGTAATGTGGTTCTCTAATACTTATTTTCTATTTCCAGATATGTGGTGAATCTTGTGGTTGTGTCAGTAAACTTGGCCTTTTTAGTTGCTGGATTACGTGAGTTATTTAATTCTCTAATTATTCAGCATTGTAAGTTTGTAAGCCAAGATTTTTGTGTTATGTGATGCAAATTAAGTTTTTAATGGGCGACTATTTAGGGACAGAGTCAGAAATTTTTATTTATTCTCAACTCACATTGGAGGGAAATTTTCAAAATCCTTTTTAATATACATATTAAACTTGAATTATTATTTTTTAATAAATGGCTTCATTTTATTCCCGAAAGTTATATATATTTACCGATTAGATGAAAGACACATGCCGATTTTTTTTTTTGAAGGAAAAACGGTGATAGCATTACTCAAAAAGATCACGCGCCAAAGCGTTAGTTACAACCAAAGGAAGACCAAGAACACCCTCTTGGTTCTCCAAAGCCAAACGCGCCAAAGAGTGCGCAACACAATTACCTTCTCGCTTAACAAAACTAAAAGAAAACGAAGAAAAAAACTTGGACCTCGATCTAACATCTTCTATCAAAGGACTAACAAGACAAAGCGAAACCGAATCTGATTGAAGGAGCCGAATCAAAGCTAAACAATCCCCTTCCAAAATAACATTCGACCACCCCCTACGAAGCGCGAACTCGATAGCTAACCTGGCTGCTAACCCCTCCGCGTGCTCCGGGCTAGAAAGAAATGGAAAGTTCTCCATGCACCAACCCACACAATCGCCCATATGATTACGCGCCACTACGCCCGCCCCCATGGACCCTTCTTGGACAAAAATGGCTCCATCAAAATTAACTTTCACTTCCCCTTCCCTCGGTGGCTGCCAATGAGATGGCCAAGGATCCCGGGGCGCCCCTCGATCCACCTCAATAGATGATCTAAACACGTGAAGGAAAGCCCTCGCTTGTTGCACTAGGATATCCGGTTCCATCCTTATTTTCTCCATTAGAGATTTGTTTCTATTAAACCAAAGGTACCAACATATCACCAAAGCCAATTCAAAATCCTCACGCTCCAACTTTCTAGCAAGAAACCGAAGCCAAGATTCCGTCTCATTTGAACCTTCATCATCCGACCATCTCGACAAGTATCTCCAAGGAATATTCGATAAGCTCCACACGACCCTAGCAAAGTGACACAAAAACAAAAGATGCTTTATCGACTCATTCTCCTCCGAGCAAAGCGGACAAACTCCCCTCACATCAATCCTTTTCCTTAACGCCTCTCCAACGGGGAGAGCTTTGTTGCAAGCCTTCCAAGCAAATAACCGAACCTTTGGTGGCACCTTGCAATCCCAAATAAACTTCCAATTGGAGTGAGCTAATCTAGAAGATGTCGAAGCACAAACTCTATCCTTGATCTCTCTTGCTAAATGATACGCACTTCTCACCGTGAACCATCCGGATTTTGTGAAATGCCAAACTATCCTATCTCTATTCCCCTCTCCTCCCAAAGGTATAGAGCAAATGGCTTCGGTCTCCCCCTCACTAAATAGCTCCCGAATCAGCCCTAAGTTCCACCCCCCATTCGGCCCCTCCCTCAACTCACTAACCCGGGCATCGTGCTCCAAAAACCGGGGTGGAGAAGTGATCTTAAATCCCCATTTCCTAGGTAGCCATGCGTCCTTCCAAATACTCACATCTTTTCCCGAACCAATGCGCCATCTACACCCCTCTAGAAGAAGATCTCGAGCTCCAAAAATACCCCTCCAAGTAAGGGACGGCTTTGAACCTAGAGTAGCCTCCATAAAAGTCGAATCATGAAAGTATCGTGCTTTGAGAATACGACTTAAAAGGCACTCCGGATTTTGAAGAATACGCCACCCTTGTTTAGCGAGCATAGCTTTGTTAAAAGACTTGAGTTCCCTAAAACCGAGTCCTCCTTCATGTTTCCCCTTACAAAGCCTATCCCACGCTACCCAATGAATCCTCCTAGTTTCTCTATTATTCCACCAAAAACTTGCCATGCCCGATTCAATTTCCTTCAAAAGGCCCTCCGGTAATTGGAAACAACTCATGGCATAAGTTGGAATTGCTTGTACTACCGCTTTCAACAACACTTCTTTACCCGCTTGAGAAAGGAACCTCGCATTCCATCCTTGAAACTTTTTTACCACTCTTTCCCGAATCGAATCAAAGACTTCTTTCTTAGATTTTCCTACAACCGCCGGCAAACCCAAATATTTATCATGCTTATCCACCACTTGAACCCCCAAAATTCTTGCTAGTGGCCCCCTAACCTCTTCCGGAGTATTTTTGCTAAAAACCATCGAAGACTTCTCCAAATTGATCCTTTGACCCGAAACCACCTCATAACTCCTCAACACTTTCTTTATGCAAGAGAGAGCCGACTCCGAAGCTTGCATAAACACATGCCGATTTTGTACAGTTTATGATACTTTGATGGGCAGCCTGCAGTTTTAATTATTTAGATTCTTGTGGCAAACATGTGACAAAACAAACTTGGTTTAGACTAATGGATTGCTGCTTTGGCTCAGTTCTGCTTATCTTGCATTATCGTCCTGGTATTCTTATGTAAGTAGCACAAAGTTTCAATATGTTTTCTATGCTTTTATTATAGGATTTTTCTTGTCTTTTTTCATGTCTGATAGTCTTGATTTGCTGTTTCTCAGCTTAATCTTTTCTTGCTGGATTCTTACAACCTTAAGTTGGATTCTGACTGGTTTCGATTTCTTCTTTTATACGTGAGTAATATTTTTCAATATAATTTTTTTAACTTTCTCTATATTTTTGATTGTACATGATGCTAAAGTATTACATTCTTAATTTCATAATAATGTTAATAAGATTACCTTATGTTTGCAGTTTTATTGGGGATACTTGTTCTGCTTTGAAGAATTTCGAGGAAAAGCCTGAAAACAACAGCCTTACAGATATGCTTCCGTGTCCAAAATCCACAGATTATGATGAAACTTTAGGGCAAATTAATGACAGTGTTCATAATTTTATAGACGAGGTACTCAATTTTAGCAATTATTGACAAAGATGCATAGATTAAAAGTTTGATAAGCGTGTAACATTTTTTTGTTTCTATTGAGTTCAGGTAAACTCGAAGATATTAGAGATTCGAGAAGTGATTGCGACGAATGAAGAGAATGACGATCAATCAATCCCCAAAGTTTGTGACCCTTTCTCCAGTGCACCAAATTACAGCTATTCACCTGAAAATTGTGGAAAAGATTCTATGCCAGTTCAAGATTTGCCAAATGTAAGTGATTGTTTTTGCATATTATTAACTTTAGAATAATAATAATAATAATAGTAATTTTAAAATACTTGAATTTTTTAATTGTGAAGATTAACGTTTCTTACCACTATTACTTTAAGAATGACTACGCATGCCCTCAATTCCCATCAAATAGCTGATAATTTTTTAGGTTTGATATAATTGTTTTCGCTAGCATCAATTTTAGGTAAAATAGCATATGATTAATTTACCTTACTCTCACTACAATGATTCAATACAGAGTTCAAATTACATTCTTCAATTCTTACATTTTTATTCTTTTAAAAGTATCTAATAATCACTAGAAATTCAGGTTCTTTCAAGATTCACATGTTACGCAGGGAACACATCAAAAAATTGTGTTGCGGAAGGGAAATTTCTTCCAGAATCTATCTACGACATATCTTTTGCTTACAGCGAATCCATCAAGGACTTAATAAACATATACCCTGATTTATTGGGGCTCATGCAATGCTCATCTGTGAAACAAGCGTTTTCGAACATCGTTGCCCGACAATGCAGGCCAATTGAACTGTCAACACAAGTGTTATGGTCATCAACATTAACCCTTTCACTTGTTATGATGGTTTTGGTATTGCTTTGGTCTGAAAAAGACATTCAAGATAGAGGAAGATGTTTCAATAGATGGTCCATTTTTCCTAGACCTATTCAGAGGGGTTAAGCCCGCCAAAAGTAACCGACAAATGTTTGTTTGGTGGTCAATAACTCAATTTGGTACAAAACCTCTTCGAGTCAGATCACAAGGGATCAAATCCAATCAAAAGATAGTCTAAGTTGAGATGCACAAACGAGATCCTCTTTTATAAATCTCTATTGCATGTTCTGTTGCAATACATGGATAAGTGACACGTGTCTGAGGATTACTTATTAATTATAAATTTATATCACTCATTCATATATTGCAATATGAAATGCAATAGGAATTTGCAATAAAAGATCTCATTTGCAAATTCATTTGCAAATTGACACTAATACTACATTTCTCCTCAAACTAGAAAGTTAGCCAAAATAAATGTTGTGTAAAAATTAGTTAATTAGGTTAGACTAGGTAGTGTGTTTATGTTTAAATAAATTTACGTAGTTAAATCCATGAGGTAGCAAGACCGAATTGGAACATTAGAATGTCACATGGCATAGTTACACAATAGTGATAACTGATGTAGTAGGTAGCTTGTAAGATTTTATGTTGTAGGTATTCCAAATTTAGGTGCATATAATATAGCACATTATGAAATACTCTTAAGGATCAAGAAATGTAAAAATTTGAAGTTTTGCTCAGTTGATTTTCTTATGTTGGTCGCTCACTTTCTGCTTTCAAACATATATATATATATACATATATATATATATATAACCAATGATGCCTAGTCTAGTTGGTTAAGGTTGATGCCCCATAATCAAGAGGTTGTGGGTTCGACTCCCATTGATGTATGTGAGTGTTCTCTCTACTTAGATGGTAGTTAGTTTGTAATAGTTTATAGTCTATAATTGTATTTGTTAATGATGCTTACTTGTAATAGATTCTCTTGTAATTGATACAATATGATGTTGTAATCGCTTCTATCAAAAAAAAAAAAACACACATATATATACATATGTATGCATGTATAGGATCAAGTATATGTGAATTACATAAATGGAAAATTACACAATCAGCCGTTGCTATAATAGGTAGTTACACAAACTTACTCTTTTAAAATTGAAATTAAAAATACCTAATCCACTAACATTGCAATTACATTTACCCCCTCAGATCAGTTTTTTTACTGCATCATCCTGTGAACTTACGAAAATACCCATATCTAAAATTTTGCATATTTTTATGACTAAAGTACAAGGGTGGATTGTGTGATTACACATATTAATAGGGGTTAAATTGCAATTACACATATTAGTAGGGGTGAAGTGTAATTATCCCTTAAACTTATTCTCAACCGTAAGATTATCTACAATATCAATCATTAGATCTTAGAGAATTCCATACTTTTTTAGCAACCGAAAAAAAAGGAATTGTAAAACAGAAAATAACTAATAAAAACAAAAATTAAGAAAAGTTAGATAAAATATTTTTTGGAAAAATCGAACAATCAGAGACAAGTGATAAACAAAATCAAAAGAATATAAAAATTAAAATAAAGATAAAAAAAATAGAAAATAAATAAAGAACCAGAAAAATCAAATAAACAATTAAAAATCAGAAAATATCAAAAAAGAAAAAATAGAAAAAGAAAAGTAAAGGGATTGATTACCAATGTCACCTCTTGTATAATGTGTAATTACCCAAAAAAAATCTCATTTTTTGAAAATCACCAACATCCTGGGGCCTAGTTGTAAGGTTTTCAGGGTTCAGTGTAAGAATATTTAAATACAGGGAGTGTGATTATAAGAAATGTCTTACATAAGGGATTCTTTATGTAATTTAAAAAACGTGAGAAAGTCTTTGTGTAATTCTCCGTGGTGGTGGGGGATCGATTTGAGGTGGGGGTGAAACAGCTAGTGGCTCTTTGGAAGTGAAGAGAAGAAGAAAGAGTGACAACTAGGATTTTGAGGTAAAGAAGAAGAAAGAAGAGGGGGAGGAAAAATGAAATTACATTTACCCCCGAGGGATATTTTCGTCTTTTCACACAAACCTATTTTCCAATTTTTTTTCTTTTTTATAAAGATTTAAGTTAAGGGCAAATATATCTTTTATTATTATTTGACCATTGACCAAGGCCATTTAGAAAAGTAAACGTACTTTGCAATGTTAATAATTTATGTATTTATAATTTCAATTTTAGATAATCGAAAGCAAAATGAGGATTTGCAAACACCGTAAAATTATTTATTTCTAGCTAAAAGCTCAAAAGTACTTTTGTTTAAATTTTGCAAAACACTCCCATTATAGCATTGGGTACTTGTATAATTTCCCCCCATAGTCTCTAGAATACGATGACAAGCAATGTGGAGCGATGGGAGGGAAGGAGACATGTACCGACTTTATTCTTGGTGATAGAATATATGTTCGACCTAAATCTAATTATGTTTATAGCAACAGTTTTTTTTTATTCTTTGCACCTTCCTTTAATATTTTTACAACTTATAATTAGCTTTATTTAGGGAATCTAAGACACTATTTTAAATATTCTTTAGTTAATAGGTGGGTCTTCACACGAAATATAATAAATCAGAGAACATAAGAGCATTTTTCGAGAACACAAAGTGTCACATATTTTACCCTTGACATGTTAATCTAGTCGTATCCACCTCTCACTTTATGTGAGAGGTTATGGATTCGAGTCGAGACTGTCACAAGTTGTGACTCTCTCCTTTTTTATGGAGTTAGATATATAGGGTATCCCTCTTTTTCTTGAATTAAAAAAAAAAAAGTGCCTCATATTTTGAAGATTCTCTGAAATTGGGTAATTCAATATTGTCCACAGACCTTATCAAATAAAAATAAAAATATATATATATATTGTCCGCAGAATATAAAACCCATAGACAGTGCCATAATAGGTTTGATTTCAATCATTTAATCTAATTATGATCTAAATGATCGCTTACGAGAAAGATATAAGAAAGTTATGATACTTAACTTTTTAAAAGTGTAACTTAACAAATAATTTCAAATAATTTTATTACCAAGTTAGAATTCATACAACTGCAAACCCAAACGAAAAGAAAAGAATAAAAATCCAAATTCTTATAGTACTTTTTTTTTATGATAGAAATCTTCGTATAGTACTTCTCTCTATGGAAATGTTCGGAGATTTTTTGATGTCTAAATGGGGTGAAGTGGCAACTGTAGAATGTCTTCTACAGTTTTTTGTCTGTTGGTGAGGCAATACTCGGGAAAATTCTATGCTGGATCGAGACTATTGGTCTCGGTCCAGCTATGACCGTTGGATCAACAAATAGGGGGGGTGGTTAATTTGCTAAATGACCCCCCCTTCCTATAGGGGATCCAACGGCCAAATTGGTCTCGACCCAGCATAGAATGACCCCAATACTAGAATGACAGACAAATTAACTTTTATTTTTTTCAGTTTAATTTCTAGTCAATATTTGATGTGTTACTTATCTGTTCTATAAGAATTCTACGCTTTTTTCTGTTATTGTTGCAATTTTATATTGTAGTAGTCTTTCGATTATCATGATAGACAATATTATTATATCGCATTGTAATAGTCGAATCTCGAAAAAAAATTAAGTTTAATCAAACATTTACAAAATTAATAGTTCAAGTCTAGATAAATTACATAATATATTTGTATATATATATGTGCATATCTGTATAACCTTTTGCGCTATAACTCAATTTATTTTGATTACCTACAAATAAAATTAGTCGGTAACGCACTTCACGATGTGTTAAGTAACAATTGATTGAATTTGAAAAAAATGGCGACAAAAGAGAAGAAACATAGAAAAAATAATAAAAAGATATGAAATAATTTAGAAAGAAAGTGAAAAATGAAAAGGAAAATTTAACAAAGAATTCATATATAATGTTTTATGGACCATGTAATTATCAGTCAACTCATCGAAATTATGACATACATATGGTTCATATGCATAATAATTGATTTATAAAATAAAACTCTTACGCTACCAAAGCTACTTAACCGTCCAAAATAGTTTCTATAGGGTGATCTACAATTCTAAAATACTACTAATAAATAAGAAATTCAATATTTGAAAGCCTAAAGAGTAATAATAAATCTTGTAATAAAAGCAGCATAATTGAGATAGATTTCATTTATTATTACATAGCATAACGTAATTATTACACTCATGATTCATCCCTCAAAACTCCTTAAGCATCTTTTAAGCCGCGCCGGTCTGAGATTAAACTTCCTTAATCTAGTTTAAATGTTTAACAGTTGCATTAAATAATCTAACCTGTAACAAGAAAAAAAGAAATAAGAAATAAATTATCATCTCTTAAGTTTCAACCATAGTCGGTAAATAATGTAATCATCAACTCCCTCAGAAAGACAAAGCTCAAGAAAATTCCACAACTAATCTATACATACATTTAGTATATATATACAATCATCTCAAATTGAGAATTTGAGTTATAGTTCTTCAGTCGTCATCATCATTATCACAATCAAGACCAAGATCTAACAATCTAATCTAACTCAAATTTCTTTTTAATTCCCTTCAATATTGTCTTCTTCTTCTTGTGCACGCTTTTCATCAGGTTTAAGCTCAAAATCTGGACGGTTCTCGTGACCTTTTGTCAGAATTAAATTACTTAAAGCACTTATACAGAGTATATATATATATATATAATTATATATATATATATATGGTAACGAGGATTAATAGGGGTAGAAGCAGCAAATCCATGTCAAGAAATTCTTGTCCAGTTCTGACAAGGGTGTGTTTGGGTAAGCTTCTTTGACTTTAAGTAGAATTTATTGATTTTTCAGTTTGTGCTTCAATTTAAATCTGATCTTACTTGTTGGGTTTTTGTTAATCGTATTGTATTGGGATTTGGTGAATGTTGAGCTTATTAGAAGAGCTTGATTATATGGTTTTTGTTGGATCTGTATATATTATTCAAATCTGTGAAATTCATGAGTTAATGATGTTGAAGCTGATTTAGATTGTTACGTTTCCTATTTTTAGAAAAAATTTAAAACTTTTTTCTGAAACCTTTTCTGGAAACGTGTCAGGTTGGCTTATAATTTTTCAGTTATTTTACATGAATTGGGCAACCATATTTTAGTAGTTTGAAATTCAACACCAATTATTATCAATATTAATATTGTTTCTATATTCTATTAGTGTTATTAATATTGTAACATGATATTATTCAGTTGTCAACAGAACTATTTCATTTCAGTTTTACAACGTATGCTATCTGTTCGTTTTTCTGCATTTCACCGATCATCTTAAAGTAGCTGCAGTTTTTCTATTGCATTTTCTTTTTTGGTTACAATTATATTTTTTTTTTGGTTACAATATTCTATTGCATTTCCATAAACAGAGCCGATTTGTTATTAGGATAGAGTTAAATGTTTGTTATGTCTCCATTTTCATGTGTAGGAAACCATTCAACTCTGTTCTAAACAAAAACGAGTGGGGTTGTGACTTTCTTTATACCTCCACCGGTTACATATTTTTAGATGGAGCACTTTGTTGAAGATAAAAAAGGGTTCAAAATGAGGATGAGGAACAAATACCGAAAATCAACTACTTTACGTTGCAATGCAGGCAGCAGATGTTCGTTGCCAGTTTTAGTATGGACCCTTGTTGGATTCCTTCTTATGCTCCACTTATACACCTTAATTTCACAAAACAGTATACCAAATAAAGATATACGCAATGGTATAAGCCAAAATCCTCTATTACGTGAACTAGAGGAGGTTGAGGAGGAAAATTTACAAATGCCTCCACCAAGGAAGCGATCTCCACGTGCAGCTAAAAGGAAACCTAAAAAAGCAACTACCTTGATTGATGAATTTCTTGATGAGTCTTCCCAAATAAGGCACATATTTTTTCCTAGTATAAAAATGGCTGTAGATCCCATGAAGGATGCTGGAAACGACAGTTTGTACTATTATCCAGGGAGAATATGGCTTGACACTGAAGGAAATCCTATTCAAGCCCATGGAGGTGGTATTTTGTATGATGAGAGATCCGGGACTTACTATTGGTATGGCGAGTATAAAGACGGCCCCACTTACCATGCTCACAAAAAAGGAGCAGCACGGGTAAGTCTTGATTCATGATATTTTTCTGAATGAAAATCTCTGTAGCTATATGCTGTAGAATACAAGATGCAATTCAGCACTATTTCTTACATAGTAAATTTGCATCTTCTTACATAAAGAAATTAGCCATGCCTGTATTGATCGTTTCTATTTTTTGTTAATTTTAATTACTTGCATTAGACCATTTTCCTCTGAATTATAGACGTGTAGCTGAGCATAAGTTTGAAAGTAATGTGCATCCCCTCTTTGGTTTTTGTTACAAATTTCCATTAGCGTTCCCTTCATAAATTAGTTTTGTGACTTTGAAATGCATATGTTAACTTCTAAATGCATCTTTCAAATCAAGGAGGCTCACATCGAATATTGTAATGAGAACTGCCAGTTTGGGACACTACTTACAGTACTGTAGAAGGAAAAGTTGTAGCTTGGGGGCCTAGTGAACAAGGAGAGACATAGTATCGTTTTGTCAATTATGCAATGAGTCCGAGTTAGTCAGCCTAAATGAAGAAATATGCGAGTATTAGGATAAACAAGGTGAAAATGGGTGAATGATTAAGTGTAAAAGAAGTGAAAAAAAAAATTCTATTTAGTTGTTTGAACGAAGCACAACAGAACAAATAACGGGGATACCGGATGAGAGCCTTATATCATCAAAAGCACGTTTTATATTTTCTTTTTCTTGAAATCTATAAGTTGTACTTTCTAGTTGGTAATTTTAGGTCAGGTGTTCTTTGTTCTTCCAAAGTTCTCCACGAGGAATATTTTGTTCAAGATAATGAAGAAACGTGATCGTCTTGATATTTAGCTTCAGAAATTACTTTGAAAAAGTGTCAAATCTAGAGTTTTAGACGTTTTGGCATGAGATACCCAGCAAAAGGGAAAAAGAGTAGGAAAAACATTATTGGTGTTTTTAGGAAGACCTATAGACTGGCCAAAACAATTTGAAATGTCTAGCAGGAACCCTTCTTAGGCAAAAGTCACAGAGATAAATGATAAAGGAAAATGAAATTGCATATTTATCTTAGTAAGAAAACAGACAAAACTGCTTTTACTTTGTTTTGGGCAAATCTATTGGACGAATATAGTCACTATTCATATACTGAAATGTGAATTTTGTTTCCTTTTTATTTAAAGAATGATATATGTTACATGCCATGCTTCGTCTCAATAAGTTCTGAGACCAACATCGTTGAAGGTTGCTGCTGACTATAAAATAATAGTTGGAAACTTGACTGTTTAGGAGACTACAAAATTATTATAGCCTACTTGGATCAACTATATTGCACTTTATGGAAAGAAACGTTGACTTTCGAACGAATTATTATCTGGAAAAATCTTTTTTGCGGAAGAGACATTCATGTAGATACTTGATAGTAACAAAATTCTAGACTTCAGGATAGTGGTGGATGCAGGATAAAAGGGTACAGGGCCGGAGCTTATGTTGAATGGGAAAACTAGAAAACTAATATTCATCATATATTATAATGATATTGAAGATAAAAGATATATTTGGTTATACAAGTGGTCAAATACTTAATACTGAACTAAATAAAATTGAAAGGCACAAAAGAGAGAGCAGTAGCTATTTGATAGATTAATGGCCTCTTTGTCAAATTAGGCATAGAACTTTGATAAATGCTCTCATCATGTGATTTTAAGGTTCATAGCATAATGTCTTTTACACCGCTCGTTGTAAGAATAACATTATTGAAATCTTAAAAAATTCTAATTATTTTTTTGTTTTTTTTCAGGTTGATGTTATTGGTGTTGGTTGTTATTCTTCAAAGGATTTATGGACATGGAAAAACGAGGGCATTGTCCTCGCTGCAGAAGAAGAAAACGAGACTCACGACCTCCACAAATCCAACGTGCTCGAGAGGCCAAAAGTAATTTACAACGACAACACTAAAAAGTACGTAATGTGGATGCACATAGACGACACTAACTACACAAAAGCCTCTATAGGCGTCGCCATTAGCGACTCCCCGACGGGTCCGTTTGACTACCTCTATAGTAAACGCCCCCACGGGTTCGACAGCCGAGACATGACAATCTTCAAAGACGATGATGGTGTTGCCTATCTCATATACTCGTCCGAGGACAATAGCGAGCTTCACGTGGGCCCACTCGATCGAGACTATCTCAATGTGACACCTGTTGTGAGAAGAATCCTTGTGGGGCAGCATCGAGAGGCACCAGCTCTATTCAAGCATGACGGGACGTACTACATGATCACGTCCGGGTGCACCGGGTGGGCCCCAAACGAGGCACTTGCTCATGCAGCCGAGTCGATTATGGGGCCATGGGAGACAATGGGGAACCCATGTATAGGCGGAAACAAAATCTTTAGACAAACTACGTTTTTTGCTCAGAGCACGTTTGTGTTGCCTTTGCCTGGGTTTAAGGGCTCGTTTATTTTCATGGCGGATAGGTGGAATCCGGCTGATTTGAGAGATTCGAGATATGTGTGGTTGCCTATGACAGTGGGAGGAGCTGCTGACCAGCCATTTGATTATAGTTTCGGGTTCCCGTTGTGGTCGAGAGTGTCGATATATTGGCATAAAAGATGGAGGCTTCCTGGTAGGGGGAGTGGGTAGGAAAGTTTGAAAGGTGAAATGTTGCGACATAATCTTTGTTTCTTTTGTTTTTGTGTTTTCTGTTTGCTTCTGATTTTTGTTGCTGTTATTTGTGGCACAATGAGGAGTTTTAGGGTTATAGGGTTGTAATTAGGTGTAAATTGTTCAATCAGGTGATGTATTGCTCGGCTATGTTAATATATAATTCAAGAGTATAGAATTGGACTCTGTCTTGTTGAGTGTCTTGTTTGTGGACTGAGTCTTGAGTGTCTTATGGTGGAATTAGGTTAAAAAAACAAATTTGACAATTGGATACTCGACTCAAGATCGATCACTTAATTTGTTTTAAAGTTTGATTAGTTTAACATTAAAAAAATCAAGCTTGAACACTTGTGTTTTCTTTTGTATGTTCACTAGGATTTGGACTTGTTCGTACTTGATTAAATTAGTTAAAAAAATGAAAAATGACCTGAGCTTCAATCGTGTTCGACTTGATTAAAATTCGTTTGAGTTCGATTGAGTTGAATGGATAAAACTCCCAACAAACTTGGACATTTGAAGTATCTCGATTTTTGTAAATATTCCTATTTGTGTTCTTGCAAAATTTGTTGTTTAAGGGCTCAAAGGACCCGGCCCATAGAATAGTAATTGGGCTCATGTAAATCTAAACTTGGGCCGTGTCAGCCCAGTTTAAGAGTAGAAAAGTTAAAAAACATAGAAAATTGGGCATCTCATTAGGCCCAATTTTTACTACTCAGATATTCCATCACAATCATCTCATCCAAAGTCTAAAAACAAATATATTACCACTAGCCTATCGAGTTGTGTTTTTTCTCTCCTTATTTGGAGTTTTATAGGGTATGTGTGATCCTTAATTAAAAATTATTAGCCCGAGTTTGTTGGGTTAGGGTATCCCATTCGTCTAGAATTTAAAATAAACTATATTAGAAAAAAATGATAACCTATTTCTTTTGTTTATGAGGAAAAGAAGAGAAATAATAGCCCAAAACAAAATAGATTTAGGCTTAGCAACGGGCAAATGCAATATAGATGAATATTTGACCCGTTTTTATAATTTGAGTTGAACTTTTTATGTTAACAAAATTAGGTTTTGATAAAATTAAAAATTAACCTTTTATTATGAACTAATTCTTTTATCTAACTCAAATCCTGTGGACCCCAACCTAACCAGTCTGGAAAGACTCGAACCATACAACGAGTAGGGCGATAATGATTATAGACTGCACTCAGTATTGACGGAGCTTCCTACGTACCTAATAAGGTTCAAGTCAACGTGATTCTATAGTAAAGTATGGAGCCAAGGTCGTACTCAGTAAACGATTCTAACTTCCAAATTTATATGTAAAGGAACGTACTTCTCAGTCTATAGGCTCGTTATTCTGGGTATACGAGGCTAAAGCTAGAGAGAATATTCTTGATATTCCAACCTTCAAACAAATGAAGTGAGGAGGTATTTATACACATACACCACTTACGGATGGTTGGTGGACATTTGTAAGATAATGGCAGGTATCAATCATTGAACGATATATGACTCGGGTGGTGGGATCGAGTCAAGGAACAACCCGACCCACTACTGTTACTTAGCATGGATCTTTAGTCCTATGATGGGTTTTGGGGCAGTGTTGGGCCTTGAGTCTTTGTATAATTATCATGGGCCGAAATTACAATATTTGATACATTATTAAGTCCCCCACTTCATTGGTATGAGAGATAGTGAGGAACGACTCAGATTTCATGCTGATGAAGTAGACGTAGTCGTATTCGCTAAACGAGTTATAACAATATCCGTCGTTTCAATCAATAAATATTTGTGCCGTTTCTAGCAATAATTATCTTATTTCTCATAATGAATGATCATATCATTTCAGTTATAATTAATCACGCCGTTTCTATCATAATGGAGCACGTCTTTCTATGGCGCAGTTTCATAACTGACGCCCAATAATGAAGCACGTGTCTGTTGGCAATGAGTGTGACGGCGGTTACTTTTTGTTATGTCATCTATCAGATGATTTGAACCGTTGGGTTCACTTTTTATCATTTAATCTCAACCATTGCATCTCTTCAGCCCTTTCCCTTATAAATAGGCCCCCACAATTCATTTTTTACTTTCATCTTAAGTTTTAGAGAGACAAATATTTAAAGAGAGAATTTTTGCGTTTTAGAGAGAGCTTTATCATCAGAGTCTTCATACAAGTTCATATCTATGCAGATTGTCGACTCTATCCCTCAATCATCTCATAGATATTTCCAGTTCTTGTGTTTTTCAATTTTATTTTCTTACTATGGCTCGTACCAGATCTCAAGCTAGCGTCAACAATAAAGAGATATCGAATTCCTCAATAGTTTCGATAATATACCAGTAGGGACAGACGATTTAGATCATTTGATAGAACAACATAACACTCGTACAGAGTCTCCAGAGTCATCTCATAGGAACGAAGGGGATGGTAGTGACGCTCTTTTGCCTTTAGCGAATTTAGCGGGAGGGATAGATGTTAACTCTCATACAACCTGGCTTGGGGATAGGTCCAAGGTTAAGTAGGGAGAACGAGCTTAGGGTTCAATACTATATTCCCCCATCGTACCAAATTCAATTCGCCACCTTTTCGGATCGTATGTATAAACCGCCGATAGGTTTCCGTACCTTTCATCTAGCCCATTGAATCTCTGGGGTTAGATTCCCTTTGCATGCGTTTATAAATGAAATTCTTTTAACTTATGGGTTGTGTCCAACCCAGCTATTACCCAATTCTTATAGATAGATAATTCTCTTTATAATACTAATGAAAGCTTTCAAAAAGGATGTTAGTTTGAATAATTTTCACCGTACGTTTTTTCTTAATAGATGTAAGACACCGAAAACCAAGGTTTTTTTTTCTTATCTACAAAACAAGATGCGAAGTTTCAAAAAGAAACTCGCGATTCGTTCGGTACATGGAAAGACAAGTACATCTTCATCTCCCCCCCTCAAGGTGAAAACTGGCTGGTACCTCGTCAGTGATGCATAAAACCCCTTTCTGTAGATATAGGAAACCCAAATTGGGGTTAAGGTTTTTTAGCCCAATTAGTGGAGGTTCTCTACAACGCCTCTATGCTTATGAATGAGTTCATACTCGTAGCATGCGAATTAAGCTTCGTTCCCATCCCTGGTGTTCCTGACCTGGGTAAGATTAATTATTTTGTCACATGTAGACTCGTTTAACTGTTTTCATAATACTTATACAAATTCTCCATTTTGTCTTGTAGAAATGGCCACTCGTCATGCTCGCATCAAGGTTTTGTGTGAGGAGGAAGAGGCCAGGTCCCCTACCCCCACAAATTCGCGAGGCAATGCACCAACGGTCGAGTCATTCAAGCAGCCAAGTAAAGGGGACTTCTCATGGATCGGCTCCAAGGAGCATCTGAATTGTTTTCCCGGGCAACCAAACTGGTGTTGTGGCGACGACCTCAGCCGTCAACGAGCCCATAGATGTCGATGACAACACAGGCGAGAGAGTTCCTGACATCACCTTTTCTGCTGTCATTGTTTCCCAACGGCCGTCTCGTGGTGAGCCTAGTCGGTCAAAGAGCCCAAGGGAGTCCATCTCCGATGAAGACCAGACTCGCCCAGGTACACGACCCAATTTGGTGAACCTGGTAAGCCGGAAAGAGGGGCTCACTCTAAACGACTACAAAATGCTCAATGTGGCAAGTCGTTGTGAGAAAAACCTTAACGCAGAGCCGATTGCTCCAGATTGGCGGATCTATCCGGATAGTTCGGTGTTAGCCGGTCCACAAGGGGTGAGCGTAGCATACGAGATGTACAAGAACATGTTTTTGCCTAGAGACATGGCCATCCTCATTGAGCAGTCGTACGCTGCCGTCGAGAAGAACGGTGCCGCCCACTTGTTGAAGGTTAGGCTCATTCATTTAATTAACAACAATTTTTATTTCTTGTTTATTATGTTGTTATCTTATATTCTTGTTGTTTACACAGGCTGCATTGTGCGTGCACGATTTGGCCCTCTATTGCGCGGCCTTTAAAGAGGACAATAACATCTCTTAGGCTCGTTCAGCTGAGTACATCGCGCATATGGCTGCTGAGAAGGAAACTTTCTCGTCTGTAAATGAGGAGTTGCTGAAAATGAGTCAGTTGTTGGAGAGAGAGAGAGAGAGAGAGAGAGAGAGAATAATCAGCTCTCAGTTAATGCTCTTAATGAAAAGAGCGCTCATCTGAAGGCTAATGCTAATGACTATTTGACTCGTATTGAGCACTTCAGAAGGAGAAGAATGAAGCATATCAGACTGGCAAATCGATTGGAAAGGACGAGTTTCTAGCGTCTCAAGAATATGTTGACTCTGTAGCCGACATCTGCCTCGGTGGTGACCGAGATTTCATGAATTCTACAGTCTTTGATAGGATTTTATGTTCCAAGGCCCTTATGGATGAGAATGACAGATTTTACAAATGCATTGACTACGGTCTTCGACCGAAGGCTTTTAGGCCCGGGTTCGATATGGATGTGTGATAAAAAGAAATTACTTCATGACTCTTTCTCTTCCGATGAACCAGACATCACTCCAGTCGAGTATCTAGAGTTCCAAGTCTTGATGCCCGGGTTCATTTTTCCTCCTAATCCAGCTCAGTCATCCACTCAAGGTGGGGCTCTTCTTAGTGGTCATGGTAAGGAGGCAAATGACTATCCTACCACAAAGGACTGATTGATAATTTTTGTTTTCTATTTCGACATTAACAGTTGTTTTGGATAATGGTATCCCGAATATTTGTTTTGACTATTGTTATTATTATTTTTTTTTTACGTTAATTGAATGTTGAATGAATGTTTGCATCTTTGCTAGTTCACGAGTTTGGCCTCGTTCAATGAAATTGGCATCCTGGTTTTACCTTTAATAATAAAAGTAGAATCACTATTCAAAAAAATGACATGTAATGAAATCTAATTCATTATAACAAAATGAATTAAGATCGAGTGCTACCTCGTTTTTCTGTCTCATTCAATAAGGTTACATTTTATGCGTAAATTTTCCTTAAATTGTTTATATGCCAAGGATGAGGCAAACCATTTTCATGTAGGTCTTGCAGCCTATATGTCATTCCCATGGTGATCTTTGTAATCTTATAAGGACCATCCCAATTAGCATCTAATTTCTTCACATGCTTCCAGACTTCAATTCTTTTTAACACTAGATCTCCTACTTGTAAGTATCTTGATTTCACTCGCTTGTTGTAAGCTCTTGCCATGGTACTTTTTTGCCTCAATATACTTGCATAAGCTCGTTCTCTCGTCTTTTCGACCACATCAAGTTCAAACTCACGATACTGATGATTGTCTCCTGAATCATAGTTTGACACCCTAAGCATCATCAAACCTATTTCTGTTGTAATTACTGCCTCAGATCTGTAAACGAGGCAGAATGGAGTTTCCCCTGTAGACGACCTCGGTTTTGTCCGATACACCCAGAAAACACCCTAACAGCTCTTCTGCCCATGATGACCTCATGCCATCAAGTCGTGTCTTCAAGTGTTGCAACAATATGCAATTCGAAACCTTAGTCAATCCATTCGCTTGGTGATGTCCTACGAAAGTAGAATTATGTTGGATCTTTAACTTGTTGCACCAGGAAGTGATGGATCTTCCATTAAATTGAGTCCCATTTTCTGATATTAAAATTCTGGGAATACCAAATCTGCAAATAATGTTCTTCCAAATAAGTATTATAGTTATTAATGTAATATGTATTTGGTCTTTTTAGGTTTATTAACCTGCAAATAATGTTCTTCCAAATGAAGTCGATAACAACTTTCTCCGTGATACGAGCCACAACTTCAGCCTTGATCCACTTTGTGAAGTGTTCCACCGCCACAATAATGAATTTTTTTTGACCTTGGGCTGGAGGAAATGGACCTACAAATGAACACAAGTAATAATCGCGTAAGCATTCTTCCTCGTTTCTTGTGACGAACGTGCTGATAAGTTTAGAAAAAATATCAACCTAGTATATCAATGCCCCACTGATCAAATGGGTATGCAATTTTTATTACTTCTATGGGTTTTCCTGATTGGTAGATTTCATTAGAGTGCAATTGACATTGTTTGTATCGTTTGAAAAATTCATGTGAGTCCTTAACGAGTGTCGGATACCCTTGTCTTGTGACCTTTTGTGCCAGTGATCATCCTGCGGAGTGATTTCCACAGCTCCCTTCATGTATTTCTCTCAAGACGTAGTCAACTTCAACTGGGGCCAAGCAAAGAAGCAAAGATCCAGCATTTGATCTTTTGTACAGCTCATCGTTCATGATGGTAAAACAAGTTGCTCTCCCCGCTAATCTTCGAGCTTCGCCTCTTCCTCAAAAGGCACAACCACAGTCGAAGGTTCTAATTCAGAGTGTTCTGATACAAGTAGTGATATCGTACGACCCGTTGATCCCACAATTTGATTTGAAAACTTTGATAATGCATCCGCTCTTTGATTTCATCTCTTGGTACTTGGCACAACTCTATCTTATCAAATTCTGTCATCAATTGATTCTTTATTTGGAGGTACCTTACCATGGTTTTTTCTTTTGCCTCATACGCTGCTGAGACTTGCCGTGCTACCAATTGTGAATAGGTAAACACCTTCATATTTTTTATTTCTAGGGTTTTTGCCTTCCTCAACCCTGCAATTAATGCTTCATGTTCTGCCTCATTGTTTGTCACATCAAAGTTTAATTTAACCGCAAATTCTAGGTCGTTCCCTTCCAGAGAGTGCAACCAAATACCAATTCCTCATCTCGTCATTAAAGATCCATCCACATAAAGAGACCATGGAGTTGTTTTTGAAGATGACACCGAGGCCACAACATCCGGATTGGCCGTCATTTCCACCAGAAAGTCTGCCATTACTTGGGCCTTAGTCGAAGTACGACTCTTATACTCAATGCTGAACTCTCCCAACTCAATTGCCCATTTTATAGATTGGCCTCAATGCCTCGTTCTGTGTCCATATACCCTAAGAATTTTCCTCCTCGTATGCCGAACGTACATTTGTGAGGATTCAACTTCATCCCATATTGTTTCATAATTGCGAACGACCTTCTTAAGTGATCTAAATGATCTTTTTCATTTTGATATTTTACGATCATATCATCCATATAGACTTTCATAGTCCTTCCAATCTCCTCCTCAAATATCATATTGACGAGCCTTTGGTATGTTGCTCCCGAATTTCTCAATCCAAAAGGTATCACATTGTAACAGTAGACTCCTCTCGTCGTAACGAACACTGTCTTGTCTTGATTTTTTTCTGCCATCATTATCTGATTGAAGCCTTGATAGGCATCCATCATGATCAATAATGCACAACCTGCAGTAGTCTCCATTAGTCACTATCATCGAAGTTAATAGCTTCATCCTTTAAAGTTGTCCCTCTTGTGAGTGACACTATCTGTGTTGGTTTTCCACGATAATAACTTAAATGACCCTCTCTCGTGTGCCTCTTTCTTTCATTTGTGGAGTCCCCATTAGTAGGTCCTAACGCTATCATGCGAATTTCTTGGCGATTGTTGCCTTTAGGTGCTTTTTGCACTTCTTCGCGTAGCTCATTATTACGAGGGCCGTTATTACAGCGATAATCATTTCTGTTTTGTTCATTGCCTTTAGGGCGTCCATAGTCACGATGATAATTATTATTTATGTGAACTCATTTCTGGATTGCTCGTCATTACGAGTCTGAAGATCCTTTTCATTAAGTCATTCGTGGGATCATTCACGGGATCAATTGCATGACCATCTTACCTCTATTTTGCAGTTGACCTCACGAGCTCTTACTTCAGCCAAAGTGCGATCGATAAAGTGGTTTAATACATCCGACTTGATTAGTCATTCAATCTCATCTTTCAATTGAAAGCATTCTTTCGTGTCATGTCCATGTTCTTTGTGGAACTTACAATATTTGTGCATATTCTTCTTTGGACCTTTTTTAATGGTCTCTGTCTTTGGACATGATTCGCCCTTAGAGCCGCTATCAGAATTCTGGTACGAGTTGAGTTTAGGTGTGTAGAGTGCTCATATTTTGTTCTGCGGGGGTCGATCACGATCTCTTCATGATCTTGTACCCTCGTGTCGATCATTTGCAAAAAAATTTCTTTCGATCTCTGGGATCGTTCATGGTGGTTAAGTTCTCTAAGTCTTTTAACTCATTCATTTATTCTTCGTTAATATACTCTCCCTCCAACTCCATCAATTCCTCATGGGATCATGGAGGGCGACAAAAGAACGCATCGTTAAATTGCCTTTCTTTAAGCCTCTCATTAAGAAGCTTAGCATCAACTCATTATTTAGTTCAGGAAGGTCCATGGCTTCTTGATTGAAGCAGTGTATAAATTCACGCAATGACTCGGTCGAGCCTTGTTTCAATCCCATTATCACAGAGATGGATTTTTTTGTCTTTTTATTACTAGCAAAGTGATTCTCAAATTTTTGTTTCAACTGTGTGTATGACCCTATCATACCGGGTGCAAGACTCATAAACTAGTCATGCGCCCGATCCACGAGGGTAGTGATGAAAATTCTAGCATTGATTGTATCCTCCTGTCCCTGCAAAAACATTAACAGCTCGTAAGATGTAATATGAGGTCTCGGGTCACCTGTCCCATCAAATTTGATAAAGTCCGGCATTCTAAAGAGGCTGTTAGGGACTTCTCTCAGAACCTTCATCACGAAAGGAGAGTTGCAGGCCATCAGCGTGGTCGTCTGTCACGGCTGCGGTGGACGCATCACCGACTCTGGATTCGTAATATGATCTACTCTCGCGTATCCACCTTCTACATAGTGCACATCATGTCACGCTTCAAGCGGCAAATCAAACATATGAGTCTTACCTTTCTCTTCCCCGGGCACTCGATGGACACTTACTCCCTCGACATCTTCCAACAACTCTCCTTGCTGCTCTCCACCTAGGTCTCCATCTCCACAAAATAACCTTCGTCTTGCAAGGGGATCCGAACGTGTCTCTCCCAAATTAGGCATTGTAGGAGTACGAGCCATATACTTTTGCATCTTCTCTTTCGCATACTCCTTCGTCCTCCTATCCAACTCTTCCTTCGTCATCGTTAAAATCGCAATTGTTCCTCCTTCCACATGCGAACCACTGACACCTTGGTTCACAATCGCTTCTTCAAACTGCACCAGACGAGTCTTCGGATTTCCAGCCTCCATTCCTGATAACAAGTCTCAGCAACTTCAAAGTAGTTTCCCACAAATGGCGCCAGCTGATCTAACTCAAATCCTGGGGACTTGAACCTAACTAGTCTGGAAAGACTCGAACCATACTATGAGTAGGGCGATAATGATTATAGATTGCACTCAGTATTGACGGAGCTGCCTACGTACCTAATGAAGATCAAGTCAATATAGTTCTATAGTAAAGTATGTAGCCAGGGTCGTACTCGGTAGACGATTCTAACTTCCAAATTTATATGTAAAGAAACGTACTTCTCAGTCTATAGGCTCGTTATTCTGGATATAAGAGGCTAAAGCTAGAGAGAATATTCTTGAGATTCCACCCCTCTATAAATGAAGTGAGGGGTTATTTATAACACATACACCTCGTACAGATGGTTAGTTGACATTTGTAAGATAATGACAGGTGTCAATCATTGAATAGTAGATGACTCGGGGGGTCGAGTCATTGCTACTGCTACTTAGCGCGGATCTTTAGTCCTATGATGGGTTTTGGGCCAGTATTGGGCCTTGAGACTTTGTATAATTATCATGGGCCGAAATAACAATATTTGATACATCATTAAGTCCCCCACTTCATTGGTATGAGAAATGGAGAGGAACGACTCAGATTTCATGCTGATGAAGTAGTCATAGTCGTATTTGCTAAACGAGTTATAACATCTTTCGTAATCATTTATATAACAATTAAACTCATCGGTGATTATGGTTCATAATGTATAACTGATAAACAACATAAATCACATCAGAGTAATGTTAATTGACATTGTTTTCATACCACCATCTTTTCACCTCCCTTCAATTTAGAAAATATTGATGTTTGCAATTAATTGATTTTAATATTTTTAATACATCATACTTTCTAAATTGAGGAGAGGTGAAAAACGGAGGTATGTAACATTTTCTAATAAAAAATAATAAAAGCTTGAAGAACAACCATTAATATTTAAATTCTAACCAATTAAGAATGCTTTCTATAAAGAATGGATATATATTAATAATAAAAATATAAAAAAAATCTAGAATTGTCGCACAGGACCCAGCCTGCATATTTCCCCCTCTTCTTTGCTTTCAGTCACCATCCTTGGCTGGAAAAAATAGAACATGACGAGGATTGCTTCTACCAAAAGAAACAACAATTTTAGAACATGCCTCCTATAGAAATGAACCTCCAAAATTGGACCATACCAACTTTCTTTAATGGAATCGAGTTGAATATGATATCAATCGTGTTTGCTCGAACTTATATTTGAGCTTAAATTTGATTGTTAATTCTGTTGCAAATTCTGCACTTTAAAAGAAAGAATTCTGGAAAAATGCGAAAAACAATCGAATAACAATCGAGACGAGAGTTGGACTCTCAATCCTTAAAGCTATATTGCCCCGCCTACGGTGGTACGGGTTCGTACAATTAACTTCCCAAGATACAACGATTATGTTATGTTATTTAACCACTTCAAGAACAAAACTCCGCGAACTGAATATGCTCAAGAACTCTCAGAGAAAAGGAGAATGCAGAAAATGCAGATTTTGTTTTGGTGTGTTTTTCCATTTCGCTGGGAGAGCCTTTATATAGGAGAAAAAATCAGACAAACAATTAACTCCCATTTAATATTGAATTTGTAACAGCAAAAGTTACAGCCTGGTAATCCCACATTTTGACTGTTTAAATCCAATATTAAAATCAGAATTAAAGAACGAAACAAAAACGTAAAAACGTGGCCTTTGTTTTTCCGTTTCATCTCAGATTTTTTCTACCGGAATAGGAAATTGGGCCCAAAATTAATTAATTAAATTAACTCGAGCCAAGCCAGCCGGTCGGACGGCGGCGGCTGCGTGCGAGAGGCGAAACAGACTAAGGCTAAGTCCTTACCTCTCCAAACCCACACAAAATTGTCATGACCCAAGAGCCCAAACTATCTTTAGCCCACCATTGTATATAAACATACTTAACTAGTATTTTATTTCCAATGTGGGATAAAGCATATTCCAAACACCAACTTTAGCACTTAATTTCTCATTCGTTTCAACTCCGAATCGAGAAATTCGAAATGCTAAACTTATCTACTCCCGGAGTAGAATAATATTATCCAATAATATTTAGTATCCCCGATACTTATGGTGTTCGAATTTCGTGAGCAAAAGTGGCTAAACACACTTTTCACATATCCCTTTTCCAACAAATTCAGTCAAACTTGAACGAGCTTTAATTGAATCAAATTTGAGTAGTTTTATCTTGTAATACATATTTTATTATTTTTGGGCCGTTATGCTCATTAGTAAACTTGTTGAATAGATGAAATATAAACAAGGTATATCTTTTCTATCATCAATTATCAGAATAAGAATTAGGCCAAAAATTAGGATACATTCTGAGAAATTCAAACTTCCATCGAAGAGAAACAAATGAAAGGATTTCATAAAAATTCTCGTAGAATCAAGAATGAAGCTTTCGTTCTACATGTTAGATCATGATTTAGTAACCGCATCCAGTTTTCAAAAATAAAATCTCAATTGTGTCGAACTTTCCACTTTTAGATGGAACTAATTAATTACGCTTATCGAACAAGAAAAGTACTAACTCGGCCTATTAACCGAGCTTAAACTCATTTTTAAAAACAGATCTCAAACTTGATTTCCTGAATATTAACTCTGAGTCACATTCCTCCATATGCATCTTCCTGATAAAAATAAGATTGTAAAAATATGTGCATCTACAGTCAACTTGGAGCTAGGGCTGAAAAATGAATTAAAATACTCGAGATAGATTGTCAAAAGCTGTTCTAAATTTGATTTGTTAACATATCAAACCGAATTTGAATTTATTTTTTTTTTGGTGTTAAGTAACGTTTAAACTCGGCTCAAATAGTAAAAAATTCAAAATATTTGATTTCGACTCTTGTTCAGATCAATTAAAGCTCGTTTGAGCTTAGCTCATTTAACAATCAAATTAATCAAGCTCAAAAATAAATTTTATTTTAAAATACGATAATAATTCGAAAACCTATACAATGATTGCTTTAACGCGACTCGACTACAATCCTACTTGGACCTAGCCCATATAAAACAGCCAGTCCTCGTCAATGTTCAAATCAAGAAAATCAAAAGCTTTTAATAAATTAAAGGAAAAGAGTAAAGGGACCAGCCAGATTATGAAAAATCCTTAAATAAAGAAAAACTTTTATACAAATACAAAAAAGATGGGGGGAAAAAGTGGCAGATAGTGGGAACGCTAACATGGAGTGGCAAGGCCTCTCATCAAAAGTATGAAAGATGTAAGACCCTTAAAAGAAGTTCCCACTAAATATATACATACATACATATATATATATATATATATTCCTGTTTTAATTCTTACGTCGGCCAAAAGTATTCCCTTTTTTCCATTTAATTTATTATCATGATACAATATCACCATATATATTTGATAGGCCTCATGGGGTTCATTTCTAGTCCTCCCTTAAAACAAATAGATTATTATTTTTATTTCATTTTTTGACAATTTTTTTCTATTGAATTTGTTGGGTGAATTTTGGGTTGGTTGCTACAAACGTGTTTTGAGTATGAAACAAGTCAAACATAGCTTATTAATTAATTTACAATAGAGAAATTTTCTTTTTAGCATACACGAAAGAGACCATATGGACAAGGCTTGTTTGCCACTATGCCTAAAGTGCCACTAAACACTAGACACCATTATAATAGATTCCCAAACACGACCCAACTCCATGGCCGTCCTAAGATTCTATGGTCCCAAACAAGATAACGACCTTTTTTTTTTCTTCTTATATCTAAATTTTACAATTTATAACTCATTTGTAGCTCACTTCTAATAAGCTGATATCACCTCACCTAATACCAACTCCATTAAAATAAATTAGAACCTTATAAGAATTAATTAAATTGAATGTCAAAATCAAAAGTACAAACAAACAAAGGATATATATGTGTAATCATACAACCATAATACTAAAGATGATTTCAATTTCATGAATATGGGTTGGGCATATTTGTCCGATCTTGAACTCATCTCTACTTTAGCCTTGAAAAAATTTCTGTCCTACTAATCTATTTTGTCATGGAACTTTATATATATATATTATGAAACTAAGTCATTTTCAGAAGTTCTCGAACGGCCATAGAAGTCTAATACGATGAAATTTATAAAAACATATAATAAATAACAGATGAATATGATTATATCCAAACCAGATACTCGTAAATATCACTTCTGAAATGGACATATAATATAAATTGCACGGCCAAGTATATATCAATATTAGAAAAACTTGTACACATTTGGTCTTAATTTTGTACCTCTTTGATGATCCACAAAACTCAAATCCATTACTCATCTTTATAATTAGGATATAGCAAAATGATCACAAATTCATAACAAGAAGATTAATGATAATTAGTTACTTCCAATTCTATTCAATCATATCCAAAGGCAAAAGAAAAAAAAACAAAAATAAAACCAATGATACCTTTTCCTATTAATAATTTTCCTCCAAACAAAATCCATGCACGTGCCAAACAACCCACACCACACGTGTGCGGCCACTCCCAACATTTCTTAGTGATAGTCCCTATCATCATTCATGGCTTCCATGCACTAGCCCACACCACCGCCTGATCTTTCCACGAAAGGAATATTCCGGCGTGATCCGTTGACTGCCCCATTGACCACCCCTCTCTGTACCTCCTCAACAACGCCCTTACATCATCACAAACCTCCTCATTAAATAAAAAAGGGCTGAAACCACCGCCATGCAGGCGGTGCGACCAACGCGCCGCCGTCTCCCTCCTCTCAACCGACTCCTCCGGCGGACACGCCACCAGGTCCACGACGGCCCGCCCGGCGGCCCTCTCCAGCATCAAACGCTCATTACTTGTTCTTGAAAAGCTCTCATCCAACGCCTCGAAGTAAACCCTAAACCATGTCAAACACTCTTGAAAACCCCTTAAAAATTCGAACCCATCAAGCCCCACATCGAGATCAGCCTCTTCTTCGACAATAGTTATAACCCTAGGTTGCAATCTTCTGAAATTGGATAACAGAATATCCCTACGATTCCCAACAGTGGTAATAGAATGCAACGAACCCACGCAGTTAATAGCGAGCGCTTCGTCCTCCTTAATGTCCAATTCAGATAAATTCAACTCCGATAAATCACCCACATGATGTATAACATTGAATTTAAACGGAACCCCCATTAGCCGTGCAAATTTCTCCATTCTACTACCTATTTCCTTCATAACCCTTTGCACCGCCGTGTCGCCGCCGCTGGATTTACTCGCCACCACCGTCGTGATCCTCAGGTGCGGCGTCTCGTCGGCGCGCGTGGCAATGGCTTCAAGCAAAGTAGGCCACTGCGTGCAATATGTATTGCTTATATCTATTATATGTAACTTGCTCTCGCCGTCGAAAGCTTCCATGATTGCGCCGTTACACGCCACGTGCCCGAACGTGGTCCAGGGGCTAACTTCTTGGAATTTGAGGACCATTTTTCTGGTGGACTCGAAGGAACAGTTTTTATCGGAAGCGGAAATCAGGGTTTTGTAGGTGCGGTCGCCGGAATCGGTCATGCGGCTGAACAAAGCTTGGAGGAAATAATTCGCGAGTTTTTGATCGATATCTCCGTAAGGGGAGCCCAACTCATTGAGCATCCACATGAGTTGTTGGACTCTCGCGCTGCTTCTATCAGCTATAGCTTTCGCGGTTTCTAGAAGAATGTCAGAAGCCCACTTGCTATTTTGGGAGGAGAGTGAGGCCGAGAATTCCATGTGCACATCACGTGCCGGGGAGAGGGAGACTTGGTCGTAGCCATGGTGGTGGGTCGGGGTGGCGCTGCCGGTGGTGGTGGGGGTGGGGGTGTTCGACGACGGGTGGTGGGGGTGGGGGTAAGGATTATAGTGTTTAGAAGAAGAGGAAGAGAAATCTTGATCATCGCCATCCATGAAAAAGTTGAAGCATTCTTCGTCGTAATTATTAGGGTTTTGTTTGGATGATCTAGAGCTACTAGAAGTTCTACTGGAATTGAAGGATGAGTGAAGATGATCAGATGATTGTTGAAGGCTGACAAGTCTAAACAAAGTATCCATGTAGTCAATTAAAAGACCCACACATCAAATAATAGAATTGAATTTTTCTCTATTCTAACAAATTTGATTCTGATGGAATAATATTTTGATGGTGGAGTAAAGAGAAAGTTATATTGGAGTTGTTTGTAGCTAGTATATACTTTGAGGGGAGAAATTGAATGTAGAGGGAGAATCTTGCTAGCTTTTCAAATGGTCTGAGGATAAAAAGATGATTGGGGGTGAAGAGAGAGAGAGAGAGAATTTGAATGAGTAAAAATTTGCTTTTCTTTATGGGGAATCGAAGGAAGGAAGAGTGGAGTGGGATGGTGGGGGTGGGGTGGGGTTGGTTTGTAGGCCGTCTAATATCGGATTGAATTTTTTAATCTAATTTGATGTTTTATGTTATATTTTATATTATTGGTTCGAATTTTTCGTTTCAAATGATATTTTATCTCGTAATCTAATTGAAATACATGCATGCTTATGTGTATAATTTTTCTTAAATATACAAGTGACATTGACTGCATCAAATAGAATAGGAATGTTTACCGAGTCAAGTCGGCTCGAAAAAAGCTCGACTAGAGCTCGAGATTTTTCAAGCTCGAACCGGCGATCGAGCCGAGCTCGAGCTCGTTTGTAAGTGTTCGGCTCGCGAGCTCCCTTTAATATATATTTTTAATTTATTTATTTTAATATATATATATATATTATTATATACATTATAATATTTATATTAATTATATATTATTATATACATTATAATATTTATATATTAATATAATAATCTAATGTACTAAAAATAAAAATATAGATGTTTTAGCTCGCTCAGGTGGAAATAATCGAGCTCGAGCTCGAGCCTGAAAAAATCACCAAGCTCGGCTCGAGCTCGGCTCGTGAACACCCCTAAAATAGAATACGAGATGAAACAGATTTTGAAACAAATAATCGAATTTGTGTAAAATAAAAATAAATGACGTGTATAAAATATTTACTAAAATATACAAGTAAATTGGGTGAATGAGGTGTAATATGTATCATCATCAATTTTGATAGAGTACTATACAAAGTGGTCTAGTATCTCCCTCCAGGAATATCCAACCACGGAAATTATAACCCAATTTGATCGAGTTGAAGTGTAATTCAAATGATTGAACTACATTTATCATGAAATTAATTACAAAATAAGTGAATCACACTTGAAATCGACCAAACTCGTTTCAGACTAGATTTTCTACCTACCACTCTCTATACACATATGACATAATTATAATGTAACACAAGATTTTATACTATGTTTACAGGATTATCTTACATCTATTAATTTATTTTTCGTATGTGCAATATGTGCGTAAGATCTTCCTCAATTAAAATCATATAAACATAAAATAAAATACAAAATAAAATATTAATTTAGCAGATAACATTTCAAAATGAGTTTCTATTTTAGTGGTCTTTTTGGAAACAAGGAGAGATATGCTCAAATTAATAAGCGGAAATTTTTTGTCTCACTGACATCGATTGATCTCAAATGTAATTCACAGAATGAATGATCAATTATACGGCGAATGTGATTCAATATCATGTATATTATATTAGTAATCGAACTAGTGCTCGTCAACATATACCATGATGCCACACCATGGAAATAGGGGTGGACTAGATAGTATATGGAAAAACTAAAAAGAAATAAAAAAGAAAAATCTCTGACAAAAGATGTAGATAGTGAAGGAAAAAAGATAGCCAAATGGGTCATCAAAATGGCTTAGTGGGGTGAACTTTTTGTGTGTGAGTGTATTTGGTGAGAGATGAATATTATGAGTAGTAAGTGGGGGCAAGCGTGAGAAATGAGTTTTATTGGGAGAGAAGATATAAATTAAAGGAGACATAACAAAAGCTGCCGGCCGGCGTGCATCATCATCACCACCACATTCTTTGCCCCCCAATCCTTCTCCAAACTCTGCCCAAAAATTCCCTACTTTTTTACCTTTTCTATATACTACTCCAAAAACCCATAAAATTACATATATGTATAAGTATGTATGTATATATATGTGTGTGTGTTTTGGCCCCATCATCATATTTTTAATTAAAGGGTTTTTGTCACAATACTATATTATCATGACCGACTCCAAAATCTAGGGCATGCTCTTCACTTTTCTCTCTACCCAATATATATATATATATATATATATCATGGTTTTTGAGTAAAGTTGAAACATTCAAACCAAAGACTAATAGAACATTTCTCTCTAGGTATATTGATGTGTATAACTTCATAGGTAGTCTATGGGCAAAAGAAAATAGTTGCCATGGAAATGGAAATATTATTTCATACTTAAGGTTGTGTTTGTCCTCATGACAGAAAATTTTAGTCTACTTTCGATTCAACCACATTCAAATATATTTCACAAAATAAATGATTATTCATATAACAAGCATAATTCGTCCATCTTATGAAATACACTTGGGTATGATCAATCAAATAACGGGCTAAAATTTTCCGTGATATAGAACCAAGTTTTGCAAATGTGATTTAATTAAGTGTTGGACTATTTTTGGTATAATTCTGATTAAACTCGTTTATGTTAGAAAAATACATTTTGGCAAAATTGAATATTCAAATTTTTATCATAATTAATCCTACAAGAATCAATTCTTTAATGACCAGTTATGCAACAGTTGAGACAAATTCGCGTTAACAGGCTGATAATTGGAGCAAAAGATGGAGACAAGAATACATTAGCAAGGGGGAAATAAAGATTTTAATTCACAATCACAAAAATATCCCCTTAATTATGAAATAATGATGTGTGGTTTTAGAGAGTTATGATTTTAATTGGATGGCATATCCCCTTACTTATGAAATAATGATGTGTTTTTAGAGAGTTATGATTTTAATTGGATGACATGTTTATTTTGGAGAAATTTTTTTCATGATAAAAGTGAGAAAAAAAATTCAAGGATAAGAAATATGTTGTTAAAAGTGTGTTTGGATGAGTTTTTTTTTTTAGAGAAAAACATGTTAAAAATGGATCTTATTTCGCATGTTGCGTTAAATTACTTTAGAATATGTGATTAATTTGACTCTCTGTATTAAGAAATAGCCGGAAGAAACCTTTTTAGTCGATGGGTAAACTTTCAAATCATGAATATTAAAAATCTACTTTTTCTCATTTTTTGCAAGAATTTCTTCAAAATTAGCTAGAATTTTGAAATATTTTTTTTAATTTTTTTTTTGATGAATCATCAACCAAACAATTATTGAGAAAAAAAATCTCTAAAAAATAAATTTTCATAGTAGGAGTTGGTCTATAAAACTCCAAAATCAAATATAATTAAAATCTTTTGTATATATTGCATTTCATATTAATGAATGACTGTAGTTGTTGCATGAACCACCGTCAATCCAATGATTTAACTACCTAAGTACTAAATCCTACAAATTAATATGTTGCACTTGCACAACATTATACACATGGACGACCCCACCCCCCAATTTACACATGGAGGTTCAAATAAAATGTTTCTAGATATAATTTTGTTTTTTAAAATAAAATGTTTCTCTATTTGTCAATCATTGGAAAAAATTCCTAGTTTGGACAGTAGTTGTCTTTTTTCGAAAATTGAGTAATATTAATAGGTGTAGTTTCTGTTACAGACAAATTGTGGTCAGTATATCTCACAAGCTAAGGGACAATTGCCTCCCAAATCCAAGAAATAAAAATTTCATCATCTCATTCAGATTCCATTCAGTTTTGGTCATTAGGGGCTGTCTAGTCATTGTACTAATTTGGTTCCCAAATTCCAACGAATCATCTATACAAATATTCCTTGAAAGTTCTATTTCTTTGGCCAGGAATGGAACATAAAACTCCACACATGTTTTAATACTATATATTGTGGATATTTTTCGAAAATTAAACTCGAGGGAGCTATCAAATATAACCTGCCAAGAATTAAGGTAAATATTTATTTATTTTTAATTGTTGGATATTGGGTGAATATTGTGTATGTATGAAAAGTGTGTGAACACCTCTTTTGAGTACGAAATTCGAACACCATAAGTATCGAGGATACTAAATATTATTGGATAATATTATTCTACTCCGGGAGTAGATGAGGTTAGCATTTCGAATTTCTCGATTCGGAATTGAAACGACTGAGAAATAAATTGCTATTGTTGGGTGTTTGAATGTGGATATCCCACTTTCGATATAAACCATAAGGTGGACCGGACCGAACCTCGGACCACGGACTCGAGCTCGGGTCTGGGTTCGGATCGGGTCTGGGTCCGGGATCGGGCTGGTACGCGGGCCGTGGGCCGTGACTGGGCTTGGTGGTCGTTGGGCTAAATATATTCTTTTTGGGCAAAATTTAGAATTAAATTAATTTGTGGGCCCAGTTAATTATTTTCTTCTTTTGGGCCAATAAAAATTAATTTAGGCTCATTTCTTTTCCAAAAAAATTAGGCAGCCCAGCAGAAGGTTGAATTACATCTGAAACGTTTCATTTGTAAAACAGTCAGAAATTGAAAGATTCTTGATGCTAAATTTGAAACGTTTGAATTTATAAATGAAAAACATTTCACTTTAAAAGTGGTAAGGGAAAAACATTTCAATTTAAAAGTGGTAAGTGAAATATTTTTCACTTTAAAAGTATAAGTGAAATGTTTCACTTTTAAAAGTGGTAGTGAAAACGTTTCATTTCTCCAAATTTCTCCTATATAAAGAGTCTCCCATATAAATGAAAAGATAAGAAGACGAACACACAAAAATCAGAAATCATTTCTGCATTTTAAGCATTCTACATACATCACATCAGTGAGAGTTCTTGAGCAAATTAAATTCGTGGAGTGTTGTTTTTGAAGTGGTTCAATTACAATACGGAATCGTTGTATCTTGAGAAGTTAATTGCATGATCTCGTACCACCGTAGGCAGGGCAATATAGCTTTAAGGATAGAAAGTCCAACTCTCGCCTCGATTCATTTTTATCGCATATATTTCTCAGTATATTTCAGATTTTACAGGGCGAATTTTTTTTCTCAACATTAATTATGATGAAGGGATGCATCATGCATGCGTCAAGTACGGTAAAACTTTTAAAGAAGTGACATGTGATGGATCAAGCTATACATAACTTTCATAAAATAATACATCACAGTACAAACATTTGTAAGTACGGTATAATTGTTTTCTTTTCATTTGCAATATAGTGTATAAAACTGAAGTACATATTTCATAATCCAAAACGAAGACTGTTTAGTGATATTTGAAATACATATACACGGTAAAAGCATTAAATAAAAATAGATAGTATATTATCCATTTTCAAAATTTCACTTATAAGTTATAGACACAATTAATCAAGTAGAAAAAAATACTAATGAAGCATAACCTATGATGCACGAACACTTCTAAAATTGAAGTCGTGCAGTATCGTATCCATGTCGAATAAGATTCTCGTCGGATACTTGTTCGATACGTATCGGATATTTATTTGACGTATCCAATAATTAAAATAAATAAAAAAGATTGGACACCGTATTCGATACTTCCGAATGTCGTATCTCATACAGATTTTGAAGTATCTGATACACATTGGGTATCTGACAGAGTATTCTTTGAATATTATATAATATTTTTTATGTTAAAATCAAGACATTAAATTTCGGTATCGGTATCGATATCGTGGTAGTAAATTTACGAAAATTTCGATGGAAATTTCGGGGATATTTAAAATTTTGATTTCAATTTTAAAAAAATCATGGATGTTTATAAAAATATTTGGAAATTTACAACGAAACTTTGTAGAACTTTAAATATCATAATTATGCATCTTTTACATAAATAATATTGTATATATAATGTATGTATAGTGAATTTTGTCAAGTAGTATGATTAAAATCTGTGACGAAAAATATAAAATAAATATGATTTGAGAGTAAAGTAATAGCCAAATCTCCTAGGAACTTCATTAAAACAAAATATCATAATTTTAATACAAATCATCATTTAAAACCACATTATTTTAAATTTTGAAATATTTTGAGTTTGGCCAAAATTTTGGGATATTTCGAAAAATTTTGGTAGATATTTAACAAAGTAATTTTGATAAGAATTCAAAATTTCGGGAAATATCGAAAATATCCGTAAATATCGAAAAATTTAAATAGATATTCGGCAAAATTGGATCGAAGGTGAGATTTCGCTTCGAGACCCCCGAAAATCCAAAATTTCGGTCGAAATTTTGAAATTTCGGAGGATATTTAAGACCATGGTTAAAATTAGAATATAATAATGACTTTTATCGTATGTTAAAGAGTTAAACAAATAAAAAAAACTTAAAAGAGAAAAACCACTTTCGTTTCACTTCTTAAATATATGTTTTTTCTTCTCTTACCTCACATGATATCTATCATTTATATTTTATCACCGAAGATAAGAATGTAGTTGTTGGTGCTGATGAAATAACGTTGGTGTTGATGAAAATGGTGAAGTTTTTTGGTTATCTTCCAAGATTTTTCAACTTAAAAACAATAAAATGGTGTCAGTATTGCAGTTTTATTTATATTAGTAAATATATTGACTCAAATTTATTTTTAAATATTATATATATATGTGTGTGCGCATCCCTAATGTATCGTACCCTATAATTTTGAAATTTATTGTATCTCGTATTCGTATCATACCGTACCAGTATCCCCGTATCCGTGCATCATAGAGCATAACTATTGATTAGCTACTTTCTTTACAACATGGTAAATGTGATTTTATTCTTGTATTATTTGATTCGACCAAACTTGACTTGGATTAAAAAAAATTGTAAATATATATAGCTTAAATTCAAAGATGATTTTTAATATTGTAGAGTCTCTCACAAAATTCTAGTCAACAATTATATATATTTGTTCTTATAGTGGTTATAACCACTAGAAATGTGCATAATTTAACTATTCGTTTTAGTTTTTCTTAATGTGACACGGGATAAATTCACAGATATCTGACTTTTCTTTTTTTTTTTTGAGAAGAGATATCTGACTTTTCAAAAGTTTCAAAATGGAAGTCCATACCAAGTGCCGTAAGATAATAATAGTAATTTAAATAATAAATAGACTAAAGGTTGTTCAGCCTTTCCTCTCATTTAAAATATAATATAATTATTTCATGTGATGTCAATACGACCCTACCTAAGGTAGCAAGAATATTAGGAAAATAATAATCTAAAAGGTAATAGCCATCTAAAGAAACATTATCCTCGATTAGAATATGTAACAACACATTAATTAGGCGCTAATAAATTGTTAAACAAAATCAACATTTATTGTTTGAATTTGATGCCGGCCCGAAATAATACGCCATTAATTATTATAGAGATTAAAAATAGAGTTTGAGTGGGTTAATATTAGGGTGGAAAGACGAATCAAGTTACTCGACTAAAGATCGATTGTAAAAAGCTAATTTGAGCTCGATTCGTTAACATATCAAACCAAACTTAAACAACTTTTTGTGAGGAAAAAGTTTCGAAACACGACTTGAGCTCGATTGGATTAGTTAAAAAATAATAAAATATGAAAAAACAAATCAAGCTACTCGAGCTTGCCTCTTGTTCGGCTCGATTAAACCTTGTTTGAGCTCGGCTCAATTAACAATGAGACCAATTTCAAACACAAATTTTGAAACTCAATAATAATTCCAAGAAGTTTGAACGACGACTTATTCGGCTCGACTCGACTCGTTTACGACTATAATTAATATCATAGACGAGGGAGTCATCAAACTCCCATCTGGACAAAGTTCACAGAGAAATATCTCATAAAGAGTTGAATAAATCCACCATACAACGATGAAGTGATTTTTATTTTATTTTTTTAAAATTATCAAACAAGATCTATAAAAAGATTAAACGTAAAAACAAAGCTTTTTATTAATGAAATTTTTTCCTGCAATACCAATAAAGCCAATCTCCCCTTTCCTTGATTTCTATACAACCTAAGGCATCAACTTTTTCACAATTCACAGTCGTCACCAACTCACCATAGTAACAAAATTTATTCAAAATAACTCAAAATTAAAATCGATGTTTTCATGAATGTTGAAATCCCCTATATATATTTTGCTATGACACAATAACCTTCCAAATCTTTCACTGATAAAGTGTTATTTCAATTTCGATATGGCCAGATAATTTAAAATAATAACAAATTAATGCGTTATTTTCATAAAAAACATGAGCACTTTTTATCGGATATTCACATATTAGTCACAAATCTCATGGTGGATTTTGTTATAGAAACAAAGATTTAATCGATTTTTTCCAATTAAACCCCAATCCTCATTTTGTTACTATGCTAGTGAACAAAAAAATAAGTGACATCCACTTTCCTTCAACTTCACTTCTAAGCAAAACAAGCAAAAATCATTTTCATTTTCAATTTTCCATCTTAAAAATGGCTTCACCTGCACAATTTCTCCTCCTTTTCTATTTTTTTGCTATGACTTTGTGAGACACTTTTTACTATTGTGACCCACAAGAAAAAATAGAAAAGAAAAGTGGTCACACATTATCAAATGCTTTGATGTCACTCTTCCAGCCTGCAAAAGCCAGCTACTCAAAAAAGCCCCAAACAGACCTTCCACCAACACTTTCAATACACACTTCCTTTGCTTACTATGGGAGCTATATGAAACCTCACTTTTGGCAATCTCAGGTTTTAGGACAAAAGCTAAGGACCACTTAGGATACCCCAAAAAAGAACAGCAATCTAAAGTTATTGTGCAAAGGACTATATTAGAGTCTAGTATACCTTATACACCAGGTGGGTTGCCAAATAGAATTCTCGAGTGAATACATTTCATAGGCAAGGACGATTTGAGTGAAGTACATGAAAATATCGCATTTACAAAAATAACAGACTAAGAAATCCGTTTATCTAGCAATCAAAAAGTTAACTCGTATTTTATTTCTTCTAGAAAAGCTAAAATTTTATAATCATCTGAAGTATGTCTAGTTCTTTCCTTAATTTTCAAGGCCAACTTTCATCGTGCTGTAAGGAACCCTTTTCCGGTGACAACACTACACGAACAACATAGAATTCCTCACTACAATATCTTCTTTCCAATCATCAGTTCCTTCTTAACCACATCATAAGCTTATGTAACTACGGATAAACTGTACTATAAAGAGCTGCCACTTCATCTCAGTACCCAAGCAACACTACCAGTAACGAGTGTGAAACTCATAGGCGAAAGCAACTCTATTCAAGATTCTAGAGTGTCATTGTACAAAATTTTATTGATGTAAGAAAAGTTGTGAACTCGTTATGGTAACCCAAACTATAAAACTTAAATACACATGCCTATTACTTAATCTACATTGTCTAGCCTTGTTCCTAGTTCACTTTCCAGCAGCTCGTTTTCTTACATGATTTGACTAATCCAATGACAACATACAAAAACAAGTGATACAAAGTAATTGAAAATCTTACCAACCAGAAAAATCTTTAAGTTGTCCAGTTGGCGCTCCCAATTTTCTTTTCTTTACTACAGACCCGGTAGGCACATCATTATCAAGACCTGCGACGGGTGCAGTCTTAGCGATCTTTGCTTTCATGTACTTCCCAACACCATCACCGACGGAAGGAGTCTCAGCCGTCGTCGTCCCTGGATTGCTGTACCATGAACCAATCTTATCCTGATAGTATTCCAGAAAAGGGAAAAAATATTAAAGAAAGAAACAGGTGTAACTTGAGCGTCAGAAAAATCATAAAAAGGAATAATGGACACAAGTGTTTAAAACTTACAAGTTCTTCATCCTCAGCAGTGATCTCCTTATCGTTCTTCCCTTCCTCTTCCTCATCAGGTTCTGCATAAGGATTGATATATACTTCCACACTAACAATCTTGATCTCTTCCTGAAAAGGAAACAGAGAAACCGCAAGAACAAAATTAAAGCTATGAACTGAAGCTGAACATTATAAGTTCATAATCCTAAAACTTGGTCACGGTATCACGGGAAAAATGCAGAAACTTCATGAAAAAAATACAGAGACACATAACGTAGAGAAGATGATAGAATCAATAAGAAGCAAAACCTAAATGCAATTCAAAAGATGTTAATATCTTTGTAAGTAAACCTCCTTATTCCAGCCTCCGCAAAAGCTGATGCATGCATGAACTAAATTTCATGACACCAATCGCCACCATGCTAATAGGTAAACAGTGACCTATGTAATTTGAACCATAAAAACAAATAGAGCTGGATAAAACAGGAACGGTTGGATTTTATATTGCAAGCAGGATTCTAGGAATTTTATATAAAGGGAGTGATTCTAAGGGCACAAAAATGCAGGCTCATTGATTATATAATACAAAAGAAACACAGGATACCGGTATCCACTCAGAGGTAAAGCACCAACAATATGGAGACGGAATATATATAAGAAATAATAAGTTATGGAAGATTACAAACCAACGGCCGATCGTCATCATCAACAGGTACTTTCTCCATCGCTGAAAGGGTTGTCAAGCCTCCAACAACCATTCCAAAAACTGTGTGTTTGAAGTTCAAATGATTTGCAGACTTGTATAGGATGAAGAACTGTGAACCATTTGTGTGAGGACCAGAGTTCGCCATACTAACAACACCTCGTCCAGAATGAACTAACTTGGAGTTCAGTTCATCTTTGAATGGCTTCCCCCAAATTGACTCACCTCCTCTCCCAGTCCCAGTAGGATCACCACCTTGAATCATGAAGTTTCTACATATCAGGTGCAACAATACGTCAAAATCTTGAAACGAAAAAAAGAATATATTACCAACTTAGATTTAAATAAAATATTTACACAAAGTACCTGATACTTCTGTGAAAAGCAACTCCATCATAATAACCACGTTCACAAAGAGTGATGAAGTTTTCACATGTCCTTGGAGTAATATCACAATGCAGCTCAATGTTCAAATCGCCATGTGTTGTTTGCAGCCGGACATAACCTTTTTTCTTGGGATTTTTCTCGACTTTAACATATTCGTACTCATTTGTGGTGACCGGATCATAAGAAGTAGAAGTGAAAGATCGCGAAGTAGCACCAGTTGTGAAACGACTTTTAACCTGCAAGATTTCAAATGCATAATCGGTCATTCAAAAGTTTTCCAGATAAACCTGGTCAAGCGACGGCAAAATAAACAGCTACACAAAAGATGTGAACAAGTCAAAGTTAATGGTGTTCCAGGTATGACGTACAATATTGACTGAAGAGAAAGTCAATCAAGTTTGAGATAACTAAAATATGTGGTTAATAAAGACCCGACAAAGTGAAAAATTTAACATGGCATGTTTCACTTCACACAAGGAAAATTCTAAGAAATACTGACCATCTATATTTTGGCTGACCAATCATCGAAGATTTGAAGATTCAGTGATTCAGTACTTTTAGATATACCACCAAAGGAAAATACAAATTTCGAAAAGGAACTAACCAGTTTTGCATTTACTGGTGTCCTGTGACCAGCCATATGCATTGCTATGCGAGCAGCAGTTTTATGACTAGCATCAGACTTTGCAGCAGCGGCACTTCTTCCATGAACTGCAGCAGATGCAGCATCTACTATACTAAATGTCTGCTTGGGCTTCTCACCACTCTTTGATTCTTCATCCTTGATGCGAGATCTTGCAGCCAAAATGGCTTCAAGAGCAGCAGCTCTCTCAGTTTGTGCCTTGCTACCACCGCCCCCATGTAAAGCAATCTCCTTTGCTTTTTCAGTTCCAAGCTCCTTAAGCATTTGCTTGATATCCCCAATCACATTAATGTTATAAGACGGATCAGATTCCATTTTCTTTAGTTCTGTCTCAGAAGAAACATAATGGTCAATTATGAGGTATACACAGAAAGCAGCTCTTATGAAAATCAACAAAATAGTTGCTCACCTTCATCATCAATTTTTAAGTTTTTCTTGACATGATCAAAATCCACGAGAACCTTGCTATCAAGTGCATTAGGATTCTACACAATAAAATCAACCACATTATGAGAATTAGTTGAATCATGCTTCTAAAACTCGAGTTGAATACCTAAAACTGTAACCAAGAGAACATATTTCGTAATGAACTGTTACCTGAATTGTTATAAGGTCTTCCCTAGTGAATGGTTCATCAGTGAGAAGCTCTTTCCAATTCTTGGTTTTAACATTTAATTCCTTAATTGCCTATAGAGAGACAGTTCTAACAGATGAAAATATATATAGTAAAGGGGAAGATAATGAAAGATTTACAATAGGTAAAGAGATGTACCTCGTAACAGAACACATTTCCTGTGGTTTTTACAGCAACTATGTGTGTGAACTCCGTAAAAACCTTGTTTAGAACAGGACAATGATACTCTCCTACAAAAAGGAAATTTGTCTAGAAATCAATAACAAATGTAGCAATAAAAGCATGCGGAAACATGTGTCTAATTGCTAAGTAAGAAAGTCAAAAGTACCCAGAAGTCCTAAATTACATACTTCGCTCTTTCAGTCTTTTTCCTATCCTATTCTCTAATAAAATAGCAGGATCTCTATTTAGGCGATGTATTAGGGCCTGATGTCATACCAAAATAAATTGAATGACCAATGAATCCCAAGTAATCTTATACGCGGTGGAGTGCCCTTGTTTCCCATTGTCTTTCAGTAACATACAGTCAACATTGTAAATAGAAAAGAAATAAACAATTTCATGTTTATGTTACTTCATGTTTAACAGAAAGAGCCAATACAACACTTGCCAAGTAATAATTGCAGTTTCTCATTGTTCCTGTTTGATTCCAATTAAGGAAATATACTGCTATAAAATCCATCAGAACAAAAGATGTTAGAGCGTCAACTTATATAATAGCATTTGGCCGCTAATGCATAAACCTTTCTCTACATGCAATGGATATCAAACGTTTGATTATCTTTGCTTCCCATCAAGGTTTTAGTGCATTCTGCCCTAACTATCCAACATCATCTCACTGTTCACATCTTCCACAGTCTCATCCTTCTACAGCCTGCTACCTTACCAAATACCCATAGCAAGCATCAATACCCACCCTCCATTGCCATAAAACCGACATCTATGCTCCACCAGCATTCTCCACAACATCTCAATCCATTCTGGCTAAGATCTGCCTCCACGGCTACAGCCCCACTTTATTGACACTGCCTAAACCTGTCCTTCCAAAAACAGAAATTGCAAAATAAGGGCCAAGCTTTACTTCCATTCTTGTGGTAAAGGACAGTCATAAACCATGTTGTTCGCTTTATAGCATTTCTTTTCATGTTTGCTTCAGTTTAATTACCTTATAGTTCTGGACAATTGCTTTTGCGGTGTGGTGATGTCAAGACTATAGCAGTCAACTCTTTTCTTGAAAATGAAAGAGCAATGATTTCTCGAAGATCAAAGGCTGAGCCAGCAGCTGCAGCGAACCTTCTGAAACTTTCATCGTAGTATTGTCCACGGAAACAAAACAGACTATTCAGTCTCCTCCAGCGAAGAATATTCTCAACCATATTGCTATAGGAATGCAGTCTCTACATGTTTGTCTAGCTTTGCTACTAAAATATAGGTTTTATATCTAACAATTTCTACAATTATATTTTGCTAGAGGCACTTTCAATCCTTCAGATTTCGAACATAGTTGCTTTTGTTAAAATGGGTATCATTTTCCTGCTATATAACAAATACTGCAAAGTTTCAAAAATTTCACAGCAATCATTAATAGCCTATAAAGGTAAACAATAAGTTGTGAGGGGATACTCCACCAGCTATGACTCTTGCATATCCAAATTTTGTGGTAATCGGCTAACATTTGCAGTTCATGTCTTCAGGATATGATGCATGAAAACCCAAGGTCTCAAGAAGTCCTATTCTGGTTAAATACCCCCAAAATCAAAGGTAGAAAACAAAAAGACTATGGCTATGCTTTGGGATGGTATTTTGGTGAGAATTATTGGTGAGAAATTTATGGGGACACGTGCGTGTTTGATGAGATTGTGTTTGGTTTTATTTTGGGAGTTGGTTTTTGAGTGTGTTTTTTGGGTGTGATAATGCTTGGTTTTGTTTCCAGGGAACAAAAGTTACTGTAGCAGTCAAATCATGAAGTTTTTGTCTGTTAGAGAGGAAAGAGAAGATAGAGAGCACATAGAGAGGAGTGTAGGGACAAAGTAGGTATAGAAAGATGGAAAATAATTATTATGTTTTTTTTTAACCAAAAAAGTAGTGTATTTTTGACCAAATATTTTGTGAACCAAACATGATTTGATGAGAATTTTGGACCAAACATGGTATGGAAACATAACCAAACATTGCCTATAGGTTTTGTATTCAAGAATTTCTGTAATTATATTTTGTTGCAGGCACTTTTGGTATTGAATTTAGTTTGAGCTTTTGCTAACTGGGTATCGTTTTGCTGCTACATGACAAAAACTTCAAAGAATTCATTTGATAGCCTATAAAGGTAAAAAATAAGGTGTGGAGGTAAATACTCCTCAGCCATAACTTGCATTTACCTGGTTGTCAACTAACATTTGCAGTTCACTATATGATAATTGAATTTGAAGAAAAAATGCTTAAATTGCAGTAACCGTAACCGTTCAACAAGAAACCAAAACTATGAATGTTCACGGTGAGAGTGAAATGACAAGGGGAAATGTTTGAGGGAGACCAATGGTGTAAAAATAAACTAGTTGATCCACATACCATGGTGTATCTGCTCCCTGATTCGCAAAATCAACTCTCAAGCTATCTTTTATCATTGAAATATGCAGTAACGCCCAATGTAAAATTTTCAATAATAGCTCATAAACCACAATCACTGAGCTGTTCTAGTGAGAAGAACGATACCTCTAGGAAACCATAGGATGATGTCGTAATAATATAACTAAAGCCACCTTTCTGCACCATTCAAAGAATCAACTAAACCTGTTCCCTATTGAGCCAAAGAATGTCACTACGGAAACCTCAATACAACTTTTTGGCAGATCATGAAATATATATATATTGTGTGTGTGTGTGTTATGAGGCAGGAAACTATCCTATGGCTGCAGAAAACAGTATTTCATCGAACAAATTTCTCAATTTAAGAAGGCAACGAAATTGAGACTTAACTTATTGCATCACACTCCACTAGTTCTCACTAGAGCCCCATAATTCCATCTATAAAGCACAGTTGATAGTTTTCAATTACAAATACAGGCTTCAAACTGCTCCTATCATCCTAACGCTACACGAAGCTCAAAATATTTCAACCATAAGCACGTGTTAACAGATTTCAGTAGCTGAACATCCCAATTAAATAAACTTATTAAATCCACTACAAATGTCAACAGAGAACAGATAAATTACCTTCGGAATTCTTGTGGAAAGTGAGTGGAATCAATTCCTCTGGCTTGACCGGAACTCCAGTCACCGGATGCCTCCCGTACTTCCTGATGTATGGCATTATGTGCCTAAAGTAAACACCACGTCACAAAATCAATATCAACACACATCATTCCCAGTACTGAACTCCACAACTCAATTAGAAAGCGAAAAGCACTTACATGATCTCAAATACACTGCCATCTGCAGTGCAAACGGGGTCTTCGAACGGCGTAAACGTGAGACTGCATCAGAAATTCAAAAATTCAATCAGCTTGTCAAAGAAGAATAGGTGCAATGAAAAAGGCGAAAAAGAGAGATAAATTAACAATTACGCGCAGCAATAGAAAGGGAGGCGTTTGAAGGGGGTGCCGTATTCTTTGGATTTGGCGCCGCCCCACTCGGTGGCCCACTCCGTCTTCGTTATGAACATCCGGTCTTTGCTGTGCTGCTTCTTCCCCATTGCCGCAGTTTATCTTGTGAGCTTCAAGTTTTATCGATAGGTTAGGGTTAGGATTAGGGTTTGTATTTCTGATATTTTGAGAGAATATGCAACAGGCTGAAAGGCGGTGGTGATTGTTACAATTTAAAAGTGGTGAAAGTGGCGGCCGTTGATACGGTGGTCGCAACCTCTTTAGCCGCTGACCGCTAGTTTTTATACGGAGCCCCCCATAACGAGATTTTAATAGGCGGTCCCGGATACGGGTCCAACTTTTTAGATATTTTATATATTATTCCCGATATAATTTTTGCTAATTTATTGTTCGATTTGTAACGACCTCTCAATTATCCAAATCTCTATAATTTCTTCCATAAACCCATATAATATCACGTTTGATTCTAGAGTCATTGTAAACAAATGACTTATCTCTAATTTTTTCTCCTCTTTTTACAAACTATGTGTTTGTTTCGAAAATAAAAACAAATTCGATTAGGGTGGATCCAACTGCGTGTTCCGAGCCCCGCGATAATTCTTATCTTAGAATTATCTTTCAACCCCCGCGCTCGAGTTCGATACGCTAGACGGTGGTCCGGACTTTAACAACACTTCGACGTGTTATTTAACTTAGTTGTTAGGACCGCAATTGACTGAAATGTTTATCGTCTTCGAATGACACAATAATACAGTGAAAGAAAAATTCAAGTCCAGGTAAAAACTATCTCTCTGATACTTAAATCCTACACAAGATAATCTTATGCCTACGTGAGAACCTTTCGATCAAATGTATTATTTTAGATGTTATGTATCGTCTTCGGATGACACAATAATATTATAAAAGAAAAATTCAAGTCCAGGTAAAAACTATCTCTCTGATACTTAAATCTGACACAAGATAATTTTGTACCTACGTGAGAACCTTTCTTTTTCAAAACGATGTTAATGAATAGAAAACTTAGGTCAAGATACAAATTACTGTCAAATACTAAAATCTGAAAGCATGTAATCTATACCTCCATAAAAGTTTTCGATTCGTAAAAATTACAGGCAATCGAATGTCGATACAAGCCTTGAAAAGGCAAATTCCTTCGAGTCTAATACTAAATTACATTACGGCTACTCCTAAATTATGCTAAGAGCTACTCCTACATTACGCTATGAACTACTCCTAAGAAAACGAAAATGCAGAAGTCTGGTGATCTTGCGATGTTTTTCTTTTCTTTTCTCCGCGGCTCCTATATATATTGTCTTTGGGAACCGTCTGCAACCCACTCTCCTCGTTTTTGGGAACTGCCGTCAACTGCATCCAACCGTCTCTTTCAAAATCTTCAACTTGGCGCGTCTTCCTTGAATGCAGATTATCGGCTTTTGGATTCATTTTATGTTTTAGATTCGATTCTTGGGCTTTTTGTCAATTCAGCCCCTGTCTTCGCTATTTTCTGAATTTAATGGGTCTTGTCTGGTTTATTTGTAAACCCATTTCCTTCTTTTTCGATTTTCCCCAGTTTGGGCTATTTGGGCTCTTTAATTCGAAAGCCCAAATTATTTTATGGTGTAAACACCATGATTGAAGCAACGAGCTAGATATTAACAAATTTGTCTTCTCTCTCTCTCTCTCTTTGAAATCGTATTGTGGATTTATATATATTTTCTTAGCGCTCTTTGATGATTTTTCATATTGTTGTTGTTTTGTTTGCCTAAACTATTTACGGTGACAAAACAATTTTTGGGAAGTATATATAATCAAATTTACCATCACAAAGAGATAAGAAACCATCACAGAGTAATGGTGAATTGCTAATTCTATCTTCGACTTTGAAAAATTATGATAAAAGAGTGAACTTTTTTCATTATTCTGTTCCGGGCTGCTATTTATCAAAATTTGTGCTTTATTGGGTGCAAATTATCAAAATGTGTGGTTCTGGGGTGCAAAGTATAATTTTGACATTTTCATTAACCCCAACGGTACCAATTTGATGAAAAAATTAGATGGGGGACCATATTTAATGAAAATATTGTAGTTTAGGGACCATATCTGATGAACGGTGTGATTGGAGGACCAAAATCAAATTATGCGTATAATTGAGGTACTAAAAATGAAGGCAATGTTTGGTTATGTTTTCATACCATGTTTGGTACAAAATTCTCACCAAATCATGTTTGGTTCACAAAATATTTGGTAAAAAATACACTACTTTTTTGGTAAAAAAAAACATAATAATTATTTTCCATCTTTCTATACCTACTTTATCCCTACACTCCTGCTCTCTCTTCTCTCTCCTCTCTAACAGACAAAAGTTTCATGATTTGACTGTGTTAGATTAGAGAAAACCCCGTAGGATACTTGTATTAATGAGTAACATATTTATAGAGATATATGTACTTGGTAAACAAGAAACCCTAACTATAAACAAGGAAAAGATAAATACAAGGAAACATAAAGAAACCTAAATTAACATAAATACTAGAAAGATATAGAAATATATTATATTATCTAACACTCCCCCGCAGTCGAAACGTGAGAGTCTTGAGTGTTGAGACTGGACCAAAGAAATCCGGTCATAGAGAATTTGAGAAGAATACGGCGACAAAGATAAAAGATGGCGGCGGCCTTAAGAGGCGGCGGCGGCGGCGGCGGCTCCAAATCCTCGTTTTTCAAGGGTGAGCGGCGACAACTAACAAAACTAAAGGCGGCGGCTAAGCGATACGGCCCCGACCAAAGAGAGAAGGCGGCGGCTCCAAGTCCTCGTTTTCCAAGGATGAGCGGCGGCAACTAACAAAACTAAAAGCGGCGGCGGTGGCCATAAAAAAACAAAAAGAAGAGAAAACGAGATAAGGGAGAAGAAGCTGGCGGCGGCGGCGGCGGCGGCCATAGGAGAAAGAAAGAGAAAATAGATAAAGGAAAATTAAACTAGATAAGGGGCGCCGGACGGGGACGGCGACTTGAGGATGGCGGCGGAAGCGAGAGATCGAGAGACCATGGCTTGAAGCTATGGCTCTGATACCATGTTAGATTAGAGAAAACCCCGTAGGAGACTTGTATTAATGAGTAACATATTTATAGAGATACATATACTTGGTAAACAAGAAACTCTAACTATAAACAAGGAAAAGATAAATACAAAGAAACATAAAGAAACCTAAATTAACATAAATACTAGAAAGATATGGAAATATATTATATTATCTAACAGATTGCTACATAAACTTTTGTTCCCTCTGGAAATAAAACCAAACATTATCTCACCAAAAAAACACATCCAAAAACTAACTCTCAAAATAAAACCAAACACGATCTCATCAAACACGCACGTGTCCCCATAAATTTCTCACCAATAATTCTCGCCAAAATACCATCCCAAAATATAAACAAACGTAGCCAAAAAATTTCTGAACATCTCGACTTACTAAGGCTCGAATCGAGCTCGTGGCTGCTCCTATAATAAAAATTACATTACATAAAATATAAAGAAGTGGAAAGTAACAATGTCGTAACCAAAAGGGCGTTTACATAAAGTTTAGAAATTTCAGGGGACGAAATTGGGGCAAAGTTATAAATTTCCAAAATTGAAATGAAAAGCTCCAATGGGGTTTCCGGGGTTGGGGCGAACTATTATAAAAATGGATATTAAATGAAATTTCTCCTTTTGCTACAAAAAAGCGGAGCAGAAAGAAAGACTGCTCAGCCGGGGGATGGGTGGGAGTCGGAGCAGCAGTAGCAGCAGCGGGGAGGAAGACGGCGACGCCGAATGGATGGCCGCCATAGATTCCGTCGCCACCGCCGCCACCTTTACCAACGGCGTTTTATCCTCTTCCAACGGCCGTAAAGACGAAGTAGAAGAAGAAGAAACGCAGAAACCCCAAAACATCAAGCTTTACCAAATTAAGGTATCACTCGCGTTTACTTTAATGCATTTAAATAATCTTCTTACTGCGAAATATAAGGGAAAATTTGTAAGTTAGTTTACATATCCCAATGGCAATGGGGCTACAATCTGATAGGGATTGGAAAGCAGAGTTCTATATGCCTCTTCGATGATACTTTTAGGCTAGAATCACTGAACAGTTCGTATAATTATGCGAATTTTTTTTATTTTTTTTTTGTATGTTATAGATCAATCCTCAATTTGATGAGAATGTTGTTTATGTGTTTGATTTTTTGTTTGTATGATGAGAATGTTCTGTTTCTTTTGCATCTATACTTATTTATCTTTTGATGAACATGCTTGTGATGGGTTAAAATTTGGAGACGAATAACAAGAATAGACCAAAATCGAACCAAGAGAAGCTGGGGGGCGAGAAAATCCACACTGGGGCGCAGCATTCCAGAAGCATGGTCAGCTGCGCTCTGCGAGCCCTTTTGCTTGCCGCGGCGTGTGTTTTCGTAGTTGTAGGAGTGATTCTCCGATTTTGGGGCTATTTTTGGATGGTTTGAGTTATCTTATGTGATTAGGTCTTGTTAGCTTAGTCTCCAAGCTTATTTCATGTAAGTAGAAGTTAAATTCATCTTTGTAAGTTGATCACGCTCAAACATCAATAAAATTCTCTCTAGTATAGGTCCGTAGAAGTAGGCACCGAAGCATCGTCTCTTTTCTTGCTTTCTATTTCACTTTTATGTTCTTGTGTGCATTGATTTGTGACAGCTTGTAGTAAGTAATATGCCCATCCATTAGTCTCCTCTTCAACAAGAACCAATGTACATAAATGCGCTCTTGTTTTCTCTTGTTTGGTTTTATAAAATTCAAACTGGACAGTTTTCTTCATGTTCTCCTCATTGAATATCAGAGGAGAGTGATTCCCTGCCAATATTATAGAGTATTATTGGAATTATTAGAAACAAGATTATAATGTCAAATTTAACTCAATAATAATGGTTGGGAAAAAGTATCTAGTTCATTTACTTGTTTTGTGACTTTTGTCCAATCTAATTAATATGCTTTTGAAACATTTTCAATGTTGTGAGCATAAATACTTGGGTGATTACTCAATTTCTGGATTACGGGTGGAGCCTCATGTAGTTTACTTGCAACTAGGCATCTCCTCATTGAGTTATTATTTCCCTTTTGTTTAGTTTCACTTGTCTCATCTGGGAATTTTGCGAAGCTTTGCGACAAATTTAGTTAAGGATATGCAAGATACCAATAAGTATAACCTCTTTCTGATGAATCAGTAGAATTTTTTGAAATTCTGCAGATGCCCATGCATCTAAATGAATGAAAATTCTACCAATCTAATTTCACATTATGAAGAAGAAATTAAAATCGAATGCAGACATTAAGCGTGCTGAGTTTCTTCTTTCCCACCATTTAATCATATGTTCTTGGCATCTGTTTATGCGACAAGTTGTCTATATGACAGGCACAGAAGATGTTGGACGAGATATTAGAAAAGAGTATTGAAGTGGTCACAGATTCAGCTCATGTTCTGGATGAAAATCCTGCTGTGAATGATAATGGAGTCCGACTCTTCAAACGTGCCCCCCCTGGGATAGTGTTTGATCACTTAGGTGAGTTTAATGCCATCTTACCACAAGTACGCAGCCATTATTTCTGCATAAGTTTCAAATAAAAGAAACTTACTTGCTGAAAGCGCCTAATTATGCTCTTTTCTCAAAGTTACTGTGAGCTGACTTATTTTCTTAGTTGGTAAATTGTATTCCTGTTTTGATGAACTTATGTTTGATAATAGAACTGTACTTTTGTTAGCAAATGATCTTCGTGGACCCACTAAGAAACCAAAAATTCTTCCTGGAGATCAGCTCGATGAAAAATCAAAAAAGGTGTGCCTATATCTGGTGTTGCTGTTTTTCCAACTCCTCGTCTCTCAGTTGTGTTTGACCTTTTGCAGTGTCTCTAAAATATTTTTCACTAATTTTCTAGTTTAGGAAGCAACTTCAATCTGCTGCTGTTGATGGGGCTGATATAATTGCTGCAGCAAAAGCTGCATACCAGAAATCATTAGCTAAACTTGAAGTCAGAGAAGCAGCTGCGAAGGCAGCAGCAAAAAGAGAGGAAGAACGAGTAGCAGAGCTGAAAAAGATTAGAGGTGAAAGATGGCTTCCTTCTATAGCCAGAGAAATGCGGGTAAACGCTCAACGTCAAAGATAACATACTTGAATGTGGTCGACACTAGGTTTATGTTAGGCACTGCTATTCGTTTTATGGGCCAGAATTTATTTAAATTTCGGTGGTAAAGTTCCAATTACAAGTTTATGAATATCCACTTTATCGATTGATAAACTTTTTGGTCCTCTCCTTTTCTAGGAGTTCTAGAACTATGTAGAATAACATAGTGCAGGTCGTGGATTGAGCCCGTTGAGGGTTTCCAAATAGCCATACTGTTCGCGATATTGTTCTATTTGGATGCTGAGTATTTTCATTTCACTATTTGTTGTGTACTTAATTAGTTATTATTGATTTCTTGTCTTAATTTTCTCTCACTCTCCAAGGGAAAAAAAAAACGACATGCGCACTTGTACACAAAGCACCCAAACCAAGATAGTAAACATAATTGCACGAAAAAATAATTTAGACGCAAAATTAAAAGTACAACCAAAAATAGTGTGTGATCAATCAATGATATACTACATGATAGACAGAATAAACTAAATACAATGATTCAGCACAAACGAATGATAAATAGATTAATCAAAGACAGACTGATTAACCGATGATACAACTTATTCACCACTTAAACCAATAACACAACTTATTTATCGGTAGTTGATTGATCAATCAACTACAAACTCAATGCGACATGGAACTGATTAATCCATACTCAAATTACAGAATATGCACAAAGTAACTAGGGTTTCGTTATATAAAACGAGGGCTTTCATATAAAAAAACAAGGGCTTACTGTATATGTGGTCGCACAGAGAAGAACAAGGATTTGCAAGTTATGCCTCCAGGTAGCCTTTTTGTTCCAAGTATGAGATAACTATTTCAGCCAAAGCATTTGGAGAATCACAAATCTCTTCTCTTTGTTGCAATACTATCTGAAAGATGGAAAGTGAACATCATCAGAAGCTACTATTTTTGTGAAACCAAAATGGAAAAGATAATCGGCATCAAGAGAATGATTTATACAGTTTTCTTAAAAGAAATATATACCTCAGAGTCCAATGGTGGCTCATACGGATCATCAACACCCGTGAAACCTGTGAAACACGAGCAAAATAAATCACTTTCTTAAAGGATTACTTGAATCTGAGATGGATTTCACATGAAAGACAGAAAATGGATAGTTTTGTCTTCTTGAAGAGAATAAAGATCATAATAAATACAATTATATTGTAACCCGGACTGTCTAAGGTGAGTGATGCTGTATAATGGAGGTAAATGTAGTGAATAGTGAATGCATCCCTTCAAGAGGCAATAAGGTTGTATTTATAGGTTTAGGATTATATCATGTCATCCAGGCTGTACATGTGGGGTCATCCCGGAAAATCACATATCGCACAATAATTGTAGGCAACACATTTGGGGGTCGATATGGTTGACTCACTCTAACCAGTCGATTCCCCGGGGATGGTTGGACGGGTTGGGTCGCTCCAAATCATATTTTGACCCGCTCTAAGGGGTATTTAAGTCCATATCATAATCCCAAACACCAGATTTTCTGTCCAAAAATTACCTTTGATTTTCCCGGCTCGTGCCAGCTTGTATAATCCTTTAGGATCCCTTTTCTCACACACTTGCAGAGGCACATCCATATATACCTGCATGTTTGAATGATTTTAATTAAGTTCCAAGTGCACAAACCGCATGAAGTTTAAATCCACAGAATAAATTTCCAAAGACAGAAACACAAACCTCGATGAAATCTCCTTGAGGAAGTAAAGCTCGACAGGCATCTCGCTCCTTCTTGAAGGGCGATATTAGACTTGCAATGCAAATTACTCCAGCATCTGCAAAGAGCTTTGCAACCTCTCCTGTATATCATAAAACAAACTGTGAGAGAATGAAATGATTTATGTTCGAAAAGAATAATTTAATCATAAATGAGGCAAGAAACCAACCGATCCTTCTTATGTTCTCTGCTCGATCTTCTGCTTTAAAACTAAGATCTCTGTTCAGACCATGCCTACAGTTATCACCATCAAGGATATACGAAAGCTTTCCTCTAGCATGTAAGGCGCGACTTAAAGCGCATGCCAACGTGCTCTTTCCTGAAGTAAAACATCGCATAACAACACTTAATCACAAACACTAATTAAACTAATATCAGCAATTAACAGTTCAGATCTGTATACAAACCTGAACCACTGAGGCCAGTAACCCAAATGACACAGCCTTTCTGATTTAGCAACTCCTGTCTATCGCTCTTTTCGACAGAACACTTGTGCCACATAATATTCGACGAATTTCCAACTGTAGACATCTGAAGCGTATTTTTTCCTAAATCAAACAATTAACACACGCATTTGATAGCTATACACAAACTCCTAATTAAGATCAAAAGCACAATCGATTGAAGGAATGGATCAAAATGAAGAACATACATAATACGTACCGGAATCGTTGGTGAGAATCTCGCCGGTGGAATTGCATTCAACTTGGTTTGCCTGGTGCTGCGTCGTTTTGGAAGCTTCGATTGCCTTGATTGGCGTCGAAAACCTAGATTTTGACGCAGCGCCACCGCAAATCCCCAATTTTTTTGCGCTGCTATGGAACACCGCCGCCACCTTCGCAGATTTGGACTTGGCGTAAAATGTCTCGGAAAAGTCCAAATTCGAGGAATTGCACAGATTCAACGTTTGACTACCAACCGCCGTCATTTTTTTATTCCAAATATGCAAAAAATATATATATAATAAGAAGAAGAAGAAGCAAAATTCTTCTACACAACAAAACGCCGTTACTTTATCACGTCAATGCAGCTAAAACATGCTGATGCTCTTGGATTCCTAATTGGAATGGAATGCAGCAAGGGAGAAATAAAAAAAAAAAAAAAATATATATATATATATATAGGTCTCCTCCAAACAGAGAGAGAGAGAGATACTGACTGCCATGATTCATAGAATGAATGATTGGTTTAAATAGAGAATTTGGAAGTTGGGAATGTTTGGTGGTGTTTTCAACCAGACAATTTCATGCTACGTACGCAACAGATTTTTTTGTTTAAAACCAAAGCACGTTTTCTTTCGCATTTCAATTTTCATATGCCGTTCAAAAAGCATTTTCGACCCAGTTTTTGGCCCGTTTGCGAAAGTCAAAGAAAAAGTACTTTCAGCTTTTTGCTGAATTGAACCGCTGCTGTTTGATTTCATTGTTTGATTTCATTATTTCTGATTCTGTTTCACTTAAAAAAAGTTGAAAATTAGCAGAAATTAAAAGCAAGTTCTTAGGTACTTCTACTAGCTCCTTCTATATTTTCTTCTTTTTAGCAAGTTTTACAAATACACTCAACTTTAACTTTTCAGCTACTTGTACAATTTTTTCTAAAATTTAACAATTCTTTAAAAACATAAGCTCTTGCAAACAGGCTTTTGATATATAATATATTAACTTTATATCAGAATACCCTATCTTTGTAAATTGTTACAAGTAAATTCATCGAAAGAATAATTTGGAATATTCCTTTCGAAAAGTTGTCACGTGTTTTCCGCATGACTTAAATTTGTGTACCAAAGTGCACATATCATGCAATGTATAGGTAGCACAAAATGTCATAGAATAAGGTGCAAAGTGAATATCATACATTATATAGATAGTCAGGTACACAATTTAAGTTAAATTATTCCTCTGACGGATTTACTTGTCACAATTTATAAAAGTTGGGTACTCAGATGTAAAAGTTAATAGATTGTGTACCAAAGTACTCCGACCAACATATATTGGCGTCGAAAATGCTTTTTATCCATATATATATATGGCTTTAATTTTATATAAATATTACTATTTGTTTATGAAATAAAATGAGATAGAACAATATATTAAAATGAACAAATCTGATTGCGAGTAATAGTTAGGTAGTAAACGAGTCAAGTCGAATAAGTTGTTATTCAAACTTTTTTAAATTATTATTGAGCTTCAGAATTTTGTCTTTGAGCTTGATTTGAATGCAGTCGAACTGAGCTTAATGATGGAAATTAATTGATTGCCCCGAATCTTTGAATTTCATGATAATCACATAATAAACTATAAACTATAAGCGTACCTGAATCCATAGCTATGAATTTCACCGAATGATTATGTCTTCCACTTGAACGTACGTCGTAAGATCTTTTTTCGGACGATGGGATTCCAGAGAGAAAGGAGGCTATATGAACGAGAAGTTCTAATTTTGTCGTACGTCAAATGGGGACCATAATCCCTATATATAGATGAAGTAGGACTTATTTGCAAATCAGCCCATCATAAATTGTAATTCAGTCCTCAAAATTTTTACACATTTTAAATATGACCTCATACCCAATAAGATGATTTAGGCCTATAAAACTTAATTGGATCACTTAATCAAAGCCCAAAATTTATTTAATATATGATATACAATTCAAACTGCAGTGCACACATATCTGCATACCCGAATGCGTATTATTGTGATATACACATAATATAAGTTCACCAAATAATTCCAACACTTAAATGAGTTTTAATTGAGCCGAACATGAATCGAGTTCAAGTAGTTAATTTTTTTGCACATATTTTATCATTTCTTAATAATAGAACCGAGCTTCAAATTTATTGAACACGCAAAAGATTGTTTAAGTTTGGTTTGATATGTTAACAAATCGAACTCAAATGAATTTTTATCAAATGGTCTTGAATCGCCTAGTTTGATTTGTGTTTAAGCTATAGTAATAGTGCTATCTTTCTTACCATGCAACATAATTAGTGAAAGTGAAACCATGTTAGGCTGTATTTGGATTGATGGATTTGGATTTGGATTTGGCAAGGGATTTGAAATGAATGGATTTCAAACCCCTTGGATTTGAAATTCACACCATTAGAAATACCTTGTTTGGCTATATATGGATTTATAAAATGATTTTCAAATCTATGGACTTCAAATTCATTATTTAACTATAAATCCTAGAGCATTTGAAATTCTTCAATATTTTATTTGATTTTTACACTACACTACTACACACAATTACACATATTTTACACACACTGCATGCTTTTTACACACACAACACACTTTTACACACATGTGCACACATTTACAAACACACTGCACATTTCTTACACGCACAACACACTTTTTACACATATTTTACACACACAACACATATTTACACACACTGCACACTTCTTATATGCACAACACACTTTTTACACACACTGCATATTTTTTACATATATTTTACACACACTACACACATTTACACACACTGCACACTTCTTTCACATACAACACACTTTTTATACACACACCACATATTTTTTAAACACACTACATATAGTTTAAACACACTGCACACTTTTTACACATATTTTACACACATTTACACAAACTTCACACTTCTTTATGCACAACACACATTTTACACACACTGCATATTTTTTACATACATTTTACACACAATAGACATATTAACACACACATGGCACACTTCTTATACACACACAACACATTTTTACACACACTGCACACATTTACACACACACTGCACATTTCTTACACGCACAACACACTTTTTACACACATTGCATATTTTTTACATACATTTTACACACAATACATACATTTACACACAGTGCCCACTTCTTATACGCACAACACACTTTTTACACACACTACATATTTTTTACACACACTACACACTTCTTACATGCACAACACATTTTTTAGACACAGTTCATACTTTTTACATAAATTACACACATTTACACACACACTGCACATTGTTTACGCACACAACACACTTTTTACACGCATTACACATTGTTTACATATATTAAAAATATTAACACACACGCTACATATTTTTTATACACACTACACATATTTATACATACTGCATATATTTTACACACACTGCACACTATTTACACAGAATGCACACTTCTTACAAGCAAAACACACTTTTTACACACTGCACACCTTTTACACACATGCACGTTTTTTACACACATTACACACTCTTTACACACATGCTACACTTTTTTTTACACACACTGCACATTTCTTACACGCACAACACACTTTTACACGTATTGCACATATTTTACACAAACTAAACACATTTACACACACATTGCACACTTTTTATGCACACAATACTCTTTTTACACATATTACATACTTTTACACACACTAAATACATTAACACACATAGTACATATTTTTTACACATACTACACACAGTTACAAACACTACATACATTTTGTACACTATTTACACAAACTGCACACTTTGTACACATACAACACACATTTGCACACAATGCACATTTTTTACGCATACAACACATATCCACACAAAATGCACACTTTTTATACACACTACATACATTTTACACACGCTACACACATTTACACATATAATGTGTTCAGTGTTTGTAAAAAGTGTGTAATATGTGCAAAAAGTATGTAGTGTATATAAAATATGTGCTCTGTATGTGTGAATGTGTGCAGTGTGTATAAAAAGTGTATCATGTATGAAAATATGTGGTGTATGTAAAATATGTGCTCTATTTGTGTAAATATGTGCAGTGTGTGTAAAAAATATGCTCTGAATGTGTAAATGTGAGCAGTGTGTGTAAATTAGGTGCTATGTATGTGTAAAAAGTGTACATGATGTGTAAGAAGTGTGTAATGTGTGAAAAAAATATGTTGTGTGTGTAAAATTATGTGCAGTGTGTGTAAAAAGTGTGTTGTGTATGTAAAAAGTGTGCAGTGTGTGTAAGAAAATGTGCAGCTTGTGTAAAAAATTTGCAATCTGTGTAAAAAGTTTGCAATGTGTGTAAAAAAATTTGCAGTGTATGTAAACAGTGTGTTGTGTGTGTAAAAAATGTGTTATGTATTTAAAAAGTGTGCAATGTGTGTGTAAAAATATGTGCAATGTGTGTGAAAAGTGTGTTGTGTGTGTAAAAAGTTTGCAGTGTGTATAAAAAATATGTTGTGTGTGTAAAAAGTTTGCAATGTGTGTAAGAAATATGTTGTGTGTAAAAAGTTTACAATGTGTGTAAAAAATATGTTATGTGTGTAAAAAGTTTGCAATGTGTGCAAAAAATATGTTGTGTGTGTAAAAAGTTTGCAATGTGTGTAAAAAATATGTTGTGTGTATATAAATATGTGCAATGTGTGTAAATAGTGTGCAGTGTGTGTAAATAGTGTGCAGTGTATGTGAAAATGTGTGTAGTGTGTGTAAAAAGTATGAAGTGTGTGTGAAAATGTGTGCAATGTGTGTATAAAGTGGCATTGTGTGTAAAATGTGTGCAGTGTGTGTAAAATGTGTGCAGTGTGTGTAAAATGTGTATAGTGTATGTAAAAAATATGCAGTGTGTAAAAATTATGTAGTGTGTGTGAAATTGTGTGCAGTGTGTGTAAAAAAAATGTAAAGTGTGTAGTGTGTGTAAAAAGTATGAAGTGTGTATGAAAATGTGGACAGTGTGTGTAAAAAGTGTGCAGTGTGTGTAAAAAATATGCAATGTGTGTAAAAAGTGTGTAGTGTGTGAAAATATATGCAGTGTGTGTAAAAAGTGTGCAGTGTATGAAAAAAGTGTGTAGTGTGTGTAAAAAGAGTAGTGTGTATGAATATGTGTGTAAAAAGTTCGATGTGTGTGTAAAAACTAAAAAGTGTGTTGATTTTAGTTGGAGTGGGTTTCAAATGACAGGGTATGAGAGTGGATTTGAATTCCATTAGAAAATGGGCTTCAAATCCACTCACTTCTAAAATGGATTTGAAATCCATTCATTTAGAATTGGGGCCAAACAACAATGAATGGATTTGAGCAGGGGATTTGAAATCCCCAGATCCAAATCCATCGAATCCAAACACAGCCTTAAAGATTTCATATATGGGAGTCGAAATAATACGAACGATCATGGGTAAAATCTCAAGTTGTGTTGGCTTGGCTTGGGACTGTGTAATTTAATTGGAAAAATCACTGAATTATATCGTTTGATTTTTTTAAAATATTTTTTGTACTAGAATCTAAAATCCAGTTGTTATTGTTAGATTAGAGAAAACCCTATAGGAAATTTGTATTATTGAGTAACATATTTATAGAGTTACAAGAGAGAGAGAATACAAGAAAACCCTAAACTATAAAGAAGGTAAAAGATAAATAAGGTAATAAGAATACTAGTCTAACTAGGAAAACAATAATAATACTAATCTAATTAGGAGAACAATAATAATATCTAACAGTTATGTTAATGATGGTAGAAAGATTTATTTAATTTACCATGCCATTCATCGTCATTCGTTGATGTTATTGATATCTAGTGTTTTGTCTAACTTAGTTTTTTTTTATTATTATTATTAAGAAATTGTCTTAGTTTCTTGTTAGGAAAACGGCTGCTGATAACGCCAGAGCTCTTCGGGTGAATTTGGCCCAACTGTTGCAAAATAGATTATGGAATAATTGATTTTGATATAATTGATTTTACAAAAAGTGATTGTGCGTTTGGGTTCAATTTTTCATAATTGATTCTGTAAATACAAATTCTAATAAAAGTTCCAAACTAACCTCAGATTAACTAAAATGTCCAAAATGAACAGCAAAAATGCAAGTACAATGCATTGATATTTATTAAACGGTGGGGCATAATGGAAATTGTCTTTTACCCACATCAGCGGTGGGGCAAAAGCTAGGGAGTGTAGCTTTTGCTAAAACACAGCTTTTAGCGGTAGGAAGTCCAAACGTGATTCTAATTTGAGCGGCCAAACAGACCGGCAATTTGCGGTCAATGCCTAAACGTGATTTTTAGCGGTACAAACGCTTGGCCAAACGGGCCCTTCTCCTAATGCCAGAGCATTTTCATTTATTGGACAATATTACCCTTGGGTCAACATCTTCTTCTTGCCGTTTTCTACTCTGTCAAAACTGGCATTGATTTCGGCTGCAAACACTACATGTTTCTTCCCTGTTTTTCTATAATTGAAACTTCAAATATACAATTTCTTGTTTAACATTAAAACCAATTATACTTCTTCAGATTAGCAATTAAGTCCCCTAATTCAAAACATGCCGGCACCAGTTATAAGAATATTTTGTCAAAACCTATAAAGCACGGACACGACACGCCACGGACACGGTTTCTTCACGTGTCGGACACGGCGAATATGTGTCCATGGTTAAAAAATAAAAAAGCAATTCGGACACCGTGTCGGATACGCATTTGGTGGGTGGTGCCCGACATGCAATTGGTCGTGTCTGACACAATGATGACACGATTGACAATTTTCCTAAAAAATTAAAAAGTACAGGTTTCTAATTGTAAATAGAAAATCTTCAAAAATCCTAATTCTAATTATTGAGCATTTAATACTTTAATTGTATTTGTAATTGCTTTATAATTATTTATATTTTTGTATTGCATTCGTTATTGACTTATTGTTGATAAATAATTGAATTTTTTCAAACATATAGAGATTTACAAAGAAGCACGGAAAATACAAATTTAACAATAAACAAGTAAACGACATTTTCATAGTTTATTTTTCTAACAAATTATAATGAAATTAAAATCAATATCTAATTTATGTTATATATATATATATATATATATATATATTTGACATTGTGTTCGGGGTTGTGTCGTGTCCTAATTTTTTGGAAAATGTCGTGCCCCGTGTCTGTTAACCGTCCGTAACAACACGGAATCGAACAAATAATATAGTGAAAGCAAGATCGTCTCCACAGGGAAGGTTATCAAGTACCAAACAAAGTTTATCTTATTATTTAAACTATCGATTATCAAAGATTTGAGATTTTAACTAATTAAAAGCCAAAATTTATAAAACAGAATTAATTATAAATAATTAACACAAATATAATTAAAATGAACAATCAATTAACGAAAGGCCTAGGGATTAAGATTTCATCAAGGTATTTCTATGAATTATTGACTTTCAATGGATTATCATTCTTGTTTAAATTAAAGACCCAATTTCCTTAAATACATGAATACTCTCCCGGGATCTTCATGAGTACCCACCTAAATTAATTAACGTCACTCCCATGATCGAAAACTAATTTAGATGAATCCATTAAGTTCTATGAATATTGTTTAACTAGTCTCATGCAAAATTACCAATATCCCTATTAAGCAATTTACACATGTCTATTAAATCTGAACCGATAAACTAATTCACCTCCCGGTACTTCTTAATTCATCTTAAATCATGCAATTGGTGATCAAGCAATTACAAGCATTAAACTCTCATTAATAGATAAACCAAACAAGAAATCACATCCATAAATCATCAATAATCCAAATCAATACACAAGACTACATCTTAAACCCTAGAAAATAATTTAGCTATGCATAATTAAAGAAAAACAAGAAATAAATTGCATAAACATAAAGTTACTCATGTTCAACAATGGAGGATTGGAAGAATACAACTTGAGAAGATGAAACTTTTCTCCAAGAACTCTTCTCCAAGATCTATTTTTCTCTTCTTCAAGATTTATTCTCCAAGATCTACTTTTTTCTAAGAATTGTGATCTCCCACCTCCTTCTAGCCTATAAAAACATTTTTGCCCTTTATTTAACTAAAAAAGAGTTTTAGATACATAAATTATGTCCATCCAAGTCATAAAATCGGCCCACAAAAAATATAAAAATCCGCAGCTGCACAGCTGTGCAGAATTTTTTCTCTTCATTTTTCTTTAACGAAACATTCTCGTTTGGCCTTTCTAATGCATTTCTTCACATCCTCTTGGATAGCCTTCATTATTCTCGTAATAAATACTCCTTCAACTCATCAAAATCATCGCTTTTATGCCTACAAAAGCATTGAAACGACTTAGAAATCAAAATACGTAAATTAGGCTAAAAATAAAGGAAAAGACTAACAACAAGGCATAAAATAAAGATAAATGTGAGGTAAATCATAATGAAAATATGTAAAATATGAGACCTAACAAACACCCCACACTTAATCTTTACTCGTCCTTGAGTAAATCCAAACAAAACAAAAACAAAAACAAAACTAAAGATAACACCACTTTCGTAGGGAACATGATTGCACTTAGCATGTGCAACAAGCCGTTAAACCCCTAGGTTACCCCTAGTGGACGAGTTTTGTCTCGTGAGGGTTTGCAGAGAATATACCCACAAAATTCATGACAATCGTCTATCTATCTCACCGTTCATCAAATCAGCAACTAGTCACAACATTTATGACTCCCCACAATCATCACAATAACCAATAAACACATAGAATCAATATTTTCCCACATATGAACATCTTTACTCTCAAGTCATCACACTAATCCCAAACAAGTTCAATTTCATATACATCCATTCGTGCTTGATTTATGAATTCTAGCAAGGGAACATTTCGGATATTTCAAGCAAAAACACAACATCTATCATATTTCCTCTTTATTCTTTCTCCTTCATTCACAATCGATCAACCCGTGCAATGTTTCGCTAGTCAAGCTTTCTATGTCACCCTGGTAACGAGTTTTGGGCCAATGACTCTCAAACCAGTTGGTTTTAAGGCACTAGGTGTCAAGACACCCCAACGGACTTAATCACTCGAGTGACAAAGGCTAGAAACGAAACTGGGTGATTTTAGCTTTCATTAACCACAGAATCAACTTTTTCGCACTATTTTCCTTTTTTCTTTTTCTATTTTCTCGACTTTTTTTTTCTTTTCTTTGCTTCTTCAACTTTTCTCCAAATATCGCCATGTATCAAAAATATGTAATCGCTTTTATCTCCCCGATCAATTCCCTTTACTAGAACTCGTGTGTAGTGTGTAAAGATGCATAGAAATTTTACAAATTTCAGACTCAGTGATCAAACTTAATAAAAAGAGTATCCATGTACAGAAATCAAATTCATATGTTTATATAGTCAAGAGCTCAAATATGGGAACACAAATATTATGAACAAGTCAACCAATTTTCAGCAACAACTCAGCAAAAATTGACGTATGCCCAATTCTTTCACCAATTTAACATATTACCCTACACTTAAACAATTCAATACACTCCAATCACATGCAACCAAGCAAACACACCACACTTAAGCCATATGTAATATACTCTAATCACAATTTCAACATGCGAACAATCCACCCCACACTTAAAATCACACATTGTCCTCAATGTACTTAATTGAAACCGATATGCATGGACAAAAGCATAACGAAATTTAAATAAGAATGAAAAAAAAATACTCCCCTATGAATGTGAGTGATGGCCCGGGAGTTGGTAGTGCGCTTAGTGATCGGTGGTAGTCACTGGAAGACCCCATTTCTTTTCGAGCTCGCTTCCACATAGGGAGACAAAATCCAAGCGACTTGCTGAACTCGGCTTCCCCAGGAAAGATAACCGGCACAGTAAACAAGGTCACCTCCAAGAGGCGGCGGAGCGGGGTGTTGGATCCGAGTAGACTCTGGTGATTGTAGTAGACGGCGGCGAAGGAGTTTCTGACTGGGATGTACTGGACGGTGGTGGGTTTGATGATGTGAGTCGAGCAGCGGCGGCGCGGTGAGTTGAACGGCGAGGACTATGAATTGCGCGCAATCGTGCTGGTGTCGGCGATGGAGATGCGGCGAGCGGCGGGGGTAAAGCGAAAGGCGACGCTCGGTCGCGCGCGTCGGAACTAGAAGCGGCAGCTTTGTGACGACTGTGTGGTGGTGCAGGTATGGCGATCGACGGAGTTTAACGTGGAGCAGCGGCGCGTGTGAGCAGAAGCGCGACAGTGGCGCGGTGAAGAGATGTCGCCCGGAGGTGGCGACGTCATTGAAGAGATCGGCGGCGGCGTGGCTCTGGCCGAAGGCGGTGGTGTGTAGAAAAACGGGAACGCGAACTAGCCGCGCTGGTTATTGGGTGTTGATGCTCGACGGTGGTGGAGTTGTGAATGTGAGATGACAGCGACTGCGTGGTGGAAGTTCCAGTGGAAGGTTTAGGGTGTGAGAAGGAGAAGATGAGGCCCTCTTCTCTGTGAGAAAATGAGAGAGATAGAGAGAGATATGTTGGCTAAAATTTTTGGTTGACTAATTTGGGGATTTTGACCCACTTTTTTCAATTTTTTTTTTAAGGTGCAAAAGTACGAAAATTTTGCACAATTGTGCACCTAAAAATTCTTCTCAGTGCGAAAATTGTGCACAGTGGTGCGAAAATTGGCACAATTGTGCACCTAATTTACATTATGTAATGTCCATACACCTCGTTTTTCATGTTTTTTTTTTCAACAAGAATAGCTTGCATTAGTAAAGCATTTGAGCACCGAAAAAAATAAAATAAAATAAAATAACATAAAAATTCCAAACATAAAATATTGAAAACAAAATAAGCAGAAAAAAGAAAACGACAATGACAAAAATAACGAAAACTCTTAGGTTGCCTCCCAAGCAGCGCTTGTTTAAAGTCATTAACTTGACTTAGACAAAATTATTGTTGAGTTTTGGCGAGGGAAACTGCTTTCCCTCGAGGAATATCATCGCCTGAAAAATACAAAGCACGATTAATTCTTTTCATATCAGATATATTCCAACCTATTCCGTCTTTCTTCCATTGTAAATCAGTTAACCATCGGTCCATTTCAGGTGTACCAATTATAGCATTTACAATAACAGATAGAAACGTATTGTTTCCAAGAAGAACGTACCTGAGATATGGTGGAAGAGATTTAAGTTTTACCTTAGGTCTAGATGATATTTCGCGATACGACTCTAATGGATCTCTTTTACCTTGAGCAATTTCTTCTTTGATGGCCTCTTCAATCACATCCATTGAATAACATTTTTCTTCAAAAGGCGGAGATTTCATCACCTTATTTAAGTAGAACTCCACCTGCTCCTCTCCAATGTTTAACGCTAGCTTGCCAGCACGCACATCAATGACGGTTCCCGCAGTTGCGAGAAACGGTCTTCCAAGGATGATTGGTGTTTTCAAATTTTCATCCATCTCAAGCACCACGAAGTCACATGGGATGTAGAACTTGTCCACTTTCACGAAAACGTCTGCTAATATTCCCATTGGGCGTTTTATGCTCCCATCTGCCAATTGAAGTGACATCTTTGTGCTTTTAAGCTTTTGAAAGCCTAATTTCCTGCAAATTGAATATGGCATTAGACTAACACTAGCTCCTAAATCACAAAGTGCTTTATCAAAGTGGAATTTTTCAATAGTGCAAGGAAGTGAAAAACTCCCTGGATCCTTTAGCTTTGGAGGAATGTTTCGTTGGATTATGGCACTGCATTCTTCATTCAAGGAGATTGTTTCCACGTCTTCTAATTTCTTTCTATTGCTCAACAGCTCTTTGATAAACTTCTCACAAACAGGTATCTGAGCCCGAGAATCTGTATACGGAATATTGTGGTTCAACAGCCTAAGTGTTCGAAGAAATTTCTCTTGCTGCTTGTCCAACCTCTTGTGTTGCAACCTTTGGGGAAATGGAATTGGAGGAACATATGGTTTCACATATGGCTTCGGGATAACCTTTTCTGGCTCAACCTTGTCTGAAGATTCAAAGATTGAATTAGCTTTCATCACAAATTCATCTCTGTGTACAACATGTGGCTCAAATTCTTCAATTATATTTTCGTTTATCAGAGTCACTGCATTACACTGTCCTCTCGGATTCTCCTCTGTTTGGCTAGGCAGTGTACCCTTTGACCTCGAATTCATAGAACTTGCCAATTGTCCAATTTGTAATTCCAGATTCTTCGTTGCTCCCACTACCAGATCAATTTTTGCTTCCAGATTCTCAAACCGTTTTGCTGTTCCATTAGAGAGCTTTTCAATGGCTAATTCCCAAGCTTGTGGTTCTCGAGGTGGTGGTCCTTGCTGATTTGGTTGTTGAAAATTCTGAGGACCATGCTGCTGGAAACCTGGAGGAAATTGTTGTCTAGGAGGATTTGCTTGAGCTCCTTGGTTCCCTTGGCCTCCCCAAGAAAAGTTAGGGTGATTTCGCCAACCCGAATTGTAGGTGTTCGAAAATGGATTTCCTTGCTGCTTATTCTGATTGGATAAATAGTTAGCTTGCTCGATGAGTGGGCAATCAGTAGCCATAAGAGGTGCCCTACAAACATCACAAGCTAAAGTAGGTTGAGATACTGCACTGACATTTCCCTTGAGTCCCTCCATGTGCTTGACAAGTGCTTCAATGTTAGCATTTAGCAATGTAATGTTATCTACATTGTGTATGCCCGGTGTTTTCTTTGCAGCCCGACTATCACTTGCCCACTGATAACTGTTGGATGCCATTTCGTCCATAAGAGCCAATGCATCATCCGGATTCTTTGCCATAAAACTCCCTCCTGCAGCTGCATCGATATTCATCTGGATACTATGTGACAGACCATTGTAGAAAGTCTGCACAAGCATCCAACTAGGAATACCGTGATGTGGGCATTTTCTGAGTAGTTCCTTGTACCTTTCCCATGCTTGATAGAGAGTTTCACTATCAGTTTGCATAAATCATGTGATTGCATTCCTTAACTGAGCGGTCTTAGCTGGGGGAAAATACTTGGTCAGAAACGCAGTTGACAAATCAGCCCAAGTGGTGAACTTATTTGCCGGCTGATTTTTCAGTAACGCCATTCATCTTGAAAGTACTACAGATTTCCAAGAAATTTCCCAGATGGGAATGAGGATCCTCCCTCTCAATATCTCCCTCAAATGCAGTGTGCTGTAGCATTTGAATAATAGCCGGCTTCAACTCAAAGGTATTGGCTTGAACAGTTACCGCTATGCTGGAGGTTAAGTTCTGATATGTTGGTGTAGCATAATCCCGGAGAGTTCTCTGCGCAGCAGGTTCAATCCTCTGTAAGTCGTCTGCCATTCTGAAACAATACTCTCAAGTATCAAAGTTCAAACAAATAAAAAAAATCCAAAACAAAAGGAAATAAAGAAAGAAAAATGTCTAAACTAATAAGAATTAACTTTTTATTGATATTGACTATTTGTTGCCTTCCCCGGCAACGGCGCCAATTTGTTAACCGTCCGTAACAACACGGAATCGAACAAATAATATAGTGAAAGTAAGATCGTCTCCACAAGAAAGGTTATCAAGTACCAAACAAAGTTTATCTTATTATTTAAACTATCGATTATCAAAGATTTGAGATTTTAACTAATTAAAAGCCAAAATTTATAAAACAGAATTAATTATAAATAATTAACACAAATATAATTAAAACGAACAATCAATTAACGAAAGGCCTAGGGATTAAGATTTCATCAAGGTATTTCTATGGATTATTGACTTTCAATGGATTATCATTCTTGTTTAAATTAAAGACCCAATTTCCTTAAATACATGAATACTCTCCCGAGATCTTCATGAGTACCCACTTAAATTAATTAACGTCACTCCCATGATCGAAAACTAATTTAGATGAATCCATTAAGTTCTATGAATATTGTTTAACTAGTCTCATGTAAAATTACCAATATCCCTATTAAGCAATTTACACATGTCTATTAAATCTGAACCGATAAACTAATTCACCTCCCGTTACTTCTTAATTCATCTTAAATCATGCAATTGGTGATCAAGCAATTACAAGCATTAAACTCTCATTAATAGATAAACCAAACAAGAAATCACATCCATAAATCATCAATAATCCAAATCAATACACAAGACTACATCTTAAACCCTAGAAAATAATTTAGCTATGCATAATTAAAGAAAAACAAGAAATAAATTGCATAAACATAAAGTTACTCATGTTCAACAATGGAGGATTGGAAGAATACAACTTGAGAAGATGAAGCTTTTCTCCAAGAACTCTTCTCCAAGATCTACTTTTCTCTTCTTCAAGATCTATTCTCCAAGATCTACTTTTTTCTAAGAATTATGATCTCCCACCTCCTTCTAGCCTATAAAAACGTTTTTGCCCTTTATTTAACTAAAAAGGAGTTTTAGATACATAAATTATGCACATCCAAGTCATAAAATCGGCCCACAAAAAATATAAAAATCCGCAGCTGCACAGCTGTGCAGAATTTTTTCTCTTCATTTTTCTTTAACGAAACATTCTCGTTTGGCCTTTCTAATGCATTTCTTCACATCCTCTTGGATAACCTTCATTATTCTCGTAATAAATACTCATTCAACTCATCAAAATCATCGCTTTTATGCCTACAAAAGCATTGAAACGACTTAGAAATCAAAATACGTAAATTAGGCTAAAAATAAAGGAAAAGACTAACAACAAGGCATAAAATAAAGATAAATGTGAGGTAAATCATAATGAAAATATGTAAAATATGAGACCTAACAGTGTCCGTGTTGCTGTGTCAGTATCCGTGCATCATAGGTCAAAACTCATTAGTCTTTAGAGCAAATGTATTACTAACAAAAATTATCTCATCTGCAACATTCAAGCGCATATTAGTAGTTTATCAAATTATATAGTTTGCAATACATACAATTTGGCAGATCTGTTCTTCTTTTTTTTTGTGTTCAATAGGAGCATTATATTTGTAAAATCGAACAATAGTCTGGTAGTCCCTATTCTGTTCACCCCACATTTGGGTGCCTCTTTTATTTTTTCTATTTTTAAGAATTTTGATGGAAATAGGAGCAATATGTACATAACTTCCCTGAAAATTTTGAGTTTCTACCACCGCAAGAAATTGCCAAAGGAAGAAATAGATTATACATTTAAGAAAAAGTAAGATGTCGAATTAAAAGAAAAGGACAGTAAAGTAAGAATGGTAAAAAGGGAGAAGAAACTTGTTCATTCGCTTCAGTAGATGACGAGAGAGGAGAATAAATGAAATAGGGGTAAAACTGTCCAACTTTGACTTCAGGGCTGAAATTGCTCTGGCATTAGGAGAAGAGCTCTATCGTTATCACCAGCCTAGAGGCCCGTTGGATCCCCCCATATGGGGGGGTTAAATCGGAATTTGACCCCCCCCCTTTTTGGGGGGATCCAACGGCTGGGTCTCGGCCCAGCATAGAACACCTCGAAAATGTCACCATCTCTTAAATTTTTATATTTGTAATTTCTTTCTTAAATGAACATCATCTACGTTTTGAATTATCCACAAATTTAGCATACAAGTGATCTGATTCATGAATGTTGGGTGGGGTGGGTAATGGACTAATGGGATACCGTGAAATTCAAACGAACACTTAAAGGTAATTTATGAAACAACTCTGAAAAAAAAATCTATTTCATTTTTATATGCTCATTGTATGTATAATTTTTCTTTTTTGAACGTGCAAGTGCTTTAGATAAAAGCTTTAGAATTATATGCATAGCATGTATTTAGTTCAAACAACATTGATGTGAATGAAATTTAGATATTGGACCAAAATGACAAAGTCCAAAATTTAATGGGCTAAAAGTCTTCCGAAAAGGCTAGCTAAGGCCCAAACAATCATAATCCAACTGAACTTGGAGTTGAACCTAAAAAGAAAATAAATCTTTAAAGAGACAAAATCCAATCAAAATTCAATTAAGAGAAAATCAAGGCCCTAGTAGTGAAGTACTTGCCATAGCAGGTCGAGACAATCAAGTGGTTCCAGGCTTGTATTTAGCTAGTTGTGGCTTAATTTAGAGACTCCGATCTCTTGCTGGACAACTATCAATAATCAATATTAGCAAACTGCCATAAATAGAAACGGAAAGTAGCTAGCTTAAAGCCAACAACCATAATTATCTTAGATCATCAAAACATGTATAAATACTTACATTGAAGATGAATAAAACAACTTTTGATTCTTTGTAGCGATTACTCTATCGAATCACTTAGCATTTACTTAGAATATTCTCAATTTTCCTACATATTAGTAAATAAAAATTATTGGTGTAAATCGAACACACGTCAAACATCTTATAATAGAGAATTCACCATGCATACTAATAAGTTGTTTCTCGCTTATTTTCAAAATAAAATTTAGTTTTAGTATGAATTTTCTTTTTTCTAAATTTTTTTTTAATTCAAGAGGGAGGGGGATACCCTACATATCTAGCCCGACAAATCCGGGTTGATAGTTATAATCTTGAGCCGTAAAGACTCTATCTAGCTCCATAAAGGAGGGAAGAGCCACAACTTGTGGCAGTCTAAATTCGAACTCAGGACCTCTCACATAAAGTGAGAGGTGGATACCACTAGACTAACAGATCTTAGGTAGGTAAGATGAATGGGCCAATTCATAGGCCACACTTAACATAGAGCATGGTGTTAACACATATTTCACATTTTTTTAAAGATGTTTTTTATAAATAAAACGATTATACATCATTTTATTGCATCAATTACATAAAGAATACCAAATACAAGTAATCATCATCGTATTCTTACAAAATACAAACTATCATATACACAAGTGAAAATCGAATTCATAACCTCTTAGTTAATTATGAGACCTCAATTAGACTAACTAAGCCAAACATCGGTGACCATTTTTTCCTATATATTTTTTTTGAGATTATTTTTTCCTATATTAGTTAGATGATAAGGTAAATGAACTAGTTTTAAACACATTACTTTGTAGTACAGAAGCCTAAATTATCAAAAAAAAATAGTACCGAAGCCTATGGCTCGATTAATGGTCGGTTGAGAGGAACTTTTAAACCCAGAGAAAAAAGGCAACAATAATGGAACTATCGTAATACGCCTAGAACATCAATAAAAATAAAGATGTTTTAATAACTTTGGATAATAGATCTTTATATTTCGAATTCTAGCTAGATACATATACTATATATATATATATATATATATATGGATCACTAGCCAATCCCATGTCACTGTCTTACTGTATATTGAAAACTTACAGGTGTTACATGGTTTCTTAATATTATATTAATTTTTTTTGTTGTCTACCACAGTATCTCAGATATTGTCGGACTAATCTGTTGGTCGATCAGGGTCGCACATCTTGCCTGGTGGGTGAGTCTCCCAACGGGGGTAACTGCGTACACAAGGAATCGAACTCAAGACCTTACTTAAGCGGAATCAAGTTACTTACTACTTGGATCAACCCCGTTGGTATATCATATTATTCAAAGCAGATGATAATCGATAAAAACATCAAATCTAGCTAGTTTCACCAGTCTTAAGCCTAATGTTGACCGTTTCATTAATTATGAAATGAAAAGGATATGTAGAAAGTACTTTGATTCATCCAAAGCTTGTTAGTTTAATGGAAAAAATTCTTGTATACATTCGGTGTGAGATTCAATTACATACTCAAAACACAACAAAAAATAATAAAAAAAATATTTGACTTGTTTTTATATGAATATGCATCTCTTTTATTATTTTTGTTGTGTCTTAGTGCATAGAATTGGGTCGCACACTAGGTGTATACAAGAATTTTTTGTCTAAGGGCATCAGTTTTCACCTTAATATGTGAGGTTCTGAGTTCAATCTCAAACTGTCACAAGTTGTGATTTTTCTCTTCTTATTGTTGAAAAAAATAGTCATACATTGAGATGCAGAAAGTACACACACCATATATATATAATTAATCATGAAAAAATAATACATTTTGTTGATGAAAAGGATATCTGTTATAATTAATTCGATTTTGTAACAATGCATTAGTATAATTTAATCATACACTAGTATAATGTGATGTCACCAAATTAATCTATTATTATTGTTAAAAATATTACAAATTATTATTTTAAATAATTAATTATAATGCATAGGGTAAATTTTAACTAATCTATGTAAGAAAAGAAAATTTGCGAAAAAGAAAAAAATTGTGGAGAAATTGAAAATGAAAAAAAATATAATAGTTAAAGGTAATAAAGATAATTCCATGAGGGGTAAATGTATTTTTCTCTAATTCGGGGTATTTAGTAACAAAGGGTATAGTTAGAGGGTAAAAGTGTATTTTGCCCAAAAACGTTTAATGATTAAAGTTGTGATTTAGAGAAATTTCTGCAGGAATATGTTTGGCTATAAGTTATTTTGTGGAAATTTCTCGTAACTTGTTTCTTTGTATCGAAATCATAATCAAAATGACTAAAAAAAGTTAAGACAATGAATGTTAGAAATCTTTGTATCGAAATCATAATCAAAATGACTAAAAAAAGTTAAGACAATGAATGTTTTTTTCTAGACGTCTCTTCATTTGGAATAAGACAATATGCGGAATGGATCTTCTATTCCACAATAATGTACTAATGATGTCATATCGTTGTGGGATTGACAAGTGTTCATTTATTTTGAATTGTTATTGACAATTGTTTTTTAATGAATACTTGTCAATCCTACAATGATGTGATACCATTGTAGTATATCATTATGGGATAGAAGATACGTTCAGGACAATATGATCAAATTGATGCTCAAGTACACAGAATCATCAGAAAGAGCCATCAAAAAACTGGGAGGATTAGTCATGTAATGCATAGTAGGAGGGATGAGTTATCATGATATGCGACTGTCTTCCCTTTATTTGACAAAAATAACTTAAAAGACGAGTTGTGAGAAAATTCTGTAGATTTTTTTTCAAGAACTAATATCAAAACACGCTTTATCCCAAAAATTATATTTGTGAGCCAAATTTTTTGAGAACTTTAACATCCATCAGCTGATCAGCACAGCCTATATCCTTGTATTAATTTTATAAAGGGATAATTACACTTACACCCCTCAATGATAGGTAATTATACAAACCTCCCCTCATTAATTGATAATTACAAACACACTCCTCAGGGGGTCTATTTGTAAGGTTTACAAGGGATGCAATTGTAAGAATTGTTACAGGGGGTGCAATTATAAAAAAATCTTTAACATAAAGGGGTGTGTTTGTAATTATTAATTAGTAAGGGGAAATTTGTGTATTTACATCATCATTGAGGGAGTGTGAGTGTAATTATCCCTTTTATAAAACCAAACATGAGAACACAAGAAAGCATTTATGTGCATTGGTTCTTGTTGAAGAGGAGACTAGTTAGATGAAAAGGTAAATGAACTAATTTTAAAAACATTACTTTGTAGTATAGAAGCCTATAGCTCGATTGATGGTCGGTTAATTGAGGAACTTTTAAAGCCAGAGGAAAAAGAGGGTAAAATGGTGCGACATATCAATAATGAACCTATTGAAATACACCTACAACATCAATAAAAAATAAAGACATTTTAATAATTTTGGATAATAGATTTTTATCCTTCGAAATCTAGCTAGCTACATAGATTATACACATCACTAGCCAATTCATGCAACTCGTCTTACTGTATATTGAGAAATTACACGTGTTACATGATTTCTTAAAATCATAATACACAAAGTACATAATAATCGACAAAATCATCAAAAGTCAAAACTAGCCAACTGTTGAGTAGTTTCATTAATCCCTCTTTGAAATGCTTTACAATGAGATGCGAGAGTACATACATGTACATAATATATTCATTAAAAAAAATTTGTTGATGAAAAGGATATATAGAAAGTACTTTGAGCTTTTACCATGTTTTTCACATGACCATGGCCGACATATCACACAACTCACCAATGTATATAAAGATTATTGTTATTATTATTTTTTAACGAAGTGATAGTGTGACCCGACAAACTCGAACCGATAATTTTTAATTATAGGCTATATAGATCCTATAAGACTCTCCAAATAAAGAGCTAAAAGTTACAACTTGTGACAACAATGAGAAATAAAATTTGTAGCCAATTAAATGACGACACGTGTAAATTAATATCAAATAAACTCATTCATTTATATTTAAGGATTTAATAAAATTTTATTATAAAATTAGATAATTGAATAATTAATATTTAAATACTTCTTGCATTGGCCAATTATGAGGTGCCATGTGGCAATTTAATCATAATTAAATCAAATCAACCAGTTAAATATGGTAGTGATTGCTAATTAAATAATGGTGATTTTGGAAAAGTCTTCCACCCCTACAACTATAAATAGGGGTTCAAATTCAAGAATTCAATGACCAATTCACCAATTCACAAGTGCATTTGAGCAAGAGAAGTTCCCAAATTCTCTCTACAAGTTCTTCAAATTCAAGAAGGCGTTCTAAGCAAAATTCATCAAATTATAACGTTTGATTCGAGATTAAGGTACTAAACCTTCGAATAAACGTTATAGAAGTTCAAATCAAGTTAAAGGAAGATCAAAGCGACGAGTCAACCTTGAAGCTTTCAACTTTCCCAAATCATTTACATCATTTGATCTGAGATTAAGCTATCGAGCCCTCGCATCAACGTTATAAACATTCAAATCCACATTGGAGAAGATCAAAGAAGCGATTTCTGCTCCAATATTCAAATCAAAGTTCTTGAAGTGAAGAATCAGAGGATAAATAATTAGAGATTTGTACTCATTAAATCGTTTGATTCAATTAAATATATTTTGTACAACATTTCTTGTTTGTTAAATTGCAGACTTAAAATTTGTTGTTTACAAATTTTAGCACGCCCAGTGGGACAATCTCTACCTCTCATCTCTTCACTTCATCAAAAGTTCAAAATTTCACAATGAATGCCCCGAAGAACGCATCATTCCAAATCGCCGCTTCAATTTCTTCAAGTGCTACGGTCAATGGTATCGGCGTCATGACGAGGAGCATGTCCAAAAGACTTCAAACATCTTTTGAGTCGACTCATTTCCTTGGATTTGTTGAAAAGGAGTTGCATCATCTTAGCAACATACGCGATGGTGATGAATCTCCTCCAACCTCCCCTCGGTCGACATCAAGTTACTCATTTACTTCAAACATAGCTCCTGTTATGATGACAAATGCTACAACTCTGGAAGAACAAATGGCCAACTTGACAAAGATTATCGAGGGATTTGCCAAGCATATGGAAGAACAAGATTCTCAAATCTCAAAATTGATGAATAGAATGGATAATAGCGAGGCTAGTCGCTCACAAGGAAAACAACCGGAAATCCGCGATGAAGCCGAAGCATCTGAAAGGTAACAATCAAAGAGAAATGAGAAATCTCCCATTGAAGAGTTTCAGGTATCGTCAGATGGATTGATCCCCATTGATCAGCTGAAGGAATTTATCATGGGAACTATTGATAAGAGGCATTTTTACGTGTTTTTAAGCCCCTTTGCGTTTATGTCTTAGGTTCATTTGTCACTTGATTCTTGCCATATGTGCGTTTAATTCGTGCATTAAGTGATTTCAGGTCTTAAATGGATACAATCAAAGAACGGGATAAAAAACGACGTATAAAACAAGTTTAGGCCAAATTGCTACGCACCCCTATGCCCAAGCGCCTAAAAACCCACGCCTAGGCGCCATCCTGTCCACGCCCGGGCGCCGTATCTGCACCACTTTCCACGTTCAAGCGCTATTTCCGTATGTTTAGAGACCGAATTGGGTGAAGTTCCCTTCTACAATGTTGTAGAACTATGTGTTAGCTTCAAATGAGGACTTGAATCATCCAAATCGGAGTTTCGTGGAGAAAGTTATGAATGAAATACGATTTCTGCGCAGGACACATTGCATTTAATTTCAGCATTCTGTTAGCGGCGCCCAAGCGCCGTAATGCCCACACCTAGGCGTGACCACACCCGAGTTTTGATTCCTTTCAGCCAAAAGATCATCATTTGATGGGGGAATGGAACATTTAAAGCCAAGAGGTCATCACATGTATGGAGGGGATGTCATAAGTATGTTTCTTAGTAGATCTATTTTATGGAATTTTATACTACTCACTTTAGAGTAGTGGAGGACACACTAGGGGAGACACACACTAGGGAGCCCAGAAATTCTGGTCTTCTTACGGCATTTTCTTCACTTGGGGACCGATCATAAGAGGGGGAGGGAGGCATTTGGCCATTACTTTTCACTCATCATCATTCATCACCATTCTTCATCACTTTTGGAGGGGAACAAAGAGAGAGGAGTTAAGGATTGAAGTTCAAAAGCAAGGATCCATCATCAATCAATTGAGGGAGTTTTAATTACTTGCATTTACATGTTTATTTCCATGAGTATGTATATGTTTGTATTAGATTTTCTTAAGGCCTTGATGAGAGGCTAATATTGTAGAACTAAGGCCATGTGAAAGCCAATTTATGAATCAATATATGTGAAGTGAATTTTCGTATTAATTCTCATATTGCTTTGTGTGTTGATTTTGAGCTTTTATCACAATCATGTGCTTGATCACCATATGCTTGCTATCTTGCCTAGTCTAGTCATTCGAGAGAAGATAGATTAGGGTTCAATGGAATCAACTCATCATCCGAAACTAATGTGGAATTGCCCCTAGACATAGGTAAAGATTTCCGGGTGCGGTTAGCCGGATTTATCCGGGGAAACTCTAGAACGTTAATGCGTGGTTATTGATTAGATTCTCGGATAGACATATTTAGAAAACCATCAATTAATCATAGGATTATTATGTGCCGAGACATCGGGTAATAATTATCTAAGGAATTTCCACCAAAGCAATAAGAGTCTAATAATTCGAAGAGTAGCTCATCTATATTGACGAGTAGATTCGGTTGTAGCATGTGCCTTAGTCATTTTATCATACGTGAGATTTAATCTATAGTTCGTTTCTTTTTGGTTCGTCACTTGCTTACTTGTTTTATTGCAATCTACTTTTGTCCATTTTCATTAATCATAAACTAAAATTCAAGTTTCCGTGGTTCGACAACCCGGACTTTTTGTCCACTTATTACTACATACGTCTAGTGCACTTGCTATCATAGCACGTTAGCTTTTAGCGTGTCAACTATCAAAGATAAACTCGATGGAGGTTCCAAGTCATCGTTGGCTTACACGAAGCCATATACCCAAAGAATCGATAGACTCAAGATGCCGAATGGTTACCAACCTCCCAAATTCCATCAATTCGAAGGTTTGGGTAACCCAAAGCAACACGTAGCCCATTTCATTGAAACGTGTAATAATGCTAGGACTTACGGAGTCCATCTCGTCAAGCAATTCGTCTGGTCACTTAAAGGGAATGCATTCGACTGGTACACGGACTTGGAAGCTGGATCAATTGATAATTGGGAACAGCTGGAACATGAATTTCTCAATCGCTTCTACAGCACCAGGAGGACTGTTAGCATGGTGGAGCTCACTAACTCTCGCCAGTGGAAAGAAGAGGCAGTTATTGATTATATCAATCGTTGGAGGAATTTAAGCCTCAATTGCAAGGATCGCTTATCTGAAGCATCAGCCATAGAAATGGGCATCCAGGGGATGCATTGGGGTCTTCGGTACATCCTTCAAGGGATTCAACCCAAGACATTTGAAGAACTAGCTACCCGAGCACATGATATGGAGCTGAGTATGTCATCAAGTGGAATTGGGGGACCACCCATCCAAAATCCTCAGAGAGTCGTAGAGAAATAAGAGTTCAAGAAAGGGGGTAAATCATTTTCCAAAGCCCCAAACAAAGAGTCTATGGCAGTGAATGCAGCACCCATCAAGTTGCGAGCCAAGGCAAATGATGAGAACGACGGAAAGAGAGATACTTCGCAAGATAAAGTGCAAAGAAGATCAACTCTGAAAGAAATGCAAGCAAAGCAATACCCGTTCCTTGACTCCGATGTCTCTGGAATATTTGATGACTTGCTTAATGCAAATCTCATCGATCTGCCTATGATGAAACGACCAGAGAAAGCCGGGCGTATAGATGATCCTAAATATTGCAAGTATCATCGCCTAGTGGGGCACCCAATTCACGACTGTTTCATATTCAAAGATAAAGTGATGCAACTGGCTCGTCAAGGAAAGATATCTCTCGAAGAAGATAACGTAACTGCCAACGTCGTATCTGTCACGTTTGGGTCATCTAAGGTTATGATAGATAAAGACGCCAAATGGAATGCCTGCGAAGAGCTTAATGATGCTAACTATCGCTCATGTAATGCAACACATGAACAAGAAAACTCTCCAAGAGAAGATAGTTTGTCTGAGGTAAGATCTTCTGTTGATCACTGTTTGTCAACAATCGCTTTTACGGATGAAGATCTGTTACTTGGATCCAATCCTCATAATAAGCCATTATTTGTCACTTGCTACACTCATGAGCAAAGGGTAAATAGAATTTTGGTTGATGGAGGGTCTGCGGTCAACATTTTACCTTTGCATACGTTGAGAAAATTGGGGATTTCTGTTGACGAACTTTCTAGTAGTCGTCTGATGATCCAAGGCTTCAACCAAGGGGGGCAAAGAGCTGTCGGCATCATAAGGATGAAGCTAATGATGGGAGAGATGTCGTCAAACGCATTGTTCCACGTTATAGATGCTAAAACCTCTCACAACGTGCTTCTCAGGCGACCTTGGTTGCATGTGAATGGTGTGGTCCCTTCAACTTGGCACCAGTGCTTCAAATATTGCCAAGAGGGAATAGTAAAAAAGGTGTTGGCCGATGATAAACCTTTCACTGAAGTTGAGTTGCATTACGCCGATGCTAAATACTACCTTGAAGGACCAAAGACCACAAAGGCAGAAGCGTCACTTGATAAGAAGCCAAGAGAAGAAAATCAACAAACTACAAGGGGTGAGGCGAATGATACTCTACATTCCAACGGTGAAAATCACTCAAAAGTTGAATTGCCTCTCGTCAAAGATGAGTCATTAGAAGAATTGATACTACCTATGACGAGACTTGATATGAACAAGCCATCTCATCCGCCTCTTAAAGGATTTGTCCGTCCAATTGAAGGCGCCAAAGAAGAACACGGAGGAATTAGTACCGACAAGCTCTTCGATCCAAAGGCTTACAAACTCCTTACCAAAGTAGGCTACAACCCAAAAGAAGGCTCCATATTGGGAAAACTCCCTCCAGAAGTCTCTGGTGAACAAGTTCATGGACTCAATGCTACTCAAATAATGCTTAGAGAGAATGGACATGCTATTCAGAGCCCTCGAATTGGTCTTGGGTTTGTCCCCCAAAATCCAATTCGTATCGCAATAAGGAGAGCTAGTAGCAACTATGTGAGTGAAGAAGCATTATCCTCAACAGAGTATGTCTTTGACGAGAGTGGAAATAAGACGTGACGCATATCCGTCTTTGAAAGACTTCGTCCTCTAATGAAAAATGGCAATAAGAGAAACGATAGACGGAGGTTGGGTGTCTTGAAAAGGTCGAAGCACTTTAGTAAAGTCAACAAATCACATGCCACTACGAACCTTCGTAGCCTGATACCGTCTCGCATGGGACGCATTGATTTGACTATATCATGCGGTAAAGTCTTGAAGGCTAAATGGAAAGCTATAGTCTTCACTCAAGTCCAGTGCCATGATGAGGATGATAAAGAGAGTGTGGCGTCATCATATCACATCACTTCAAGAGAGGGAGACATTATTGAAGAAGAAGAAGAAGAAGAAGACGCAAAGATGGCACCACCTGAACTTGAAGAAGGTGTCAAAGCCACGATCGACAAATTAAAAGAGATTGACATCGGTGATGCCAACAATATTAGGCCAATCTACATAAGTGCTTTACTAACTGTCGACGAAGAAAAAGCCTACATTGAGTTGTTACATGAGTTCAAAGATGTATTTGCATGGTCGTACAAAGAAATGCCCGGCCTAGATCCAAAGGTAGCAGTCCATCATCTATCAATTAGAAAAGGGGCTCGTCCTATCAAGCAAGCCCAACATCGATTTTGACCCGAGTTGGTCCCTTTAATTGAAACAGAAGTAAACAAACTCATTGAAGTTGGATTTATCCGTGAAGTCAAATACCCTACATGGATTTCAAGCATCGTTCCAGTGAGAAAGAAGAATGGACAAATCCGAGTGTGCGTTGACTTTAGGGACCTTAACGGAGCATGTCCCAAAGATGACTTCCTGTTGCCTATCGCTGAACTCATGATTGATGCTACTATCGGCCATGAAGCTCTGTCTTTCATGGACGGGTCGTCTGGATATAATCAAATACGCATGGCACCAAAGGATGAAGAGTTAACGACATTTCGTACCCTAAAAGGTATATATTGCTATAAAGTAATGCCATTCGGACTAAAGAATGTTGGAGCAACCTATCAAAGGGCCATGCAAAAGATCTTTGATGACATGCTTCATAAAAATGTGGAGTGCTATGTCGATGACTTGGTTGTGAAGTCTAAAAGGCGAGTAGATCATCTCGTAGACCTAAAAAGGGTTTTTGAACGCTTACGAAGATATCAACTGAAGATGAATCCCCTAAAATGCGCATTCGGCGTAACATCAGGAAAGTTTCTTGGATTCATTGTTCGGCATCAGGGCATAGAAATCGAACAAGCAAAAATTGATGCAATCGTGAAAATGCCTGAACCCCGAAATATCCATGAGCTCAAAAGCCTGCAGGGGAAGCTAGCATATCTTCGAAGGTTTATCTCAAATTTGGCTGGTCGATGTCAACCATTTAGTTGCCTCATGAAGAAAGGTGTTCCATTTGAATGGGACAAATCTTGAAAAAATGCCTTCAAAAGCATAAAAGCATATTTGATGAAGTCACCCGTGCTGGTCGCACCAGTCCCAGGACGCCCATTAATTCTTTACATTGCTGCTCAAGAACGTTCTGTGGGGGCATTACTCGCACAAGAGAATGATCATGGGAAAGAAAGCGCTTTGTACTACTTGAGTAGGATGATGATGCCAAACGAGATGAAGTACTCGCCAATTGAAAAGATTTGCTTGGCTCTTATCTTCGCTATCCAAAAGTTAAAACATTACTTCAAAGCGCATATTGTTCGCCTTGTTTCAAAGGCAAACCCACTAAAGTATGTCGAAACCAGTGCTCTCCGATAGACTTGCGAGGTGGTACCTTCAATTGCAACAATTTGAGATTATCTATGTTTCTCAAAAGGCTGTGAAGGGGCAAGTTCTGGCTGACTTTTTGGCAGATCATCCTATCCCCGCCGAATGGGAGTTATCTGATGATCTACCCGACAAAGATGTCCTACTGGTTGAAGTTGCTCCCCCTTGGAATATGTATTTTGATGGAGCTTCTCATAGAGAAGGAGTTAGCGCTGGAGTAGTTTTTATTACGTCTAATGGAGAAGTGTTACCATACTCCTTCACTCTGACTGAAAACTGCTCAAATAACGTTGCTGAATATCAAGCTCTGATCCTTGGGTTAGAAATGGCTGTTGATATAAAACAATTGCACCTCAGAGTATTTGGAGACTCCAAATTGGTGATAAATCAATTAGAGGGATCATATGAAGTGAAAAAGCTTGACCTACTTCCATACTTCAACTATGCGAGACGACTTGTTGGATGGCTTGGGGATGTGACGATTGAGCATGTGCCGAGGAAAGACAATAAACAAGATGATGCATTAGCAAAACTGGCTTCTACACTCGCCATGCCTGGAAAAGAAGCACGAGTTCCAATATGTAAAAGCTGGGTCATCCCACCAATCTTTGAAGATGAAGATGGCGATGAAGAAGAAAATCACATTGTCGAAGTATTTGAAATAGAAAAGGAAGATTGGCGGCAACCACTGGTGGATTACTTGAAATACGAGAAATTACCTGATGATCCACGCCAGAGAATCGACGTTAGACGTCGAGCAACCCGCTTCATCTATTACAAACACACCCTTTATAGGCGCTCATTTGATGGGGTATTCTTGCGTTGCTTAAGCGATGATGAATCCATTCAAGCTATGGAGGAAGCTCATTCCGGAGTTTGTGGAGCACACCAATCTGGCCCGAAGTTACACTTTCGCATAAAAAAAGGGCTATTATTGGCCAACAATGGTTAAGGACTGCATGGATTTCGCTCAAAGGTGTCAAGCTTGTCAATTTCACGCAAATCTCATCCACCAACCACCTAAGCCACTACACCCTACTGTTGCTTCATGGCCTTTTGATGCATGGGGATTAGATGTCATCGGACCTATGACAAAGTCATCTGCTGGGCACTTGTACATCTTGGCTGCAACTGACTACTTCTCCAAATGGGCTGAAGCGATACCCCTCAAAGAGGTCAAAAAGGAAAATGTTGCTGATTTCATCCGTATCAACATCATATATCGGTACGGAGTTCCTCGGTATATAGTCACCGATAATGGAAAGCCATTCTCCAATGCTCTGATAGACAAGTTGTGCCAAAAGTTCAATTTCAAACAGATAAAATCTTCAATGTACAACGCCCCTACTAATGGCCTAGCTGAAGCCTTTAATAAAACTCTCTGCAATTTACTAAAAAAGGTGGTTAAAAAATCAAAGCGAGATTGACATGAAAGGATTGGAGAAGCTTTATGGGCATATAGAACCACATATAGGACTCCGACACAAGCAACTCCTTACTCGTTAGTGTATGGAGTAGAAGCCGTAATTCCTCTTAAGCAACAAATCCCTTCATTGAGGATAGCCATACAAGAAGGACTTACTGAAGAAGAAAATGGTCGTTTATGGCTTGAAGAGTTGGAGGCCCTTGATGAGAAGAGACTAGAGGCGCAACAACGACTTGAGTGTTACCAAGCTCGTCTTTCTAGGGCATTCAACAAGAAAGTTCGATCACGCTCCTTTGAAGTTGGTGACTTAGTCCTCGCTGTAAGAAGGCCCATCATTTTGACGCATCGAACCGGCAACAAGTTCATATCAAAATGGGATGGTCCCTATGTCGTTAAAGAAGTTTATACCAATGACGCGTACAAGTTGGTCGCCGAAGACGGCTTAAGAGTTGGCCCTATAAATGGGAAATTCTTAAAACGTTACTATCCATGAGTTTGTACCTTGACCTTTCAAAAAATCAAAAAACAAAAATAAAAAAAATCGAAAAAAAAATAAAAAAAAATAAAAAAAAAGAGCTTCGTGATGCATGAGCCTAAACTGCATGTTACTCCTGGCCCGCATGAGTATAAACTGTGTATGACACCCCCCTAAAAAAAATAAAAAATTATTGAACTACGTTATGACTTGATCCCTTTTATTAGGGTACGTAGGCAGCTTAGATTCCCTCTAAGTTCAGTCATAAAAAATAAAACAATCATGTTTCCCATATAGAGTGATGTTATTCATTAAAAAGGAGTTAGAAAAAAATTAATGCACAAGTTAATGAACTTAAATACACTTGAAAGGTTGCAAGATAGAAAAGAAAATACTTCTGTTACGTAACCTCAAAAGTAAATGTTCACGACATAGAGTGATGTTATTCATTAAAAATGAGTTAGAAAAAAAATTAATGCACAAGTTAATGAACTTAAATACACTTGAAAGGTTGCAAGATAGAAAAGAAAATACTTCTGTTACGTAACCTCAAAAGTAAATGTTCACGACATAGGTGCTTTAAAAAAAAAAAAACTCAAGGAAGAATATCTATGTTCTTCAACTCCTCTTGGACAAATGCCAGGTGCGTCATCGAAGTACTCAAAATCTTCGCTGCTTCATCACTCAAGGGGGCAGTCTTCTTAAGAGCGACAATCTCATACTCAATACCTTGAATATCAACCTCGGCACTCTTAAGAAGTTCTTCCTGGCTCTTTAAGGACGAAGATAATTTCTTCTTGCGACGCTTCAAATCTTTAAGCTCTTTCTCAACGCATGCCAATTCCTCCTTGGTAGATTTGATGTGATCAACCTCTTTGCTTGCTCTAGTCTTGGCTTTACCTAGACGGTCCTTGGTATCGCCGAGCTGTTGATCAAGAAGCTCCTTGGATAGCCTTTCTGAAGATGAAGATCTCGCGGCATCATAAGCAGCTGCCTTATAAAAAATGATTGCAATAGTCCGTCAATGTGAGAAACATTTATATCTTTGAAGGCCTTCATTGAGTCATAAACAACTTGAACTTCGTCCTTCAAAGATGAAATGTCATCAACTTTTGCTTTTGTGATCTTATCTCGAATAATACGCCATAAGCTCTGAACATGAATGCGTTGCTGCTCAAGTACATATTCCATCCCCACAAATACTGAAGCCTCAGGAGAAGGTGGTCTCTGTTCAACACTAGCAGGTTTGGATGTCTCTTCTTGACTTTTCTTACATGCTATGGGAGCTACATCCGGTGAATTGGATTCATCTTAAGATTCCTCAGCGGCATTCACATCTAAAATTTCTTTATGTAACTGAAATAAAAAAGGCTATATTAGAGAAAATTTCGGAAGAATTTCAAATGGAAGAGTAATAAATTAAGAAAAGAAAGGGGAAGAAAACCTGTTTGGAAAAATCCAATAATGATAGATTACTCAGAACATCGGCATCGGTATGTCGCAGTGGATTTAGATCTTTCTTTTGTCTCTTCCAGTGTTGGTCCGCGTTGCTACTACGACTATCCTCCAAGTCGCATGAAGAACTTCTCTTCTTACTCCCCTCAAAAGCTTCAGTAGCCGGTGCACTACATTCAATAATAAGGGATGACAGACGAGGATGTAGAGGATTAGGAATAATGTCTTTAAGCATGCAATCCCCTTCAATGTGTTTTTTGTCTTTAAGTGGGGTTTGCTTTAAACCATTCAAGAACGATATGTTCTCCTCAAGATATGTGCCATGAGTCTTTGCCCACCATTCTTTATAATTCTTTGAAAAGAGCTTCTTAGCATTTGGGGAAATAGAAAGAAGCATCGCCTTAGAAAGGGACTTAGTAAAAGTACACAAGCACCAATAACGAAGAGCCTCATCTGATGTGACTGTTCGGACATCATACTTGATAACACCAGGAACCTCCTGATAGTACCCAAATTGGCATCCAAATCTATGTGGACTATAAGGCTCAACAATGGACTTTTCACCCTGTCTCAAAGACAGATAGTGCGAGCAAATGGATATGAAAAGATTTGCCTTAGACTCCCCGTATTCGCCATCATCAATAAACATGAGATCCTTGCTTGTCGTGGTCATTAGGCAAGTCCAAGCAGCAGTCTCTCCCTTATCGATGCGTCGTCGGGCCTCTGTTGGATCAAAGTATCTTGCACCCCCTTCGCCAGTGAATTTCACCATCTTAGGACCACGCAATTCACGCCCAACTGGGTAGTGAGTCTTGAAGTAATAAGCCAACCAAGCATATACGAAATTTTAGGGAACGAAGTATTCACTTTAGTTGGTCTCATAGAAGTTGAAACTTCATTCAAGCCTTTGTAAATGCTTGCCAAAACAGGGATCGCCAAACTAACTTGTCGACCACTAGCCATAATTGCAGCCATCTTGAAAGTACTCGGCCGTATAGTGTTGACATCTCTCCCAGGAAAAACAAAGGTACAGAGCCAACAAGCCAAGTGAGCCGCCAAGTAAGTCTCTTCCTTCAAAATTTCCCTAATGCCGAGTTTGGAAAATATTGCCTCCTCCGTAGTCGACCACTTCTCGTGAACACCTAAATCTCCAAAGGGGTTGTGAGTAGACGCTAGGCGAGTGGACTTCTTCTCCTTACAGATAGGAGTTTGGCTGTGTTTCACTTTCTTTTTGGACCAAAACCTCACCCATTGGTCAACAGACACTTGGGAATATTGATTCACCTTGGATCCTCCTAGAAGTAAATGATAAGCGCGGAATAAGTATTCACATGAGCGAGGGAGAAATATGTGCCCCTTTTCATCAATACCGTTGAGCTCCGTCGCATTAGGGATGACTTCGTCGTAGAAGAGTTCGGTCATGGGAAGACCTGCGAAGGTGTATAAATCCCACAGAGATATCGAAAACTCGCCAATGGAAGTCAGTAATGTGTTCGTAATGGGACACCAAGCCTCGGAAAAGGCTTTCACGATGTTCGTGTTTCGATCATAAGTATACATCGAGGCATACACTGCATCGTAGATCCTGGCAAACAGTAACTTGTCTTTGCCCCGGCTGAGGATGTCCTCTGTCCACTCCCAGTAGCCTTTGATGTAGTGGAATTCACCAAGGAATTTGATGTCGTCTCCAATCCACTTAGCCTTGCCATCAATGATGTTACGCCCCAGTGTTGGCAAAATGAGTGGCTCCTTTGATGGTTGGTGGTGAGAAGATCGCAGACTCCATGCCTTAGTTGTTTTGTTCAAATTAATTTCTTCACACCATTCCACCATGGACAATGAGTTTGTCAAACTTGGTCACCGTTTCGCCTTTCGACCGACAAGAGAAATATGGACCGATAGATGAACACCTTCCTCCATAGGTTGGTTCTCGTCATCAAGAATTGTCAAGCATTGATCTCCGGAGGGGGACGAAATATCTTTGAAAAAAACCATTGTATTACCTGCCAAAATACAACTACAAGGTGTCAATAAGAGGTTGACGAAAAAAAATTAAAATTTGAAGGACTTGAGTTGAACAAAAAAAAAATAAATTATTTGGCTCAATTTGATTCGAGGATCAAGACCCAAAAAATTGAATGGGGATAGAAATTTGTTTTTGATTCTCAAAAGAAACTTGTTGCAAATTATAATCATTAATGTTATTCAAATATAATATTATATATGCATGCACAAGCAAGTGGCTTGTAACCCACTACTTTTCTATACATATAAAAAAAAAAAATTGGTTTTCACTTGTTACGCTCCCAAGTCCCATCCACTACCAAACAAGAATTGGGTGTTAGAAAATTGCATCACCACTCACTGAATAGATTGGATCTTCATTTTGGCTGAGGAAGCCTCCTCCACCCACTACATCCCACCTTTTCATTTTTTTTTATTACCAATATAATAAAATAATCTTTATAATATGACTACACTACTTTCAAGTCTATCGAGTACATATATATATTAATATATATATATATATATAGATATATAGATAGATAGATAAGATAGTTTTCTTTCTCATGCTTAATTGGGTTCCGCATAACCATTCTCAGGGAAAGAGAATTCGTCATTTCTTCAGGTATTCACTATTCTTCATTATCTCCTTTAATTTGAATGCTTACATTTTCCATACTTTTGAACACTAAGAACCGATCCAATGTTCGTTATTTTTGTTAATTTGTATACTCAAATCTGTTTCTAGATTGTGGAGATCTTGTTATGAAATTTATTCAAAAAAAAAAAGGGTCAGTCGTTCTCGCATTTCGTCGGCTGTATTGTGTGTGAAATTGCAGGAAATGAGAAATCAAAATATGATATACACATACCTTAGCAAGTTGCAAGAAATACGAACCTGAAAAAGCCACACTCCTTTGATGTATGCAAAGAAAAAAGAGGAGCAAATTTCTTTTTCTTTCGATTACTGGCCGAGTTGCAAGAAAAAAGAAAAGGAAGAAGAGTAGATTTTTGTGTGTTTCAAACTAGAACTCAGCCCCCATTTTATAGTGTGAAATGAAAGCTATGAAAAGATTAATCAAAAGAAAATGGGAAACAAGATAAGAAAAGTTAAGGAATCAGAGTAAATGAGGAAAATACTTTTCTTAATAAATTCAAAAAATCATACAAGTGCTACAAACATTACAGAATAAAAGAAAGATGTTGTTTGAACTAAACCAAGCAAAAAGGGATGCATTGCTGTTCTTATTGTTGTTGGTTGATCATGTTCTGGAAAAAGAAAAAGGATGAAGATGCTATGTAGCCGGTTCATTACACCATAAGTTGTTGGGCTCAAAGAGAAATAATAACAAAGGCTTGGGTTTTCTTGTTTAAATTTGGAAAGTCTTCCTTTGAGCTGCAAAACTGAAGCTACTAACGGGCTAAATTAGTCCCACAAAGTTTGATTATATCTCTAACTGGTGGGCCTTTTATTTAAAAAAAAAAAAAAAAGACCAGGCTGCTCTTTGAACACTAAAAGGAAACGGAGTTGTGGATCTCAAATTAAAGGGTCCAAGAATAAATGTACTGGATCACCTGTCCAAATCTTTGGTTATTTTTCTAATTCCAAAGTCTACATGTATTCAGCGAAGCCCAACTGTGAAAATCAAAATGTCGCGACTTATCCACTCAAGACGAGACTTCAAGCATCATTCGCGGACAAGTCGCGAGGGGGCATTTGTAGACAAATAAAATTTGTAGCCAATTAAATGGCGACACGTGTAAATTAATATCAAATAAACTCATTCATTTATATTTAAGGATTTAATAAAATTTTATCCTTAAATTAGATAATTGAATAATTGATATTTAAATACTTCTTGCATTGGCCAATTATGAGGTGCCATGTGGCAATTTAATCATAATTAAATCAAATCAACCACTTAAATATGGTAGTGATTGCTAATTAAATAATGGTGATTTTGGAAAAGTCTTCTACCCTTACAACTATAAATAGGGGTTCAAATTCAAGGATTCAACGACCAATTCACCAATTCACAGGTGCATTTGAGCAAGAGAAGACAAGAGAAGTTCCCAAATTCTCTCTACAAATTCTTCAAATTCAAGAAGGCGTTCAAGGCAAATTTCAAGGCGTTCTAAGCAAAATTCATCAAATTATAACGTTTGATTCGAGATTAAGGTACTAAACTTTCGAATAAACGTTATAGAAGTTCAAATCAAGTTAAAGGAAGATCAAAGCGACGAGTCAACCTTGAAGCTTTCAACTTTCCCAAATCATTTACATCGTTTGATCTGAGATTAAGCTATCGAGCCCTCGCATCAACGTTATAAACATTCAAATCCACATTGGAGAAGATCAAAGAAGCGATTTCTGCTCCAATATTCAAATCAAAGTTCTTGAAGTGAAGAATCAGAGGATAAATAATTAGAGATTTGTACTCATTAAATCGTTTGATTCAATTAAATATATTTTGTACAACATTTCTTGTTTGTTAAATTACAGACTTAAAATTTGTTGTTTACAAACATGTAATTGAACCCAAGACTTTCCACATAAAAATAAAAGCTGATATCACAAAACTAATAAGACTTGGGTTTAATTTTTTTTTTATTAAACTTTAATGTCAATCACATCCCGGCTCTCATTAATTCTCAAAAGGGTCCCCAGGTTCTATGGAATTTTTTTTGACATTTTTCACACATAAATCAAATACAAATAGACAAAGTAAACCATAATGAGGATATGAATTATTAACAAGTTTTCATTTTTTTCCATTTTTTTTGGAAATGCCTTGGCTCGAAAACCCAAGAGTAATCCTGTGCAGTACGTACTATTAGATGCTATTACAGACCTCTTCGAGCATTTTTACATGCACAAAAACTCAAATACAAAGACTCTCGAGTCTTGATTACGTAAATATCTATGATGCACGTACACTCTGAAAAATTATTTCGTATAATATTGCACACGCGCCGTGTCCGTGTCCAGCTATTGAGAGAAAAAAAAAAAAAACCTGAGCAGTCGTGTCAGAACCATTTCTGTGTGCTAAGTTTTTTAACAATTGACGTGTCCCGTGTACATGCATCATAGCTGAATATAGGAGCGTTCCATTCATGACTTTTTTCTTTTTTTGGCTGATTCCTTCTCTAAAGGGGTGAATTTTTTTTTCTTGGTTTTTTAGTAATTGAGAACCATTGGCCCAACAGCCCAGAGTCTCAAAACTGTGGATAATTCTACAGCCCATAATCCTATGAACCAGACCAAATATTTAAGCCCAAAAGAATGCCCAACCCAATACCACATCACTTCAGTAAACCCTGAAAGATATCAAACAACCCACTATAAATACACAAAAAAACCCTAACCCTCATTTCCTCGACTGGACGCAGCCCCAAATTGCAGATTAACGCAGCCGCAACACCACCCAATCGCCGCCGCGACAATGAAGTACAACCCCCGCGTCTCCTCCTCCCGGCGCAAGAGCCGCAAAGCTCACTTCACCGCGCCGTCGAGCGTCCGTCGCGTGCTTATGAGTGCTCCCCTCTCCGGCGACCTCCGGACCAAGTACAACGCCAGGTCCATGCCCGTTCGAAAGGACGACGAGGTTCAGGTCGTCCGCGGCACGTACAAAGGCCGCGAAGGTAAGGTTGTGCAGGTCTACCGTAAGAAATGGGTGATCCATATCGAGCGGATAACTCGTGAGAAGGTTAACGGATCTACTGTGAATGTTGGTATTCATCCGTCGAAAGTTGTTATCACTAAGCTCCGCCTTGATAAGGACCGGAAGTCGCTGCTCGACCGGAAGGCTAAGGGACGCGCCGCCGCTGATAAGGAGAAGGGGACTAAGTTTACGCCGGAGGATATCATGCAGACAATCGATTGATTAGGTCAATTTTAATTACAGTCTTTTTTTTTGTGGTTTATTGTTGTTGGATTTTAATTAATGAATGTTGGTGGTGAGAGGAAGGGAGAGCTGAACTCACACTATTACGTTGCTTTTGATGTTACTTCGATTTTGCATTTGCTTCAATGCAGTGTGTTCTTAGGTAATATTTAGCTGATTGCCTATTTTTCTATTTCTGATATGCATTTGTGTTCCTGTGTGTGTTTCTGTTTGCGGGGGAGTCGAAGTCGTTGCAGGTATAATGCGAGTTACGATTTTATTATATTGTTGCATTTGTTTGTCTCTTTGATATTTGATGCTTCGAATTGTAGCTTTCTTGAATCTTGTGAGTTTGTTTGCTTGGCTCTGTTGCATGAATTCAGATTGTGAATGAGATATGGTTTTTGGGTACATGTAGTTCATGAGATGTCATATTTGAATTTGCTATTCGGTTATATTATGAAGTTGAGGGCAGTGGTTATTATCGTTCTTTTTGCGTATATCTGTACGAGTATTTTGGCGATTTGAAACTGAGATAAAATCCATTTTGATAATGTGTTCTCTGTTCCTTTTGCTATTGCATACTTGAAATGATAATAGAGCAGCACATAAAGGTAACAAATGGAGAATTTTCTATTTATTTCTTGATAATTCAGTGTTTGTTTAGGGTATTAGATTGCTTTGCTGCATGACTTAACCAATTTCAAGAGCACAAGGGTTTGAATAGTTCCTTTCTTCCCATCACTTAGCTTAGTTAAGAAGTTTGATGTTCTCGCAATTTCGACTTGTGGTGCTCTTTCTTTGCATTAGAACCTATGGGCCTTGCTTGATACATTCTCTCCATCCATATTGAGTCGCATTACTGACCCATTTTAGTCCATACCGAACCCATAAAGCATATTGCATCCACCCCGCGTTATTTTCTGGTTGTACTATTACATTTTTGGTTGGCTGGCTAATGATGATACGACAATTACTCATTCGAAGAAAGGCAAGAACGCCTCTCTTATTTAATTAGTACTCCAGCACCTGCTTTTCTGTGACGAACATTACAGTTGTTTTTAATTATAGATCCGGTTTCTTCCTGCTTCCAGTTTGTCTTGTTGATGGATTTCTTCCATCCGGTTCATTCCACTTGTATGAGATGTTATATTTACCATTTCCTTCCACAGATATGCTTTGAGCCGTAGGGAAAAGAATGTGAAAATGAGTTTTCAAGCTTCGTACTAGTTTGAAAGAATAGTTGCTGGATTAATGGCGGTCTCAAATGGAGCTCATAGTAGTAGTTTTCAAATGAATTTACATCCTATCAATCTTCAACTTTGCAAAAAAGAAATATATTTCCAAATTCATTCGTAAGAGCAAAATTCATTACAAACGATAATCTAACTGGTCTGTCTGTCTCAATTTGAAATTTGTTTTCTTCTCGCGAAAGCCATTATTGGGGTGATAATCAAAAAGTCTCAAGTACTGGGATGAGACAAATACGGACACACTGAACATTTGAGTAATAAATTAATGTGGAAGTAACCAAACTCGACTCGGTTACTTAACTAATACTGGCTCAGTACAGAAAAATAATTACCAGTTATAACACTTTTCAACCTCAAGATTTTCATCAGTCAATTATCAAGCCATCAATAACCACCAAAATTTTGCAGCTCCCCACTCCCAAGATTAATTGACCAATGAACTGAACGCCACATTATCATTTTTATCCATTATGAAGATCACAGAAGAAGTTCGGGAAATTCTAGAATAGGCCGGGTCCAATGTAACCGATCTATTCAACATCATTGAATGCAAATGTATTAAGTGATTTTTTACTATTTTGTCCTTACATCCAATGGTATATGATGTATCGACCCTGTTGGACCCGACCCCGATCTGGCATACAATCACCCGTAGAAGTTCTTAGATGTGGTTCACTCCACACTCCTTACAAGAAAAATGAAAATAAATGGATCACTCCAACAAAGGAAGGGCAAGATAACCTAATCAAGGAAAAAACCGAAAAAACCTTAGATGTGGTTCACTCCACACTCCTTACAAGAAAAATGAAAATAAATGGATCACTCCAACAAAGGAAGGGCAAGATAACCTAATCAAGGAAAAAACCGAAAAAACCGCAAATACGAAGCATCTTTCTCTTATTCATCGCCAAAAACCATGATTTTGTTCCGATTGTGTAAAATAATGCTGCAAAGCAGAGTTCACTGTTTACCATGGAACTCTAAAGAATAGCTGTCATGTCAAAAAGACTCAACAAAAACGCCAAATAAGGTATCAGAAAACCAAGAAAAGACCCGGATACTTCACCGGGCATCAATGTAAAATATGCCTAATCACCTAGGGATCTGAAAACAGTATCATTCCGCAACTACTTATTCAGCGCGCTTCCATCCAGTGCAACCTCAGGAAAACAATAGTACTTGATTCAAACTTCAGCAAGATCCTCTCAAGGCCTCAGAGCGAGGGACACACCAAATCGGGGTGTCTTATCCAAGGCCTTGGTGTCGAATTCACTTGATATAGTCACAAGTGACTTGCGAATGAGCTCGTGCTGCAAAACAGTCCCTAGAGTGCCATGATTATTAAGCTTTACTTTCACGAGGGTCAGGCTGTCAATAGCGTAAGACCCTCCAACTGTGAATGTGTTATCGTTTGTAGAGAATTTTCTGCTGATCTCTCCCACAGCAGCACTCCTCTTCAATTGATCCATGTAGTGTATGTATGATGCCTTTATGGTGTCCCCTTTGTCACCCCTACAAGGAAGAGGAAACTAAGACTAAATTTCCCCCTCTCAATAAGATAACAAGTCGGTAACTCAAACTCCATGCATGTGCAAAAAATATAATTTGATAAGAAAAGTTTTGAATACATATTTATTTAGCTCAAGCGAAAGGCGAGAGGTTAGGAAAAAAAAAATGGGAAAAAAGAAAAGAGATGAGAAATAAAATTTAAGAGAACAATATAGGAAAAACTTCCCTTATATTGGTTTTATGGATAATGCGAATGTGATTAAGCCACCTTATTAAACCAATAAGGTGACATTATAACAGGTACATCATAGATGTGTGTGCGGTCTGCACACCAAAACTGGTTGTCTGTTTGTTAGGCCTACATCCGTTATCTAAATTCCTCTTTATTTCTTAATAGTATAGATAAAAATGAAAATTTCTACTTTGGACCAGATTCGGCCAAACCCAAATCAGACAGATGACAAGTGTTGTTGTAATTGCCATATTGTTAGCTGGGTCGGGCACAGTCAATGCAAGAGTTCTCTAAAGCAGGAAAACAAACTGAACAAGAAACTTCAAGACTTACAAAATAACTGAAGCAGAGGAATCTGGTTTTGTCACAGTGATGCCCGCAGTGTATTTTGTCAATTTACCAGAAGTGGTCTCATAACCTGCCTCTGCACCCAAAGCAAAGGTGGGAGTACCAAGGGTGACTGAGAGATCGACCGGGGGAGCTTGACTCAAACCAACAGCTGCAGTGAGGGATGCATGAGGGTGAAAGTATTGAAATTCCAGCTGCATAAGCAAAAACAATAGCGTGTTAGAAAAAGAGATTGTAAAATTATGCAGTTGAGAAACTGGGCCGTACGAACCTTGCCAGACTCATAATTGGGAAATTTCAGGGTGGCGATAGTCTTTGATGATGGGACAATATCAAAAGCAGTTAGAGTTGCTGAGATCTGCAAAAAGGAAAAAGATGTATTAGAGAAGTGGCAACGGAACAAGCATGTTTGATGTGATAAAAGTTTGAGCATCTCACATTTGATTCTGTATCAACTTTAAGATCAGCAGATGTATTCTTGTATATGTACTGGGCACCGACATCTCCAGATGTGTAGCCTCCTTTTTTCACCGTGGATGTTGTCAGGGCCTACATTGAGGGTATAAAAGTAAAAAAAAGGAAATCAAATTGTCAAACAATTGGCTAGGGAAGTCAATGGCAAGAGAAGAAGACTAACCAATGAAAAAATGAAAGTCACAGTAATGCTTAAAGAAACTGTACAATCAGATCTCCATACAAGTACTTACTTTTAGCAACATGATTTAGTGACTGATTTTTTCAAGCTAACGCAAGTTCAAGCAGCCATGTTTCTAGCTACAAAAGACCTGATCAGCATCAGGTTACTAAATAAGCATGTTCACTTTGGAAGTCAGACTCAAGTATGAGATATAAACTAGAATGGTAGATATGTTATTAATGACATTTGATGGCGCCCCAAATATTACAATTATACATATTTGTCATAACATTTCCTGCTCTTCACCAATAGTCATGGTTCAGAAAATAATCCATCCAGGAGAATAACAAACTTCGTCATTGAAGAGAAAATCCAGTATGCAAAAACATGTGAATCACCACATGTAAAAGCGTAAACATGCCCAAGAAAAATCTCGGACAGACAGTTCTTAATTATACAATATGTAGATCATCATGAACTTTAGGTTCTAAATTAGTACTTGTACAATTGATGTAATGGTGAACTTAACGAATGTTGTCAATACACCCACCCACCCACCCAAAAGAACAAAAAGAAAATGTAATGACACTTTTTTTCATTTCAACATCGTGGCATAGAAAAATTCAAAAATCACACTTAGCATAGCTAAATTAGGTCTTCTATGCGACTAGCATACGATTTCCTGGAATGGTCTAAGATTGTTCAGGTACGGTCCACACTTTAACAATGATCAATACACATGCTTCGCTCCTCATAGAATTCAAAATTTAACAATTTCGCATGTTACCCAACCACAAGTTAAATACTTAAAATCGACAAGGCAACAGGATCCCCCAAAAATCAGAAAACTCCTGCTATTGAGACTTGAATACTTGATAGCACCAGAATTCTACAAGGGATCTTATTTGATACTCATAGCTGAAGCAACAGGGGCTAATCATGAGAACTTTACAGGTCAACATAACAAGCGCAAAGTACAAAGGTTTTACTAATCAAAAGGAGTAATATTTTAGCACGTGGCAGCAAATGTTTTTCTACACTGCTTGTAATTTTGTATTTTTAAAAACAGCAACATCGGTAACTTACTATCCATGCAAAACAAAGAAAAAGTGAAGACGGAAAATGTAAGGGATTGAAGTTTGAAAGGTTCTAAATGAACAAAATTTTCCTTGTCAGACTAAAGCCAATCTTTTTTAAGTATTTCCATCTTGAAGAGAAATGATAATTTAAACAATGCTGTCCCTTTGTACTTCTATATTTTAAAAAGATGCGAAGATAGGCGTGCAATTTCTAATTGTAAATCCAAGTTATGTTCACTGACATACAAAATGACAGAAAATCATTACACTTTAAAACAAGTCCATGTGCAAAAGAACATTCATAAATTAGGGAACTCTCTATACCAAAGGGAAACGTTTCAAGAATATTATCCCATGCAAATTTATACAAACATAGAATCCATAAATTTGTTTCTACCTTATCCAATGAAGAAATACCAAGGAAAAGTATGCCTATAGAATCACAATATGTGAAGAAACAACAGTCACCAAATAGTACATGTAATGAAACACTCAAACTGCATTCCCAATAGAAAGCACAAATGTCATGAAGACATCCTTTTAAAGGATTAAAATGGGATAACTCCCAAATCTGATGCCTGATCACGGACTTCCACCACAGAATGTAAGAATTCCAATAAACAAACTAGAGATTGTCATATCAGTTGGAGTCACTAACCAGAAAGGATTCATAAGATCTCAGTGCCTTTTGGAAATCAAATGAAAAGGTTGCATCATTCTCACCCCCAAGAAAAATTGAAAGAGAAAGAACTGCTAACAGCTTATTCAACCAACATTAACAATAAACTAACAAAAGCATGAAAAGTGGGATACATAAAGAGAACTAACGAGCATATTCAGAAATCAAAAAAAAGAGACAAAGGGATCCAATACAAACCAAGTGAGTACATCTATTAAAGGCACATCAGTCACATAGTTGTAAATGGCAGGCGCATGGTGCGCCATGGCTCAAGGCACAACTCTTCCACCTAATTTTGGTCATGAGGAGAGCATTCACAAAGGCTTACGAGGCACTGAGACATGCTCTTGGTGGGTGGGACACCTTCGTAATAGAAATAAAAGAATAAAGGGTCTGACAAATGAAACCCTAGCTTCCTTGTGTCTATCTAACAAAGATATATTTCTCCAGGCCAAGTACGTTTTTCCGTTTCTCATATTTTTTCCTGAAACGATGTTATGAAGGTTTTTTCTCATATTTCAGCTCAAATTAGTATTATATTTTAAATAATTGAAAATTTTGGAATCTTATCATGTTATTGCTGAATTAGTGTTCAATTAGTTCAAAAATTTGCTGGTTGCTGAAATAAGTGCTATAATTTGCAGAGCATCGTTTAAAGTTATTTTCGTAAAAAGCTATTAACATTGCATGCATAATTCATCTAGGCAATCATGCCCCTAACTTCGATAAGGCGCGGAAGGATCTTTGTGGCATAATGCACCTTGAGCTGGCATAATGCACCTTGAGCTTATAAGAACTATGATCCAGCATAAATTATTGAGCACGAATCAAGAACAACAAGAAGCCAGTTAAACACTAACATCTTCACAAATCAATATTCCGATAATGCTTTCATTTTCTTGCATCGAAGTGCAGTCTAAACACAATCTGCTAAATCCGGTTACATTACATCATATAGTAATTCATTTCCTATTTACTTCACTCTTAACAATGCTCCACTGGAAGCTGAAACCCTAAGTAATTCCTAAATCATGAAACAACTTGAACACATGCATAACACAAGAAAATACATTCACAAACACGCTAAAATGAATCTACAAACACAATATACACATTTATCACACACACACACACACAAAAAAAAAAAATTTCGTACCACGCCAGATTCACTGTAGGTGGATACAGAGAACTTGTGGTCAGAAATGTAATCCTTGGTGAGCAGATCTACAAATTCAAAAATCAAATAAAATCACATATAAACTAAATCAACAACATAAAATATAAAAAGAACACAGTAAATTAAATAAATGATGGATCCAAAATTAACCTTTGGCTTTCTTGCCAATATCTGAGAAGAGTCCCGGTCCTTTGCTCATCTTTTGAATTTTTATTTTCTTCTTTTTTCCCTCAAATTGAAAGAAAGATGAATGAAAAGTGAGAGTGGAATCGAGAAAATCTGTGAAAAGGAAATGGAAGGAGAAGAAAAAATTGGAGGAATACTATTTTCGTGGCGAGCACGAACTATGGTGGGAATATCGGAACAAGACTAATAATTTTCAGGGGATTGTTTGGACCGTTGATCTGAATGTGTTGACGGGGAGGATTTGTATGGAAGGGCCTTTGCTTTTTTTTGTACTTTTTTTTTGAGTGTACAATGGGGAAATTTTTGGGTGCACCCGAGACCTAATTGTATATACTAACGCACAATAAGAAACAATAAAAAAATGTATTCAATATAAAAATAAGTTAAGTATTTTTTTATTATTTTTTGTTGTGTGTTGTTGTATGCCACTGGATCCTGCACTGAGGGACATTTGTTGATTTCTGCACTTTTGTATTAGAAATTTATAAATGGCAAGTAAGTTTGAAATTATAATTTAGGACAAAGTACATTTTGTACCCTATTACTATTCAATTTGTCGAGTTTGAAAGTATATTTTAGGGTAAAATACACTTTGTACCCCATTACCATTCAATTTGTCGTATTTAGATTTCTAAATTATCAAACGTAATAAAATAATCCCTGTACTTGACCGAAGTTTGGCTGGCCGTGAGTTGATGATGGTATGAGTCGTATGACACACATTTTGACCGTTGCATGTGGCCGTTGAAAACATTTTCCAATTTTGCCCTCATTTGCTTATTTTTGTGATTTTGGCTCTGTTTTCTATTATTTATTGTGCTGAAAATAATACACAAATTTCCTAATTTTCTTATTTCAGTTTTTTAATTAAGATGTCTAGTAGCAGTATTAATATAAATTTACAAAAAACATGTGTCTCATGTAATTCCTCAAGGCATTATTTGGAGAATTTTGTCGATGCCAAAAAATTGTTGCAATTCTCATAACTTGGACAAAAAAATAATTTGAGAAGGAAGTTTTCTAGTTGCTTTGGCCTTTGATTAGGATGAAAGTTCGAAAAATTCACTTCATTTGTATGATTTAACTGTTTTACAAAATTAATCTCATCTTTATAATTGTTTGATAAAAAAAGTCGAGTTTTAAGGGCTAGACCTCTCCACTCGTTGAGAGGGTATTTTTGGTGTTTCATTTTTGTGTCCAGCGGCGTTACCTTCGAGCCAAACTTTTGTAAAGTGAAGAGACTATTTACATTTACAATTTAAGAGACCTAAATGCGGCGAAGTGTATTTTGCCATATAATTTATAAGTAATAAGTTGTTTCCTTATGCTTATAATTTATAAATCAATTCTTTGAAAATTTTCTATAGTTTTCACTCATCAAAATATATCCAGTTTGATCATTGCTAGAGTTCGACTTCAATGCAATATTGTATTTATCGACATTGTAATTTTGTGTTAATGTCGCCCCTCCAACCAATCTTTTAACTTTAATTTGCGGCCAAACTTTCTTACTTACTGGTTATTTTGACAAAAATTGAAATCAAACTCATCGTCACACTTTTGAGATTGAGTGTTATATATTCTCTGATTCAATCATAAAATTTGTATCTCATGTCCCTCGTACCAACAAAACAACAATAATTTTTTAGAACATACAATTAAACAACACATTGTAATTTTATTTTTAAATTTAATCAATGAAGATTGAGGTAAGTATACTGATAAAAGAAAAAAAAAGGTAATTATAACAATTTTTTGCCAATTTGAAGCAATTATGAGTGATATTATTAATTACAGATGAGTGGTTTTAATTTTGTGTATAAAAAACTGAAATACACGTATGAAATGTCCCGAACACCGAAAATAAAGTTGTAGTGTTTTGACCCCCGCACACGTCGTTCAAAACATCCAAGAAAAAAGGAGCCTTAGGACAGCGAGCGAAAGACCGTTGTTCCGTTACTACTATGTCATTGTCATCCATTTACTACAATTTTTCCATTTGCAACCTAAACTTCGGATCAAATGTACTTGGAAACGTCTTGTCGGATGGCTGCTCCATTACAGCTCTTCATGATGAATCATTGTCTGAGGTGCTCCTACTATAATGAAATGTAACAGCTGATTCAAAGAAAAGAAACTAGGAAAGTAATAAATCTGCGAGTTTTCAAGAAAGAATGGAGAGTTTATTAAGTGATAAATGGAAAGTAAACCCGAAGCATTCGACATCGGAGGCGTTGCAGCGATGGAGAGATCTCTGTGGGGTGGTCAAGAACCCCAAGCGACGTTTCAGATTCACTGCCAATCTCTCCAAGCGTTACGAGGCTGCTGCCATGCGCAAAACTAATCAGGTAATTTAATTTAATTTCCCCCTCGTTTTGTATTTTTGTAATTAAATTCTATTTGTGGTTGATTTTGGCTAATGCACATATCTTTCTGAAATAAACCATTTTTCTCTTGTGATTTTTCATGCATGAGCAAGAATTTCTAAGTGACATGCTTGTTATATATATATATATATATATATATTCAATGTGTCATGCTTTCTGTTTATTTTAATTTCTTCAATGCTTATAAGTGGTTAATACGGTTTTATAGAACAAGATATATTGATTGTTGATCAGAGAATTGTGTTGGAAAAATTGATCTAATTTAAAAAATGTGGAAAAATTATATATAACAGAACAAAAAGAGAGAGAGAGATAAACTGGGATAAATTAATCCTCTTGGCAAGAACCAACTTCAAGAAATGGCTAATTACATCATGTCTTGTATAATTTCAGGAGAAGTTGAGAATTGCAGTCCTTGTTTCCAAAGCTGCATTTCAATTCATACAAGGTGAAGTTAATTTGTTCCAATAATATTCTTCACAACCGTCCATGTATCAGTACCCGCACCGGGTTCACACATTCAACGGTTATGATTGCATCTCGATACCTAATATTAGAATAACTCATATTTTTGTGAAATCTTAGAATAAATTGATCCCTATACTAAATAAATGCAGGTGTGCAGCTAAGTGACTACACTGTACCTAAGGAAGTTCAAGATGCTGGTTTCCAAATCTGTGCAGATGAATTAGGATCCATAGTCGAAAGCCACGACATTAAAAAGCTAAAATTCCATGGAGGAGTTTCAGGTATTGCAGAAAAGCTCGCTGCAAGCACCTCCAACGGCCTTTCTACAGACAAAGAAGCACTCAACAAAAGGGAAGAAATATTTGGTATCAATAAGTTCCAAGAAAGCGAAGCTCGAAGCTTTTGGGTGTTCGTTTGGGAAGCCCTTCAAGACATGACACTAATGATCCTTGGTGCATGTGCAGTTGTCTCTCTTATTGTCGGAATAGCAACCGAAGGATGGCCTAAGGGATCTCATGATGGTCTTGGAATAGTTGCCAGCATTTTGCTGGTTGTTTTTGTCACAGCAACAAGTGATTATCGTCAATCTTTACAATTTCGTGATTTAGACAAAGAAAAAAAGAAAATTTTGATCCAAGTCACGAGAAATGGATATAGGAGAAAGATTTCTATATATAATCTTCTGCCTGGTGATATAGTGCATCTTTCGATTGGAGATCAAGTGCCTGCTGATGGATTATTCCTTTCGGGGTTTTCAGTTTTGCTTGATGAATCGAGTTTAACTGGCGAAAGCGAGCCAGTTATGGTAAATGATGAAAACCCGTTTTTACTCTCAGGCACAAAAGTCCAAGACGGGTCTTGTAAGATGCTTGTTACGACTGTGGGGATGCGAACTCAATGGGGGAAATTAATGGCGACGCTAAGCGAAGGCGGTGACGATGAAACCCCACTTCAGGTTAAGTTAAACGGAGTAGCGACAATAATTGGGAAGATAGGACTTTTCTTCGCAATGGTGACGTTTGCTGTGTTAGTTCAGAAAATGTTGGGTCGGAAATGGCGAGAGGGGACAACCTTAAGCTGGTCTGGAGATAATGCTATTGAGTTATTAGAGTATTTTGCAATTGCTGTTACTATTGTAGTTGTTGCTGTTCCAGAAGGATTACCACTAGCTGTGACTTTGAGTCTCGCCTTTGCTATGAAAAAGATGATGAATGATAAAGCCCTCGTTCGCCACTTGGCAGCTTGTGAAACGATGGGGTCCGCCACGAATATATGTAGTGACAAAACTGGGACTTTAACCACGAATCACATGACTGTGGTTAAATATTGTATAGGCATGCATGTGAATGAAGTCATGACTAAACGGTCTGAATTACCAGAGCCTGTGGTTAAAATTTTACTCGAGTCTATTTTTAACAACACGGGTGGAGAAGTCGTGGTTAATAAACGTGGGAAGAGAAAGATTTTGGGGACGCCAACAGAGACAGCTATTTTGGAGTTTGGTTTATCGCTTGGCGAAGATTTGGATTTTCAGACAGAAAGACGAAAATGTAAAGTACTTAAAGTCGAGCCATTTAACTCTACGAAGAAGCGAATGGGGGTATTATTAGAATTTCCTGAAGGGGGAGGTTTAAGAGCTCATACTAAAGGTGCTTCTGAGATAGTTTTAGCTGCATGTGATAAAACGATTGATTTGAATGGTGAAGTTGTTCCTCTGGATGAAATGTCGATCAAATATTTGAATGAAATTATTGATAAGTTTGCTAGTGAGGCTCTTAGAACACTATGTCTTGCTTATATTGATCTAGAGAAGGGATTCTCTGCGGTTGATGATATTCCAATTTCGGGATTTACTTGTATAGGAATTGTGGGAATTAAAGATCCAGTACGTCCTGGAGTTAGGGAGTCTGTAGCGCTTTGTCGTTTAGCTGGTGTAACTGTACGGATGGTAACTGGAGACAATATAAATACAGCCAAAGCTATTGCTAGAGAATGTGGGATATTAACTGATGATGGTATAGCTATAGAAGGTCCTGTTTTCAGAGAGAAGAGTTTGGAGGAATTGCATGACCTGATTCCGAAGATTCAGGTACTTAAAACGTGTTTATTTATGCCTAATCCATCTAAGGATATGTTTTTATGAAGTTTGTCAACCGGTTATCTCAGGTGATGGCTCGTTCTTCACCACTAGACAAGCATACATTGGTGAAGCACTTGAGAACGACGTTTAATGAAGTTGTGGCGGTAACTGGTGATGGAACAAATGATGCCCCTGCACTTCATGAAGCAGATATTGGACTTGCAATGGGAATTGCTGGAACTGAGGTGAATTCCATTTTAGAAATTATCATAACTTTCCCATTCATAAAAACATATTACAACTTCACTTTCTGTCAGTATAGATTACAAATTTACTCCCTATTTTTCGATTTTCAAAACCTCATGACTCATAGGTTGCATGCAATTATCCCTTGTATTAATTAGAGATACATTTTCATTTTCTGTGCGGTGGAATTCAGGTAGCCAAAGAGAGCGCTGATGTCATAATTTTGGACGACAATTTCTCCACAATTGTGACCGTAGCGAAATGGGGTCGTTCAGTTTACGTAAACATTCAAAAATTTGTGCAGTTCCAGCTGACCGTCAATGTTGTTGCGTTAGTCGTCAACTTCTCTTCAGCTTGTTTGACCGGTAATATGCTGCCCTTAAATATTCTTCAGTCCTGTTTCTCCAGTCGTTCTAATGAACATTGATGCTCTCAGGAAAGGCGCCACTTACTGCCGTTCAACTTCTGTGGGTGAATATGATTATGGACACACTTGGTGCACTCGCGTTAGCAACCGAGCCACCTAATGATGAACTAATGAAGAGAGCTCCTGTGGGAAGGACAGGAAACTTCATCAGCGCTGTCATGTGGAGGAACATCTTAGGCCAATCGTTGTATCAATTTCTTGTCATATGGTTCCTTCAGGCAACTGGAAAAACCATATTTAGACTTCATGGATACCCTGATTCTGACTTGGTCCTTAACACGATTATTTTCAACACATTCGTCTTCTGCCAGGTAAATTCTCTTAATTAATCAGTTTTCTCCTTAATTCTACAATTAATAATGTCTTCTGGTTACATTTGCAGCTGTTCAATGAGGTGAACTCCAGAGAAATGGAGAAGATAGATGTGACGGAGGGCATATTCGACAACTACGTTTTCATATGTGTTTTGGGTTCAACTGTATTCTTCCAGATAATAATCATTGAATATCTCGGGAATTTTGCAAACACGACTCCTCTAACTTTCATGCAATGGTTTGTAAGCATATTCTTTGGATTCTTAGGAATGCCAATTGCTGTAGCCTTGAAAATGCATTTTCCTTTACAATGTTAATAAGTTAGAACTTTCAGGAATCTTCTTTTCATCAAATGTAGTTTTGATAACAGAGAAAATGCTGAGAGATTCTTAGTTTCATTACTTCATTAGCTTGTATCTGCTACAACTCCAGTATTAACTGTTTTTTTGTTGTAAAATTACTTTTTTTCTCCCTCTGACTGCATTACACTGATCATAAGATACATTTCTGCCATGAAATAAAACCAACAATGGATGCCTATCAATATAAATCAGCCATCTCGTTCTGAGCTACATAAATAATCTCTAACTTCAAATAAATTTTAGCCTCTGAAATTATTCTTGCTCCATAGAATGCCTCCCTTCATCACCATACATAAAAGACATCCAAACAGGTTCAATCAATGCCTTAGCAATGAGTAACTTTTGTCTATCATCCTCACTGTTACTTGCCACGTCGCCTTCTTTTTCCAACTCAGAATACATCCTTTGAAGAGATTCCCACATCAAATTAAGTTCTTTCCGTTCTCCGCCTTCGGGACCCACCAATTTCACGCATACAAAATGCAGAAGACCCAAGAAAATATGGAAATTCTTGCTTTGCAATGCTCTTAATGAACTATTTAAGAAAATGACTCCCACAGCATCTAGTATTTTGCTATTTGCTTTCAGTAGCTGAGATATTGTTTCTAGAAGTCTCTTGAACGCAGCGAAATCGTCCTCATCTGACCCTCTATCTCTTAGTTCACGAAGCTCAATCCTTGCTAAAACGTAAAACCATGAAGAGAGATGAGTTAGAAAATTTTCAGATGATTCAGAAAATAATGTACTCTCTTCTGTAGTCTGTTTCAGCAACGAATAAGATCCCAAAGCAAGAATTAAATCAGGAATCCATGGTTGAACAACTGCGATAAGACGAACTGCATATCCATATCCCATAAACTCTTCAACTGAAACGATCACATTAAATAGTTCATTGACAAGACTGTAAGCTCCGGCTTGAGGTAATAAAGCATCACAAGTTTTAAGCACGGAATTGAGGAACTTGGCTCCATAAGTGAATGAACTTTTCAAACAAAGAAATATATCTTTTAGGACATCTTCCGGGAACTGCAATTGAGCTATGGAGTTGTCCCTTAAGTTTGAAATGATGAATTTCATATATTTCGTTGTAAATTTCAAGCATCGTTCTTGATATTGAGGAGCAAGATTCATGCAAGTTGCATCAGCTATGAATTTTAACACTGCAGTTAACATCTTCACCGCATTTGATGCCCTTATTTGTTTAGTCGGACTGGTATCTGTGCAAAATTAACCAAATTGAATAAGTTAAAGAGGTTGTTAAACATCATTCTGTTTGGTTCAAGAATTTTGGTGAGAAAACGAAAATGCTCGGGTAAGAGAAAAAAAAATAAGACATATACAAAATCTCAAGTTGTTTGGTAGTCTAGGAAAGAACAATGAGGAAATAATAGGGAGGAAGGTGTAGTTGTTTTGGAGCTTGAGATATGATTAAACAATCGTTTCTCTAGTTTCTCAAAATTCTCCGAGGCAAATGAGTTTTCTTCAATTTCAATATATATTTCCTCGACTTTCCATTTCCATAGTATATCCAGCAACCAAACAACCAAAACAGTTTTCCCTAGTATTTTCTTTTTCTTTTTCTCACCAAAATCCTTATAGCAACCAGGGTTTTGAGGAAATGAAGTGAAACAACAGGGAAAAAGAAACATAGAATCATATGAAGGGTAAACATACCAGTTTGATAATCTCCTGACTTTTTACTGTCATATGCTCTGAATACATTATATGTACAGTTAAGCAGATGGTCCATAGTCAAGTCTGAGATGGTTTCCTGGTAACGGAATAACAGATGTGCCCAAATTAGCGACAAACATTTCCGGTGTCAAAACCTAGCAAACATACTAACAGCAAATGTTTCCACTCGGCCAGTTACGTGGCTAAATGACAATAGGCACAAAGCTATTTACTCTGATATTTGTGCCTTATGCTGGTAGCACAAACATCAGTGAATAGAATATGTGAATGAACATATAGTACAATGCACATTACGAATCTTGAACCATAACATTCAGAATTTTGTTAAAATATCAGTAGATGTAATTAAAACTTGCCTGCATCGAATTTTTCCATCCATCTGTCTTGATGTTATGAAGAGACATGTGCAGGGTCAGAGTTGTGTATGCAGAAACAGTAGATGCATTAAAAAAATCATACTGCAAGCAATGCAGAACACTAGCTTCAGAAATGACCTTCAGCGCAAAGTATGCACTTTCTAAAACCCCAGAATCTAAAATAGCTTTCCTTGTATTTTCAGACAGAAGTAAATCCTTTATTTGCCATGCAACTCCAGCTGCAATTGCATAATCTTCCAAAAATATACTTTGGCCAGTGTCAGATGACTTTTTTCCACTGCGACGTTTTGACTTTGATGATAGTTTTCTGGAAGATTTAGTTTTCCTGCTTGTTGCTGACCTAACATCTTGTTTTCCTAATTCTATACCAAAATTTACATGACAACCTCTGGCAGCTTTTTGCAGAATCCCAACCAGAGCTTCAAACATGTCATCAAACCAACCACAACACAAGATCATCTTGTGGGCAGACCTAACTTCATCTTGCCTTTCAATATTACCAGATAAACCATTGCATTTATTGATCAAGCACATGCATTCTTCAAAAAGGTCACCTACAGCATCCAGAGACGTAGTAGAGATAATGTTGCAGACAGAAGATTGAGCGCGTGCAGTAGAAGCAACCACGAAAAGGGTCTTAAGCTTTTCAGCAGACAACTCCTCCTTGAGAGATGCCAGGAAAGAAGCATCTTTTGCAAGATTGGTACAAAGGTGGGAAGCAGCAAGAAGTAAACCCTCAATCTGCTCTTCTTCAAGTATACCGGATGACAGAGTCAAACCAATAATAACTTTAAAAAGTTTCATAAGAGATCTGAACGACGCTCCTTCCGATGCTGCGAACTCACAAAATCTTGCTCCTGCTGTAGGAGACCTATTAATTAGAGTGATACAGCGTTTACATGCTTCTTCATCCGTCACTCTAGAGGGGAAGTAGGATGGAATAAGAAGTTTGGTGATTTTCCTTGCAATAAGTGGTAGGTCATTTGCAAGTGTTGAAAACAATAGATCTAAGCGCACCACCTGAGGGAGCAAATCGGACAATTAATAGAAAAAGGAAGATTATAAATAGGGACATAAATTATAGTGTTCAACGTATAGTTCAGATCTATACCTTATGGAAGTGAAAATCTCGGATGTCATTCAAGAGAAGGAGGAGATCAGTCACAGAAGCACGTACTACTGATGTGGAATCCATAATCAGATTGCCCAATCTAGGTAAAAGCACTTTCAGGACTTCATGTGATTGAGGGTTGCCAAGCAAATATATAACACCATTCATTGTGGAGAGTCTGACCTCAGTGCACGCATCATGAGTCATATAATCAAATATTCTGGTAATAATCTTTGTAATGGTTGATGATGGAATAACTTCCCAAAACAGATGAAGAGTACGACAACTGCCTTCTACTGCTACAACTCTCACGTCTGGGCATTCATCCATGAGTAATTTCTCCAACAGAAAGAATTGCTTTTCTAGCAGTGTATCTTTAGCCTCCTTAGTTGCATCAGGATCTTCAAGAGGAAACAGGTCTAGCAGTAAGTGCAATGCATTCTGACGAACATTTGAGTTTGCAACCTGCAGAGGAATAAATACTAGAATTTGGAACGTATGATAAAACAACAGCTACTAATTAGTGTATACTGATTTGGCTTCTTTGAGCAGCTGCTGTGGAAAAGGGGGGCAGTGGATTCAGTCAAATAAATCTTGCAAAACTTGAGGGGAATAAAACTTTCTTTTCTTCTCTCATGTCATGCTATTTATGAAATGCAAGAGAATGATAAATTGACAAAGATGAAAATGACAACCATTCAATTCACGCTGATAAACATAACTACTATCATGTTCACTAGTCCAGAGTTATCACCTTCCACTTCACTTAGTGAAAAATCACGTATTTGGTTGGTCAAAAGAACAAGAAAGTAAAATCCAAGTTTTCGGGTACTTTTACACCACTTTACAATTATAAGCAAGGAGACACTCACTCTGATTCTTTGAACTCGTATCTTATTATTAGCCTAAAATGAAATCCACAAAGACACACTTGCCGCATAACTAGTCTGCTCTATTATGTTTATTTCTCATGGTACTACCATGCCTACTACGCGAGATCAGTACGTGAGCAAAAGGCCAAACAGGGCTTTATCAGATATATGGACTTTCACACACAGTAGTTAAACACTTAGTGCTTTACCATTCCAAGATTTCTTTAACAAACTCAATCCCAGTTTAACTCTTTGTTTCATTTTTTGCTTCAATGTAATCAAACGTATCAGTATCCTCATTCAGTAAACTCCTGAACCACATCTCTTGAGAGACTTCCATATGCATCACGTTATGCACAAAATCAACTCTGCACTATGATGCATGCAAATCAAAAGCAGAAAATCTCTTGCCATTAACAAAAGTATATTCAACCTCTGTGTTGACTAAGATCAGAAACTAAAAATAGTACCTGAAGGGACCGAAAAATCACCGGCTCTGCGATACTAAAAATCAGTTTCTCTACTCCCTCTGTTGTCCTGTGATTAACAAAAACCCCTATAATCCTTCTAATTGATGCTGATAATGTTGCCGAGCTGGCATATATAGCACCCTCAAGTAACCCTTGTACAAACCCATTCTCAATCTCATACTTGCATTCCCCCTCCACAGCCTTCCATGCTCTAAAAACAATTTCACCATACGCCTCCAACACTGATTTACGCCCGTATGGGATCTGAGATTTTATCATCGCAAACACATCCTTTGTGAGCTGCACACTAAGACCGAGCATGAATGCAATGAATTTCCTGCCATCCTCTGTTTTCAAATACAGGGGTGAAATCACACAACGGATCAACAAATGCTTTAAGTCCTCAATACTCTCATCCTCAAAATCAAACAGCGTGAAAGCATCCCGAAGAGTATAAACTCTGTGAACATCCACTTTCTTCTTCAAAGTCAACGAGCGCGACAAAATAACTGGCAATGCCTGAGAAATTAGGGTTTCTTTCCCTAATAAATCCCCCTTCCACCACTCCTCACATAAATTAGCGATCTCCGAAAGCAAAATCGGGTCACACTCGAACAAAATCAAGTTATCATGCAACTCTTGCGCGGCAGGCAATAAATCAGAAATGGACAACACATTCTTAGGATGAAAAACGCAGAGATGCAAAATGTACGCATAAACCTGGAGCTTTTCAACAATAGGCTGTCGCTCATTGTCGCGGTGTTCGGAGGGTGATACGACGCCGTCTTTCTTGTTCCGAGCGGATCGTCGGACGCGCTTCGCCGGAGGCGTTATCGGAGAGCTAGTGAAGGTTGAGTCGGAGAGGCTCTTGAATTTGGAAATGGAGTGTGAAATGCAACTGCGGAGGGATAGAGGGAGACAAGAAGTGACATCAGATGGTTTAATTAAGGCGTTAATTAGGGTTTTGACGGTGGTTTTCGACGATTTGAACGGCAATTTGGCGGCGGAGGAGAGGAATTCTTCGGCGGAGGTTTGCAGCGATGAACGGAGTCTTTTCTCCATTGATGATATGAGTTGTCTACAGTGGTGCTCTAAGTTCTTTGATTAATTCGCCATTGTTGTTTCAATTCGAGGTTTTAGGTTCGGATACGGTTCGTGACGGCATAACAGACGAATGAGAGGGATCTTTTCGTTTTAAATGGATGGTTTGGATTCGTTTGTTACCTTTGATAGGTGACAGCCGGGTGTGTCTAATCATTTTGAAAATTTGAAAACTGTTTTGGCGGGATGTGTTTTGGAGAGAGACGAGAGCTATGATATGGGTTTGGGGCGGGCTGCCTGAACTTGCCCCGATCCGAGTACATGATGGGTTGGATCCACTAACACTAGTTTTGTGATTTTAAGACATTACATAGAATTATCATTATAAACTCTATAAATAGGAGAAAATACTTTTATTAACAAAACAATTGCTTAAAGACCGGGATGTGGCAATGGGGTTTTTGTAGAAAGCTTGGTAAATCCTGTTCGAAATAAGTTTTAAAATTTCTTCAATTTATTATTTCATTTTTAACAAATTATAATTTCTTAAATCTCACAATAAGTGTGCCTATTTATTTATAATTTATCTTAGACTTATGGCCTCATTATCATCTTATTTATATGATATTTGACCACATTATTTTATCATTAGTGGGCCTAATTATTATTTAGTTTTATTGTGATTTTATGATGATTTTTAGTGGTCCATTAATATCTTTGAAATGGTCAAATTTTAGTTCTTTATATGAGGGCCCATGGTCTTGTTTGTTTATTTTTTTATTAAACCGCCCTATCGGGGGGAGAGTGTTGTCGGGCCTCTCATCCCTTCTTTATATCATCCAAAAAAATAAAGCGATAAATAAGGAGATTTAACTCCCTCACAATCAAATCTGAAAAACCAAGTAAATGAGGAGTACTTACTCCCTTACAGCAAAAATAAGAAATAAAGTAAAAGAGGAGTACTACTCCCTTACAATTATAAAAATTAATCAAAACCATCTAAACCTAAAACTAGGAAAAATTGTATCCATCTTTGTGCTGCTTCTCACCATGTGTGGCACCTCTTCTATGCTCATCTCGGTTGTAATCTGGTCATCACATGCCAAATTAGCTAGCAAGTCCGCGGCTTTATTTCCTTCCCGATATATATGTGAAAACCGAACCTCCATCTTTGATCTCAAAAGACGAATCTTTTGCAAGATATTTTGCATATCCCATGCCCTCAGATCAGCCCATAAAATCATATGAATTACCACTTGGGCATGAATCTCCACCCACACTCTCGTGTATCCTAGATTGTGACATATTTCAAGACCTCTATAAACACCAAAAAGTTCTGCAAAATTATTCGTGGAGAACCCAATGAATTCTGTGAATGCATGAATAATCACTCCTCTATGGTTGCGAATAATACCTCCCAACCCAGCTGTCCCTGAATTTCCTCTTGAGGCCCCATCCGTATTCAACTTTACCCATCCCTGACTTGGCGGTAACCACTCCACTCTGATAGAGGTTAAGGTAATCTTTTTTTTTTCCATTTAACTCCTAACCATCTAGCTAAAGTCTCATCACCCTTCCAATTTTTTGAAGTGAGAATACCATGTTTGTGGAGTAAACTAATGTAATGCTCCACCCGACGCTGCACCCTCCTGAGGTTAAACCGTACCCCATCGTGTTTAACCTTATTTCGTTCCATCCATGTAAACCAAGTGATCAAAACCGGTAAAATCCTTTGTACACTCCTTGGACCAGCCCGAATCCTCCAACTTTGCCACCATAACATAATATTTGATGTATCTGCTAGAATGAAATTACAAAGGTTTGCAAAATATACCTAATATTTTCGCACAAGCACTGTTAAGAAAAAGATGAGGTAGTGATTCCGTCTCTCTTTTCGTACAACAGTGACATCTTAAAGCCAAGGAGATTCCTTTTGATTGTGTAATATCATCCACCGGCAGCCATTGATGAAGGAGTCTCCACGCGAATATTGACATAGAGAGCCTAATAAGTTTGCTCCACATATCACCAAATATTTCACAATCATCGGCTTTGTCCCGAACCATATTCCAGGCTGATTTCAATGTGAATCTCCCACATGAAGTCAGACGCCACATTGAAGTATCAGGGGTCTCAGGATTGATCGGAATTAGTGCTATCCATGGTCTTAAATATCCTCCGATACCTCGAAATTTCGACCGAAATTTTGGATTTCTGGGGGTCTCGAAGCGAAATCTCACCTTTGATCCAATTTCGCAGAATATCTATTGAAATTTTCCGATATTTTTGATATTTCCCGATATTTCCCAAAATCTTGAATTCTTAATAAAAAATACTTTGTCAAATATCCACCGAAATTCCCGAAATTCTCGAAATATCCCGAAATATCCTGAAATATCCCAAAATATCGATACCGATACCGAAATTTAATACCTTGGTGCTATCTATTCCACCATATATGCCGGTATAACCAAAGTTAGTTGTGATGTGTCCCAAGCATATCCACTCCAAAACGATGACACACTATCTAGTGAACAAACCGGATCTAATCACTTTGTATAAAGGACCAGTACCTAACCAATTATCGTACCAGAATGATGCTGTCCCGTCTCCCAAATTCCAGCATATTTGTCGTTCAACAATATCTTTTACTTTCCAAGCCTCTTCCAAATCATAGATGCCGAACACTTAACACGAGCCACCACCGGATGATGTTCACTACAATATTTATGATGCATAAAATGAGCCCAGATGGATTTACCTTCTCTAAGTTTCCACCAAAGTTTCATTCCGAAAGCCTCAATCATGTTACTAAGGGAACGAACCGCCAATCCACATTCTTTGTACGGATAGCAAGCTTTAGACCATGAAGTCCAATGTAATTTTTTAACCTTTGAATTAGATTCCAAAAAAAACTGTTAAAAAGACGTTCAATGCGTTGTATTACATTATTTGGTGCCTCTATAATCTGCAAGACATACAACGGCATCGAAAAAAGAACATTTTTTATCAAGGTTAATCTACCTCCATACGATAATATTGACTTTTCCCATCCTCCAATTCGCGAAACAATTTTACTAATGACAGATTCAAAAACCGAGGCTCGTTTGTGTCTTTTATAAAGTGGTGCACCTAAGTAAGTAAACGGTAGGTGTTCCATATCAAATCCTGTAATTTCCTTTACATTCCATATTCGTCTAATGCTTGTTGATTTTCCGATAATAAAAGTTGATTTATCTTTATTTATTAAATGACCCGAAATCCTTTCATAATATGAAAGAAACTTCATTAGAACGGTTAATGCTTCATTAGTCCCCTTAGTGAATATGATTGTATCATCCGCATAAGCAAGATGACTAACCAAAAAACCACCGCCCTTGTCAAAATGCATTTTTGGATTTTCTTGAAATAGTTTCTCCAAACCTCTAGATAGAAATTCCGATGCAAGAATGAATAAAGCTGGTGATAGTGAGTCCCCTTGCCTTAACCCCCTTGTCGACTTAAAAAATCCAGCACTCGAGCCATTAATAAGAACCGAAAACCAACAATTCTCTACTGAGTTTTTAACCCAATTAAGCCAAGTTTCTGGAAATCCTAGCTTTGCCAAAACCGAGTACATAAATTTCCATTGTACTCTGTCATAAGCCTTTGCCATATCAAGCTTCAACATAATATTCCCTCCACCTTTCTTCCTTTCAATTTCATGACATAACTCCTGAGCCAAAAGGATGTTGTCCACTATGTTTCGACCTTTAATAAATCCTGTTTGAAACAGTGATATCACCTTTGTTAAAACCGCCGAAAGCCTATTACTCATAATCTTTGTAATCACTTTATTACTTACATTACAAAGACTTATCGGTCGGTAATCCTTCCAAGTTTTTGGATTTTCCATCTTCGAAATCAATGAAATAGTGGTTGTAGTATACCCTCGGGTTAGTGGTTGCCCGACAAAGAATTATGAAACTGCCTCCATTAAATCATCACAAATAATATTCCAGCTTTTTTGATAAAATAAGGATGTAAAGCCATCTGGACCTGCAACACTGTAAGGGTCGATACTCCACACCGCTTCCTTAACCTCCTCTAGCGTTGGCATTAAGCAGAGAATATTTCTATCATGATCCGTCAACATCTTCGGAACACAGGACAAGTCAGGTTCCTCAAGCACCATATTCGTACCCGAGAACACATTTTCGAAATAAGCAGCTCCTGATGTTCGTATGTCATCTTCCTCCACAATCTTACTTCCATTATCCATAATTTTATGAATACCGCCTTTGGTGCGTTTTCTTTTCACCTATGCATGGTAAAATTTCGTATTACACTCTCCATCTTTTAACCAATTCACGCCGCCTTTTATCTAAAAAAATCCTCCTCAACATTTAATTTTTTAGCATAAATAGCTGCCGCTTTATTCATATTACATAAGTTCTCATCCGTTGGATCCATCTCAAACTTTTGTTCACATTGTCGAGCCTGATTCTCTGCCACTTGAATAACCTTGAAAACGTTCCCAAAAACTTCATGATTCCATATCTTTAGATCTCCTTTCATTCTAACGAACTTCCTGTGGAACTTCTCCAAGCCTCTACAAAAAATGGGTTCTTTTCACGAGCTCTGCACCCTCTCCAAAAACTGGTCATGTCTTACCCAAGCGTTCAAAAATCGAAAGGAAGATGGGTTTGTTTGAACATTTCCTTTTACCGACAATAGCAATGGGTTATGATCTGAGTATTTGGACCTTAACAAGTGTTTGACATTCGTAACAGCAAACATATTCAACCACGATCGATTATATAGGACCCAATCCAATCTTTCAAAAATACCACGTTTAGCATACCATGTAAAGGGTGATCCATCATACCCTACATCAGAGAGCTCACAATCCAAAATTATATTGTTAAAATCTTCCATAGATTGACGTTTTGGGGCAGCTCCACCACGTTTCTCCGTTGCATGTAAGATGATATTAAAATCACCCCCCATCATCCAAGGTTCACCGAGAGGGGCAATATTACTTAAGTCGTTCCAAAGTAAATTCCGTTCTTCTCTAGTACATTTAGCATGAGCCCATGTACAAAAAATAGGCCTCCGTAGCAATGAAGAACGAATACATACATGCAAAAATTGATCGTGGTCAGTCAAAATATCCACATTATAATCATCATTGAAAAAGAACCAAATGTGATTATTACAATTACTAATCACGTTATCATAACCAAACTCACGGTGCATCTCGCAAACATCCAATTTAATTTTGGGCTCTATAATAACAAGAAATGTAAAATTGTACCTTCGACATAATCGACGAACTCGAACGACTGTCCACTTGTTCCCAATCCCCCTTACATTCCAAATTAGAGCATTCATCATTTAACTTGTCGGGTAATGGAAGCTTTGGTGTTTCTTGTCGTCATTCTATTCGATGTACGTGGTATCATCTTATTTGAATTTTCATCAAGAGAGGCTGCTCTTCTATGTTTCTTCGATGAAACTTCTTGCCACAATTCGTCACTAGTATCCAACCCACCAGATTCCTCTTCCATCTCGCCACTGTTAGGAATTTCCACATCATAACCGATAGCAAGTGGCTGGTTATTTCCCTCTCCATCCTCCTCCCAAGCATCATCATCCATCGCTTCCCTTTCTCCTATTTTGGTTGATGCCATGTTGATGGAATTAAGTCGAGGTCTATCTTTTTGTGTTGCATAAGACACAACTCGGCAATCTCGATTAATTTTATACCTTTCTTGAACATCTTTCGGTTTCTTTTGTGTTTTACCAACTTTCAACCCACAATCTTGATCCCCATCAAACTTCCCTTGATCAGTTCTTGGATTTTCTTGATCATTAATTGAAGAGTGTTTAACAAAAAGTGTGTTATGTTGAGATTCTTGCACCTCAATACTTTGATCTTGATCACTTGTTGTAACTTCTTGATCAGTTTTTGAAGAATCTTGGACAATATTTGATGTGTTTTTCGGTTCTTGCTCATTCACACTACAATCTTGATCTATGTTTGTCACTCCTTGAATCCGTACAACACCCTCTTTTGAAGAACTAACATTGACATCCTTCAAACCTTGACAACTAAAAGTCTAAAATCATCAATTCTTCTATGAGTTATCTGTTCATGAATCTTGTTTAATGGTATTATCACATCTTTATTATACTTCCTCATCAACACACCATTAGGAGAATCAGCAAGCCCTAAGGATGGAGAGGACATATCTTCCTCCAAATCGATCATTGGTTTTTTCCCTCGTAATTTTTCCAACCTTTCACGAAGATCTCCCTACACTTTTACTTCATTATTGTTAATAGCTTCTTCATTATTTAGTTTGTCTCCAGAATCATCTTTTTCCTTCCGGGCATAGCATGCAGCAATTGTATGACCCCTATGTCTACAAATCCGGCAATATTCTGGAATCCCCTCATATTGAACCTTACAAAACCTTGTTTGACCATCAATTTATATTGGGATATCCGGGATTAATTTTTCAATGACGTTAATTTCAACACATATACGAGCTACCACCGGATTATCAATTTCTGTTGTGGCTTCGTCTAATTTTAGAGGCTTCCCAATCAAACTTGCTACATGATAGAGAAATTGCCTATGAAATCAATGCGGTTTTAAACTAAAAATCTTTATCCATATAGACATAATCGGGGATTCTTGAGTAGGATGTTTGTTACATAGAGTTTGTGATATTGTTTTATACTTCCACAAGAGTGTTTTGGCAACGTGACTAAGGGATTGGTTACTCGTCTCCTTGTGGTCGTGCACATAGGATGAGACACCGCTGTGAACTAATGGGGTTTTATCTTGGAGTCATGATCAGCCGTCAGAACCTGCACGTAGGGAGGCAATAGTGGTTTTAGGACAGCGTCAAGTGGCTTGACTCTCCATTGGTGTAGTATCATATTTCTATGTTTTATTTGACTTGATTTATATAATTCTATAATTTTAGTGATTATTAATATGTGTATTGATAATATATTATGAGACGTATTTGAGACTTTATAATTATGTAAACACAAATCACAAAATTTACAGCAAATTCACCATCACGGAAGCGGAGCTTCTTATGCTTGAGGAAGGGCTTAATCTTGAGTGGGAGAAAAAAAAAATTCAACAGCCAACATCAAGAAGTTCATCACAAAATCCATATAGTAATTAGTCTGGCTCAATTTTGTCATAATGGAAAGACAAAAGACATGCTCACAAATGCTTTGCCAATAGAATTAGAATTTATTTCCTAAATAATAAAAGAAAACTAAGCAGCCCAGCAAAGTCAATGAACCACTAGTACACTACATAGCAATAAAATCTATTCACAATCTAATCTTAAAAATGAGGTCAAATGATAAAATTGAGCATTTTAGACAACTGAAGCATAAATTCAACAGCCAGCATCAAGAAATTTATCACAAGATCCATATAGTAAAATATGTCTCGATTTCATCATCATAGAAATCAATTAAGAACCTTTAGTGCCTAAAACATGCTCTCAAAATGCTTTCCCAATTAAATTATTATAAATTATTTCCAAACTAACAAAAGAAAACTGAGCAACCTAGCAGAAATAATGAACCATAAGTACACTACATAAACAATCCAGTCACTTCACAACTACAAGTTGATTCAATAAATAGCCAAAAACATAAACAAATCCTCAAATAAACCCTAAAACCACAAGAACCCTAATCAACACAACAAATACTATAAAAAATTCAGTAGATAATCAAAATCCAAAGGGCAAAATGCATAAGAGACGGAGCCAGGGGTGGGGGGCACCTGCCCCCAGAAAGTTTTCTTTGTGCTATATAAATTTTTTATTTTCGAAATCCACCCCCCCCCCAAAAAAAAATCTAAAAATACTAAATTTTGCCTTTTTTTTTCAAAATATTCGCCCACAAACTCCAAATCCCGACTCCGTCCATAACAAAACATCAAAACACAACATAACTCCTGCACAAACCTAGTAAACAATTCAGTCATCTGGCCCATATAATACTGATTATAATCAAAAGTCTTTCCATAACAAGACTCATGCCTATCCCAAGGAGAGGGATAAAGCCCTAAATCGGAGATAGGCAAAGAGGGTAAAGTGCAACACTTATCAAATGTGAGGGTGTCGGGTGCACATTTTAAAAGGTTGGGGAGCAAACTGCACTTACCCCGTAAGTGAGTGGGTTGTCTGCATTTATCCCTATTTATTTTAAAGAGAGGAAAGTACTTTCTTTTGTACTATGTCTCCATTTTTGTTCTTCTTTTTATTTTATTTTCTTAACAAAATATAAGCACACAACAACTTCTTTCTAAGGGTTGCCAATTTCTTAAAGCCTCTCTATTTTTCAAGAATTCTTAATAAGACTTTTCGAACACATCAAAGAAAAATAACTTTTTGTGCTTATTGCACTAAGTTATAAATCATTTATTGCATTTATCTAAGGAAATGTGAAAACAAATATGTAAGATACATAAATGCTAATATTTAATTCTGGAATGATTACATAAATGCTAATAATTAATTCTGGAATGATTGCTCTTTTTAAATAGCGATAGGTCAAAATATTCACATTTTGGTTTTATGAAATACATTTTTTTAAGTAATTAAAAACTTCTAAAAAAAAAAGAAAGTAAATTGATACAAACAAACAACTAACACAAAACAATCGAATGGTCATCGTTAAAAAGTGAAATGTCTAGGCCCGATTGCCACAAAATACAATGTAAAGTGTCCAAACTAACATATCCAACCCGATTGGAGTAAAAGCCCACTTAGCAAGAGGATGAGCGGTCAGCCGGTCACTTTAACTTGACGATAGACATACTATTTGGCATGTTAAACACGTCAAAAGTGATTATAGATATATAGTTAGGTTTGTTAAAAATTCGCTTGTAAAATTACCAATAGGACAATAGCGATTTATCCTCAACTTTGACTTAAGTGTGTTTATCACACCGAGACGGATCTTCTTATTGTATAATAATGTGGGATGGAACAATTCTTATGAAAATCAATAGGCTAGGCACATCTTTAAAGATGTTATCTTTAAGGTATATATTTCTCCCACTATAGATGTAGATGGTCTCAATAAATACACCTCTAGGATACAAAGCCTATTAACTAATTTCGCAAGGCTACACTCCTTCGAAATTCTTAAGAACAAAACTCGACCAAGTACCAAAATAAAAATACTCGAAAAATATAGAAAGAAAGAGAGAAATATTTTAATATCTTAGTATCACTTTTATTTTCGGTCATACCAAGGAAGTATTTATAGATTTCCACAAGTTTCCACCAAAAGGCACCTTTTTAATCGAAACGGTACTTCCAACGGCATTTTATTAACCGAACCAGTACCTCCAATTCAAGACACCCTTTCGGCTCAACCGAATAGTTACTTCCAATTCGAGACAACCTTTCAGCTTAACCGAATCGGTACTTCCAATTCGATACACCTTTTTAGCAAAGTGAAACAACTTGATCCGAAACGGTACTTTGACCATCTCAGGTGACCGAAACGTTAGACTAATTGGAAACCAACCTTTCGATTCAATTGGAACTGACTTGGAATTTCCAACACTAACATTTGTTTAATTTCTTTCTTTCTTTCTTATATATATTATATATATAAAAACAAATAAAATAACCGATATTATATATATATTATATATGTATATATAGACAACAATCCCCCACTTATTTATATATAATACAAAATATAATAACTTGGTTTTTATATAGTGAATAGCCATGAAGTGGACTTAAGCCTTTAACTTATGGTTGAATATGAATCAATTAAGTAGACATATTCTCACTACATATGAGTTTTGCTCTTTTTTGGTCAGCGGCACCGTTGTTTTTTTTCAAAAGGCCTTGTGCTCGATCCTAGTATTCACAAGTACTCTAAGATTCTACCGATAGTAATCCATAAGAAGCGGCCTCTCACTTCTCTACTTGTATAGGTAGACTTATCAAGAATGTCCACACACATTCCACTTAGCTATAAGCCTATTAAGAATGTAATTAAATTCATCCTAACCTCATGTGGTAATTAGTGCATAGGTTAGATATGGAACTTTGAAATAGTGTCACCCCCACTATTTTTAAGTTATGCACTTGAAATGTATCCATGTTTCCATTTCACTAATATCCTGTATTGAATTGCCTTTGAAAACTCTTATGTTAAGGTGACAAATGTGTGACTTGTACCTTAAGATAGAGTGGGTTTCAATCAAGATACTTTTTGTTAAATCGGTAGTAGTCCCATATCTCTCATGACCTTTGTTATCTTTTCTCCGGTTAATGGTTTTGTTAGTGGATCCGCTAACATTTGATTTGTAGGGAGGTACTCGAACACCACCTTCCCTTTCTTAACCATACTTCTTATATGATTATACCTCATAGAAATATGTTTACTATGGCTAGACATTCTTTCATTCTTTGTATTGTATATTGCGGCTTGATTATCACAATACAAAGTAGTAGGACACTTTTTAGGATCAATAAAAGGAATAGTTCTAAGGAATTTTCTAAACCATATAATGTCTTTACTCGCAATAGACATTGCAATATACTCGGATTCCATAGATGATAAAGCAACACAAGTTTGCCTTTTCGAAGACCCAAAAACTATGGCACCACCAATGGTGAGTAACTAACCACTCGTTGATTTTGAATTTGTTATGTCGGATGCCCAATTTGTATCACTATAACATTCAAGTGTAGATGAATTGCACTTATAATGTAAACCATAGTTTATTGTGAACTTCAAGTACTTTAGTACCCTTTTAAATTTCTTCCAATGTTCTTCACTAGGATTATTAGTGAATCTACTCAATATGCCAATTGAACACGCAAGATCTGGTCTTGTGTGATTTACCACATACATTATGCTTCCAATAATTTTGGCATATCCTTCTTGATTTATAGCTTCTCCTTCATTACGAGTTAGCTTCCCATGAGGATCAATTGGGCTTTTGCTCACTTTGCAATCAAAGTAATTGAACTTTCTCAATATCTTCTCTATGTAATGAGATTGAGTTAAAATAAAAGTTCCACCTTTTTTGATAACTTTGACCCCCAAAATAACATCTACCGGACCTAAGTCCTTAATGTCAAAAGCTTGCCTCAAGTAATTTTTAGTTTCATTAATGCAATCCATATTAGTACAAAAAATAAGCAAATCATCAACGTACAAAGTCACAAGCACTTTATATTTAGAAGTTACTTTAGTAAAAACACAACTTTCTATTTTGTTACTTATAAACCCAAATTTCTTAATTTCTTTCTTGAATTTCTTATTCCATTGTCTAGGCGCTTGTTTGAGACCATACAATGATTTATTCAATTTACATACTTTATGTTCTTCACCTTGAATAACATAACCCTCGGGTTGATGTATGTAAATTTCTTCTTCAAGATCACCATTCAAGAAGGCCGTTTTTACATCCATTTGATGAACCTTTAGGTTATAAATAGAAGCAATGGCAAACATTGTCCTAATAGATGTGAATTTAGTAACGGGAGAAAATGTCTCAAAATAATCAATCTCTTCTTTTTGACTAAAACCTTTGGCGACTAATCTTGCTTTGTACTTATCAATAGTACCATCCGTTTTGAGTTTCTTTTTCAAAACCCATTTAGAGCCAATAAGTTTAGTGTTAAGAGGAGGCTCAACTAGAGTCCATGTTTTATTATCATGAATTGATTTTATCTCATCATCCATGGCTCTTTTCCACATGTCCGCATCGGACATAGACATAGCTTCTTGAAAAGATTTAGGATTTTCTTCCAAAAGATATGTCATCATATCGGGACCAAAATTCTTTTCAATTCTACGTCTCTTACTCCTTCTTAACTCGATTACTTCATCATTTTCGTCCTTGTCTAAATTTTCATCTTTTTGTGGATCATGTAATTGTGTACTAGATTCCACATCATGTGAATTAGACACATTTGATTCCAATTCAAGTTCTTTTAATAATTCACTATCTAGTTCTAATTTATCCGCATCCTTAACATTTAAATGTTCATAAAAAATGGCATGTGCAGCTTCAATTACACTATTAGAACTAATACTAAGAAATCTATAAGCTTTACTCATTTGAGAATAACCAATAAAAATAGATTTCACGGCTTTAGAACCAAGTTTAGGCCTTTTCAAAGTTGCATCTAAAACATATGCAATACAACCCCATACTTTGAAATGTTTAATGCTAGGTTTGTGCCCAACAAACAATTCATATGGAGTTTTCATATGCTTTTTATTCACCACTCGATTACTAATGTAACAAGAGGTTAATAGTGCTTCACCCCAATAACTCATTGGAAGTTCCGAATGAATTATCATAGCACTAACCATCTCTATTAAGGATCGATTTTTCCTTTCGGCTACTCCATTTTGTGGAGGAGTATTTGGTGCTAAAAACTCTCTAATTATACCATTTTGTGAACGAAATTCTTTAAATTCATTAGAGAGATATTCACCACCTCTATCGGATCTTAATCTTTTGATCCTTAAACCAATTTGGTTTTCAACCTCATTTTTGAAGATTTTAAACTTATCAAAGGCCTCATCTTTTGTTCTAAGTAAGTATGCATAAGTAAATTTAGAGAAATCATCTATAAAAGTAATAATGTAACGTTTTCCACCTCTAGTGACATGTTCTTTATTATCACATAAATCCGTATGAATTAATTCAATTAAAGATGATGTTCTACTAACACTTTTAAAATTGATTTTAGTTAACTTAGATTGTGCACAACATTCACAATTATTCATAGAATAACTAGATGAATTTTTAGGAATTAATTCACCACTAATCATGCGAGACATAGCATTTAAACCAATATGTCCTAATCTATGATGCCAACAATCATGCTTATCATGTTCAATAACATAATTATAATTTGAACCATAAAAATAAAAAGAACTAGAAATAGCTTTATTGATACTCAACAAGTACATATTGTTTTTAAAGTAGCTTTTCCCAACAAATGAGCCTTTCTTAGTAATAATCACTTGTTGAGATCCAAAAGCCACTTTAAAGCAATTAGAGTCCAACTTAGGGACTGATACAAGATTTTTCCTAATAGAAGGAATATGATAAACATCTTTCAAAGTTAATGTCTTCTCAGAAGTGAGCGGAAGTTCCACTGTTCCTTTGCCCAAAACCACACTGGTTGAAGAATTTCCCATGTAGACAGTTTTAATCTCGTCCAATTCTTCATATATTTTGAACAAGTTCCGATTTGAAGTAACATGACATGTTGCACCAGAATCCACCCACCAATCGGTGTCGGCTTGACCAACAAGACAAACTTCCGTAAGCATACCAACAAGATCATCAATAATCATGTTTGTCTCATTCTCTGTCTTTGGTACTTTCCGATATCGACATTCGTTAGCAAAATGTCCCGGTTTACCACAAACATAGCAAGAAATTTTCTTCTTCTTTCTGCCGTTACTACCATTCCTCTTAGAATAAAAGTTCTTCCTTTTCTGGAATTTTTCATGGTTTCCCCTGGAAGTTCCAGGACCACTTTTCTCTTCTAAGTAGTTAATACCATCATTTTTCACCATAGTTGAACTATCCCTTTTAAGACTTTCAGTCTCAAGTTGGATGCCCTGAAGAAGTTCATCTAAAGTGATAGACTTCTTCTTGTGTTTCAACTTCTTTTGATAACCCTTCCATGAAGGTGGAAGTTTTCCAATGATGGTAGAAACTTGAAAATTTTCGGTGATGGGTTCACCCGCATCGGCACATTCCATTGCAATGTCATTAAGTTCATTAACTTGATCAATAATAGGTTTAGAATCAACCATCTTGTATTCCACATACTTGTTAACCAAAGAAGACTTATTTCCAGCATCTTCATTTACGTACCTTCATTTAATAGCATTCCAAAGTTCCGCTGCTGTTTTGTGAATGTGAAACACGTTGAACAAAGTGTTGTTGAGCGACTGAAGGATAGTGTAGCGACAAATGAAGTCATCATCCTTCCACTTCTTCACTCTTGCTTCTGCTTCCAACTTTTGTGCAACAGCAACACTGGTAGCGGGAATGGAACTTCCACTAGAATCTGGTTCGGTACTCGGAGCAGAACCAAAACTTGGACCAGAATTTGGTCCGGTATTTTGACTGGAACTTGAAGCCTCGGTTGGACATGGTTCCAACAGAACATAGAACACCTTAGCAATCGTCAGTAGGTATTCAAGCTTGAGACTCCAACGTTTGTAATTCAACCCATTGAGACGTTCGAGTTTGTCTCCTTCATGCAATTGTGTTTTCACAATAACCGACTCCATTATAGAAAAATATATACCTTAAAATTGTTGTATAATAATGTGGGTATGGAACAATTCTTATGAAAATCAATAGGCTAGGCACACCTTTAAAGATGCTATCTTTAAGTAGGGGTGAAAGATGAACCAAACTACTCGATACTCGGCTCGAGCTCGATCGCTAAAAGCTCGTTTGAGCTTGGTTTGTTAACTTATCAAACCAAACTTGAACAACTTTTTGTGTTTGATAAGTTTTGAAGCTCGGCTCGAACTCGGCTCGATTAGTAAAAAATAATAAAAATATGTACAAAAAAATCAAACTACTCGAGTTCGACTCGTGTTCGGCTCAATTAAAGCTCGTTTGAGCTCGGCTCGATTACTAATCAAACAAGTTCAAACAGAAACTTTGAAGCTCGATTGTATTTCAAACAAGCTTGAACAACATCTCGTTCGGTTCAACTCGGCTCGTTTACACCCCTATCTTTAAGGTATATATTTCTCCCACTATAGATGTAGATGGTCTCAAGAAATACACATCTAGGATACAAAGCCTATTAACTAATTTCGCAAGGCTACACTCCTTCGAAATTTTTAAGAACAAAACTCGACCAAATGCCAAAATAAAAAGACTCAAAAAATATAGAAAGAAAGAGAGAAATATTTTAATATCTTAGTATCACTTTTATTTTCGGTCATACCAAGAAAATATTTATAGATTTCCACAAGTTTCCACCAAAAGACACCTTTTCAATCGAAACTGTACTTCCAACGGCATTTTATTAACCGAACCGGTACCTCCACTTCAAGACACCCTTTCGGCTCAACCGGATAGTTACTTCCAATTCGAGACAACCTTTCAGCTCAACCGAATCAGTACTTCCAATTCGATACACCCTTTTAGCAAAGTGAAACAACTTGATCCGAAACGGTACTTTGACCATCTCAGATGACCGAAAAGTTAGACTAATTGGAAACCAACCTTTCGATTCAATTGGAACCGACTTGGAACTTCCAACACTAACATTTGTTTAATTTCTTTCTTTCTTTCTTATATATATTATATATATAGAAACAAATAAAATAACCCATATTATATATATTATTATTATATATAAATATATATATATATATATACAACACTTCTATCATCACTGTGGGATAGAAGATTTGTTCCACTTATTCATTCCTCGTCCCTACATCTAGGACAGAAAATTTCCCTGAAAACTTGCTGTCGAGTTATGCCACATTCTTGAAATGATCTCTTAGCATATTTGTCCTACACAATAACTGCTGCCTGGACCAGAATCCAACCATGGTTATATAATGTAAGTTGAAATTTTTTAACTAAGTACACTACAAACTGGACAAACTTTGCATGTGATGAAGGGATAGGCTTTCCAGTACTTTTCACCATGGATCAAACCGAACATGTATCTCATCAGTGGCCTTTGCAATCCAAGTTTATTCTTCGGAGGCCCTCGACCTAGCAGTGGGACCCACGCAGGGCCATCGTATACTGAATATTGTTGATTGTTTCGGGATCTTTGCAGAATCAAATGTACTTGGATTGTAATAATAGACTAAGAGGTCACATGCCATAACCATTTAAAAGGTGAAAATAAGCCAATAATGTTCAACTAATTGCAACAAAGACAAATGTAGCATCAAAACGAAACAAATTTTCATTCCTCATTCCCCATTCCCCATTCATGTCTTTTTTAGCCTTTTGAGATGCACTCCCTCAAATGTAGGGCATACAACAAGTAGCTGGTAAACGGACACACCGGCATAAGCAAAGAAATCAAATCAAACTAAAGAATGAAACACATTATGAAATAAACGAGAATTTCGAAAAAATGGAGTTTGTGGACATTTCTTTGGTTCTCCATGAACATTACTCAGCTTCTTATTCGTCACTTTTAAGCTAAAGGTGTATGCTTCTTTATTTATGCAACAGTCTATCAGAAACTACTAATTAATCTTCTTCACAACGGATGACACTTTCGTTCATTGTGATTTTGGATTCTTATGCAGAGGGCAATGTTGATCACCATCGATATACGTTAGTCTTCTTTTGACGCCAACTGAGGATGTAATTGATGAACCGTCAAGAACATCAATGAAGCTTGAATGAGTTAATCGTAAATGAGGGGAAATAATCGATTTTGATGTCTTCAACATCTCAATTTCTTTCAGTAGACTATAACAAGAAACAATATGCTCCTGTTAATATGAATCAAACCATAGATTAGCGACACACTTAAATCAATATCGAACAAGAAAATGCCGACTAATATAAAGCAAGAAAAACTCACTTTTTCTAATGAACCCCACAACGGGATTGCATTAATCTTAACCTCCAAATCTTTTTTCGTTAACTGATAATCGTATGCTGCCAAGACCGCTGCTGCTGCAATAACGGATGGTCGATATTCCATTACATTAACCACTGCATTAAAAACAAATGAGTGATTCAGAAAACATTTTTTCTTAAATGCATATCTAAAGTAGAATCCAATATCTTTACAAATCTAGATTACCTTCCATTACAGCCACGATTAATTCAACCGCTCGATTTACCACATCTTTACGCCTACAATCCTCACCGAACTTAATGGTGAAATACTTTAGATAAACAAAAGGAGTAACACAATTCATTTTCCATTCCAAAGTTTTTAAGACCAACAACTCCATTCTCTTAATCATATTTCCTTCAAAATTGTATTCATCCACATGAAATTCGGACAATGCTGGTACTTCACATTCCTCCATCTTCGCAGCCAACGTTAAACACGCAACGGATAACAATCGAATAGCCCACAACTTATCATTCTATCAAAACATCAAATAACAATATCCCCAAATATGACATAATTATATATAAAACCCAATATCAGATTACAAAAAATGAGTCACATATATTAATTCATACTCACATCAATCGACATTCTTGACAAAAACCAATCAAAATAAATCAGTGAGAGATAAGCTGTCTGGAAGTGAAATCCAAAAAGAGCCCTCGTCTGTAAAAATTCAAATAAGCTATTTAACGGTTAAAAATCGAAGAAAAATATAATCTATCAATAGATTTAATTATTAAAAGGAACATACATTAATAATCCATTTAATGGCATCCAAACGCCTGCGTTTCAACCAGGTCCTTTCAGTTTGAACTGAAACGACGCCGCTGCTATGAAATCTGGTGGTCTCACTCTGGATTAACATTTCAATAGACTCAGAATCAGACTCATAAACAGAACAAAAATCAAAGTTTTCATCTTGGTCATTATACGTTTCGTCCAAACAGGACACATCTTCATCTACACATAACAGACTCTGCAGTGAATTATCAGCACCCTCCATTTCCATTTTTTTTGGGGGAACTCAGCAGAGACAAGAGCAGTGTGAGAATATGTATATATATGTATATATAGAAGAAAAGATTTGACTGGAATGTTGAATGGTGAAGAGATTGAGGAAATCTATTTAGATTCTAGAAAGAAAGAATAAGGTGGTAAAACCAGAGTCGTCGAGGCGCGAAATTGCTGCCGCCAAATTTAGTGGATGGGATATTATCAATATTATGGAGTGTATGACTATGATATTGTTAACTTTTTGGTATTGGTTTTCTTATTATAATTAACCTTATATTATGATATATATATATATATATATATATATATATATTATTTTTAAATTGAATATTAGAAGTGTAAACTATTTTACAATTTCTTTTTCTTATTTTATTTATAATTTAGGTCGGATTTTGATGGGCCGAGTTTAGTCATTGAGAGCAATGGGTCGTGCATGATTCAAGTGAATGTGCGTTTAGATTGCATTTGAAATGTGGTTAAGGTGTCTATGCATCTTCAAAATCAAGTTGTAACGTACTTCAGCATATTAAAGTGTGTTGCCTAATAGGGTCGTGTACTGTACGATGATCTGATCTCTGATTACTGAAGAATTACCTCAAATCTACGAACAATCTAAGATCGAATATGGCGCTCAGAGGTCAATAGAAAAATTAGATAGTAAAATATGCAACTCATTAAAGTGTCTATATATCTACTTGAAGGATTAAGTAGTTACGTACTTCAATATATTAAAGCGTGTTTCCTAATAGGGTTGTGTACCGTACAATGATCTGATCTCCGATTTATAATGAAGAATCCTCAAATCTATAGACAATCTAAGATCAAATACAGTGCTTAGAGCTCAATAGAAAAATTAGAAACTCCGTGAATATTCTAACTGATCATATTTATAGATATGGATCAATGTTCGCACGTGGTCATGGCAATGATGCCACGTGGAGCTGATCAGTAGTGAAGATAGTGACTTGAGTTGTAGGGTTTGATTATTGGTCAGGGTCGGTGCAATACTAGTAAAACACTCTAATTGTGTTTCAAATATAGTAATTGCAATATCACGGGAAAAAACGCAAATTTAGTCCCACAAATTAGAGTTGTTTTAATTTCAGTCATGTGCTTTACGTGATTTTAAAAATACTCTCAATAATTTGGACAAGTTGAAATATTCGTCATTTTCTTAAACAATGTTAGCCCTACACTTTATATTTCGTTAAAAATTAACGGAAAACTAAGAGAGTTGACTATTCCATTAAAAATTAAGGAAATAGTCAACTAAAAATTGCATCCCCTTCTAAGTATACAAGTTCTACAAACACCTCATAAACCAAAATAATAACATAACCTACTGAAAAATTATAAAAAATAAATATAAAATCATTTTTTTTCCAATTATTTATTTATTTTTATTTCTTTTCCGCATAAAGTGTCACACGAGAATTAAAAATAGCACTGTCTTATGTGATTAAATTTGCAATTTTGCCCAATATCACACAGTGGTATGTTGGTAAGATAAATATGTCTAAATTTGGCATATCAACTTTTTACGTGAAAATATATGTCTGTATATATACATGTATGTATATTTATGTGGGTGGAGGAGGAGTAAAGATATTTTTCTATAAATCACATAAATACACACGTACCGCATGAAAAATGTGTGATACGATAAATTTAAAAGATTTGGGTTTCCAGATGGGTCCAAGTTAAAACCCGACCGCAAGAGGGAGGAAGCCGTCAATCCGGTCAAACCTATTACCATTTTATGGGTGATACTTAGTGAGATCGGGAGTCCAACAACACAATAAATTTACCGGGAGTCCAACTCCCAATCTCACCCACCATTTTATCAATCCTAGTTATGGTTCTACGGTTAAACAAATGTTTAGTCAACCATCAGGAAGCCCCACAGAGGACAGAGGTTGCTAGCCTGTCCTAACATTATTTATAGCTGTCTAATTTAGTACTAAGAATTATTAAATAATTTTTTGATTAGGGATTAATGCAAAAAAAAAACTCCAGTGTTAATGTAAAAATGCAAAAAACTCCATGTGTTAATGAAATAGGCTAAAAGTCACATTATGTTCTTAAAAAGTTTGCAAACAGTGGATCTTTGTTTGGAGAATATATAAATGACAAAAAAGCACATCATTAAACGTGAAAAACATGAAAAACAGGCTTTTTTTTTCTAAAAATCAACTGTTTGCAGACTTTTTAAGAACACATGATGGTTTTTAGCTTATTTGTTAACACGGGTTTTTTTTTTTGCAATTTCACATTAACACAGGGTTTTTTTTTGCATTAATCCCTTTTGATTAAAGCAAAACTAATAAAGCCGAATGAAATTATTTGATTAAATTAGAATTAATGCAGATATTGTAGCTCTATTTCTTTAAAGTCTTAAAATAAATTATTTTAAGCTTATAATAATGATTTGTAAAACAAATTAATGTAAGTATAAAGTTGAAGTGAAAAGAAAAAAAAGAAATGCAGAGATAAAGAGAAATTATATACACCTTGGTATTATCTTTCAAGACAGGAAAATTCATTAGAAAGAAAGAATTTAGGCCCAGGATTATTGATTTAAGGAGAAAAAAGTGGATAGATATTAGTATGGTATTTATTGGGAAAACTACAAATTTAATCTTATAGAATAGAGTCCTAACAATTTGCTTCTCAATGTTTAGAAACTTGCAGGATTAGTTCATAGATATTTTTTTACATTTTAGTCCTGATCGTTAAAAAATAGATTGTTAATTTAGCCACATGCAATGCACATAATATTAATAATAAACTTAACGGCACGTGTATTCCACGTGCCAAATTTCATCCCAATTTTAATGGATGAGACCAATATTGCAAACATTTGCCTTCTTCAACAAGTTTGTAATATATGTAATTCTTCAAATATGAGAAATGGAGATGTGAAGTCTAGTCTGATCGTTAATGGGGACATTTTTGACTGAATCACGCTAGTTTTAAAATCCTCGTAATTTTGACTTGAGTTTTGTGTTTACCGGATTATAGGTATGTGTAACTAATTACATAGAGACTGCTTGCTTGTTTTGTTTATCATTTGAATAGTTTCGTCTAAAACTATAAATATTATTGTGGTAATCTTCCAAATAGGGACGGAGCAAGGATTTTCACTCGGGGGGCCAAAATCGAATTGTCAAAAATATAAAAAAATTATATTTATTTTACACACATTTTTTTTTGGTGCAATCTTTTTCTAAAATAATTGATCATTGTAGCACAATTAAAATGCAAAAATTGTACCCAATATTGATAAAATCATAATCCGTCATAGTTACATAAATGTTCTAACAAAAATATAAATATTTTAATATTTATTTTTACACACAATTTTTTCGGTACGATCTTTTTCTGTAAAGATAATTAATCATTGAAGCATAATTAAAATGCAAAAATTGTACCTAGTATTGACAAAACCATAATCTGTCATAATATCACTAATGTTCTAACAAAAATATAAACATTTTAATATTTATTTTTACACAATTTTTAGGGAATCGTCTTTTTTATAAAGATAATTAATACCGAAGCACAATTGAAATGCAAAAAATATACCTAGTATTGGTAAAACCATTAGCTGTCATAATTACATAATCTATCATAATATTAGGCATAAGTCATAAGGCAATCATTGTCCTATGTTACTTGTTAAAGCTCAATCAAATACAACTGGGCTACTATTATATTTAGATACATGTAATGCGTGTTTATAGGAAAGGGGTCTTGGGGGATGTGTTTATTATGTTTTGTCATTTGAAATGGACACGTTTTAGTCTCTTGTAAAAAAGTTAAAATATTTTATATGAGTATTATAAATACTCACAAATAGTCAATTATATGAAAGGGGAATTAAAATATAATGAAAGAGCTAAATATAGTGCAAATCTTAAATAATACAAATCCTTAGTTTACAGGGTAATTGTTACTTTATCTCTCTAACATTAAAACAAAAGTTCTCATCTTATTGTCAAGAAAGAAAGATCATTGAGCATCACCTCAATTGAAAAAAAAATAAAATGGAATTTTGCTAGTCAAAAACATTATAGATTTTCATCCCACCTATTACTTTAAACTCCCAAAATTTTCTCTTCTCTATTTCATATGGTTGAATCAAAAAAGTCCATGTTACTAACCATCATAAACCTTTTTTCATTTACCTTTTTTCTTATTAATACATAAATAATATATTTCACTACTAAATTCTTGTTTTATAGATGCTCCTAATCTATTTGTTGAAATTTCTGAATCAAATAAAAATCTTGACTAGAGTTTAGAGTAATACATATGAAATTTATAGCAAAAATATCAAAATCAAATTTCAAATACTTGTATTCAGAAAAAACAATACATTCTCGAGCTTTGAAATAAGAAAACTACCATATTTTGAGAAATAAAATTCAAAGAAAATAAACCAGAATTTGATAATGGGCTTTGGACAATCACGAGTATATACAAAAGTACAATTACGACATTTTAACTTGAGAATTGGACTTAAATAAGTAGCTCGTTGGAGTTAAAAAGTAGGTAATTATTTTACTGTATAAACTACTCTTGAGTTAGTATTTCGTAAGGGGGCAAAACAAAAGATTTTAAAACTTTTGTACGTGAAAGTTGAAAAAATAAAAAATTGAAGGGGATGGTGGCACCGTCCAGCCACCCCTCCGTCCGTCCATGCTTCCAAAATGTTCAGCTATTTGATTTATGCGCTGCGTTTCGTTCGTAAAACTTGATGAGAAAAATGAACAAAAATGAAAATTTCTAACAAATAAAATCCAAAAATACATCATTTATGAGAAGGAGGGAAAAAAAAAGAGAGAAGAGTTTTTCTGTACAATTCAATGTCTAAATCATGCAAAAAGAGTTCTTCATCTCATTATGATCCAACCCAAAGGTCACGTGCAGAGGTTTTAAATTATACTTTCACCTATCATATATATAATGGGTCCTTGCCCCAAACCCGCTCCATTTGGTGTGAGTTTCATGCTAGTTAATTAAACGAGTTTCGAAACTAGCTTGGGCTTTTAAATTCTGACCCGGTCAGATCCAGGCAGGTTACGGGTTCAAGAGAACTCCGCCCCGGACCCTGTCCTGCCTGCCCCGGACCCATTACATAATGAAATTTAAATTTTTAGTTTTACTAGTAAACAACATACATGTGTCGCATTTGAATTATATGACCACGTTGAAACAAGTAAAATATAGAGATAATTATTCAAGTTGAAAATGTTTCTTATTGAAAATTTAATTAATACTGATTTAACTAATTCAAATTATTGCTTGATAAACTATAAGTAATAAAAAAACTAAATATTGATTGACATAAAAAAAAAAACCAATCAATACGTAAATAATTACGTATAAAAATTTAAACATTGATAATAATGTAATAAGCAAATTCTTATATAAATTTTCCTTCATTTTATGGAACGTTCTTACTTTTTTTCCTCTTGAGTTTGTCGTGTATTTGTAACCATCTCTTCATTACGACTAAAAAATTTGATATCATGTAATCTTCTTGTTTCCCTTTTATTCACTTTTTCTATTTTCAAAAGCAACCTTAGCATGCGTCTTCTCGAGAACATTATATGTGTTCGGCCCTTTTAACCTCAATTATATTTTTGGCAAAATATCTATAGATTGACGTAGATAATGCTTTACGTTTTGTTTGCTTCGCTACTATTGAATATATCTCATTCATTTATTAAATTAAGTTTAACTAATAAAAATGTAGGAAAAGTAAAATAATATGTATGTCCCACATAAAAACTAATGTGTGGTAGAAAAAATAATAACAACATAATGATTTATTTTTTTTAACATGATTCTTGTTCTTATAGTATTTTGGATTCTATTATTCACATTTTCCCCCTAAACGACATCTAAAATCTTTTAAATAAACATTCTTTTACTAATACTGATGATTTAGTGTCATAAATATAATTAATAAAATATATAAGTTTTTTGAGGCAAAACTATAATTGATTCACTACCACAAAAAAGCCCTATTACAGCGGTTTTGAAAAACTGCTGTAATAGGGGTACTCGGTTCGGACCTATGACAGCGGTTCAAGACGAACCGCTGTCATATGATGTCAGAACAAAATTAAAAAAAAATAAAAAATGAATACGACAGCGGTTCGGCCAGAACCGCTGTCACAAAATATACATGTGACAGCGGTTCGGCCGAACCGTTGTCACAAATATACATGTGATAGCGGTTTTGGCCGAACCACTCTCACAAATACACATGTGACAGCGGTTCGGCCGAACCGCTGCCACAGGGGCCGGGTCTTCTAAAACCCGGCCCCCCTCTCTCTCTCTCTCACTTACTCACACACACTCTCTCTCTCTCAACTCTCTCACCACCACCACCACCACCACCACCGTACACCTCTCTCTCTCTCTCTAGCTTTCTCGGTTTCTCTCTCTCTCTCACTCTCGATCTACTTCTCTCTCTCTCAATCTACTTGTCTCTCTCTCGCGCCGCCGTCCGCCGCTCATTCCGCCGTCCGCCGTCGCTCCGGTATCTCTCTTTCTCTTTCTAGATATATATATATATATATATACATATGTGCATATATATGTATATATTCTATATATATATATATATTTAACTCTTTAGATATATATATATATACATAGTAGCCGCCGACGCCTCCGACGCCGCCGTTGTTGCTGCCGTCGTCGCCCGCCGTCGCCGCTGCCGTGGTCCATTTAGTTCAGGTACTTTCTTTTAGATAAATATATATATATATATATACACACATAGAGTATATATAGATTTAAATATTTGAGCATGTATATTTGTGTATATGTGGGTGTGTGTATATATATTTGTGTATATGTGGGTGTATGTATATATATTTGTGTATGTGTGAGTGTATGTATATTTGTGTATATATGAGTGTATGTATATATATTTAATTTGTGTATGTGTGGGTGTATGTATATTTGTGTATATGTGGGTGTATGTATACATATTTGTGTAGGTGTGAGTGTCTATATATTTGTGTATATGTGGGTGTATGTATATATGAGTGTATGTATATATATTTGTGTATGTGTGAGTGTATTTGTGTATATATGGGTGTATGTATATATATTTGTGTATGTGTGGGTGTATGTATATTTGTGTATATGTGGGTGTATGTATATATATTTGTGTATGTGTGGGTGTATGTATATTCGTGTATATTCTTGAGATTTGCCTATTTATTGAAAAATATTTGTGTATATCCGAATTTTGTTGGTTGCAACCTACCCGGGTGAAGATTAAGTCGAGAACTTGGTAAAAAAAATTGCGTTGTTACTCTGCCGAATTTTTTCTAGAATAATGGAAAATAAATTAAAATGAAAATTATTTAATTAATTTAACTATCAACTGATAATAAAATTGTTTAATTTAATTAATTCAGAATCAAAATGGATCGAAGTTGGATTTTAGCAGATCGTATGTCGGAACAGTATGAGAAAGGGGCGAAAGAGTTCATAAAGTTTGCGGTTGACCATGCACCAGATCGAACTAGGATCACTTGCCCGTGTTTACGTTGTTGTTTTGGAAAGAGAATTAGTCCACGTGAGTTGGAAGATCATTTGGTGTGTAATGGAATTGATAAAAGCTACAAACGTTGGACAAGACACGGTGAAAACAGTGTCCCGTTGGATGATTTGGGTGGTACATCATATCCATCACAGGATTTCAACATGAATGATTATGAGCCTGATCGTTTGGAGGAGATGACAAATGTGATTGAGGAGGATTTGCGAAATTGTCCTAAAATGTTTGACAATTTGACAAGTGATTCAAAGACACCACTGTATAGTGGTAGTAAATTCACAAGATTGAAAACAGTTCTTAACCTATACAAGTTAAAAGCCAACAATGGGTGGAGTGATAAGAGTTTCACAGACTTGCTTGGTTTATTAAAAAGCATGCTACCTGAGGATAATGTGTTACCTAATCGTACTTATGAGGCTAAACGGATGTTAACCTCAATTGGCATGGGATATGAGAGGATACATGTCTGTCTCAATGATTGCGTATTATTTAGAATTGACTATGCATCATTGAAGGCCTGTCCAAAATGTGGCGCCTCACGATACAAGAAGAATGGATTTGCGCCTGTCAAAACCATGTGGTATTTGCCTATAATACCACGATTTAAGCGCATGTACAGTAGTAAAGAGTTAGCCAAGGACTTAACATGGCATGCTGATAGAAGGCTTGAAGAAAGGATTGAAGATGACAAGATTCGACATCCCTCAAATTCTCCTCAATGGAAAAAGATTGATGATGATTTCCCTGAATTTGGTGAAGAATCAAGAAACCTGCGCCTTGTATTGGCTACAGATGGCATGAACCCTCATGGCTTGCAAAGTAGCTCACATAGTACATGGCCGGTGATTTTGATGATCTACAACCTTCCCCCATCGCGATGCATGAAGCGAGAGCATATAATCATGCCTATACTCATTTCTGGGCCGAAACAACCTGGAAATGATATAGATGTCTACTTGGCTCCTTTAATTGAAGATTTGAAGGTGTTGTGGGACACCGTTGTTCAAGTATATGACGGGTTCAGAGAAGAAAATTTTAATCTCAGAGTCATGTTATTTGGAACAATCAATGATTTTTCGGCAAGAGCAAACCTCGAGGGATATAGTGTACATGGCCAATGTGGATGCCCCATATGTGTCAAGAGTACAGATCAATATCGATTGACACACTCTCAGAAATATGCATTCCAAGGGCATCGGAGATGGCTAAATCGGAACCATTGATATCGTCGGTGGAAGAAAGCTTTCAATGGGAATATAGAAGAAGGCCGAGCTCCTAAGTGCTTAACTGGTGAAGAAGTGTTTGAGAATGTAAAAGACTTGGAGGTTAAATTTGGAAAGACTTTTGCAGGTGGCCTTGCAAAAATTGGGTGGAAAAAAAGGTCAATTTTCTTTGAGTTGCCGTATTAGACGTCTTTACATGTTAGACATTTTCTTGATATAATGCATATTGAGAAAAATGTATTTGATAGTGTCATTGGTACACTTCTAAATGTGCCAAGAAAGACAAAAGATGGCGTAAAGGCACGGTTAGACTTGGTTGAAATGAAGATAAGAGGAAAATTGGCACCAACAAATAAGGGGAAACATACTTATTTGCCTCCAACAGCTCACACTCTAGCCAGGAAAGAAAAAATTGAATTATGTGAGTTTTTTAATGGAGTGAAAGTTCCAGAAGGGTATTCTTCAAACATTAGCAGCCTTGTATCAATGAAGTATTTGAAGCTAAAGCACTTGAAGACTCACGATTGTCATGTAATCATGGATCATTTTCTACCAATTGCTATACGGGGCATTTTGCCAAAAAAGGTGAGAGACACGATAACTAGATTGTGTTTCTTTTTCAAAGCAATGTGGAGCAAAGTGTTTGATCCTGAGCAATTTCCTGCACTTCAGAAACAAATTGTCATCACTTTGTGTGAGCTTGAAATGTATTTTCACCTGCTTTTTTTGATATAATGACTCACCTACCTATTCACTTGGTTAGAGAGACTCAACTATGTAGACCGGCTTTTATGAGATCTATGTATCCGGCTGAGCGTTATATGAAGGTATTGAAAGGCTACGTGAAAAATCGTAGTCGACCGGAAGGTTGCATTGTTGAACGGTACATAGTTGATGAAGCCATTACATTTTGCACAGAGTATCTGGCAGATTCTAATGTTGCAGAGCTTCCAAAGTCTCATGTTGTGGGAGGGGGAACAGAAGGAGTCGGATTAATGGGAAAGCAATTAGTTAGTGTTCATATTACACAAAGGGATCAAGCACACCTATATGTGCTCCACAACACCGATGAGGTTGACCCATATGTTGAAGAGCATAAGAACCAACTTAGGAGATTCAATCCAATTAAAAATGAGAGCTGGATTTCAAGAGAGCATAATAAGAGTTTCATCGATTGGTTCCGAAGCATTTTGAAGAGAAACAGAAAGAGAATCCACAACTTTCAGTTTCAGATAAATTGACACGACTGTCGATGGGTCCGGACAGACTAGTATTTGTTATTCAGGTTATCGTATAAATGGTCGCACATTCTATACAAAAGACCAAGATGAGCGAAGTACAATGCAGAATAGTGGTGTGAGTCTTGTAGCTCAATCAATGCATATCTCAAGTGCGAAAGATAATAATCCTATCTATGCCGATTTATCATATTACGGGGTAATTGAACGTATATGGGAGCTTGATTATAGTTGGTTTCGGGTGCCTGTATTTGAGTGTAAGTGGGTTGACAATAAACATGGTGTCGATAATAGTGAAATAGGTTTCACTCGAGTAGACCTTGAAAGGGTGGGATACAAAGATGAACCTTTCATTTTAGCGTCACAAGCTAAGCAAGTATTTTTTGTTACCGATCCTATTGATAAGAGGTGGTCCATTGTTTTATCGGCAAACAAAAATACTTGTATTGATGATGATTATGGAGAAAGTGAAGATGATGGAGAAAATCCTATCTCATTAGGTGATTCACAATCAATTGATAGTGATGATGACTTGGATATAAGTGATGATGAATTGTATATGTGACAAGGTCACCAAGAGGGGATATGGATTAATCCGTCAGTTCGTCGCCGTACTAAAAAAAATGGTCGTACCGATGGGAAGCAAAAGACTACTAAGCCAACGACAAAAAGAAAACGATAAAAGGTATTGGCTACAGATGTCATAATTGTATGATAGACTTATTTTTTTATCAATATTTATACTTAGTTGCTAGAAAATTTATATTCTTGAGATTTGCCTATTTTTGTGGAAAATTTAAGGGAAATAGGGGGTTGATTGAGGTTAATTTGGTTTAGCTGGGGGTTAATTGTGTTTAATTGGGGATTAAATTTTGTTTATTTTGTGGTTTAGGATAATTACGTTCTAGATTAATGATTATGAACCTAACTTCTGTATTTATTACTTCTATTTTAAAATTATTATTGCCAACTGAATCTGCCAAATTTATATGAATCTAACTTCTGTATTTATTACTTCTATTTGAAAATTATTATTGCCAAATGAATCTGCCAAATTTATATGAATCTAACTTCTGTATTTTTTGTCTTTTGTAGGTCGATGGCTTCAAATCCTGATGGTAGTTTTCCCGAGGATGATGTATATGGATCAGATAGCGTTCATGAGGCGGAGATACGGAGAGGTGTCACGGCTATGAAAAAAGTTATCAATGCCAGAAGTAAAGGCATAAGGCTACCTGTCGGCTGGAATGACAGAGGTCAGCCAGTTAACCCAAACAAATCAATATTTGTTGGTTATATAGGTGTGCAGGCTCGGCAGAAGGTGTCGATTACCATGAGTGATTGGCGAAAAGTCCCGTCACCAATAAAAAAAACGTTTGGGATGAGATAAAGGTAATTTGGATATTATCATATGTGTAAGTGTTAATGTATTATCATATTCTCTAAATTATAACTTTATATATACTTTGTTGTTTGTTTTTTGTAGTTGGCGTTTGATATTGACGAAAGTCGACGAAAGTACGTACTAGCAGAAGCTGGGAGGCTAGCACGTAACTTCAGGAACCACATAAGCAGAAAGTATGTGCGAGATGATGATGGAAACATTAATGTCAACCCACCCCCACAATATGAGATTTCCCAAGCCGATTGGACGGCATTTTTAGATGTTCGCTTAGGTGAACCTTGGCAGGTAGCTAGTCATTTTAATTTACGGTTTCATTTGTTGGTTATTGTGTTTATATTTAGCTAATAATTTGATAATGTAATAAACAGAAAATAAGTAGGGACAATCAGGAAAGAGCAAAGGACCCTGAATATCCTTACCAGAAAACAAGTCTTGGACATGCTCTTGTGGAGCAAATGGAGGTATGTAGTTCATTTAGCAGTGAATCCTTACAATTTTTTTAATAAAAATTCTATGTTAATGCATATATATATTTTTTAATGAAAATATAGATAAATAGAAGAAGGGATGCGGGATCCGATTGCACAGAGGTGACACGAGCACTCGTGTGGAGGATTGCGCGTTCCGATAAAACAAATCAAATTGATAACAACAATGTTAGAAGAGTGGTGAATGAAATGGTGAGTTATTGGCAATTTTAGCTCTATAAAGTGTTGTATGTTTGTTTTGAAATACTATTGAAAGCACAAGGTTCACTATTTTTTTTTATTTTTTAAAATATATTATTACAGGAGAGCATTTCACAAGAGAGTACTAGCCATAGTGGAAATGAGACGAGTCGAGATGACCTATTGGCTAAAGCTCTTAAAAAGAAAGAGCATCCGGGTCGCGTTAGGGGTGTTGGCTTTGGGGTCTCACAAAGAGACTATTTTAAGGATCCAAAGCCTGCTACAGAAATGGAGATGGAAAACTTGAGAAACATGGTGAAAAACCTCTCCGAAACTATGGTTGCCATGCAACAACTAATTGATGTTTTGGAAGCCCCTAACTCGCGTCAGCCACATGAAGATGACGTGATTTCTTTGAAAGATAGCAGCCCAGAACCAGGTTATAAGATGCTTCCTGAGGTAAAAATTTGAACTTGTTTATTAATTGACTCTCTATTTCTGTAAATCATACAAAACTTTCTAATATAATGTTGTATATATATATATATATATATATATATATATGTGTGTGTAGGGTATCACTCCATGTCAATTAGCACTTTCATCACCATCATATCGTGTGGTGGCTAAAGGACAGCTATACAATCGACCGGTGACTGATAGAACACTTCACAACTGTCCATTAGCCACCAACAATGTGAAAGTGCGCATTGACACTGCAGTTGAGGCGAATACACTCCTACCCGTCCCTCTCAATGATGAAATGTTCACCATTTCTAATGGTCTGGGTACCTTTGTTGCTTGGCCAGCGAGTCTTGTCATTGTCACTGATGCACCGGTATGTAATTAATAGCTAGTCATTAATAAATTATAACAATTGGTTTGAGGTTACTAAATATACTTTGGTGTGTAAGATTCATTTTTTATTTTCTTGCTTAAACAGTCTCTTGGACCATCCAAATCATCTGGAAACCGTAAGTCAGGGACGTCGAAGCGGTCAGCTGTCAAAGGAAAATCTCCAGTGGCCGAGCCTGCAGATGAAGTAGACATATGTGCAGACCTTCAACTAGATAGACTCTCTAATGACCTTGTATTTCTGGGAAAGTACACGAAGATGATGAAGATTGGTGCCCAGATCAATATATACATGGACGAATCCATTATGAATTTGTCATTCCCAGAGTTCATTGGAAAGGAGGAGATCTGTCACATTCTGCGTAGAAAAGAGATAGGAGCCTCTATCATTACAGCGTACAAAAAGTAAGGTTTTTAATTATTTTATTACATCTGAACTACGATTATTTTCGTTACTCGAAATTCATTTTTTATGCTCAATTTAGGTGTTTGTGGTTTAACTATGTGATCCCCGAAGGGAAAATTGCAAGTTTCGGGTTCCTTAGCCCACATTCCATAGCTGCTCAAACAAGCCCGCAAATTCAACAAGTGCAGTACATAGCAGGTGCTATGATACAGAGTGCACAACCGAATAAGTTATTTCTTGCACCTTACAACACCGGGTGAGCTACTAAAGACTCGACTTTAATTTGTAAAACTAGCTACGCAAAACAAATTTTTAACTTATCTATTGAATGCTTTGTAGGGGTCATTGGTTGTTGCTTGCAATTGATCCATTTCAAGAGATTGTTTACTATCTGGATTCTGTGCATGGTGAGCCGCAATACCGAGATGATATGATGCTAAAAATCAATCAGTAAGTTTTTCATTCAATCAATGTATCCATTATATTTAATATTTTTTTAAATTGTATTTATTTCACATAATTGCTTGTTTTTAACATATTTTCTTGTTTTTTATAGAGCTGTGCACATATTTCGTGCAAATTGCAACAACCAATCCAGGAAATCCAAGAACTCGGTCTGTCAATGGTTTACCATAAAGGTTAGCGTTTTCTAGTTTCATTAGATTATATATTCGTATAGAAGTTAGTGTTCTAATACAACGTAACTTTGATTGCTTTTGTAGTGCCCCCGACAGACCAACAAGGTAGATTGTGGCTATTTCGTTATGAGATTCATGAAAGAGATTATTAGCCACGGACAATCTATAATCCCAACAGCGGTATACATAATCCAAATATATACTTAATTCTATTCCTTTTGAAATTATTAAACCTTTGGTAGGTAATTGAAACGTCATTTCAGTTTGCAATTAATCTCTATATATATATATATATATATATCTTGCAGTACTTTCATGATTCTCAATCCTTCTATACTCAAGAGCAAATTGATGAAGTACGCTGCGAAGTTGCACGTTACATTTTATTAGCAGCTCCTTAGAAATTAGGTAATGTAGTTTTTGTACATTGTGACTTGTTGTAAATTGAGATTTGATTTATTGTATTTCAGAAGGTCACTAGTAATTTAATTAGTTGATTGTACATTTTGTTGAAGATTATAACATTTTATTGTTGGAGGAAAGAGATGGTAATATTGAAGTTTGGGGTGGTGTTTGTTTATGTTGAATATGTTTTGTTGTTAGTTGAAATTTGTTGGTTGGTTTATTGCATATTACTGTACAGGAATATTATCATAATATGGCAATAAATAATAAAAAAAAAGAAAAAAAAAATTGTACCATGACAGCGGTTTTTCCGGAACTGCTGTCACAGTGGGTACCTGTGACAGTGGTTCCGGAAGAACCGCTGTCATAGGTTCGAATTTTATTTTATTTTTTTGGTTTTTCGACAGCGATTTCTTGAAAACCGTTGTCATAGGGTCATCTATTACAGCGGTTAAAAACCGCTGTAATAGGTCCACCCATATAACAGCGGTACCTATGACAGCGGTTAAAACCGCTGTCATAGGCCCAAAAAAATCGCTGTCATAGGTCATTTTGTTAGTAGTGATTGTATCTAGACAAAGCCATTGGCTGACCCATTGACCAAGCCATTGGCATAGGCGGTGCTAGACAAACATCTTGAAAAGATGGGTATCAAATACCATAGCAAATGCATTGAGTGCAAGTGAGAGATTGTTAGAGTTATGCCCTCAGATGCCATAAGAGGATAGAATTATAGGGCATTAGCTTGTATCTAAACATTCTTGTTTTAATAAAAGGCATTTGATGTTGTTTTTTATAGGCATTTGTAAGGTTTAAATAAACAACAATTAATCCTTGATATTAAGGCGAACATTCTACTTCCTATGGGTTAGGGAGAATGACACTGGAAGTGTTTGATATTTAATATCTAAATGGGTTCGTAAGTTGAAGAAAGTATTGACTGGACATCATTACTAGATATAGACTTGTATGATGTAAGTTTTGACAGGGGAGTGTCAGTCGAACACTATGAGTATGATAGTAGAAACTTATCTCGTAGACACATCAGTTAGACTGGTGTGTTCGAACACGGCTCGCATCAGTTATGTCACATGGGTTTTCACTCAATGACAGTGAATGACAAAAACTGATAAGTTGTGATAGGTACGCGTGAACCTTAGACCTGAGTAAACACGTTGAAGATGTGCCTGTGACATTAAGTCTGTCATTAGAGTAGTTAGATCCATTTCACCCGTTGGTGAAGTCGACCTCGAAGTGCGGCTTGATGGGCAAGTAGTAATCTTAACTGATTAGTAATGTGAAATTTATTCTCTTATAAGTGAATGAGTAAAATATCCTATGCCGTCATGGATGAGTGAGGTCAAAGACTTTGGCCAAAGCATTAGAGATACTTATGTTGGACATAAAAGTATACTCAGTGACCTCGATTCAATATGAGCTGAGCATATAGTCAAGTCCAGTGAGTTTGACTAAACCATGACTCTCACTTGACTGAGATATATAAATAAAGGGTTTATACTCGTACGGTATTCACAGCGTTAAAGGTTTGGAATGATTCTATACATTCGATCTCAATTGGGCTACGATGTGGACCACGAGACTGGCTAGGTGGTATCCACATCATTTTGGTTTCCTCCCAATTGCCTTTTGAGACGAACCTAAAGAGTCGCGCTTAAAGGAATTGTAAAGTAAAAATCATGGAATAAATCTTGAGAGAAATCTTTCGGTATTTGATATCGTAATTAATTAATTGATCATTAGATGATCTTATTAGTTAAGTTAATAAGTTAATTAATTTCCTAGTAAAATTAATTATGGAATTAACATGTGTAATTTAGTTATTTAATTAATATATTTATTGGATAAATTATATTATTTAATTAATTAAACAATACACAAATTGGACTAAGCCCAAGGGCATTAAAAACGCCCAAGTTAGGCGTCCATATTACTTAGGTTAATTATTCTAGTTGTAGTATAAATATACTACTTAGTAAATAATTAAACCCAAGCCTCACTTGTGACTTTCTCTTCAAGTTAGAACTCTCCACATCTCTCTCATCTCTAGCCGTCCAAGAGGAGAAGAAAAGAAGGAATTTTTGTTTTCGGTTCCGGCGTGGTGATTTAGAGGCAGTGACGTTATTGCTGCTCCAAAAAGAATCAAGTTGCTAGTTCAGAAAATTAAATTACGCGAAAAGGTATATATTTCTCAACATGATCTAAATATGTGAAATCAAAGATGAATCCACCATGGGTATTTTATTTCTGCTGCGCTTTTATGTACAAAACCTGACAAGGTCGGTCTCGAATTTATTTTAAAAAGACTGCAATTTTGCAATCGGGTTTGGTTTTTCATTTACATAAACCGCATAAACCGCACCCAACCGCAATACATATATATATATATATGCATCAATTACTCTTTCGTAATAGCTATTGTGAATTTTAATAATTATCAATTAAAATTAGTATCAATGCATCATATATTGTATTGATTGTTTATTCTAATATATGAATAAGAATAGATATAAAATAACAATAGATTAATATATGTATATATATAAGTGTATGTGTTCGTTTATATATATTAATTACTCTTTAGCATATTTAATTTTCAATAACTAATTAATATTAGTAGTAATAACCCATTATATTGTATTGATAGTATTTTATACATAGTACTTAATGATTAATCCCCATCTCAATCCTAAACTATGTCGTTTGCATAACGTATTTTAATATATCATATTCTTAGTATTTTTTTTTATATTTGTGGCCGTGATACAAATTCTTTGATTAACTAGTAATTCAAAAAGAACTTAAATGTACTTGCTTGTACTATCATAGTAACAAATTCATAGTCATCTTAAAAAAAATAAAAAAGTGTAACATGATATCTTGACGAGAAAAAAGTAAAAACATAAAACTAAATCTTGTGATCTCTCAATAAATTAAATATCGTGTGTTCGAGACGCCAAATTTAGGTGTGCTAATGGATGCTAGTGTTAGTAACTCATTGATTGCTAAATATTATTACATTGTTGAGCATAAAATTACTTCACTAATCTTCTCAAAGGCAAAACTGACAATTTTTTGGAAATACGATCCCTAGATAGTTTTTATAAATTAGTTTAGACCATAAAAACCGCAAAAACAGCCCAAACCCGCCCCAACCCAAGTAAACCTCAAGGTTCGGGTTCAAGGCATGTCGGACTGGGCTTGGGCTAAGGTGTCCCAAAGCCACATACATTGGGTCGGACCAAAAAATTAGTAAAACCACCCCAACCCGCACCGCGTACACCCCTAGTTGTAGTACTATTATAGAATTCTAATATACTTTAAACTTGAATATATACATGGTATTTAGATGGGCCAATAATTTTGATGTTAGCTATTTATGTGCATAATTAAGTAAAATTATAGCTCATATGGCCCATAACAATTTGATTAGAAGTTATTGGGGCAAAAGTGATTCTTTATACTTAATATTGCCAATTGGAGCCTCTAAATGTGTCAAGGAATTATGAGTACATGCATTATAATTTTACTATATTTAAAATAAAATTAAAATAAAGATTTAAAATTAAAATAAAGAAGAGTGACCTAATGCAATTCAACATCTATTTATACTCCATTGTAGAGTCCTAATAAAATAATATACCGAATTGTTTTTACTACATATTATTATTATTATTTATTATTTAACTCTTTTGCCAATAGAAAAGTAAATTAGATGATGATATATTAGGTATATCAAAAATTTTAAGAACCAAGGATATGTTTATAATAGTAGAGATTGAGATGGAGATAATATTATAATCTGCTTAGGTTAATATTTCTCAGCAAAAAATTCGGATTGGTTCTGTCCTCTTTGCCTCATTGTCTTTTCTATCTCGCTTGGAATGATGTTTTTCTTTGCCCATCCATAATTGCCGTTAGTATTTCAAACTCTCCTCGATGTTAAGGTATAATTCCTCTTGAGAATATTATTAATGATGGCAAAGTATTTATAGAGAATACAAGAGAATAAATAAATAAGGAAACAATAAAAAGAGACCTAATACTAATATATGTCTAACACTCCCCCGCAGTCGAAACGGGAGGAGCACGAACTGTGAGACTGGAACGAAACTCAAGGAACAATGCCGAAGGCAAGCCTTTGGTGAAAATGTCAGCAAACTGGCGGGAAGATGGAACATGCAACACACGGACATCACCAAGAGTAACCTTTTCGCGTACAAAATATAAATCTAACTCTACATGTTTAGTACGTTGGTACTGTACGGGGTTGGAACTGAGATCAACCGAACTAATATTATCACAATAGACAAGAGTGGCTCTAGAAAGAGGACAATGAAGCTCAAGAAGAAGGTTACGAAGCCAAGATGCTTCAGCAACCGCATTTGCGACACCACGGTATTCAGCTTCAGCACTAGAACGGGAGACAATAGGTTGACGTTTGGAAGACCAAGAAATAAGATTATCTCCTAAGAAGACACAGTAGCCAGAAGTAGAGCGACAAGTATCGCGACAACCGGCCCAATCAGCGTTAGAGTAGGCGATGAGTTGATTAGAAAAATAAGGACGAAGAGAAAGACCATGGGAAACAGTACCCCGAACATAACGAAGAACACGTTTGAGGGCAGTCATATGATGGACCCGAGGGTCATGCATAAATAGGCAGAGTTGTTGAACGGAGAAGGAGATATTGGGTCGAGTAAAAGTAAGATACTGGAGAGCACCAGCAAGACTGCGGTAGAGAGTAGGATCAGAGGAAGATGAAGAAAGTTTGGATTGAGAATCAGCAGGAGTGGAGACAGGGTTGCAATTCGTCATATCGGCACGAGCGAGAATTTCTAAAGCAAATTTTTCTTGAGAAAGGAAGAGACCAGACGAGGATCGAGAAACAGAAATGCCTAAAAAGTAATGAAGAGGACCTAAGTCAGTCATGGAAAATTCAGAAGAGAGAAGAAAAGTGATCTTAGAGAGAAGGGATGGGGAGGAGGCAGTGAGAACAATATCGTCGACATAGAGAAGAAGATAGGCAGTGAATGAGCCTTGACGAAAAATAAAGAGAGAGGCATCAGATTTGCTACTGACGAAACCAAGAGAATAAAGGTAAGTGGCAAAACGATGATGCCACGCACGAGGAGCTTGCTTAAGGCCATAGAGAGTTTTGTTGAGAAGACAGACATGATCAGGAAAATTAGGATCAATAAAGCCAGGAGGTTGCTTCATGTATACAGTCTCAGAGAGATTACCGTGAAGAAAAGCATTTTTAACATCAAGCTGGTGAAGAGGCCAAGAAAAAGTTAGAGCGAGACTAAGAACAGTGCGAATGGTGGCGGGTTTGACAACGGGGCTGAAAGTTTCAGCAAAATCGATACCAGGCTGTTGAGTAAAGCCCTGAGCGACAAGTCGAGCTTTGTAGCGTTCGAGAGAGCCATCAAATCGAAATTTGTGTCGAAATATCCACTTAGAGCCGACAAGATTGACATTGGCGGGACAAGGAACAAGGGTCCAAGTGTGATTGGAGTGGAGAGCTGAGAGTTCATCTAACATAGCATTTTTCCAAGAAGAGTCTTTGAGAGCTTGAGCATAGGAACGAGGAAGAGGAGAAACATGAGAACTTGCCGAAAGATTGAAAAGGGATCGTGGTTTGGTAATGCCGACTTTGGCTCGGGTAATCATATGGTGGGTGGGATGAGAACTCGAATGAGGAGGAGGAGATGATGACGTGGCAGGCTGCTGAGCAGGTGACGTGTCAGGGGCCGGTGATGGGGCAATACGCGTGGTAGAGGAAAAACCGGGAGGGGGGCCAGGTGTTGGGAGTGGAGGGGTAGGGGATACACCGGCTAGGATTGGATGAAGAAGAGGAGATGGACCATCATCAGAGAAACAAAATCATAAGAGGAGGAGGGTGGGGGATTAGTAGATGAAAAAAAAAAGAAAAGTGGATTCGTCGAAGATGACGTGCCGAGAGATGATGATTTTATTAGTTTGAAGATCAAGGCAATGAAAGCCTTTGTGATGAGAGGGATAACCTAAGAAGAGACAAGATGTGGAGTGAGGAGAAAGTTTATGAGGAGAGGTGGAGGAGATATTTGGATAGCAAAGACACCCGAAAACGCGCAAGTGATCATAAGTCGGGAAGATGCCATAAAGAATTTCGAATGGAGTTTTGTAGGATATTGGTAGGAAGAATTTTGAGAAGATGCACCGCCATATGTAATGCTTCGGCCCAAAAAGATGGAGGAAGATTGGCTTGAAAAAGAAGAGAACGAATGACATTATTCACTGTTGTGAATTGTGTGGGCATGAGAAACGAAAGTGGATTCCATTAGTTTGAAAAAAAGTGTGAAATAATTTATTGTCGAATTCACCGCCATGGTCACATTGGAAGGATTTGATTTTCAAATTAAATTGGGTTTGAATAAAAGAATAAAAATTAACAAAAACTTTATAAGAATCAGAATTATTTATGAGAGGAAAAATCCAGAGAAAATGCGAGAAATCATCAAGAAATAAAATATAATATTTAAAACCACCTAAACTAGGAACCGGCGAGGTCCAAAGATCCGAGTGAATTACATCAAATAACTGAGAACTAACAGACGAAGAATTAAAGAAAGGTAATTGTTTATGTTTGCCAAGTTGACATGCATGACATAACGACTTAGAAAAATCCTTATTACAATGAATGAAATTCCTACTATTAAGAAAAGAAAAAATGGAGATGCCGGGGTGACCAAGACGACGATGCCAAGTTGTGGGAGAGGCCGAGGCCGAGGAGAGAGTAGAGACGAGGGCAGACGGGGAGTGGTGAAGGGGATAGAGGTTGCCATCACTGTTACTGCGAAGAAGAATATCGCCGGACCTAAGATCCTTTACAGAGAAACCAAAGGGGTCAAATTCAATGGAACAATGATTATCTTTAGTAAACTGACGAACGAAAATAAGATTTTTAATTAAAGAAGGAGAAACGAGAACATTATGGAGATGAAGAGAGCGAGAGGTAGAAGGAAACGAAGAATTACCAATACAAGATATAGGAAGTACAGCACCATTACCAACAGTGATAGAATTATAATTTAAATTTGGTACAATATTTAAAAGATTACCTTGGTTAGGTGTCATGTGGGAGCTAGCTCCAGTGTTGAAGTACCACTGATCGTCAGGCTGAGAGACCGACATCGTCTGAAAGAGAGAGGATAAGTCTGTGGGCTGAGCTGAGAAAGATGGAGAGGGGGCCCAGTTGGGATGTGGATCGAGTAGCCCAGTTGCTGGATTTGGAGACTGGACAGCCGAGGTGGGCTGCTAAGGAGTGAGCCAGGCGGAGGTGGTGGGCTGTGGAAATAAATCCCAAGACGCTGAATTGGAGAGAGGAGATGGCGAGGTGGGCTGGGATCGAGCGGCCCAATTCGCTGAAGACATCGCTGATGTGGAGAGAGAAGCGGGCGAGATGGGCTGCTAAAGATGGGCCCAATTCGCTGATGGTGAGTAAGAACTAAATGGGCCGCCTGAATTAGTGAACTGGGGCGGCAAGACATAGCCCAATGGGCGCTGATTTGGAGAAGAGGCGTGCACCTGTTGATTAAAAGCTGGAGCAGAATTATTGTAATAAAATTTGGGGCCCGGTTGCTGACTATTTTGAAATCCTTGACCACGGCCAGCACACCTCTACCATATTTTCGAAATTGATTTCGTGAGTTATTTCGATTTTGGGAATTATGTGGGGTAGTAGAGAGAAGAGCATTAGCCGAATCAGAGGGATGGTGGGGTGTGTGAAATCGGGACTCACGGGATTCATGAATTAATAGAAGATTGCGAATTTCAGAAAAAGACGAGAGGGGTGATTTGGTGGTGATGACAGTAACTAAGGGTAAATACGATTCAGGTAAACCATGAAGAAGTTGTAAAATTAAGTCTTGATCTTTAATTGGACTATCAAGATCAGCAAAACTATCAGCAAGAAACTTCATCTCTTGGCAATATTGAGTGATGGAGAGAATGCCTTTTTGAAGATTACGAAAACGGGCATTAGTTTGGAGGGAGCGAGAGGGTTTGTTATTACGAAAATTTTCTTCAATCGCAAACCAAATATCATGAGATGTGGCATATTCTAAATCAAGATTTTTAAGGAGTTTTAAATCCACAATTGAATAGAACCATCGTTTTATAGTAGAGTCGATGGAAAACCAAGAATCATCGTGTTCATTAGAAGGTTTTGATCGACCAGTTAAGTGGGAATAAACAGAATAACTGCGGCATAAATCCATAAACATACCACGCCACAATTTGTAATTTGAATCAACATCAGAGAGTTTGAAACCAAAAGACGTTTGGACATTGCCGGCAGCAAGAGATGGGTGTAAAACCGTGGGTTTAGGGGTGGGATGTGTAGTTTCAGTTTCAGAGGAGGAGTCGGCATGGGTAGACATGATGAAATCGAAATACTATACGAAAACAATAATAAAAAAATAGAGGTAAAGATGATGACAGAGGTTGTACCGTGTGGAGAGGATGAATCGAGCCGAGACAACAATTTGATAAGAGCCACAGATTGACAGTTGTTGCGTAGGAGAGGAGGATTATTTAGTGAATAATGGTGCGTTGAGAGGAGCAACGACTTTGAAGGTGGGAAAGAGAGAGGGAGAGACACCGTGTGAGTAACGCCGGAGATGGCAGCGGAAGGAGAAAGAGGCGTGTTGAAGGCCTAGGAAAATCTAGGGTTTGGCTGATACCATGTTAAGGTATAATTCCTCTTAAGAATATTATTAATGATGGCAAAGTATTTATAGAGAATATAGGAGAATAAATAAATAAGGAAACAATAAAAAGAGACCTAATACTAATATAAATCTAACACTCGACAGTATATAACCATTAAAAAGTTGAAGCTTTAGAAATTTTGAGACCAAATGACTTAACTATTCAAAGTTCAGTTAAGAAGTCTAACTTTATTTATCATATTTTAGTGACGAATTTAAATTCATCATACATACAACCAATAATTTTGATCTGAGAAGCAACCAACTTAATGCAAAAATCGAAGATGGGCCGAGTTTGATCGATGAGGGGCCGGACGAGTTATGAGACCTACAAAAAATAACCGGAGCGGGTCTTGCCAAACCCCCCACCAAACTTGCCCCTTGCCATCCTCACACCAACTTTGTGGATCTACTTTAATTTCTTAATAATTGTTAGTTAAATGTAAATACTATTTAATTTTTATAATACGTATCATTTAATTGATTCACTCAAAAACGTACATGCCTTCAGTCTTCTCACTAATAATATATAATTGCCCTTCTTCTCAAGAAGTAAAGATTCAAAAGAAAAATGGATTTATCATACAAAAATCATCTATATAATTTGAAGAATAATGATACCTTTAACCCCCCAATTTAATCATTTTAGCACATTGACCCTGAAAATTACCTAAATTACTTTGTTCCCTCAAAGTACATCCATTCCAGGATGCACTTTACCCCCAGTAGCATTTTGCAAATAATTTTTTGTAAGAAACACTCTTTGTCAGTCGTCAATCGTGCCTTTTCCTCGTATTTTCTGCCCAAAAGCAAAGCATAAGGCTTATGCGCACTTTTATGTTATTGAGAATGGTGACACAGCACAATTTTTCTTTCGAATAGAACGTACTTCAATTTAAAAAAGTAAAATTAACGAAGTAATTGAAGAATACAACGATGGTGACAATGGCGTGTGTGTTGTGATGCAACGACAGAAATTTAGAGCCTCAAATGATACCACAATGGCCAACGAAAAAGCTTTCTAGTGAAATTTGGTAAAAATAAAAATAAAAATGCGACAACAAGTTGGGAGGTAAAATGTTGTTAATTTACGTTTTGAGTGCAATATGTTAAAGACAAGGAAATTTTGAAGGTTGAAGTACCATTTAGCTTCATATGAACAATATCCAACATTAAATCTAACTCTAATTTTATTTTATTTTTATATGTCTTTATTCCGGATCATTTCGAAGCCCTCGTTAACAAAACCTTCAACATGTGGTCCTTTTTTCCTTTCCTTAAAAAAAATCAATTCATTATATTTGACATAATATTTATAATGTTGAAAACAATTCAATCAGACAGGATGCAACTTTCAGTAAAGTAATTAACAACATTAAAGCACTCATTCATTTTAAGCAAACAAATCTAAATGACCTACGGAAGAGTAAAAGTTCTCAAATGAGATACGGCACTCGGCACACATTCATTTTACGCAAACAAATCTAAAAGACCTACGGAAGAATTGAAGTTGTCAAATGAGATACAACAAACTCTAATAACAGAAATCGAAACTCTGTACTAGACTAACAAAACAACAAAAAATAACTAAACTAGACTAATTTGTGATCATTGTTGATGGGCTAGTGGAATCTGTTATGACAACTCACGAAATAAGAGCATAAAGATTAATGACACACGAATTTATGTGGTTCGGCAATTTGCTTACATCCACCGGAGAGAAGAGAGTATTTAACTATTAATGAAAGAGGTACAAATTACAATGAATGTCAAAAGTACTGAACTAAAACCTAACCCCTCATTTTTTCCTAAAATACACGTGTATCGTACCGCGGGGGCAAGCTCCCCGCACCCCCCGGCGAACTGACCCTTTTCATAATAGGCTTGCAGCATAATTTTGACCCTAAAATTTTAAGACATATCACAACAGAATCGGATTAAAAAGAGAAGTCAAAAACTGAAGAAACGGGTCAAGAATGAAGTTTGGATAGTATACGGCAATAGCCGCGGCTAAAGTGTGTTTTAGTCGCGGCAACCTAGTGCAAAGTTTCGCATGTTGCATAGGCGACAATTTAGCCCACGGGCAAAAGTTTGGGCAGCCAGGGCAGCGGTTCGGGCATGATGTATTTTCTGCAGTTTTTTTCATTTTCTTTTTGTTTCTTAGTGTTGCTAAACTTATTCCCTTTTATTAGAATTGTGTTTATATTGCTCTACTATTATAAATAGAAGTACTCAATTTGTAATTGTTAGATTTAATCTGATAATTATGCGGACCATAAATAAAATGAGTGTGGTTTATGAGCTATTAAATAAAGTTAGGCCCTTAAAAGTGATCAAATAAAGGTGTTAGCCCTTTTAATGTATTATTGAAAGTATGGGCCTCTATGTGCGGAGACTAAAGTACAATTACTAACTTTATGATGGCCTAAATTGGTAATTGTTAATAATTGCATAAGTTATTAAGATGTCATGGTTCCCCGGGTCAGAACTTGAAGTTAGTTTTCTGATTTCCCATCTTCAGGAAATCGTTAAGAGTGAAGCGCAAGTTTCTCAAGAGGAGGGCTTGCGTTCTAGACCTAGAAGAATTACGATCCCAGACCATGGATTCAGATATGTTTCTCCTTCATCATTCTAAAAACATGATTATCATGTGGTTCTAAAGAGTTGGGTCAAATTCGAGTTAAAGACTAGCAATAATTGGTGATCGAATTCAAGAAATAAAGAAGTAGATCTAGTGTTGGTCGCTAGACAGTTTATTGAACCACGTAAAATTCCTTATGTGATCTTAAAAACTTTGATATTAATTATTGTCTATTTTCTTCGTTCTCCTGCATTGAAGTCTATTTACTTAGATTTTAATTGTTGTCTATTTTCTTCGTTTAAAACGCATGCGGGGTGGGCGGCATGAAATCAAGAACAAAGAACAATTCAACGCAAACCAATTCATTCGTGAAACCATTATCAAAGGAATTTTATATGGGGAAAAAAATTGAATAATTTGATATTCAAATGAGAAATCTAAGCACAATATTAAAAAAAAGAAAAAAGGTCATACTAGAAATATCGCTAGGAGAAAACTTCATTAGATAAGAGATTTTAATATAATTTTGAAATTGATTAATTAAACCATAAGAGTGGATAGAATGAGTTGAGATTCACGTCTCTCTATTTTTGTATTGAATTTTAATATTTAATAAATACTCCAAACAAAGAACATTGATTTGTTAGGTGACATTTTCATATTTAAAAAAAGTTATCTACATAAGCTCCACATAAGTGCCTAGTCGGAAGCTCTCTATATCATTAATTTGGTTGCAAAAACTTCAATCTTTGGAATAAAAACTAAATATTTTTTATTCATTCATTTTGACAACTCTTCGTATCTACATAAGCTCCACATAAGTGCATACCTAATATGTGTGTGTGTATAATTATAATGTATAAGATCGGTGTTTATTGCTTCATTGACTTATCTACTAATATCTGTGGCCTTAAAGAAAAATTCAACAGAAGTTAAATTTTTCCGGATAAAATGAAGAAAACTATTGTTCATTTCAGTAATTACTAGCTCTTTCCTTAGTTATCATTATTATAATAAATCAAATTAAAATGTCTGTGCACCTCTTGGACATCTTTAAGGCTAGTCTTGATGCTAATTTTTTTTTTATTTTTTTACGTGTAACCTCATGTTGTGTAAAATTTTTCTTTTTTATAAAGAAAATTTATGTAGTATACACAATGTAGTTTTAGGAAATCAAGGCAATTTAAACCATTTACATGATAATATTGAAAAGCACCGTGTACAAGGTTTATGAATTAAAGGTTTATATATCCCATTTGTACATCATATTAACGAAATTAAAGCTTAAGAAAAATACTATTTTCAAATAACTGTGAGAGACATTAGCTATTTTTTTATTTGTATCATAGATCTTTCGTTCATATTATCTACATTTGTAAAGACTTTTTTTTAAAGATACATATATAAATCGTATCCACACATATCATAATCTTATAAATTCTAATAATTAACCTATCACATATCCATATTTGTGGGTGTCAATACCACTGTATTGGTAGGTATTCATTCATAAACATGGAGGGAGTCAGGAGGCAACTTTGAGAAATATAGGTTTTGTTTGGATGTGTTTTCATTTCATTTTCAACCGTCATTTTCTAAAATGTATGGGGAATGGGTTTTTTTATTTTTGTGTGAGAAAATGAAAAAAGTAAGTGTATTTGGTTGTGTTTTTAAAAATGATTGAAATTGGTGATTGTGATGTATTGAAATTGGATTTAAAAATTTAAAAGAAGGAGAGAGAAAGATTTAAAAAATTGAAAGGAGATGAGAGAGAAAAATGATAAAAAGAAATTGTGAGATGAGTGGTGTGGAATTTAATTTTAAAAAAATGATTGAACTTTATTGAGAACGTAAAAATGAGAATGAAAATGAGAATATTTTCAATTAAAAATATTATAAAGTATGTATTTTCATTCTCAGATAAAAATAAAAATGGAAAAAGTGTTTTGAAAACACAAACAAACAAAGCCATAGGCTCTTTTTGTATGTGTTTTCAAATCATTTTCAACCGTCATTTTAAAAAATGTATGTGAGAATGAATTTTTTTTTTTTCGTATGAAAAAAGTGAGAAAAATAAGTGTGTTTGGTTGTGTTTTTAAAAATTGTTGAAATTTGTGATTGATGAAGTGTGAAATGATTGAAAAGTAATGATTAGATGATAGATTAGGGTTAAAAAAAGAAGATATAACAGGGAGAGAAAAGTAATAAAAAGAAAATGAGAGAAAAGTGATGTGAAATATAATTTTGAAATAATGATTAAAATTTATTGGAAACGTAAATGTAAAAATAAGAATAAAAATATTTTCAACTAAAAACAGTGTAAAATATGTATTTTAATTTTAAAATGAGAATAAAAATGAAAAAAAATGAAATGAATACACAGGCAAACTTAGCCATAATTTTTTGCCATGTAACTTTTTTATTTTTGAATTTTAACTTTTTACAATCTAAAAATATCAAATTTCGTCGATAATTTGCCCCCTCCCCAAACTCTTAATTCTAGCACCGTCCATCGTCCATGTCCATACATGAGCTCTTAACTCCTAATTACAAAACAAAAAAATATCAAGTGATGGAAACAAGAAAGGAAGGCGCCGGATAAAGCCAAATCCAGCATGATGCACGACAATCAGATAAGGATCACAAATCGGACCTCCACTTTTCTTTTCCTTCTTTTTGGTTTTTTCACGGGTGTTCGTGCCAACTTTTATACATCTCGATTAATCCCCACTCGCGATGTGTAGTTGTTGCTGGCCAAACATTATTTTGATAATGTTGGGAATCGATCAGGTCCACCCCAAATTATCCCAATGATAACCTTATACTATTGGGTCAAGAGGATTATATATACCTCCACTTTTCACTTGTTATTATATATATATATATATATATAATATACCAAAATGTACGTACGCGTTGAAATATCAGTCCGGACCGCACGTTTTTAGGGTGGAATTGGAAATCTTCCATCGGTGGGTATGTTGGAGCTGACAAAGTTACACATCATCCTCACATTATTGAATAATAAATATCCTTCTCAAAGCTGGTCACACCCCAATACATATATACATACATCTCTGTCAATGCAAATTGCAACCCGCCCAACCACGCCATAAATACATACATTACATATATTTCCGACATTAGAGTTATCTCTCTCTCTCTCTTGAAATTTAGAGAAATTGTATTAACATTTGGTTGGGTGGTGAAGAAAGATTAATGTTGTATCTTTGCTAAGCAAATACAAACACTATATTCGTTCTTCTATGAATTTGTAGAAGTTCGATCAAGAATTGTGAGAGACGATAATTATCTGATATTTTGAGAGGATTTCGAGATTTGAGAATCAACAACATTACATGAATCTGCAATTTTTGTGACATTCTAATTAATTCTATATTCTTTGACAGCAGGATTTAGAAAGGTAATGCGGGGATGTCCTCTTTTCTATAATTTCTAGACAAACGATTCTCCAAATTATTCTCTTCTTTTTTATGGTTTTATTTCTGCGTGTTTTTCTTTCTTCTGGATTTTTTTTTTTAAATTTTTGTCATTGTGAATTGAAGATATTATTACGACATTTATGCACGGCACCGTCTTTGTCAGCGGGCGATTATTTGATTTTCATTTTTTGGGGGGCTAGGTGAAATAGGGGAGGAAACGGGTTCAATTTTGCTTTTACCATTTACCAACAATTACTTATTAGCAAAAGGAAAAAATCATAAGAAAATTATGCAAATTTCATAAATCTTACACATCAAATGGTTTTTTAATTAGTCTTTCCTCAATAATAATTTCCCCCGAACCAAAATTCTGGCTCCGTCCAGTCTAAAAATAAAAATTCCTGGGATCTCCAGCATTGTTCTTGTAAAAATAGGAATTGACGTTAATTTTCATTAGTAGAATGGAAAAAACAAGAAAAATTCAATCTTACAACTCAAAATTCAAGGTGAAATATTAACAGTTGTCATATTGTTTGATTTGCAGTAAATAACTTAAATGGATTGCAGAAATGAGGGATCCAAAATACCTTTATTCCCTCTTCCACCTCCATTGCCTCATCATTTCAATTCCAGACTTCATCACAAACTCTCCACAATAGCAACATCATCATCAAATATCAGAGGAAAATGCTGTTCTGTATCTAATGCTGTATGTAACAACAACTCATATGACCGTCTCTTCGACGAAGGTTACAGAGCAGACGTCTCAATTTCAACACAAAATGACGACGTAATCTACGCACACGCATGTATTCTGGTAAGTTCAAAATACTTTTGTTGGAATTCACATTTTTACAGATTATGATATGAATGTTAATTTCTGGAATTTTCTGAATACAGGGCGTTGCTTCTCCAGTGTTCAAGGCGATGTTCAAGAAGTCGAAAGGCCGAGGACGCAATCACCGCCGTTCGATCTCAATCCGCGGAGTTCCGTCCGAGGCCGTTCGAGTTTTCGTTCGGTTCTTGTACTCTTCCTGGTAATTTTAATGATCTTGTTCTCTGTTTAGTAACATAAATTTGAGGACTCTAACTAAAAGCTCGGAAAAATTGCAGCATTAGTCTCTTATTGTAAGTTTAATCCCGAGATCTACAAATTTGCTAAATAGTCTTATAAGATAATGTTTTTATTTTTAGTCCGACACGATGAAAATCAGACAAAAACCATTAGCTCGGTCACGCTCGTTACACATGATCAGTACTTAATTTAAAAGCGCTTGAATTCCACGCCCGGAATTATATCAATTTTTTAATAGATCAGACCAAAATTTCAACAACAACAACAAAAAAAAAAAAATTGCATTGTATGACACTAATTTTGCATGTTTATGAACAATGGGTCTGAAAATGCAATAAAGCATATTATATAGGATCAATATTGCAATTTTCTAGTAAAAGTTATATGCAGCAGAGAAGTCTAATTGCTAATTTTCTTACATTTATAATAGCTATGAAGAAGAAGACATGAAGGAATTTGCATTGCCTTTGTTGGTGTTGTCACACTCATATGTGGTTCCCCAACTAAAGAGATTATGTGAGTGTTGGCTGGAGAACAAATTGATGTCTACGGAGAATGTGATCGATATATTTCAGCTCGCTTTGCTTTGTGATGCGCCTCGGCTCAGCTTCATTTGCCACCGGTTCATCCTGTCGAACCTCAAGTCCGTTTCCCTCTCAGATGGATGGAAAGACATGAAAGAGAGTCACCCGGTCCTAGAAAAGGAGATACTTGAGTCCGTTATTGTTGAGGAACTTGTAAGTATTAGCATATCATCAAAGTTACCTTTAATTGAAGACAAATTCATTTTTTGACGATTTGAACCTTCAAATTTTCCAGAGGAAGAAGGAGAGGATGAGGAAAGCAAACGAACGCAACAGCTACATACAACTACACGAAGCAATGGAAGCTCTAGTCCACATATGTAGAGATGGTTGTAGAACGATCGGTCCACATGACAAGATTTTGAGAGATGAGCAGACACCTTGTCAATACTCGGCTTGTAAGGGCTTGGAGATGCTCGTCCGCCACTTTGCAGCATGTAAGTTGAGAGGTCCCGGCGGATGCATTCGTTGCAAGAGAATGTGGCAAATTTTGGACCTACATTCTCGGCTTTGCGCTAATCCGGATGCTTGTGGAGTTCCTTTGTGCAGGTCTTTCTTCTTTACCTTTCCTTCGATCTTTGCCCTTTTGTTACCCGTTAAACATTGCATCAGCTCATGGTTAGATAAAATGACTTTTGTGAAAGTTAGACATCATAGATTCATAGGCAAGTGTCTTCCCTCTTTCATTTCATATCAAACGATGAGAATCATATCACGTCATTGCATTAACACATGGTTAGATGGAACGAAGTTTGTGAAAAGTTAGATATCATGATTAATCCATTAATTTTGCGAGAGATTCTTATAAACGGTGAGGACAACGGCATCTTAGCAATGAGATTCATATTGAGCTGACGTGGCATGATCATTACCGTTTAGTCTGATAACACCCTACATAGACAAGTATTTTTGTCTACTTCTCAGTTCTCAATAAGAAGTAAACAATGCTCCACTTTTCATCTAAATGTTGGAAGTTTTGTTATTACAGGAATTTTAGGCAGAGGAGAAGGAGACAAACCAAGAAAGAAGATATCAGATGGAGAATTTTGGTAAAGAGAATAGTGAGATCCAAGAGTATTTCCGGAGCCCCATTCTTTTCCTTAGAATCATCATAATGCAATGGCTGGTTCTCGGGCCGGATTAATGTTGTAAACGAATCATGTGATAAGTGTAATAGACTTGCCTAATGATGAGTCGACCATGTTTGGGAGAGGAGAGTGGCAAAACCCGTTTGGATAAGAATTTTCGGGTTTCTAATTGTAAATAAGAATAGGTTATCTTTTATTTTACTAGCTTGTAACTATGAAAGTAGCCATTTGTAGCTAGAAAAGAGATAACTAAGATCATTAAAGATTAGCTCATTATTCACAAAGATCTTTTCTTTTTGCTTTTATCTATTCTTCTCTTGCTCCATGAGTGAGAGACATAAGATCAGGTCTGGTACATGATTTTGATTTTTAAAACTATGGGCTGGGATATGACGATGATTCTAGTATAAAATTAAGTTTATTATTAATTCGAGTTCAAGACGAAGTTAGATAAAAGAAATATGTGTTGGTAGTAGTCTATTAAAACCAATAATATAGTATTTACTAGTAGAATTATGTTGGTGAAAATCAAAATAATAACAATTTCCGCATGTGTTTAAATTTTTACGGTATAACTTGTTGATTGATATGGACCAAAAATGTCTAGGGGTATTTTAGTAATTTACCCATCCCCGGATCGGGTTGGGGCACCCACCATGGGTCAAAGCCCGCGATGGGAGGACTAGCCATGCCTAAGAAGGGCTGGCAGCACGTTGAGCCTAAAAATGTTATTCCTCTAGCCTAATAATAATAATAATAATTAAATTATGCCTATTGGGCTGGTAGCAAGATAAGGCCCAAGAGCCCATAGACCATAGCTAGCTCCTTATAAATATCTCAAAGGAGTTGGAGAATAATCATTATCTACTCCCTCAATAAAAATATACTGGCAATAGAGAGTAACCCCAATAACGAACTACGAATTGACTTGATCTCACATCACTTGGGTACGTAAGCAGCTCAAAGTAATCGAGTGCAGTCTATACAAAAACCAACCTTCAACCTAGTCTGCCGTGAGTTGGAATGGTTCCTCCACTCCACGTGGTAGAACACGTGACATTCATATTCTGACGATTTCTACCATTGATATTATAATATTTTAATGATTACAATTTTATTGTTTTAATTTATGATAAGTAAAAGAAAATAATTGAAGGAGAAAGAGAAAAGAACAAAATTGGATAAAAAAGAGAAATTGAACGTTGGGAAGGACAGAGGAGACAATAGGACTACATTGTCATATCTTTTTAGCTAGTGTTTATCAATCTACTAAAATCATATCAATGTCTTTTCCATGGACGAACCTTAATAAAAATAACTGGCAATGGTGACACACAATATATATTAAATATCAAATTTGTAAAAGTAAACCAAAAAACCTATTAATTTATTTTGTATTATACAATTTTTAGTAACTTATACATTCATTTGGGTTTATGATAAAGCAAAGAAAAATTATTCAAAAACAAGATAATGATATAATTGAAATGTAGAAGAATAATAGTGAAGATAAGGGGGAAAAAAGCTCAGCGCCTTGTTTCAAATTAGTCAGACGCCTTTTGTTTTTGTTTTTTTCAATTCTGTTTTGTTTTCTTTCGTTAAATGTTTAGGTAATTTGATTGCTCATTCTTTAGTCAGACCTTCGGTAAATGCTCTTGAACCTATTCAAGCCCTCCCATTTGAAACTAGTGCTACTCTTGTATTTGACGTTTCTTCTTTTGAGTAATAATACATAGCTTCCCCCTTAGGAGAAAAAAAGCTAGAAGGTAAAGGGGATTAGAGAGAAAGTGGATAGAGACTGCTTGATATTATATTTTTAAGTGAGATTGATTTGGTCATTAAGCTCAAAACGACATCAACGTGGTTGTTTTAAGAGGCTATGCTTTATAAGCAGTATAAATAGTAGGGAAAACTACTTAAAACTCGTTAAAATACACTTTTATATCAAAAAACTCATGATAATAATTTTCAATTCAAAAAATTCATTCTACCAATTTTTCATTCTAAAAAACCTAACATTTAAGGTTAATAGATTTATTTACTCAATTGCGCTTAGCCTTTTAGATTAAAAACCAGCATTGTAGTTTCATATAAAAATTTCATTTAGAATTTTTATATTGACCGATACTAATTATGTTTTTAATTTTAAATTTTTCAGATTTTTTAATCTTCTTAAAAAAACTTACAAATTTATTTTTAGATAGTTTCCATACTAAAATATAAAATAAATTATGAAAAAATATTTAATATTAAAATATTAAATCCATATTAAACGACTTATCAATTTGAAAATTTTAAAATAAACAGGTTCCTATAAAAAACAGTTAATCTATCAATTCTTAACTTAATAAATGAAAGGTAATTTAGTCTAAAAAGTTGTTAAAACTAATTTTTTGGTTTTTTGGAATGAAAAGTTTGTAAAATGCATTTGAGATTGGAAAATATTTTCATAAGCTTTTTGGATATAAAAATTTATTTTAAGAGAGTTTTAGTATTTATTTTTTTCCCTAAATAGTATGAGGGATGGTGATATATTCGATTATTGTGCTTAATTTTTTAATATATAAAATTAATTTGTATGAAGTACTTCTCTTCATTCCAATGTTTTTATTTGGACTTACCATTGAAATCAAATAGTTTAAGGGAAAAATGAAGAGATTAAAAAAAGCAAAAAAGTGTTCAAGAGGAGGGTGAAATATTTTAGTTGGAGAAACGACAATTGGATAGAGAAACAACATAAAGATGCCTTTTGGATAAGATTAATCACTTCAATTTTTGTTCAAAGTCATTGACTAAGTTCAAGAACACATGTAGGATTTTTCAAATGTAAACTCAAAAGGATTAATACAAGGGCTAATAGAACTTAACCCCTGCCGAAAATTCTATTCTGGCACCATTCTCTCAAAAATACACAAAAGAGAATTTTCTCCTTGAAAGTATGAAAATAGTAGCACTTTGCCCCCATTTTAAATTTCAGGTGAAAATCCATCGAAATCAATTTACGTGCGTTTCACAAGGGGCTTCGTAAGACCCTAAAATTACTTGCATGCCCCTAAGATGACGATCCTACCCTTACGAAACTCCTGCGAAACGCACGTAGCTTATTGCTACTGTTAACCGCAACTTATGACATTGGATTTTTTTATTTTTTTGCTAATTAAAATCTTGGAGTTTATTTTAAGGGAGTTGATATTGGAGTTCCACAAATTACTATAGCCTATAGGGGTTCCATTTTTATTTCCCTCTTCAAGAAAATGACAATGCTACCCTTTTATAAATAAATCCCTAAAATTTATAAAATAATATATATTTTTTAATAATCAATCAGATCTTTGTACCTTGTATACTTTTATTTCTCATCATGAATTTTTTTATCTTATATATTTCTATTCCCACCGCGAACTTTCTTTTATGGAGTAATGTTGGCACCTCTCTTTACTTTGTCTAGAGAATATGTTTATGAAGTGCACAATAGTGTAAAATATATATTTTTATTCAAGCATAAAATTACACAACATGAACATAAAATCACCATAAACAAAAACATCTTTTTAACTTTTTATGTATTCAAATATTAAATACTCATATACTTTGTTTATTTATATCCATGTTTAAAAAATATTTACTACTTCTATAAGTTTTATCTTTTAATAATAACGACATGGCAGATTTGAGCATTTTTTATGCGCAATTGTTAGTTGTATTTCATTGAAGGAGCAAGAATTTGAAGTTGATTACTAGGTGCTAATATGGGGTTAAAGTGAAGAGAATTTAAGTTGAATTGAATTTTCCGTTGGTTAATATTATAATTATCTTTTTCAAACTTTAACATATTATTTATTGTATTTTGTGGACGATGCTCCATATTTTAATAGATTAACTTTGATATAAAGTAGTCAAAAAAACGTCAATTTAACTTTTAAAAATTAATTTCTGGATTTGAAAAACACTATTTTAAGCGCTCTAGAAGCCTAGAACCCTCCTAAAATATTGGAGAAGGGTCCCCAGCTTGATCAAAATAAAATAGAAAAGCCATCCCATCATTATAATTAGACCTTTAAATATTTCCAGCAATTCTTAGTTAAATTTGTCCCGCCTTTAACCCTTTTCCACATAGATCGAAAGCCTTTACCACATGCATTATGCATTGCAGCCACAATCCACCTTCATTCATCATCATTCTGCGCAATCTCCAATTGTACCCTATTTCTTAAATCAAATTTTGCAGGTACTTATCTGTAATCTTCATTCCCCCTTTTTTTATTTTATTTTTTTAGTTGCAGCAATCTCTCAGTCATCTGGTGGGCGTACTTTTACTTCCGTGTTAATTATACAACGCTTACCGTTTTCCTTAGTCCGCTTATTAAGAAGTATAATGTGATTATATGACGAAGAACAGCGAGACGAAGATCGAATGTCGCAAAAAGAAAGAATTTCCTTTATTATGAATAAGTAAAACGCATAATCCCGAATATTTTACGATGCCCGACAATGAACTCTATTGCTTCTAGAATAACATGTATATAAAATGGACAAAGATTGTTTATACCTAAGGCTCTAGTATTTAACAGAAAATTTTAAGTGTTTTGGCTATCATTTGGGCACTCTTGCTAGAGTTTGTACTATATGCATTCTTCAAAATTCCACAAAAAATCCCAGCTGCTTATTTGAGTTCTTCTGTCACAGCTTCCTGTAGTTTCGCGTAAAATTTGAGGTATCTTTTGCACTTCCATGGCCTTTGTGTAAGATGTTCTTTCATAATTGTTTCACTCTGTTATTTTCCTGCTCCATTGACATCTTGTGACTAAATTATGCAATTCTTTAATGAAGCCCTCATGTGAAGATTACCTGCTATCATCGCCATCAGAATATTTATCACGTCGCACATTATATCTATTAAGAACTGGCAAAGATGCAGTTACTGGCATTCTGAATGATCTCCCTGCACCCATTGTTGCTCTTTCTTGCATCCTTCCCACATCTCTGCACACATTATCTAGTATAGAAAGAAAATCTCGAACGATCATGAAAATTCTAAGAGGATGTGCTTCCTCTTTCGCAGCATCACCATGAAAATACTCTGTTACCTCTTTCACCAATGACAAGGCTTTTATTTCTTCGGCCTTAACTTTAGAGATTTCCTCAACGGCCTGCTTAAGAAACTCCCTCATTGAATCAAAGAATTTGCCTTGCGTGCTTTGTTTCTCGTATTGCATAACCAATCTGATTTTCTCAAGTCCCGTTTCGAGTTTTGAGACATAGCTACTCAACACATCTGAGTCCATTCCTGCTGATTTTTTTACATTGTCGAGCTCTTTGCTTAGCCCGGACACGACTTGCAATCCTTGCTTCTTGAATTCGTCTTCTTTATATTTGAAATTGGTTTTGTTTGGCTGAGTTTCACTTGTGGGATCAGAATCTGCTTCTGATGACCTGATAATCTCTTGGACTACAAAGTGAAGTAAAGTCGTTTTACCATCTGTTCCTTTTACGTCCACCAATTTTAACAACGTATCCAACTTGAAAGCTCTGGCGTCGCCTCGGTTGGTGCCGTCGTTCATGCGGTTTCCTGTCCTTAGAACAGCTTCTAAAAGTTTAAGGAATAGTCGGCTGTTCTTCAATTCTTCACTTGCTTCCTGCAATTTTTAATGAGGCTTATGTAGGACGATTTGCGATACTACGGAGGAATTATGAAATTTTGCTAAAAGTTCAAATTATCAAAACAGTAAGATAGAAATAGCTGAATGGACTGGTTTGCTCTGTTGGGTGACTGACGAAGATTTACCCTGGGATTTCCAAAAAAAAATAAAAAAATAGCTGAATGGAATAATGGGTAGTACCTCTAGGGTTTCAAAAGACTTTCGTAAGTATTTCACTTCTGTATCGAAGTTTGCTCTATACAGCATTGCCTCAACTCTTTTAAAGGCAAATGGGATATCAAGTATTGCCTTGAGGAATCGCTCTGCTGATCCTAATTTAGAGCTTTCACCATTGTACTCTTTAAGTTTTATCTCTTCCTCCTTGGTTGGCGCCATCTTCACTAACGTCTCCAAGAGCTCTGGACCTAATCCCTCTAGATTTCCTGCATTACCAAATGTAAGAATTCTGAATATACCAGGCTCGAAAAATATTAATTATTCATTGTAATATAGGAGTCCTAATAGTTTGTGATGAAATCCGCATTAACCACAGGATTCCAATGCCGTCTCATGCATAGAGTCCAGAAATGTGAATTACCGACATTTCCATTTTTATATTATCTTTCTGGATATGCTTATATTGCAAATATCATAAGATGGTACTGCCGTATGGCATTTGAATTGATTTATTCAACTGTTAGCAAGGATAATTTCTTCTAAACGTATTTGGATTCGCTTATCTACCTGCAATTGTCTTTATCGTTTTAACCACGCCCTAGACACTAATGTTTAAGGCCAAGGAGGGTGTATAGTATATTGGTTCTTCTATGAACATGGCTCCAAAAGCGATTAAGATCTGCTATCCTTTCTGGAAATTTTAGATTGGATTTACCTTTTCTGATATTTCTCCACTTTCGCATGAATAGGCATTTACGTTTATTCGGCTCGCCTAAGCATTGTCATACTACAAAAAGTAACTGAATAAACTCAATCCAATTTTATCTATGGAATGTGGAAAAGAGTTGCATACCATCTAAAAGTGCTTCAGAAACCTCTTCTCTCGTGACATTCAATGCACGTAGTAGTATAGCGATGTTTTGCGATTTCTTTGGATCCAATACTCTGTTCTCCTGCTCAAAAGTAGGCAGGACCGATTTCCTAGTCGCTTCTTTAGGAACTGAATTTGCGGAATTACATCCGAATAGCGACTCCATCGCATCTTCATTCAACCTGCAGGCACATTTATTCATAATGAGAGATCATACGACCACCTTTAATTTACATATAGAATGTATATGTATTTCACTTACTGGAAGTTGCTCGACTTCAACTGGTCCCAAACCGTGGCCCGGTCTGAGGTGGCTCGTACTTTATCCCAATGCAAAGGCTTCAGCTTCGGTTTCAATCCATCCTTTTCCTCACCATTAGCTTCTTCATTCGGAGTTTCTTTCGGGATAGGACTCTTTGATTCTGGCTTAATCACTTGTTTGGAAACAGGGATAGGTGTATGTGTTTCCACAGCTCCAAAGTTTCGTGGCTGTGGGGCCGGCGGCGGTGGCGGTGGCGGAGGTGGTGGAATTGGAATCTTAGATATATGCTGATCATCAGAACTTATTGATCGGAGCCGTGACATATCCAGTGGTGGAGGCGGTGGTGCAAATTTCGCCCTTAGAGGAGTATACGACAGCGTTTTGCTAGACTGCGAAGGACCTAACGACGAAATTGCCGCCGCTGTCGGCGGCGGCGGCGGCGGCGGCGGATTAGGCGGCAATGATTGCTTGATTGATGGTATAATTACAGGCTTTGTATCTGGAGACGATGCTGAGAGACGCGATTTCGGTGAAGTTCTCTTTGAATGAGGAACATGATGATTAGAAGAACCACGATTATCAGCCTTAGTCTGATTCACCTGACTAATTACATTGTTACTCAAATAGCTGTGACGTGAACTAGGAGATTCGTAGCTCATAGACGATCCCTGTGGAGTGTAGAAATTAGTGTCGTGGCTCTCGTCATCCGACGATGACATCGGCGGCGGCGAATTTATGCTCGGCGGAGGCGGCGGCTTCGTTAGCGGCGGAAGCGGCTGAAGATCAGGACTAGGCCTATAACGGTCGGATCTTTTGCCGGAATTCAGTTTCCGATACGGTGATCCGTTGGCGTTGTTCGCTTCATCAACTAAGCTTCTGCTCGACGGCTCTACAGTTCCGATGTAGAGGAAATTGGACGGCGGCATTCTCGTTTCGTGATTGACATTTCGTAAATTACCGCCGACGAGCTTCTGCGAATCGTCGGAGCTTCTCCGATGGTGCTTGTAGAGGTAAAACGCTATTGCTGATAGCATAGCTATGGTTAGAATCGCCGATGATATTGCGATTGCGATTTTCTTTTTCGAATTCGATGACTGAGCGGCGACTGAGTTCGCCACCGGCGCTGCGCCGCCGACTACGCCGCCTGGTGGCGGCGGTTGTTGAGCCTGATCCGGCGTCGGTCCATTCGGAAGTTCGTGGAAGAACGGATGGTCTTGGTCCGGCGAATCTGGAGCGGGCGGCGGTGGTGGCGGCGGCGGCGGCGGAACTGGTGGTGCTGAATTAGCTGGAAACAGAGGCTGGTGCAGAATTCTCCTGTTTTTGTCCTCAGCTTGAATTGTGGATTGGAGAGCAGTAAAAGATAGGAAGAAGAGAATGGTGGTAATGAAATGAGGTTTCATAGTGTTGTTGTTTTGTGGGTAAGGTTTGTTAAGTTCTTCTTTTGTTTCACCTTATTCATCTCTTCTTCTGGTTTTTGGTGCTAAATTCTCAGTGGTGACCAAAGATTGAAGAGAGAGAAAGAGAAAGTGGAAGAGAGAGAAAGTGAGAGAGAGAGTCTGTAAAGGAGAAGCTTCTGTGTGCTGCAAGATCTAGATGCTCTCTTACAGTATCAACTATTATTTATCACATTTTACTGCATCAAAACTTTTAGGCCAAGTATTATTAATAGTCTCTGGAATTTTATATATGTATTAATTTTGTCCTTAAAGTATTAAGTATTACCCTATTGTCCTTAAAATTTAGGGTAAATTGCATAGTGAAAATCCAAAAACAATAAGGTGTTAACAAAATAGGTTAAACACATGTAGCGTTATTGAAGAGTTTGCGCAAAATCCACGTCCTTTAGAAAGAGAGAAGGAAATATGCGAGTTTTTAGTGAAATATCACTACCTGTTTTTTATATTATATTAAGAGTGTATAAATGTCATATGAGCATGTCAATAAAGTTGAAATGCATGAAAAACAAGATCATCTCCTAACAAAACGGGGATTTCAAACAGACTTTTTAATTATACAAGAGGTGTTTGGTCTATTCTGTTAATACAGTCTTTTTCTTTCTTTCTTTTTTTTGCATGTACGATATAACACAAGGGGTTTTATGTATTTTACACTAAAATTTCATTTGTGTTTCATTTTCGCCTTTCAGACCACTTTTCTACTAGATTTTGTCTGGGTTGAGTAGCATTTACACCTCACATGTCCAACAACAATAACATGTGCACCTATCATTCGCCCCTAAAAATTGGGATGTGAGATATACATAATGCCCAATCCAGTCAAAATCCATCGAATTACTTGAAGGACAAAAATGTAAAACAAATTAAATTTTAGGTATAGTAGTGCAATATTTGGTACTTGAAAATCCAAATTCGTATAAGGTGAAACTACAGGGGTTATTAGTGATATTTTTCCAAACTCTTAATTTTTTTATACTCCATGAAGGAATGTTATTTAGTAGTATTATTTTTGAGATTTTATACTGTGGAAGGTTTATTGAAGAACAATACAAAATGTCACATGGGAATGGGAATGGCCCTTTATTCATGCTTTTTGAAAGTATAATAATAATAATAATTATTATTATTATTAAATCTAATGGACGATCATGACCATGTAGTGCTGGGGTATAAAGAACCACGTTAATATGTACCTTTTTGTCATTAAAGAAATTTGTATTTATGTTTTTGCCGTTATACTTTGTCGTGGTGACCAAGGTTGCACATTTTCCGTTATTTTCCTCTCGATGCCGTTAAATCCCCGGCTACGGCTACACCCGTACAAATTTATCATGTTCAATTAATAGTGTGAAGTAAGGGTTAATGGCATAATTAATCTGTTAAATCATTCTTATTGTCATCTACAGACTTACAGCCTGGAAATTTTAATACCATACACATGTCATTTTGCGTTTAATTGGATGGTTGTGATTGATTTGGTCTATTTTGATCAAAGACATACACTGAACATATATTTACACATGATAACATCTCATGATTTAGTATTAAGTATATATAAAATATATTACATACACTTGTCACCGTACATTCAAAGAGACACATATGTTTGTTAGGTGTATAATACTTGTGAATTTTGCATATTTCAATAAAAGTGATCAATAATATAACAATATATGAACTATATAATTAATTGAATATGTTCAAAATATGTTCAAGAAGCGCATAAGACTGAGAGCTCATAACTTAGAGGTTATGAGTTCAATCCCACCATATAGATGAGTTGTTTATCTACTTAAATATTTAATCTTTCTAGTTTGTAATAAAAAATTACTAATTGACAATACTTAATTTGATGTTCGATGTAATTGATATAATCATCTCATTAAAAAAAAAGTGTATTTGACGAGAATTTTCATTTCCTCATTTACTAGTTTATGCATTAGAAAATATGATAATGTTGCATTACACTTTCTCGTCCAATTTATTATAATTTCAATTTTTGTTGAAGTATGGGGGGTATATTTGGAATTTTAGTTGGAGAAAGCGAAGATAACATTGTGACTTTATTTGGCAGTGTTTTTTACCCCAATATAATATGAGATCCACCGACGAAGTGTAGAGTAAAATGTTTTTAGTGAAGCAAAGTGCAAAGCACACGTCCAATAGTAGAGCAGAGCATATTACGCTTTTTTAGCCCATCTTTTCCTTTTTCCGTTTGTTTTCTGTTTGGCTTGACAATGATTCATGTGAGTCAGCAATCATGAGAAGGACACCACTGTCCTTTTTCACGATTCTCACATATGCTTTCCCAAATCTACCCCGGGGAGCACGGCGTTTGTTGGCAAACATATCAATATCATATAGGGTTGAAAGACGAATTAAGCTATCCGATATTCAATTCGATATAGTTTGTTTGAGCTCGATTCATTAACATATCAAGCCAAATTTGAATGACATTTTATGTGTTCGATAAGTTTGAAACTTAACTCGAGCTCGACTCGATTAGTAAAAAATGATAAAATATGTGGAAAAAATCAAGCTACTAAAGCTCAACTCATGTTCGAGTCTATTAAAATTCGTTTGAGCTCGGCTTGACTAACAATCAGGCTAAGTTCAAGCACAAATTTTGAGGCTCGATAATAACTCAAACAGATTTGAACAATAACATATTATGTTCGACTCGACTCGACTCGACTCATTTTCAACTCTAATATAATAAGCCTCGAAAAATAAAAATAAAATTATGAAAATCCTTTGTGCGTTAATGAAATTTGATTCGAACTAGAATTTTCCTTTAAAATATCAATACACAATAATTGAAATGATAATTCTACGCTTCGTTTTCAACGACCACAATAATATAAATAACATTTGATTTGTCCTCGGAAAGGTATTGCAACGATTTTTAACATCGGTCGTGTAAATGTGATTGATGATTATTTTTCATTCACTACTTTGAAGATAAAATTGTTGAGAAAACATGAAAACATCAAACTTTTATTAACTCCAAATAAAAAAGAATAAAGGAATTTAAGGAGGAAGGGAGGACGTAAATTTATTAAGACAAGTTTGGTATGATCCAATTGTTGAAAAGTTAAAATTTGTATTTGGAGTTCAAACTTTATTTTAATGATTATTTGACTCATTGTTTATGATCTCGTTTGGACTTTTTTTGCATTACAAAATCACATTATGACAAAACAAAAAATACTAATTTTTATCATAATCGGTTCTGCGAGAATCAACACCTTACGGTTGGAGTATATTAGGAGGTTAAGGGATACTTAAATGCTTTGTCCACACAAAGAATGTTTTAATTTTTATCACGTTTTATAAAAAAAATATAAATAAATTTTAGGGTAAAATACACTTTGTTGAATTTAGGTGCCTGAACTATAAAACGTATATGAAAAAGGTCTCTGGCTTCTTTTTTCTGTTAATAACTCCATTGACCAACTTTTTAAAACTATAATACCCTTCTTTAATATAATGTCGTTGAAGTTGTCAATCATAATTAAGACTTAACCATTTGAAAATATATTTTTAGTTAATTGATTATTTTAAAAACATTTTTAGTATATTTATCAATAAAATAGTTAGTTTAAGTTATATTTATTTATAACAGAAAAATATTTAATGTTTTTCATATTTAGGCAATAATTTTTTTAACTAATTAATAGTTACTAAATAGTGACAATTAATGAAGTAATCAAATCAATAGTAGTTCGTAAATTGATACTACGAATATAAAAAAAAATTGCAGTTCAACATTTATTTTTGAATAAATATAGTATAAGATATTTAAATAATATTATCATGTGTGCATGTTAAATGCTATAAACATCACATGAAATTATCATTATTATGATTAAGAGTATTATCAACATGAAGAATAATTACCTGAAGTTATAATCTTTATTAGATAAAGTTGTGTCCTCAGAACTACCTCTATATTTAAATATAGAATTAGATTTACTAAACTCGCTGGATAAATTTTTATATTTGATCATTAATTAAACAATAAGGTTATTGCCTATTGTACATGTCTCTACCACATTACAACTAAATAGATAATATTATTATAAAATATCAACGTATGTACTAATTTAATTATTAATAATTTAAATAGCTATTGTGATTATGTTATAACTAATTTTGTGAATGCAGAAATATTTACCATATCTTATTACTAACAAAAATATTAGATAATGAACGGTAGAACATATAAATAGTTATTAAAAATATGTATATAACATTCAATAAATATTCTTGGTGGTAGTAGTAGTAGTATAAAAATTTAATTACACCTCCTAAGTAGGTGATATTTAAGAAGACATAAACAAACTCCATTTAAATATTAAGGGCAAGATGATCAAAAAAAAAAAAAGTGTTAAGGGCCAAAAAGTAAATTCATTTTAAATCTTCATATACTCAACATTTCAAAAATTTGACTACTAAAATCAGAGATTCTTTTGATACGTTCTATAATTCAATGATCTAAATGAGACAGATGAATAGTTTAAAAGTACAAAATGTATTTTGCCGTAAATTTTAAGATTTGGAACAAAGAAATGGTATTATTTGGTGCTAAATAATTAATCTTGAGTGTCGGTTTGGAGCTATTTGTTATACTTTAGAGGTCAGAGGAAGTCATATTCAGAAGCTGCAATTGTCAGATACATATTTGGATTTTAGAGCATAGTTTTCATTTACTGTATTGTTTTGTTACTATTTAAGTAGTTGTTGGTTTCATAATTAATCATAATTATTTATTGTCATAAGAGGAAGAAACCAAAAATATGTGACTAAACAAAAAGAGTTGGAATTTGTTTGAATTGATGATAATCCTTAACAGAACTACAGAAGAACGTAATTATAAACTTATGATTGTTTACAATAAGAGTAATTAAGACAACTAACAGAAGAATATAAAATCTTATAATTATTATTTTCACTGAAAGAGTAATATTATAGTATACGTCTGTTTGTCGGATTATTGCTCATTATTATGTGTTATTGATTGAGTAGCAGAGATGTTCAAGTGTGAAGTAAGTGGTGGGTTGTTGGACTTATTTGTATGTCCTAATCAAATTCTTAAAACTACGGAAAAAACAAAAACATCTTTGATAGAAAATAATTATTGTAAGGAAATTACTAATCTTTTTTCGGATGATTCTGTACTGAACCAAGGTCGGTGGGATCGATCCACAATATAGCGTTGGGTTAGGATTAGTGACTTAGGTTTTACCATTATATTTTTGTATTTAACGGTTATTGATGATTTGGCTGTGAACACTGATCGATGGGGTCAGGGACGGAGGGGGAGTGGGGGCTGGTGGGTGCCATTGCCCCCCTTAAATTTTCAAAATCTCATTTTTACCAATAAAATTTGTAAAATTGCCTCCAACCACCTCAAAATCTTAAAATTGTCACTTCTACCTATAAGAATATAATATTTGTAATTTTGCCTCCTTAAAAAATGACAAAAATAACCTCTCTATTACTCAAAACTCAAAAGTACTTAATATGTCATTGACTTTTTCAATCTATTTCCCAATTCTCAAATTTCCACTTTCTCCCACTATTTCATCACACATTTCTACAACTCAAACAAAGTAAAAAATAGAAATCTTAGGCTTATTTCTCTTAAATTACATTCTCAAGAATTTGGTTGGTGAAATTTTTAGATTTTCTCACTTCAAAGCCCAAGAAGGTATTATATTATTCATTTATTTGAATACTTATACAAATCTCTAATATTTGATTTTGATTTCTTTCACTATATTTCATACATTTCTCTAGATATAGATTCTTGAATTTCTTTTAGATTTATATGCAAATTTAATGGGTTTAAGGGGGCGTGTTGGGGGGGGGGGGGGGGGGGGGGGTGTTGAGAGATATACTTCATAGTTAATTGGGTTTGTGTAATTATGTATAGGTATATATATATACACACACATTGAAAGAGATGAAGTGGTGGGACTTATCAAAAAAAAAATGGATTGGTGGGGCCCTATGGGTATAGGGGAGATTAGAGAAGAGTAAGTGTAAAATGTCAAAATTAGGCACAATGGAAGATAAAGAAATTGCTCAAATTTTCATTATTGATTCTTTCATTGATGAGTTCGATGTAATAAAGAAACGTCGATCACAATTTAGAATGCACAAAGCTATATCTAATAAATATGTTAACACATATATTTTAGTCAGTTGTGATTTATATATTTTGAATTTTATATTATCTTGAATTATGATTACTTCTCGTTTTTCGTTCACAAATTTTTCTTAAAAACATTTATAAAATATGATATTTTACGGTCTGTGTCAATATTAGGTACAAATATTTGCACTTTTTTATTTTGCTTCAATAATTGATCATCTTAAGAAAAAAAATCATAGTCGCACCGAAAAAATAAACATTAAAATATTAATTATTTAATATTAAAAATAAATATTAAAATATTTAATTTTTTGACATTTTGGTCTCGCCCCACTTTATGAAAATCTTGGCTTCGTTCCTGGATAGGGTTGATCCATAGTATAGTGTTGGGTTAGGATTAATGACTTAGTTTTTACCATTATATATTCTGTATTCAACGACGATTGATGAAGTGGTTGTGAACTAAGATCATGGGGTAGATCCACTCTACAAGTATTGGGTTAGGATTATATTTTACAGTGATTGATGAATTCGTCTCATTGATCTTGTTCCAATACAAAATTATCTATTTTTGTTGCTATTAAAAGGTGAAAAAAAGTCTATTTTCAATTTTTCATTTCGCAAGTTAAGCATCCATTGTCCCCACCTTTGCTTGGACGTGATGACTTGGGACAATCTTACGGACCAAATGTGCCCTTCGTACAAAAGTCATGCATTTCAATTATCAACCAAAAGAATATTAAATAAAAGCCGCCCAAAATTCCAAATAAGCCTTTGAACCGAATATTGTAATAAAGTGGGCTTTAACTTGGAATAAAAACACGAAGAATTGCATTTTAGGAATGGATTTGAAAAAAGAATTTCAAATCACTCCGATTGAAATTTATCATAATAATTGATACATAGTAGAAAATAAGTTTAAAGGAATTGAAAATTTATTGTAATTTGAAATTATCTATACATCTTCAACAGATTTATTAATGAATTTGAAAACCATGAAATTTCAAGTGTCTCATGGGAAGACGGGTTCTCATTTTAAAATCTCTCTTCCCCCAAATCCTCTTGTTCGACCTCTTATTCGGCCTGGTTCCACTTCCTCCTCGGATCTTCATTTGTATTTGGATTGTTTAGCTGGGCACGACAGAGACCTATCCTCCCTCATCATCCCTTTTTAGCTAGGAGATGCTCTCAATGATGGATTTAAAGTTGACAATAATCTATTTGATGTGTTAATTTCTAATGTATTAGAGTCTCAATTCTTAAAATTTGATTGTTATGATTCAATTTGTTAATTTAATCTCCTACATATGCTCCAATGAATTTTTAACTTATTGCGATCGACATTATTATCACATCGTATTGTCATTTCTATTGTAAACTCTCGACATTGGTGATATGACATGACTAAATTTCAGAAAAAAAGAACTTGAATTTAAACAATAACTTTCATTAAATAGGAGAACTTGTCTTTACTTACAAAATTATTTTTCATTGCATCAAAAATGTAATATACACTTAATATTATTTTCAAATGAAAATACTTATTTTTTTTATGTAGTTTTATATTGTTCAGTATAATACTTATCATTACATCAAATCACCCCCACACCTCTCTCTTTCTCTTAACTCTCCGCCACCCCCACACCTCTCTCTTTCTCTTAACTCTCCGCCTGAAAAAATTGTGCTTTCGGTGACGGTAATGGTGCTATGACAAAATAAAAGACATAGTCTCAACTTCGACAACATTAGCACGTTGTAAGACCCAATTTCAACATGTTTGGTGCTATTTTTTTTTTCAATTTCTACTTATAAATATATTTAACTAATACAATTTATCTATTATCTTATCCACAATACTATTCAAATAATAACTATCTTTAAATAATTCAATCGTCTCATACATCAATTCTCATATGACTTGACATCAACTTCAACCCATTTTAAAAGAATAAAATCAAAATATGTCTATTACTTTAAAACAAAAAATGATAAAAACATGTTAGCTTACATCCAAAAGTATCTAAGTTTGATAAGGTGGTGTTGAAATTAGACATTTTATTATAATTAATCCAACTATATATGCGATCTTTGTTACGCTCTAGAATATATACCTTGCTTCTTCGCTGCGTAGTATATATATGTACACAATAAATTAATAATAAATAAGTCCACTCATAATTTCCACTCAATATTTCGATGACTAAATATTGCTAGCTCTCAATGGACAGTATAAACAAGTCGTACGTATAGACTTGACTTAAGGCTAACGAAAAGGACAAAGTTATTATAGTAAATAGTAGAAAATTTCCAGTGAGTCAAAAATTAAGATTGTTACGGTAAAAATAAAAAATAAAAAAATCCACTGCATTGTTTGGCAGCACATTTATATGCATATACACCACTTAGATGACGAACGTAATAATATTTTATTTATATTTGAATTGAATAATTTGAAAGCAAAGATTTTTAATTTATCAACAAATTTACTGAGCTTGTTTAGTGTAGAAAATTTAAAGTTTTACAGTGGATTTCAAATTTTTAGAGCTCATTTGAGCTATTTTTAAATTATGATGGATTTTAAATTCACTGATTTGAAATAAAAACAACATTAAGGTGTAATTCACTTGACTGGTGTTGAACTCAACTCAAACGAGAACTTTGTATAGACTTTCTAAGTCCGTATATGGCATGTGATCTGAAGTGGAGGATAAGAAACCTCTATATATTCCTATATATACTATGATGATTAAAAGACAAAAGTCCAACTCATAAGACAAACATATCTTTTGGACATTCCTTCTATGTCTCCACATAACTTGTTGGAGCCAAAAGGTAGCATAAATCAATAGTTTAGTTATTAATCAAACTGAGTTCAACGAAATTTAGTCTATCCGAACATTCACTACAACCAAAATTAATATTAGGAACACAATTTGAAGTGAAAATGTAAAAATTGTCAATAGAAATACATAATGAGGATCAATAATTTTTACTTTATCACGATTAAGATTTTATAGTGACAAATGTTTTTTTTAAAAGTCGTTACTATTAGTAATTAGTGACATATGTATAACGACAACTTAGTGATAAGACAACACAAATAACGTGACAACTATAATTGTTGTCATTGAATGTGTGTCACTAAATTGTCAATAATAATAACAATTTCCTTGTCACTAATTATTAAGAGTGACAACTTTTATACAAATTTTGTCACTATTAAATATGTAAAACCTATTTTTATGACAAAACAAAAATATTGTCACTAAAAATTCATAATTAGTACAACTTTAACATTGTCACTTGACATTTTATCACTAATGTCTTATTTCTTTTGTAGTGATTAGTCGAGCTCAATTTACTTGATTGTTTTCCACATGTTTTATTATCAATAGAGCTAGACGAAGTCATTTTTAAAATTTATCGAACAAAAAAAAAAGTGTACAAAGCTTGATTTGTTTTATTACCTAGCTCAAGTAAACATTTAGATATTGATCTCGATTCGACTCAATTCGAGTGTCAGAATAATTTATTCATTTTTCAACTCTAATAGTTGGATATCATAATCAAAATTTAAAGGACGAAGAAATTGCTTGAAATTGGAAAATTCCATGCTAGAATGGGTAGTCTATTACAAATGATGATGTAACTAACATCAGAATATATAACATTAAGAACTTGATCTACATAGTCGGATAGAACGTCTAAAAGACTAGTAATGTATGAGATTGCTCATTCTTTTCGTTCCTAAGAGGAATTTCTAATATTTTTGTATGGCATTACATCTCAAATTTAAGGACACCCATGCACAGACAACCTAAAGAAACTTCAATTATATCACGAGCTTGTTTGATTTTGTTCCTTTCTTTGTTTCATTTTCAACTATTCCAAATACTAAAAATGGCGAAAATGTCATTTTTGGTATCACATGACAGGTCAAATCCAATTTTGGTACTATGTTTTTGCAAAGTATGTTGAATATTTTGTATAGATTGTAAAGTTAAAGGTGGAAGAATTGAAAAGAATGAAAAAATGTGTTGGGTAGTTAATGAGCTTTGTCCCACATGGAAAGTCTAAAAGAGTTTAAGTGTTTTTATATATAAAAATGTGATATATTAGTTTACCAATATATAAAATGGAGCTCTGCTCTAGTGAATTGCACCGAACGTGCGTGCGTGGCGCTTTTGTGGCGGCACTTGGCACTTGGACATGAGACACGAGCGCGTGTGCGTGTGCTATTAATATCGTGTGACTAAAATTAAATTTTATTTAATTTTTTCTGTGGGCGCGAAGCACTAGATTACAACCTAAATTCTTTGGATTATTTAATGTTGTATTCTGAAAGAACACAACTCCTGATAGATGTTTGTGAAAAGTCCTAAATGAATTGGTGTGTCTTTTCTCATATTAACATACACAACAATTCGTAGGAAACTTTTTAAACATCTACAAATAGATGATACAAATCCAGAAAATATATAACAAAATATCGGTTTTCTTCTTCTTCTTTTTTTCAATTCCTTCATTATCAACATACACAATTTCGTAGAGAATTCTGTAAACAATTTTGAGAATTGCTGTCTGAAAATTGTGTGGGTTTTGTTGTATTGGAAGTGATTTGCCATATCAACTCGACAACAAATATAGTGGGGGCAAATTGATGGATTTGGTGGAGTCGGATCAAAATAAGGTCAAGAAGAGGAGCCAAAATAGAGTCAAGAAGGGTCGGGGTTGACGGGAATCGCAAAAGGATAAAAAGGAGTCGAAAAATTGAAGTCGAGGAGTGCAGTCACTGATCATGGCGCAGGCACCACTTATGGAGCCTAGGCGCCACAGACAGAAGGGTGGCGCATGGGCGCGGGCAACGCATTTTTCGACGGTTTTTTCTATTTTGGCGGATTTTGACATAATTTTGAGTGCTATCTTGTATGGAATTATTTCCTAATTGTTTGGGATGTATTCCCTAGTATGTTAGGATTGGTTTTCCTACTTAGATTAGGGTTTGACTCTTGTAACTCTATAAATATTAGAACTCACTCTGATAATCATTAAATCACTTTGAGAATTGAAACAAAAGATCTAGTTGGAAGTGGGCTTTTCCTTGATTGGGTTTCCACCATAATTCTTTGTCTTCTTTTTTGCTTTTGTTTTCCCTTCGTTTCTTATATTTTCTCGTTGTTATTTCACCATTGAAAGCCCTGATTCCTGACACAATTATCACTTTAAAGAAATTGTCTTTGACAAGTCTCAAAACCAATTTTCATTTCTACCCATATAAATTTTTTCTAACAAAGAAACATTTTTGGTATCAAATCAAATTTTTTGTCTCAATTTTGGTACCGCTGATAGTTGAATAACGGTCAACATTACAACTTCGTTAGTTTTCTAAATTGGAGGGGGAGGGGGGGAACAGATTTTGGGGCGAAATGGAGGGAAAGTAACCAGTCTAATTGAAGGGAAAATCAATTTTGGGGTCTTTTTAAAGAAATTTTTTATGGTTTTTTACTCATTTGAGCTCTTCAACTTTCATTTTCTCCAATTACTTCTTCCAAGCAGAGCTAGTAGCAAACGAAATGTTCAAATGCGATGCGAGTGTGGGATGAAATCTTATTTGTGGACGTGAAAACGAGGATGACCCACTTCAAAGATTCTACGATTGTGTTTACGAGGCTTAAAGCTGTAAATTCTTCTCTTGGAATGACCCACCATATTCTCCAAGGGTTTTTGATGTGATAATCAAACTATGCAACAATATAAGAGAATTGGAGAATTAAATAATTCCAATTTGACTAACAAAATTGATGAGCTACGAGAAGAAGAAGAAGCCATTAACTTGGAAGAAGTAATTGGAGAAAATGAAAGATGAAGAACTCAAATGAGCAAAAAACCACAAAAAAATTGCTTAAAAAGACCCCTAAATCGATTTTAACTCCAATCAGACCAGTTATTTTCCCTCCATTTCGCCCCAAAATTTATTTTACCCCCCCAAATTAGAAAACTAAAGGACTTGTTAGTGTTGACCGTTAGTCAACGAACAGAAGTACCAAAATTGAGACAAAAAACTTGATTTGGTACCAAAAGTATTACTTTGCAAAAGCGTGGTACTAAAATTGAATTTGACATGTCCTGTGGTATCAAAAATGATATTTTCTCACTAAAAATGTTTCAAATTCTAGTCCGCTACAAGTTCAACAACTCTCAAGTGTATCTCACAAAATGAGTGACCAATTATATAATAAATGTAATTCACTCACATTATAAAAAATATTTGGGCGTGATTGAGCTGTGAGCGGAGTAGATTTTCTAGGGGAGTATTCCGGAAAGGGCCAGCCCTCCGAAACAAAGCAATGTCATTTCATAAGATTTAATGAGCAAATGAGATTTTCTATTGCAATATTTATTGCATCTTTTATTACAAGGGTATTAAGTGGATGACATGTGTAATTGTAAATTTTTATTAAACACGTGTCATTCACTCAATGTTGCAATAGAAGATGCAACATGATTTGCAACAGAAGATCATATCTACGTTAGATGGGCCATCTTCCTCTCTTTCTCTAGTCACTTTCTCTCTCTACAGAGAAAGTGACTTTTAGGGTTTAACCCTCCATCTGCCGCCACTCGAGCGGCTCCGACAATGGACTTGTCCGTTTGCCTTTCTCTTTGGAAGGAGATTTCCCCTCTTCTCCCATTTTTCCTCCACACAAAAGATGGAAGCTTTCCTCATACTTCCCATTGGAGAAGACACATTTTCGACGAACCACTATGTATACCCTTCCACCCTCAAGCTGTTGTCACCACTCTTCTCCCACTCTTTAGTCGTACAACCTTCGTGCTCCGTGTTTTTCTCCTCCATTGAAGAGTCCGACATCTACCTCCCCTGCACCAGATTCCACCTTGTCACCACCGGATCTGGAGTTTACTCCACCAAATCTGAACACAACACCAAAATACAACCAACCGTCCCTAGATCTCACTCCAACCGCTGCCGGATTTTGCACCACAACCAAAGAAAGAGGGAGTCTTGATGGCTACCCCATTTTTAACTGATGACTTTGCTATCCTTTTTTCCCTCAATTTTTCGATTTGCTCCTTAATGGAAAAGAAAGAACCTTTTGTTGTGTCGGCGGAACCGAGTGACCGTCTTATTTATCTTCCCGGCAGTTCCAAGCAAAAAATGGAGTGATCTTTTTTTTTTATGTATTTTTATTGCTTTTGCTATTTAATTTCTTTTAGTTTGCTTCTGATATTTTGTTTAAAGTTGCTGCCGTTTGCTTGTTGGCGGTGGTGTATGTTGAGGAGTTTTGTTTTTCTCTACATCAATGGCGAAAAGATGATTCAACATAAAAGTTTTTTCAATTGACCTTTTACTTTCAAAGACAAGGGTCTTCTTCAAATAGAAACCTCCTTTTTTCTGGAATTGGGAGCTCCGCTTAGATATGGTCTCTTGCCGATTCGTACAAGATTTAAATTTACATATTCTAGAGTATAAAGTTTGTTATGTGGCACCTTATTTTATATTTCTATTGGAGTCTTATTTTTTTTATTACCACTTGTATGAAAAAAATTAAGAAGTGTATCTTCTTGATTTGTATTTTGTACTCCCTTGTTTTATTAATATATAAATTTTAATTATAGAAAAAAAGGTTGTTACAAAGGTCTCTGAACATAATTTTGAAACATTGCTCAAGTGTGCAATCTGTTAGACATTGAATACCAATGACATTCACCAAGATGAGATATTTGTTTTGAGGTTACTTAAACTTAGCATCTCTATAGAATACTTACCCCTAAAGTTTCAAATGTAACAAAAAAAAAACTATGATCTTGGTCGTATTTTGGCGGACCTACAATACAACTCAAAACAGTCGAGGTTCGGGTAGGACCCAACCCGGAGTAAGATAGATTATAGACTGCACTCAATACTAGAGCTACCTATGTACCTCAAATGGGATCAAGTCTAACGTAGTTCAATTCAACTAATAAGCCCTAACATGAACCTCATAATTTATACGCGGGCCTACTCAGAATCTAGATTGGAACTCGTACTTCAGAGCTACAATGAATTTATAGTGAATTTAGTGAATAGTGATTGTGTCCCCTTGTTTGATTGTACATGAGGGTATTTATAGTGGACATCGTGTAAGGATGTAAAGTTAACACGTGCATTAGCCAAATCTTACCACGTGCACCGATCCGACGTCTTTCATGAGTCGGGTCGTAGACCGGGTTGAAGCTGACCCAGATATAAACGCGAATCCTATTCCAGTTAGGGGTTCTTTTGCGTCTGTTTAGGGTTTTGGGCCTTCGTATTGGGCTTTGGGCTTTTAGCATTAGTGTATATAAAAACAATATGCCCAAATTAGGGCATATCATCTAGTCCCCCACTCCGTAAGTTCTTAGTGAAAGAAAATATATTTTATTTCGAGGTGTGAGCTGACGAAGTATGAAATTTGTATATCGATGCGGCATGTACTAAATTGTTCACGATGCATTGGGTATGTATGGCTTGTTGTTTATCTAAATAGTCACGTGGTGTCAGAGCATTTATTACTAAGCGCGGTCATCATTTACTGTACGGCACACCTTTTGATGAGAATTAATAATCATGACTTGTTGGTCTACATCATCCTTTTTGAATCCAATAGTCCCGTGATTTCGTCTGTTGATTTCAAACAGCGCTTCCATCATTTGCCGTCCAAATTTTACACTTTCCCCCTATAAATAGACGGTAACTTCCACCATTTACAACTTTTACTTTCACGCGTCTTTGAAGGATCCTATAGAGAGGGTTTCTTGCACCTCGGTGGGTTACGAGTATCGTGCACTTTGGTGGTTCGTGATTACTCTCTCGTCGTTCGTAGGTTAGTATTCTCTTCATATCTAATCTATTATTTATTGTTGTATTTGTATCCATGGCTCCTCCGGCTAGGTCTATCCCTTCCGTTAATAATAATGAAATATCCGATAGTGCGGATAATTCAAGCAAGATTTTTAAGGATATTGATTCTTTTGTTTTGAGAAATAATAATGGCAATAACGTAGAGGTTTCGGATCCTCGAATAGAGTTAAGTGTGTCATCCATTCTTTCCAGCACTCGTGACCAACTTGTTCATAATGTAGGTCGAAGAGTTTCTGTGGATATTATCATGGAAGAGCAAGATGAAAGAAGTAGTGGTACGGGTAACACCGATAATAATACTGACCAGAATAATGATAACAACGAAGTGAATAATAATCTTGTAGATAGTGAGGGCAATAGCGAGGTTAATGCCAACCTTTTTATTTTTAGTTCGAGAAAAGCTCAAAATGCTTCTTGGTTGTCTAAGAGTTTAAAAGTAAAAGCCAATCAGATCGCACATCTTAGATCGACCTATCATATACCATCGAACTTCAAGATAATTATTCCCAATGCCAATGATAGATTACAACGGCCCCATAAGCATTATAGGTGTTTTCATACAGCCCATCTGATGGCAGGTCTAAGGTTTCCATTGCATGACATCTATATTGAGATTTTGAATAGGCTTTGATTAAGTCCTACACAATTACTACCGAACTCGTATAGGTTAATAAACTATTTTGTGGTTCTGATGTGTGGGTTCGATGTAGATATAGCTTTGCCCACTTTTGGAATTTATTTCGTATTTGTTGTGGGTCGAAAAATGATGGAGAGGGTCTTTTTTACCGTGCACCTCGGAGTAACCGGAGGTGTCTAAGCGTCACCACCTCCTCGGATGGGAATTGGAAATCCCACTTCTTTTATATTGCTAAACCAAACTTCGAATCTTGAGGGGTACCGAGGAAGTGGAACCTTAGGGTTCGTGAACCAGAAGATTATGGTGATGTTGCGTGGGGTCAATTCCTTATACGAGACAAACTCCATATATGATTTAAGACCGAAGAAATTCTGATTAAACCAATATTGGTTCATTTCGAATTGAGTCAAGCTCGGATCCATCCCGATGATTCTATTGAGTCTCTTGGTACGTTCTCAATGGTTATTTGTTTTTCCTGATTTATTTTTCCTGTGTCGTGTTAATCTTAGTTATGGATGATTCCTATGAAGCCGAAATGCTTGAGGAGGCACGGACTGCTAAGGTGAAAAGTAAAAATTAGGGTAAGGCTTGAGTTGCTACGCCCAGTGTTGGGGAACGTAGGATAGACGAGATGTTGCCGCCACTACCTGATTCGGACAAGGTCCAGCTTTAGAAAACAACAAATCCAATTCTCGTGGATAGCACAGAGGGTTCGGATGTTTGAGACAAAGAGTCTGATACGTCTGCCAGAGTGAGACCTCGAATAGTGCTCACTAGTCAGTCAAAGAGACGAGCCGTGGCCGAGTTACAGCGCAATGCTTTATCAAGTGTCCGTGCTTCGATTCCTAGTGAGAATTTCGAGTTATTGGATAGGATGGAAGCCCTTTCTCTGCAGGAAAGGTTTGAAGTTTTTGCGGGTGCAAATCGACCTCCTTTAGATATAAATCGCAATTTATTAAAGTCAGATTGGCGTGTGTACATCGATTCTAGCATCGACGATGAGCCCAAACACGCAGTGGCTTCGGAATTATTCAGCAACATCTTATTAACCCGTGACAAGGCCGATGTGATGTCTAGACATCATACCGATGTGGAAGATCAAGGTTTTTATCATCTGATGAAGGTAACAGTTCATGTCATTCTCATTGATTTTTATTTATAGCTTCGATATAATAATCATATGCATACTTTATATTTTGTCAGGCTAGGCTTCATATGCACCATTTGTCTCTTGGTGTCTCCTTTTGGAAGAGCGAAGCAGGGAAGAGCGATGCCAAAGTCGAGGAGTATAAGAAAATATTCGGGAAGGTTCGGGATCAGCGGGATGCTGCTAAGGAAAGCTTGAAAGTTGATAGAAAGGCTTATGAGGCACAGTTAAAGGAGATGAGCCAATCTATCGAGGATTTGAAAAATGGATTGGCTGGAAAAGGTAAAAGCTGGTAAAGCCTTCGACGCTGGACGGGTCGCAAGTTGTCAAAAATTCGTGGTGTCAGATGAATTCAAGTAGACGATGGTGGAACAAAGGCTTGGTGGGGCTGAAAACTTTGCCTCGTCAAAGGCCTTCAAGAAGATTCTCTTGGCCAAATCAGCAGGTGATATATGTGATGGATTCAACAAAGCATCGGATTATCTAATCCATGAACAACATCTACCTGGTGATTTCGATTGTGAGTCCTTCGAAGAATTTGCCCTTCAAAAATCACTTCGTCCATTAGTTTCCAGGTTGTCAACACGACGAACCTATATCGACTACCCCGAATTCGAGGCTCTTGGGAAGTCCTACTTTGAGTAAGAAGATGATGATGAAGCAGTTAACGAGGAAAAGGATGATTCATGATGTTTCTAGTAATTTCCGATTTGAAAATTGTGTTTCGCAGGCCGTAGTGCCTAAGGATACTTATTTTGTCACCTATTTTTATCTTTTGATTTTTTGGTTGCGAAAACACTCTACTTTTATCTTTCATCTATCAAGTGTTAGATCGGTATTACCGATGTGCAGGGTGAATACAATTGTCAGGTCGTATATTTTGACCACATTCCACATTTTGAATGAATCTCTCTTATATATGCATGTTTTATTTCGAATCTGATTGGAATTACGTCATATTCCTTAATTGTGCTTTATATACATTGATGAGTGGTATTTGTATTGTTTATATGTTTTATCGGTGTGGCATCATAGATCATATATTTCAAACACTTTTCCCAATAGCGTTTGTGCACATCGTAAAGCGTATATATCGAACATTTCACAAAAGCATGTACGCATCTGGTAGCTCGTACTGATTTAAAAGAAAAATAAAATGCACTTGTTAGACCGTAGTAGCACATCGGCATATATTTTCACAAAAAAGAAAATCGGAGCATAGCGGTAGTGTGATCTCTCAGATAGCATGTTTTTGACAAAAAGATTAAACATCGTTACATATCAACGATGTTTTAGGTGTAAAATTTTCCGAGGTTGTGTATGTTCCAAGGTCGAAGTAATGCTTTTCCCTCCATGTTTTCCAACCTGTAGGTTCCTCGCTTGTTCAGCTCAATTACCTTAAAGGGACCCTCCCAGTTTGCATCGAGTTTTCCCACATGTTTTGAAACTTCAACTTTCTTTAAGACTAGATCCCCCACTTGTAAATTTCTTGGCTTTAAATTCTTGTTATAAGCTCGGACCATTGCACTCTTCTGCATTAAAATTTGGCATATGTTTTTTCCCTTCTTTCCCCAACAACGTCCAATTTGAAATATCGATCTTCTTTGTTTTGTTCAAGACTTTTTGCTTCGTCGTACGATGCAACGCGGTATGACATAAGCCCAGTTTCAGCTGGTATAACTGCCTCTGAGCCATATACAAGACATAATGGTGATTTCCCAGTTGAACTTCGTCGTGTAGTTCGATAGGACCATAAGACTCTCGGCAGTTCGGCGGCCCAGTTTCCTTTGTTTCCCTCAATCCTGGCTTTTAAGCCTTGGAGGAAAATTCTATTGCATACCTCGGTCTGACCATTGGCTTGTGGGTTCCCCACAGCTATGAAGTTTTGTTGAATCTTCATTTCAACGCACCAGTTCATTACAATCTTTCCATTAAATTGAGTTCCATTGTCCGATATTAAGATTCGAGGAACTCCGAACCGACAAACGATGTTTTTCCAGAGAAATTTCATAACCTCTCCCTCCGTGATTTTTGCCACTCCTTCAGCTTCGATGCATTTTGTGAAGTGCTCCACTGCTTCGATAATAAATTTCCTTTGGCCTGTGGCAGGTGGAAAAGGTCCTAAAATATCAATACCCCATTGGTCGAATGGATAGGCAACCTTGATCGGTTCCATCAGAACTGCAAGTTGGTGAGATAGATTTAAGTGCAATTGACATTCTTTGCACCTTTTGATGAAGTTCGAGGTGTCCCGGACAAGTGTGGGCCAAAAATATCCTTGCCTCACGATCTTTTGTGCTAGTGCTCGACCTCCAGAGTGATTTTCGCAGCTACCCTGGTGAATTTCTTGCATCACGTACTGAGCTTGAGATGGTGCTAGGCATCGAAGCAGTGGACCTGCTGAAGACCATTTGTATAACTCATTATCAATAAGTGTAAACCTTGCAGCTCGATACATCAATCTTCGTGCTTCATTCCGATCTGACCGCATCTTTCCCATTTCCAGGTATTGTTTTGTCTCATCTTTCCACGAATTTTCCTCATCCAACATCATGATGTTGATTGAATTTTTTTCGGATATCTCGGAGTGGTCCGAAGTAAGAAGCGTGACCTGCCTACTTTTTACCCCAATAATAAGATTGGCAAACTTTGAGAGAGCATCAGCTCGATCATTTTTCTCTCGAGGTACCTGATTCAAGGTTAGTTACTCGATACTTAGTTTATATTATCAATATGTAGAATCATCATTCGTAGACGTTTATATTATTCGAAGTAACGCATATATTGTTCTTTTGATCTAATTCAAGGTTAGTTTCTCGAAGTTGGTCATAAGGCTCTTTACCTGCTGCAGGTATTTGCACATCGTGCTTTCTTTTACTTCGTAAGCTCCGCTGATTTGATTTGCGACAAGTTGCGTATCAGTGAATGTGTTTAAATTCTTCACGTTCAAGTTCATTGCCATGTTGAGGCCTGCAATTAAAGCTTCGTATTCTGCCTCATTGTTCGTCACATCAAAATTGAGCTTGATGGCGAATTTATGATCATTTCCATGCGGGTCTTGAAGCCATACTCCAGCTCCCCCGTGTTGACTCATAGATGAACCATCTACATGTAATAACCATAGGTCAGTATTCAAAATGTTTACATCATTTTCGGACGATGATGACATCTCAACTAAGAAATCAGCCATGATTTGGGCTTTGATGGAGGTTCGAGGTCGATATTCGATTGAGTACTCACCCAATTCTATAGCCCACTTCAAAAGCCTTCCAGATGCATCAGGCTTGGCCAAGATTTCTTTCAAGGGTTGGTTCGTTAGAACCACGATGTGATGTGATTGGAAGTAGGGACGTAATTTCTTTGCGGCAGTGATCAATGCAAGTGCCCATTTCTCAATCACAAGATAGTTCTTTTCTGCCCCTTGTAACATTTTGCTGATGTAGTAAACTGGACGGTGTTCAGATTCAATTTTACGGGCTAGAACAACACTAATCGCTTCTTCCGAAATTGCCAAATACAAGAGGAGATCTTCTCCTAGGACTGGCTTCGTTAACAATGGTGGTGAAGTTAGATGATTCTTCAACTCGAGGAAAGCTTTCTCACATTCCTCACTCCATTTGAAATTTTTGATATTTCGAAGTATTTTGAAGAAGTGCAATCCCTTGTCCGCACTTCTTGAAATGAAGCGGTCAAGCTGGCCATACGACCCGTTAACCTTTGGACATCCTTGACCGTTCGGGGTGAAGACATGTCTAAAATTGCCTGAATTTTTTTCGGATTAGCCTCAATACCCCGTTGGGTGACCATAAATCCCAAGAATTCTCCCCCATTACTCCGAAAGTGCATTTGTGGGGGTTGAGCTTCATGCCATATCTGTTCATAATCTCGAACGAACGTTTCAGATGACCCAAGTAATCGATTTCGTTCGTGCTCTTCACGAGCATATCATCAACGTATACCTCCATGGTTTTTCCAATCTCGTTTTTGAACATCATGTTCACGAGCCTTTGATATGTTGCACTTGAGTTCCGAAGGCCAAAAGACATGACCTTATAACAATATACACCCTTCGAGGTGATAAACGAAGTCTTATCACGATCTTCTTCTACCATCATTATTTGGTTAAAACCTTGGGAGGCATCCATCATGCTTAAGAGAGCACACCCAGCTATAGAGTCCACTAACAAATCTATTCGAGGGAGGGGATAATGATCCCGAGGACAAGCTTTGTTTAGGTCCGTAAAATCTGTGCACATGCGCCAGTTACCTTGAGCCTTCGGGACTAAGACTACATTAGCTAGCAACTCGGTGAAATGGATCTCGTTAATGTATCCTACATCGAGAAGCTTATTCACCTCGACATCAATTATAGCGTTTCGATCAGGTCCAAAGTTCCTTTTCTTTTACTTAACGGGCTTTGCTTCTGGATCGATGTTTAATCGATGAACAATGACTTCGGGGCTTATGCCCTTGAAGTCCGATACAGTCCAAGCAAAAATGTCCTTGTGTTCCCTTAAAAAGCTTATCATCATCACTTCGAGATTCGGGTCCATCTGTGACCCGATTCTTGTAGCTCTTTCCGAGTTTCCAGGATCAAGTTCGATAACTTTGTGGTTCGATGGTTCGATGCGATTGTCTTCCATTTTCTATTTTTTGCTTGGTTCCGGGTAGTAGTTCGGAATCTCAATAGTGGAAGCCAACTTCTTTGTTTTTTCTGTTTTCGTTGGAGCTCGTTTCAGAGATGTAGTGTAGCACTCTCGTGCCATCTCTTGATTACATTTGACTTGTCCGATTCCTGCCTTCGTCCGAAATTTCATTTTCAAATAAGGCGTGGACATTACAACCCCAAATAAATTTAGGCCAGGTCGTCCCAGTATCACGTTGTACGCAAATGGCGCATCTACCACAAGGAATTTTATCATTACTGTTTTTCTCGTAGGTTCGTCACCCAATGAAGCTGGTAAGTCAATTGTGCCGACTGGGGTGATCTCGGAGCCTCCGAATCCAACTAATGGAGTGGTCACTGGCCGAAGTCGTCTCGTATCAAAATTCATTTTTCGAAATACACTAAGAAGCATGATGTCAGCCGAGTTTCCGTTGTCCACAAGCACTTTGTACACTGCAAAGTTTGCAATATCCATCTTTATTACCATCAGATCGTCCTGTGGTCCTACCACATCTTCATAATCCTCATCTCTGAATCTTATAGCTTCGTGCCTCGAATGCACAGTCATGACATGTAATGTCTGAGCTCTTCGTTCACGCGACTTCAACTCTCTCGTGTATTTTTTACGAGCGTTATGCGAATCTCCATTTGTTGGGCCTCCAGCTATCGTGATAATTTCTCCATGAAGAGATAAGTTGTTAGGTGCATTATTTTGCTCCTTAGGGTATCGATCTTGGCGTTTGTCACACTGTGTTTTGTCGTCCCTGCGATCTCGGTTATGGTAATCATCTCTTCTTTTGTAATTGTCCCTGCCCCGATCTTGAGAACGACTTCAATCTCGTCGAACTGGTTGTTCTGGAGATTTAGGCACTTCTTGTTTCTCTTGAGCCTTCCAATCGATGAACTGCTGCAAATATCCTTGCTTGATTAATCTCTCAATCTCATCCTTCAATTGGAAGCATTCTTTAGTGTCGTGGCCCGTGTCTTTGTGGAATCTACAATATTTGTTCGGGTTCTTCTTCTTGGCTCCTTCCTTCATGGGTCGTGGCCATATCAACATCTCCTTGTTCTCAATGGCCAACAATGCTTGTCCTCTCGATGTGTTCAACGGTGTGTAATTTTTGAACCTTGTATACCGAGGTCGACCATGCTTGTCCAAACGATCATTCCTTGAGTTGTGGTTCTTCTCCTGAGCCTTACCTTTCAATTGCTTTTGGACTCTTCTCTCTTTAGCTCGTTCATTTCCTTAGCATATATGTATTTTTGAGCTACCACCATGAGCTCCTCCATGTCGAAAGGCCGATCTCGAATTAATGCATCAGCAAAAGGTCCCATTTTTAAGGCATTTAACATGAGATTGATTTTAATCTCACTGGTTAACCCTTGTATATCAAGAGCTTCGTCATTAAAACGATCTACAAAAGATCGTAAACTTTCGTCATCCCTTTGTCGTATTCCAAACAAGTGAGTTATGGATTTGGCATACTTGCGCTTACTAGCAAAGTGATATTCAAATTTTCGCATGAATTGCGTATAATCGACGATGCTTCCAGTAGGTAGGTGTGTAAACCACTCTTGTGCTCGCCCTGTAAAGGTCGTTAGGAAAATTCTGCTATTTAAAGCATCAGATAGGTTATACATCGTCATCAGATTTTCATATGCGATCACATGAGTTTTGGGGTCATTCAACCCATCATACTTTGGAAGGTCGGGGATGCGAAAGTTCCCCAGAGACTCCAACAAGATTTCCTCACAATTAGGAGAATTTTTTCTTCGTAGAGCTGATACAGGTCGGAAGACCTTCTTTGGTACATTGGATGATTCACACACGTCTTCGTGTTCTTTATTTTTGTTTTTGTAACCCTCACGAAGTGACGGGGTATGGCTTACACTCTCCTTTTCGGAGTGTCTTTTTCGATTGTCCCCTGATGCCTCGATGTCTTGAACCTTCCGAGCCTTATCCATCTGTGGAATGGGCTGGTGGAAGAGCTTAGGAGGCGTAACAAGATCGGGGTTAATTGGTATGTGTGGCGTTGCCGGAGCATTAACCAAGTACTATTGTAGAGTTTTTTGAGCACATTCCTGCATTCTTTGTTGGAATAGCTCATGAGTCATAGTAATAACGGGTTCGTCACCCCTAGGTTCGTCACCTAGTTCAAAGCCCAGAGGTGGTTCTACCTCAGGGTTGATTATGCGATGTGCTGCATCGCCTTGTAGAGTCTTGTTCTTGATGTTGTTCGATTCTCCCATTGTCTGAGTTCAATCGTTCAGCGAAACTAAATAGATGTTCCCATAGATGGCGCTAACTGATCTGGGTCGTATTTCGGCGGACCTACAATACAACTCAAAACAGTCAAGGTTCGGGTAGGACCCAACCTGGAGTAAGATAGATTATAGACTGCACTCAATACCAGAGTTGCCTACGTACCTCAAATGGGATCAAGTTTAACGTAGTTCAATTCAACTAATAAGCCCTAACATGAACCTCGTAATTTATACGTGGGCCTACTCAGAATCTAGATTGGAACTTGTACTTTGGAGCTACAGTGAATCTATAGTGAATTTAGTGAATAGTGATTGCGTCCTTTTGTTTGATTGTACATGAGGGTATTTATAGTGGACACCGTGTACAGATGTAAAGTTAACACGCGTATTAGCCAGATCTTGCCACGTGCACGGATCCGATGTCTTTCATGAGTCGGGTCGTAGACCGGGTCGAAGCTGACCCAAATATAAGCGCGGATCCTGTTCCAATTAGGGGTTCTTTTGCTTCTGTTTAGGGCTTTGGGCCTTCGTATTGGGCTTTGGGCTTTTAGCATTAGTGTATATAAAAACAATATGCCCAAATTGGGGCATATCACACTAATGTCTGTAATATTTTTGACATACAATTTTTTTTTTCTCTCTATTTTATCCAATATGTAGTAAAATTTCTCCAAATGGAAATTTTCTTATTTTAATTCTTATGATGCTTGCACAATTCACAAGCTAGAAGAAAAAAAAAAAAAGGTGGCCAGAAACGCAGCATGACATTTGATTTGAAAATTGCTTGCGATAGCAAATTACTCTCCTTATTATTTTCTATGATTTTTTTTTTGTTTTAAGGGAAAAGCGGTTATATTATTTCATTCAATAAAAAAATTTACATCATCAAGAATAATATATCTTAGACGGTTTTTAACGATGTACTAATAACAATTGAAGTACTGAATATCAAGATTTTTTAAAATAACAAATTTTAAGAACTAACAAACGAGCACAAGAAAACTCTTGTGCAAAAAACCACACTCTTATTCAAGAGAGAAAGCAAACTCTCATACGAGAGAGAAAACAAAATACTAAACAAAAAATTTTAAAAGCTATATTAATTTTATAAAACCCCCTGTGTTATTTTGAAAATGCTAAAACTCCCCCGTGTTAACAAAATAGGCTAATCACCTCCCTGTGTTCTTAAAAAGTCTGCAAAAAAAGCCAAGTTTTGTTAAAAAGATAAAAGAAAATATGTATTTTTTTGGATGAATTAACAGTATCTACATTTTATATAGTATGAAGAGTATATAAATGACAAATGAGTATGTCATTAAAGGTGGAAAACATGAAAAATATGTTCGTTTTCTAATGAAATTTGACTTTTTTGCAGACTTTTTAAGAACACAGGGGGTTTTATGCAATTACCCCTAAAATTTAATGTATCGCCCGTCTTTATCTCATTAGATTCATCTCTGTCTCATCAGATTTGAAGTTGGAATGCACAACTTGAAGGATGGTGCTTCAACCCAACCCGCTGACGATGGTGGTGTATTCAGTAGTGATGGAGGTTACTTCACCAAGGTCGGTGGAGAAAAAGAGAAAAAGAGATGGTTAGGGGTCTGGGAGAGAAAGGAAGAGGGGGAGGCGGAGGCGGCAAGTACGGGAAGTCAATAAACAATGATTCTATTAAGCTTATATACTTCAAAAAATGTTTGAAAACTTGAGAATGTTTTTTTTCACTCAAAAAATAAAATAAACTGAAAATTGACATACAATATTTTATCTCACATTTGCTCCAAATTTCTTAAATCTGTGTTCTACTGGATGTTTACATAATAAATTCAAACTAGAAAACACCAATATATATATATATATATATATATATATATATATATAAGGTATGGATCAAATATATCCCTATACTTTAGGTAAGATATAAGACCCAATCTAGACCATTTAAACCATTTGATCCCAAGGTCCATAATTAAAGCCGTTATTTCGGTTTTAATCTTTAATTTAATGATGATAGGGGCATTTTAGTCAATAGGTCTAACAAACCCATGCAACTAACATGCAGGATCAAAATCAAATCCCTTATTATATGCAATAACATATTCTTCTTCCCTTTTTAATTATTCCTTCCAATAACGGATTCTTTTCTCCAATTCATTTTTTCTTTCCAATTACAAATATGTATGTGAAGGGATATGTATAATATCGCTGCTGTTGAAAAGTAGTAAACAGAGCATATTTAGCCATAGAAAAAAAATTGCTTCTTTTGTGAAGCTGTAAAGGAGAAAGAAATAAAATGAAAAAGTTTTTTTAGTTTGTGATTCAAGGTATGAAAACAATTATTTATTTATTTTAAAAATAAAAAAGGAGGTGCATATTGTTGTCATATTCATAGTGTTGGTCGGCATTACATACATACATACATACAGAATAGAAGAAGATAGGGAGAGAAGAAAGGAAGAAGGAGAAGAAAACATCACAATTTAATTGATTTTAAACCATCATACAGTAGCTTATAACACATTATACATTAGCTTATAAACCATTATACAATAAATACAACGGCGATATACAGTGTGTGATTAGTGACACACAATTAGTGATTTCAAACCATTATACAGTATCTTATAAACAACTATACAGTATGTTATAACAAATTATACAGTATCTTATAACCCATTATATAGTGTGTTTTTATATATCATACAGTTACAATCTTATAAACCATTATACAGTATCTTATAAGTCATTATACAGTATCATATAAACCAATATACAGTATCATATATCCCATTATACAGTGAATACAATAGCTAATTAATCCATTATACAATAACTAATAAACAAATATACAGTAAATACAATGGTGATATACAGTGTGTGATTAGTGACATACAATTAGTGATTTCAAACCATTGTACAGTGTCTTATAAACCACTATACAATATATTATAACACATTATACAATATCTTATAACCAATTATACAGTGTGTTTGTATACATCATTTAGTTACAATCTTATAAACCATTATACAGTATCTTATAACCCAATATATAGTATCATATAACACATTATACGGTGTGTGTTTATACATCATACAATTACAATACACCAACTAATTTAACAATATACAGCATCTATTACACAAATATACATACCAAATCAACAAAAACACATTATTGGACCCCAATCAATAGCTAATCGACACAGCAAATCATATCTCCAATGGCTTAATTCCTTCCTGAAAAAACAGTCGTAACCATATCTCGTCTTCTACAAATGAAGAGACAAATCAAGCTTCTGATCATTCTTTCTATCATCACTATTCTCAGGCACGCTATGATTAATCTTCTTCATTCCAATCGAATTATCCTCTGCAAATTCTTGCCCTAATCCATTGCCTCTCATCATACTCAGTTCCTAATTCTTGAAGCTCTCAATTTGGCAACAAGTTGAGAGATTGTAGGGGAGATTTTGTGCGTTTCAATTTGAGAGATTTTAGGGAGATTCTGTGCCGTTATTTTTGGTAGGTAGATGTTGTATAACGATGTCATTTGGGTATTATACCCCTGATCCAATTTAAACTAATTTTCTTGCCTGTTTTTTGCTTTTTTTGGACTATTGGAATTATTGGATCCAATAGTGTAGATTGAGTCTTATATCTTATCTAATATAGGGTATGTGTTAGATCTTGACCCTATATATATATATATATGGTAACGAGGATTAATAGGGGTAGAAGCAGCAAATTCATGTCAAGAAATTTTTGTCCAGTTCTGACAAGGGTGTGTTTGGGTAAGCTTCTTTGACTTTAAGTAGAATTTATTGATTTTTCAGTTTGTGCTTCAATTTAAATTTGATCTTACTTGTTGGATTTTTGTTAATCGTATTGTATTGGGATTTGGTGAATGTTGAGCTTATTAGAAGTGCTTGATTATATGGTTTTTGTTGGATCTGTATATATTATTCAAATCTGTGAAATTCATGTGTTAATGATGTTGAGGCTAATTTAGATTGTTACGTTTCCAATTCATGGGTCAAGATCTAATACATACCCTCTATTAGATAAGATATAAGACCCAATATACACCATTGGATATATTAAATCCAACAGTCCAAAAAATAATTAAGAAATAGGCGGGATATTAGGCTCCAAATGTATCAGGGGGTATAATAGTCAATGGCATCATTATACAGCATCAAACTACCAAAAATAACGGCACAAAATCTTTCCTAAAATTTCTCCATTTGAAACTGCCAAAATCTCCCCTACAATCTCTCGATTTGTTGCCAAAATTAAATCACCGAAAATTAAGAAATATCAATCTGAAATTTTGGTTTCACTAGAATCAGTTTTGATTGAATTAAAATTCTGAAATTTCTGAATTTCTGGAAAATCGAGATTGAAAAAATCAAAATCTAAAATATTGAATTTCTGGGATTTGTGTTAACTTGTCGACTTCAATGATCTTCCGAGAAAGGCGGCGAGACGCGCCGCTGTGGGAGGCGTGACGAGCGGCGATGTTCGCCACTATGGGATGGCGGTGATGTCGCTGCTCGAGTCGCTGGGGAAGACGACCGGAAAATAGCCATGAAGATGACAGATTTTCACAAACTGAAAAGTCAATCGCGAAATATCAATCTCCCCTATTGTATATTTGTTTATTAGCTATTGTATAATGTTTATTAGCTATTGTATTCACTGTATAATGGGTTATATGATTCTGTATATTGGTTTATATGTTACTGTATATTGTGTTATAAGATACTGTATAATGGTTTATAAGATTGTAATTGTATGATGTATAAACACACACTATATAATGGGTTATAAGATACTGTATAATGTGTTATAACATAGTGTATAGTTGTTTATAAGATACTATATAATGGTTTGAAATCACTAATTGTATGTCACTAATCACACACTGTATATCACTGTTGTATTTACTGTATAATGGTTTATAAGCTACTGTATGATGGTTTAAAAAATCACTAATTGTGATGTCACTAAATACCACACTGTATATCACCACTCATGTACTGTATTTTGCTTTAAAAAAATAAAAAAAAATATATTTTAAATTTCCGAAAGGCAAAAACTGTTTTTGGAATTTGGCCCCAAGCTCTACTTCAATCTTGAAGGAAACGTCATTTAAAAAAAACTCAGATACTTATCATAAGTATGCTGAGCACCACCCTCTAGGCTCAAATTCCATCGTTTTGCTAGGTTTTTTCGCGTTTTTGTGTTTTCAGTCGGATTTTTATTTTTATTTTTATTTATTTCCATTATTTCCGTACTTTACCTTGTTTGTATTTACTGTATATTTGTTTATTAACTATTGTATAATGGATTAATTAGCTATTGTATTCACTGTATAATGTGTTATATGATACTGTATATTGATTTATATGATACTGTATACTGGGTTATAAGATACTGTATAATAGTTTGAAATCACTAATTGTATGTCACTAATCACACACTGTATATCACCGTTGTATTTACTGTATAATGATTTATAAGCTACTGTATAATGGTTTATAAGCTACTGTATAATGGTTTATAAGCTACTGTATGATGGTGTATTTGTGATTTACAAGCTAATGTATACTGAGTTTTTAGTGTATAATACACTAATATTTGCTGTATAACAGGTGATCCATGAAGCCACATAACAGGGCCTCTCTGTACAACAATTTTTTCAGGATGTTTGTGGGAATATATAGCTCCCATGTTCTGCGGAGGTCACCAACATTGAACCTTACTCTATTTTTCTAAATTGCCATTACTACTTAAATTAAAAGAACAAAAAAAAAAATGATTTGAAATTGGGATGCCTGTGAAAAAACAGAGGAATCACATAACAAAGTTGAAATCTTTTGCATAAGATTTTGTATTCACGATCGATGATGATGAATCGAGCTTGATGATTACTTGAGTTTGATGATAAATAACGTAAATAAGGGGGATTTGATTTCTGTACATACAATTAGTGATTTCAAACTATTATACAGTATAATATAAACCAATATACAGTATATTATAAGACAATATACAGTGTCTTATAACCAATTATACAGTGTGAGTATACATCATATAGTTACAATCTCATAAACCATTATACATTATCCTATAACCCAGTATACAACATCATATAACCAATTATACAGTGTGTGTTTGCATATGATACAGTTACATTACACCAATTAATTTAACAATATACAACATGTGTATTGTTAAGATATTATGTTCTGGAGAATACAACATTATTATTAAGATATTATATTCTGGAGGACAAAATGCGAATTTCCGGAAATGATGAATCGAGCTTGTATGGATGATGAATTGATTATGATGTTGAATCGATCTCGATGATTATTTGAGTTCTGTGCATCAATCTTTAACTTGTGTGTATCAATTTTATGTTATTTACATTCTTTGCGTCAATACGCATCAATACTTCTGTAAAAAATTTATATTCCTTAATTGGGAAGAAGAGAAGTAATTGGGGGGAAAAATCTATTATGGGCGGATATTTGATTTGATCTTGCATGTTATTTGCATGAGTTTGTTAGACCTATTGACCAAAATGCCCCCATCATCATTAAATTGAATATAAAATCCAAAATAATGGTTTTAAATATGGACCTTGGGATCAAATGGTTTAAATGGCCTAGATTGGGTCTTATATCTTACCTAAATTATAAGAATGTATTTGATCCATACCCAATATATATATATATATTCAATTAAGGGTATTTTTTCTTGCACTTCTCTTATCTACTATGTGTCGCATTTTCTTTCATTTACTCCATCAAGACAATTCACTATAATTCAAACGAAATTCAGCTACCCATGTGAATGAACCAAAACAAAAACAAGTCAGAACAGCTATACGATGATCGTTCATTTTCAAATTTTCCATAGTATTTTCATTGTCGTTTTGGGCTCTGGAGAATAATATATGGTCTAAAGAATAAAAGTTTTGATTCCAATGAATAACGATACATTTGTAATTACTTTTATGGCATGTTTGGACTTTACATTTTGAAAAAGAAAACAAAATGAAAAATAAAAGAATTTAATATAAAAATTAAAAACACAAAGCACTATAATTTGAAGTGAGCACCAAAAAGTTTAGACCACGACCATGTTAAAAACTTAAAAGGAGTGTTCTTACCTTAGCAAAATAGAGTTCGGAAATTAATTGGATACTCATTCATGTGCCATAATTTTGGCTGAGGGCAATTTGAAAATTTTAATCTTAAATAATAATGTATAAGGAGTTTATTGTAAATGGGCTATGAATTACAAGATTGAACCCATTAATTCTATTGACTAAATCTAAAGGTTAAAGATAATTGAGATCCTTGGCCCAATAAACACTTGTAAATACTAAAATAATCAGATCATTTAGTGGAGAATGGAATCAATCTAAAAAATCTTAGCAAATTACAATTATAGAGAGAAAAGGAAAACTAGTGACCTAGGTCGGACTCAATTCACCATCGACTGGTTTTCCTAAATATTTTGGCTAGTGATTGACTACCTTGACCCAACTCAATTTTCACACCACATTACTCATGAATTTAGGAAACTACCATTCAAATCTTTTATATCAAATTGATGTTCATCTTGTATTAAATTTTATGTACACATGTCACATGTATTAAATTTATGTCATTCGTATGTATACAGGAATATTTTACTCTTGGCGTGTGGTATAAAGTGAAACATAAGATTGAAGATTTGAAGCAAGCTGATTAGAGAACAAAGAGTTTATGCAATAAAAAGGTGTTGAAACTTTAAATTGGTTTTTATTGTTAATAATATATATATATATATATATATTATGATTGAGAACTTAACTTAGCATTAACACTATGGAGTTGTTGTCAAAGTACTGCTAAACTTCATTATGGGCCGTAGTTTAGTTCTGCATTAAAAGTGAAAGCCCGACTTTACCCCATGAAAGATTCTATTAAAATAAAAGAATAAAAAAAGAAGTCCGAAGTAGATATGGTCCAAAAGTGGACAGGGGCCCACATGTGCTTTTGAATTGGATTTGGGACCGTTTGTTGTTTGTGTTCTGTTGTAGTGCTTTTTCCTGTCGAAACGACGTCGTCGACAATCCTTAAAAGGACACCTAGTTGACTGTTGTACTAAAATGAAAACCAGCTGGACTCAACAGATAACAAATCCCAACAAGGAGTACATTCTTGCAAACGAGTGGGCCCCAATCACCCTATTTTTTTGTTTTATATATCTAGAAGTTATTCTTATTCCTACTTTTATTATGAAAATTAAGACTTACACATGCAGTAAAATGATCTTTTGAGGGATTATGATTCGGGTCTAATACCTAGCTCATATCCCATATTATGAAATTAGAGGTTCCGGGGGGGGGGGGGGGGGGGGGGGGGGGGGGGTCAAGGTTTCTTGAGCTCTAAGTTGATCAGGTCCTTCCTGAAATCACAAATTGATTAGTCCAATTGGGGTGACACTCGAATGAAGACCCTCTGACGATCAAGTAGACTCACAAGGTCAAATAAACACATACAATAGTAAAAGTGTAAAAACCGGATAGAAAGGAATACCTAATTGTGTGAAGTGGTGGAGTGTTTATAGATACCAAGAGTTGTACGAAAATGCTCGGGGTCAGAGACATGACAAGATCTGGGATCTCCACGTGTCCTAGGTCTACAGTAGGATTGCCGGGCCGAGTTTGGGTCAGGCAGAACCTATGGTAAAATACGCGGATCCTTCAATGGCTTGTCGCAAGGGGCATTTTGGTAAAAGGGTAAATATGGGTGACATATCAGATTATAAAAACTTTTTCTTGCATAAAAAAAAATTATAAACACTTTTTTCGCATTAAAAAATAAAAAAAAAAGAAAAATTGGGAAAGACAGGAGGAATCATTTTTCATTGGGTCGGGTCATCATTGGGCCGTGGGCTTTGACACTATTCCCAAACAGTGTAATTTTTGTTCTTTACATGCACAGTTTCCAAAATCCAAATAAAGTCCAGTCCTTTTACATTCTGACACTATACTATACTCCCAATCCCATTTTTCTAAATTCCTCCTATATTATCAAATTCATTATTGAATTATATATAGTTACTAATGGTTTTTAATGATTAATTTCTCAAGTATTGTACCCCAAGATTTTTCCCTTAAGAAAAAATCTCCACATAAGTATATTTTGCTTTTCTCTTTTTCATGCTTTCTCAATATCACCCACTCTCTGTAAAAATGACAGAATGAGAATCAGAGACTGTTTAGAGAGAGAGAGAGAAGAGAGAGAGGGAGAGGGTTTTAGGCTTTTAAACCCTTTTCAGAGTCCATTTTTAGATCTATGACCTTCATTCTCTACTGCTGAAACCCCTCAAACAATGAACACATTTTGGTTATGTTCTCTCTTCTCTCTTCTGTTCTTAACTGGTAAGAACTCAAAAACTTGTTATTTCATTCTACATTTCCATTTCATCTTCACAACAATCTTTTTTGTTATAACAATCATAATAACATTTTTACATCTCCCCTGCAGTTACAGGTCAAGAATCAGTGGAGTTTATACATCTCCATGACTCATCTGAAAATGGGCTTTCCATGGCTATTCAAGTGCAAGATGAACACCTCAACAATGTCTCAAAAAGTGTTGTAATGGCTGAAACATGGGTCAAATCCCATGTTCTTGCATTCTATCCTGCAACAAATATAACCACTATAATTGTTGGTAACACTCTTTTATGCAACAAAAATGAAGAACAAAACTTGGGCTTTATTTTGCCATCAATCAAGAACATTTACCACACACTCACTAGGTGGGGTTTGCAAAACCACATCAAAGTCTCCACTTCTTTTTCCCCCAACTGTTTGGACTCAAAATATGAAGCATACATACAACCCCTTCTCAACATTTTGCAAGAAATAGGGTCACCTTATGTTGTCAACACATTTTCTGATGAAAACTCCAAAACCCACTTCAAATCCATGAAAAAAATTGGATCTTTTCATCTAAAAATGGTTGAAATCATTGAAGACCGAAAACCCACAAGCAGAAAGCTATCCTACATTGATTTAAGCAACATTATAGCCCCTTCTGCTTCGTCCCAACCAGCTTTTACCGCGACAAGTCCTCTTCCTCCGTTAATAGGCACATTTTCACCTCCTCCAAGTCCAAATTCTTTCACTTTTCCTCCTTCAATAAGCCCTCCATTTTTACCACATTTGGCTCCAATGGGCAGTAGCCCTGTTGGTGCCAGCCCTCCATATGGGCCACATTTGCCTCCGTGTGAACCGCCCGGTCCCAGTGTGGGTGCACCGGTGGGTGGGGTGCATCATGGGGTGTGGTGTGTGGCTAAGCCTAGCGTCCCACAGGACACGTTGCAGGAGGCATTGGATTACGCTTGTGGAGATGGTGGTGCTGATTGTGAGGCGATTGCGGCTGATGGGAGCTGCTATATGCCTGATAGCCTTGTGGCGCATGCTTCGTATGCTTTCAATAGTTATTGGCAGAAGAGTAAGAGGAATGGTGGGACTTGTGGCTTTGGAGGCACTGCCATGATAGTCACCTCTGATCCCAGTAAGAATTATGTGTTTTATTACTTATGTTTTGAAAGTTTGCTTCTCGTTTTTGCGTTTTATGTTAAAATAAGTAATGCTACTATTAATGCCAATATATTTTACAGAGTAAACTGCATGGACACTCTTATGAGAGGCTTTAATTATGATTATGAGAAACACCCCAAGAGCTGAAAAATTAGTTTAACGTCCGAAGTCAATGAAGATAGATTATAATTTCACCTCTGTCGGTAAAAGTTAATTAATTTCACCCATGTTTTTCGAATTATCAAGACGATGGGAGGTATCTTGATAATTTGCAAAACCTTGGTAAATCATATCTTGTTGGTTTTATTTTACTGATTATTAAGAGCTCTCGACATTTCAAGGCGGATTATAATCACAATAATAGTATATACATTAGATCTCGTTTGGATTTCATCGGTGTTCAAGTATGTATATTAACGATCCGATGGATTCCACAATATCGATTGTTGTAGACTTGTTATGTTGGACTAGCTCTTACGACATGATTGTGTCTTTATGTTTATGCGTACATAGTTATATCAATGTAGTCTTACCTTTTTGCTCTCACTATTAAGTGCATTGGCTAATAATGTTGAATGACATGAAATTTGATTATTGCAGGTTATCGTCATTGCCGATTCGTTCTTACCTAGTGAGATTCATTGAAGTGGTGATGGATTAGCGATTTATATATAGAATTAATGTTGAGTGGATCTTTTGGTTCTTGCAGTGTTTAGTTGAGTGGACATCTTCTATATACACTCTAATGCTGTACTTAAATGAATCTATCTCTCTCTCTCTGATGAGTTTTTCTTCAACATGTTTGTGATTTTCTACATGTAAGCTTCATTGCCTAGTTAGTTAAATATTGCACATGAAAAATTCAGTATGAAGCTACATTATATATTTTCTATAGGAATAATTGGAGCCGTCTTCTATCCTACAATATTGTCATATCAATGAAAGATTGACAGATGTCCATTAATTAATATGAGTGAATTATTATTAGTAATTTTTAATTAAATGAATACTTGTCAAATCCGCTCTGCAGGAAGGATCAACCAAAATATAAGCAAATATTGATTATGTGTAATAATTGCTTTTACAAGGAAACCGAGTAAGAAATAAGAATGCGAACACAAGTACTGTGTTTAAATTATGAGTAAACTATGGATCTAATCCCAATCCTGGAGTCGAAAAATCTGGCCAAATGCTCTTAGCACAGAAAAATTCAATTTCGCACCTAGTGCAAATCCTTGCAACACTTTGCCTCAGAAGTGCCGCCACCAAAAACATGTTATATGACTCCCCCAGGCCAGTTTTGAGTAGTATCAACATATAATATTGACTTATTTTAGCCCACCTATCTGCATATATATTCGCCAAGTATGTCGAATTTTTTTAAACGTAATTTCACCACTTTTACAACATACACAACAAAAATGGTGATTTAATTGCGCAGAATGACACCAAAGAAATAGTTATAATTAGCTAAGAAGGTAAATGACGACTCTCTATGATGGTAAACGACAACTCTATCATTAGAAGTGGTATCGGGCAAGCATGTGATAGGTTTTTGCCAACAGTTTGGCACGAAAAATAAATCTCGAGACAAAGTGCTTCAAGATATGGAATGATCATTTTCATGGATGTCTAGAGGGTTAATGCAAAGATTGAATTTTCTGAGGGAATGAAGTGCATTTTGTCCAGTGAGTTATTACCTTAATATGCAAATGAAACTACCTTTGACCTCATGGAGATAATTCTGCTATCAAAATCAATTTGAACTTGAAATTGTGACACAAAGTAGAGATATGACTATAAATCCTCGTTGTAAAATCATAGTTACTTGTCAAAACAGACGACATTATATGAAATGCGGATAATGTATGCAATGAGGTTTCAAATTAGAAGTACAAATAATTACTAAGCAAGTCGAGGTTACTGTGTTCCTCAAGAAGCAACCCGATTATAAATTCTGTTTCTCCTCTTCAACAATCTAAAAACCGAAACAAAGATTGACCAATATAACTGCAGCAAAACTGACTTTTAGACTTGGGGAAACAAAATAAAGAGTAGAATAAAGAAATTGACTGTGCACCCATGTAATCCATCTGTACAATACCGGGGAATATCAATTGACTTCTTCGTCGCTTTCTTCATTATTCACGACGACTAATGCTCCGGCTTCACCAGCCTCCTTGTCCTTTGTTATGTTGGTATTACATTTGTTCTGCAAGATAGATTATCATGAAATAGTATTAATTCCCCATAAGATAGAATAACATGAAATAGTACTAATTCCCCAGGTTAAATTGTAATGCAATATTCAACAAAGAAACTTAAGTTGAAACTGTAATATTAGAGCAACTAAATCTTGTTTAGCTTCACAGAGTACATTAGAATCAAAATGAAAAAGCAAATAGACAACTAACACTAAGTTGCATGGGAACCACAAATGTGTATGTCTCCCTGTGTGTGTGTATATACACACACAAAGCTAGAAACAGAACAATACTATATAATTTCCTCATTAAGTGCAATAGAGCATAAGATAAGTTCCTTCACTTAGACATAAAATATTTGAGTTCAAATGTACTTGTAATACAACAATCTCTTAACATCAAAAGCAAGACCAAAAGCAACCCTTCTCAACTCAGATACGGGTTATTCGAAATTTACAAGCAAATACCACAAAGAATGGCATGGATCGGTATGAATAGCACTCCAGATGAAGGAGGAAAATACGCACCTTCTCAACTAAACCTTGAGCCTCCATAAACTCATAATACTTGCGCATTAACATTTCTTCCTCCACCTGCAATTTCCACAATAATTCAGCATTTCTGCCTTCAACTGAAAGATACTACACCACAACTGATGTCATTATAATTATCAATAACTTAAAAGTAGTTCATTAAAACAATGTGTTGTTTATGAACTTGAATTCTTGGATTCCAATTCTATGCCTCGTTTAGCACTACGTATGGAAACATCAATACTAGTTAGAAGCTGAAAAGGAAAAAGAATCACGTTAAGGAAAGCAAGATTTAAAATAAAGATCGAAGTCCAAACCTGGAGTCGTTGCAATTCATGAGACATTGACCGATATGCATCCATTAGAAGCTCATTCTGCTTCTCCAAATGCCTGCCAATATTAACCAAAAAACTTATCCACTTGTACATACAAAGATACACTGTATATGTGTGAATAAATACGAAAGCATAAAAGAAGATTTACTTGAGCATATCCCCAGAGTGCTTGGGATCCATTCAAGCAATAGAAGAATAATTAAAGCAACCTCCCAGGGAATGGCGATAATGCAAAAACCTCGGTTTGCTTCAGAATTCCTGATAATTGAAAAAATAAATCCACATTTTAAGTTGTTAAGAATCAAAAATGACAAACTTAGATAAATAAATAGTGATGGTCATGCTAAAATTCCTGGTTTCATATCAGATTAGTAAAAATGAACTCCTAATTAAAAGAACAAAGAAACAAGGAGATCCAAATTAAACTGAAGAAGTCGTGATCCGAAAGGAATAATTGATGTTTCTAACTCATATTTAAATTACTTTAGGATTTAAAATAAAAGTGATCCCAACTCCCCCACAGGCCAATACAAACATAAAAATCTTTTCCCTTCTCAAAATTACTACCATCTACTTACATTAGAGATTCAATTAACTACTTTAGATAATGCTATTGCTTGGTCACCGTAGGCACCGAATCCTTGGACTTGCATTTTCTCCTCCTTTTGGTGTTAATGAGTGGATTCTAAATTTTATTTCCTGCCTTTTAAGCACTTATAATATCTATATAAGAAATAGTCATGTACGAGTGATAATCAAGGTACTTCGGTGCAACATAAGACTAGTAGATATCCTTAGACAAACGTCACAATCATATCCCCTAAAGAGCATATTAGAGATTTCGCAAGGTAAACCAGATAAGGGAAAAAACATAATATTGAAAAAGGCAAAAATGTTAAATTGGTCTCGTAACTTACGTTCAGTCCGGTTTTGGTCTTCACATCAAATTGGCCAATTTAATCCCACATTTTTTCAATTGATGTTAATATAATACCATTATCAATTTCCGGTGAAAATCTCATCGAAGATTCCCCAAATTAAAACCCTAACCGCCAATGCCAAGCAATAAGCATCGAGCTAGTTCCATCCTAGGAACTGTATTCAAAGACAGAAACAGTCCACTATATTCGCCGTAAGGTAGAGACTTTCAGACATCAATTTAAACTTCTTATGGACTTCCATCAAACAGTTTACAAGAATAGCTCTCATCTTATAGTTGATTTTTGTCTGTGAAACCATGTAATCATGGGCGGCCATCAACCTGAACAAGAACTATTATTAAATTATTTTTACTAGTTCAAAATCAACAGATCCATTCAATGCAAAATAGTCCACCATGTCAGAAATGTGCGATCTGCAATTCATATCAATAGCCAAAGAACATTCATTCTCTCTTTCAGATAATAATCCTGATATATCTACTTATGTTCAAAACTAGTTCATTATTAACTCTTTCTTGGTTTCTAAGGTCCTAATCCTCTCCAAGTCCTCAATCAAATTGAGAAAGACAAACAAACACAAACATTTGCACTTCCATTATTAGTCCCTTCTTCTATTAATAATAGGACAATTTTGAAAAAAGTAAAAAAAACACTTCAACTAATAGAAACGAAAAGAGAAACTTAATGTGTCGTGACTTCATATTTTACTCAAGTCTACTAATAGTCACACTTCAGCTTGAATGATATGAAAGACAAGTCAATTAGATGGTAAAGCAAGCTCTCTGTAGCAAAATACTGAAACAATAATCAGGCGAAATAAATTGCCTAAAACCTTAAAATTCACTCTTTATCCGGATACAATACAGCAAACGGTTTAGAGCATCACAGGAACACTTTATTTCTCAATTTAATGTGAATGAGATCAAAATGGGACTAAGCGTAAATTACAGGATTGATTTGGCATTTTTGCCTTAAAGAAAAAGAAAAATCAATCACAGGGTTCTCACCACAGTAACTTTATTAAAACCTCCTAAATCTAAAACATCATAAGCATGCAAAATGAGATTCTCAAGGTAAACTTTCGGCAAAGCAGATATGATGCACTGTACATGTCCTTCAAGCAAAACTCTCAAAATATGGTGAAGATAATTTGAGCCTAAATTGTGGCAATTATAACTTGAATTTAAATAATTTTTCACCTCTATATTCAAAAAATCCGAAAAATGTAATTTAAACCAAGAGTAAAGTATTCACCTAACCTACTTTTCTCCCCTTCTTGCACAATGTATGTGTGTGTGTGTGTGTGTATATATATATATACTGAAAAACAGAAAGGGGGGAAAAAAACACAAACAAAGTTACAAAAGCAATGCCACACCTGTAAACGGGCCCTTTCCAATTTTCTTGTAATTTAATTCCACTAAAATTCCTAATTAAAAATACCACTTCAAATGGGCACATTGAAACTAAGTTATAGATACAAGTAATTCAGAAAACAATCCAAGAACAGAAGTTATACCTTAACTTTTACCGCAAAATTTAAAAAAAAAAAAAATGGGGAAAAAAAGTGGGTAAAGTTTTATACCTCAGGGACGTGGAGGCAGCGGCGGCGGAAACAGACCGCCGGAGATCGGAAAAGATAGAGGTTGTGAGTGGAGGCGGCGTAGGTGGGAGGCGGTGGGAGCAAGAGAGAGAGAGATAGGGGGTTTATTCTTTGTACTTCAATTATATCTTAACCGTTGGATCCGGGGAAAATTGCACTATTGTCCCATAACTTTGGCCTTTTTGGATTTTGGTCCTATTTATTACGAGATTCTCACATTATATCCCATAATTCTTAATTTTTCTCACATTTGGTCTCATTGAAAGATTCCGTCTAATACTTAATGGTCAACTCCGTTAGTCAACATTATGATCGAATTTTTTGGGCAATATTCGTGCATGAATGCACTCACACATGGATTATGTTCAATATCACGATATTTCTATTTAATATCACATGTCACTCACGCACAAAGTTTCCTTAAAAAATCTGTCAAAAATGTTGACTGACGGAATTGACCGTTAAGTGTTAGATGGAATCTTTCAATGAGTACCAAATATGAGAAAAATTAAAAGTTATGGAATATAACGTGAGAATCTCTTAATGAATGAGACCAAAATCAAAAAAAGCCAAACATATGGGACCAAAAATGTAATTTTCCCGTTGGATCTGATCTGTAATTTGGTCTGGGTTTGGGTTTGGATATTGTCCACCCAATATTAGGGCTATCTTGATATTGAAGCCCATTAATTGAACCGGGACAAAAAAGAAGAATAATTTTGGGCCTTTGTTGGATAATCAAGCCCCTTGACAGGCCTAAATCATTGGCATTATTTCTAGATTCCAAATTTTGTATTTCATTATTTCTAATTTGGATATTCATGTACATGAGAAATTTCTAAGGAGTCCCAAATTTTGGTATACACTTGGTCATTTGCTTATAGTAGATATATTATGTGAGCTTCATTGCGTAAAATAATTATAATTGTTCTAGAACCCATATGTAAAATTCTTTCCTTAGGTTTTTTGTTGACTATCCCTCTCTTTTTTTCTTTTTCTTTTTTTTTTGGGGGGGGTGGCAAGTGGGTGGTGTTGGAGAAAGTTGAGAATCATTTTATCGGGAAAATTGCATATAACCCCCTGTGTTATCATTTTTTTTGTTGAAAGCCCCCTTATATTAATTTTTTTGCACGAAACCCCCCTTGTGTCAGCCTAAACCCTGCACAAAACCCCCCTTGTGTCAGCCTAAACCCTGCACAAAACCCCCAACCCTACATCAAATACACTGCGCGTGTATGCTACTCTCCGCAGATTTAACACGAATTGGAGGTTTTTTGCAGGGTTTAGGCTGACATAAGGGGGTTTCGTGCAAAAAAATTAACATAATGGGGTTTTCAGCAAAAAAGTGATAACACAAGGGGATTGTATGCCATTTTCCACCATTTTATCTTGATTTTGTAGTACAGAATACAGAGTAAAGTTAGAGGGAATAAAAGTAACTTCCATTTGTATCTGATATGCTAAATTGTGTGTCCAGAGTCTGGATAAAGATACTTTTTTTTCAATATAATATTGGGGGCAGTTCTATGCCACACCAGTACCAATGGTCCCGGTGTGGCATACACCATTGGATCCCCTCAAATTGGGGGGGAGGGGTATCCATCCAATGGTATATGCCACACCGAGACCACCATTGGTACCGGTGTGGCATAGAATTTTTCAATATTGGGAGTGTTTGCAAACTTTAAAAAATAAACTTTTTTAAGCTTTTAGCTAAAAAAATAAGTAATTTTATAGTATTTGTAAATCCTGTTTTTACTTCTGATTCTTTAAAATTAAGCTACTAGAAGCCAAAAGCTCAAAGTTGAGTAAGGAGTGCTTCTAGGTGCTTTTAAAATTTTTGCAATTAAATTAAATATTTTATGACAATTTTATCCTTGAAAGTATAGTACTTTTTGAAAAAAATCTAATTTATAATCATTTCTATTTGCAAACACTTCTTGTAGCTTTTTTCTAATTTCTGCTCGTGTTTGCAAATATGGTGCTTTTCAAATGATTCTGCTTATTTTTCACATTGATAAATCTGTTAGAAGAATATTAGTATAGGTCTCTTGTTATTTATTTCCATATTCTTAGTTCTTTATTTCCTTTATTATTCTTGCTTTGTATTCTCTATATATAAACTCTTTTATTGATAATATAGTCAAGGGGTTTATACCTTAACAAAATCACATTGACAAATGTTCAATACTATTACACATCTTTTTCTTAAAACTTGCATCAATGTCTCCATGGGTCTATTAGTGGTTACATGGATACAAATGTGCATATGATAAATGCGTATATTTATACATGTATGGATAAGTTTAGCAGTCTAGACCTTATCGTGCTTTAAGATTTTTAAGAATCATAGGCTGCGTTTGTTTGTGTTTTCGGAGTCGCGTTTTCATTTTCATTTTTATTTGAAAATGAAAATTCACAGTTTACATCATTCTTAAATAAAAATACACTTGTTTTCATTTTCACTTTCGTATTCTCCAATTACTATCTTTTATTTTGCCAATTCATACTCACATTTATCTTTCTCTCACATCTCCTGTCAACAATTGTGATGCTATAATGGAATAAAACACATAGTATTAACCTATATACTTGTGCACATTTTAAGACCCATTTTGAATATTTTTAGTGCTTTTTTATGTCAAATTTTGTCATTTTTACTTGCATGTATATTTAATTAATATAATATTATCTATTATTTTATCTATACTATATACTCAATCATTACTTTTAACTAATTCAATCATTTCACACATCATCAAATCATTAATTCCAACTATTTCTAAAAACACAACCAAACATGCCGTTATTTTTACACAAAAAATCAGAAAATCCATTTTTCAATACATTTTAAAAAATAACGGTTGAAATTAAAATAAAAACACATCCAAACTGAGCCATAATTTATGTGTTCATATCATATAAATTTGTATTATCATATTTGTATTCATTCATCAAACTTTATAGTTGTTCGCTCATTGATGAGGACAAACGATTATCAATTACATGCGTGTTCTGTCTTTTAATTTTTGTTATGTCAACAAAACATATGGACCACCATCTCCACTCTCTCTTTTCTGTCACAACACCTTATTATTCATTTTTATTATCAACACCACCTTTTTATTCACAAATATAATATTTAAATACAAGAAATAACCCATTAGTTGGATCAAAACTCGTAATAAGTGGTATAATTCCAAAGTATTAGGCGTTTGGTATCACAATCCATGATTTTGCAATGTACGATTAATATGAAACCTTGAGTTTGAATATCATTTATACGTAGATATTAGTCTTTTATTATTATTGTTTCAAACTTGTTAAGCACCAAATCATAACGAATTTCAAATCAATCCTCGTTTGGAGAATTATTCTCTCACATCTGCTGGATCAAAACTTCACAAACGTATCAAAACAGCTAATAACGGAGAGGTGAAAGAGAACTCTCTATCCTTAACGCTAAATTGCCCCCCCCCCCCCCTAGGTGGTACAGATTTATGCAACAAACGTCCCAAAATACAACGATATACGTTCTAAAATCGAGACCACCTCGAATTTAGAACAACCGAACCTTAGGCAACTTAGAACTCTTGAGAGAGAATATATAAGAATGAGAGAAGATTTAAGCAATGGAATGCTTGGTGTGTTTTTCCATTCAGCTGGAGGGGGCTTTATATAGCCTCCAAAATCAGTCAAAAATTAAATAGGGGCAATGAATTACTGTCAATTCTGAGTTGAAACAGCAAAACAGTTTCTGCTACCAACGCTCAAATATTGGCTTGTAACAACGAAAACCAACGGTCAGAACCAACGTTCAAAAGTTAGGGGCGTAACGTTCGAACGTTGGGTCTTCTAGAAGGATAATTCAGAAATTGAATAAAAAAGTGACCAACAATTTTATTCAGTCCCAATTTAATTAAAACCCAATTTTGGTTGATGGATCAAGAGGTTATTTGTGGAATTAATTTTCTCCAAAAAATTAATTATCTTGCAAGCCCAAGCCCACGGCCCATGGCTCGAGGCCCGTGGCCCACTACCCACGACCCGATCCCGAGCCTGAGCCCGAGTCCAGTCCGGTCCGGGCGGGTGAACGACGGCGGCAGCGGCGCACGCGTGTGTGGTGAACCGGACCATGGCTAGGTCCTTCCCCCTCACAAAGCCCACAAAAATCTTATGACCCAAAGGGCCAACCCTTAGTTTCAAGACAATGGTTTTTAAACCATTCCAAACTTTGATCCATATCCTATGTGGGATAACCCACTTCAAACACCCCACTTTAGCACTTAATTTTTCATTCATTTTTAATCCGATTTGAAAAATTCAAAATCCTAAACTCATCTACTCGGAACGTAGATTAATATTACTAATAATATTTTGTATCCCGGATACTTACGGTGTTCGAATTTTTTATGCAAAAGTCGTGTCCAACACACTTTATATGCATAAAATCCAACAATCCCCTGCACGAATGAAATTAATGCATTGCACGATCTCAAGAGTTCAGATGAAAATTTATCACATCAGAAGAGGTAGCTTTTGGCTTGAACCTTTCTTAGTGAGATATCATCGGATTTACTAAGCTCCCCAATGAACATGATGTCTTGAATTGGTCAGCCGTTCGTGCAAAATCAGACAATGATATTCACATGATAAACTCTCAGTTGCTTCAGTTCTCACTATTGGGTCCATTTTAGCCGTGACACCCCTTCTTAGATTCATAAGTGTTTACATTTGTACTCAATGTTGAGGCGGCCTACACCTCACACTTACATAGGTGATCTCCTATTTAAGAGTATCTTACCATATTCCACTTCATTTTCATAACAATATAGGAATCATTAAAAGTTCCAAACTTAGCCTTTGCTACATTTGTAGGATGCACTTCTTTATCCTATGCGATGGGTTTGGAGTTAAAACTCCTAAGTGTCATACTGAATATTCACAACTTAGTTGTTCCATTGAACCATGATCTTGGGATCTCCAGTCAACATGGTTGGGTTACAGCTGTGTCCATTCTTAAATTGTAGACTTTAATCTCATTCCTCTTGATAGGCAGCACATTTGATCTCTAGGCAATCCTTTCGTCAAAGGATCTGCAATATTCTCCTTTGATTTCACATAATCAATGAAAATAATCCCGTTAGAGATCAACTGCTTAATGGTATTATGCCTACGACGAATATGTCTAGACTTACCATTATACATACTATTTTGAGCCCTCTCAATTGCCGACATACAGTCGCAATGAATCAAAATCTGAGGCACAGGTTTTTCCCAACAGGGAACATCTTCTAAGAAATTTCTTAGTCACTCAGTTTCTTCACCAGCTTTATCTAAAGCTATGAATTTTGATTCCATCGTAGAATGGGCTATACAAGTTTGATTAGAAAATTTCCACGACACTACTCCTCCACCAACGGTAAATACATACCCACTTGTGGACTTAGAGTCGTTCGTGTCTGATATCCAATTAGCATCGATGTATCCCTCTATTACAGCTGGATATCTTGACTAGTGTAATCCATAATCCTTAGTATACTTTAAATACTTAAGAACTCTAGTTAAAACATTTTAATGCTCTACACTAGGATTACTCGACTTGCTAATAGCATACTTTAAATACTCAACTTGCTCATAGAATAAGCTAGATCAGGGCGAGTACAGTTCATGATATCCATCAAACTCCCAATGACCCTAGCATATTCTAACTGCGATACGGGTTCGCCATGGTTTTTGTGTAGATGAACGCTCAAGTCCACTGGCGTCTTGACTGGTGCACTATCGCGCGGAAGGAACCTTTCCAAAATCGTCTCAACGTAATGAGATTGCGATAATACTAGTCCTTCAGAAGTCCTCAGGATTTTAATCCCTAAGATGACGTCTGCAAGTCCTATATCCTTCATATCAAAGTTCATCTTTAACATTTCTTTAGTATTCATGATGATTCATGATTACTACCCATTATCAACATGTCGTCTACATATAGACACACTATGATGTGTTTGTCTAACATACACACATTTATCACACTCGTTGATCTTGAAACCATTTGATAACATCGTGCTGTCAAACTTTTCATGCCACTGTTTTGGCGTTTGTTTAAGTCTATAGAGCGACTTTACAAGTTTACACAATTTCTTCTCCTTTTCAAGAGCAACATACCCCTCAGGTTTTTCCATGTATATTTCTTCATCTAATTCTTCGTTCAGAAACGCAATCTTAACATCCATTTGATGTATCTCAAGGTCTTGCAACGCGGCAATAGCGATGAATACTTTTATGGATGTTATTCTCGTTACCAGAGAATAAGTATAGAAGAAATCAAGACCTTCCGTTTGTCGGTATCCTTTGACTACCAAACGGGTCTTATACTTATCAATAGTTCCATTACTCTTATACTTTATTTTCAGAATCCATTTACAGACAAAAGGCTTACTTCCCTTTGGAAGATCAACCAACTCCCAAGTATGGTAGTGCAAATTAGACTCGATTTCACTATTGATACCTTATTTCCAGAGTTGAGCATCTGGACCGGACATAGCTTCCTTAATCGTTCTTGGCTCCCCTTGTTATGTATATGATACAAAATCGGGACCAAATGATTTTGGAACTCTTGCCCTTTTGCTACGACTTGGTTCTTCGTCCTCGGGATGAGAACTACTCGTAGACTTATCAAATGTTCTTTTAAGAGGAACTTGCTCGTTTCTTTCCTTACTTGGAAAGATATCCTCGAAAAATAAAGCATTTCTAGATTCCATGATAGTACCTTCATGTAATGTTTTGAAACCCAACCCGGACCAGCCGGTCAAACCGGTAGAACCGGGAATCGGTTATTAAAACGGCTCGGGTTGGAAGCAAAAACCGTTCTAACCAGAAAACCGTATTTTTTAGCAGAGAACTGTTTGACCCGGAGGTTCAACCGTCGGACCGGTAGAACCGGTACTGGGTCGACAAAACCGTCCGGTTCGTGAGCAATATAAAAAATGGGGCTGATTTCAGGTTTGGGCCCAATTCCCCTCTTCTCATTTCTTATTTTCTCCTTCACAGCTACTGCTCGCCTGCTCTTTCGCGGCTGCTGCTGCTGATTTGCTCGATTTGCTGCTGCTTTCAAGAGTCAAGACTCAAGACCCATCTAAGGATGAAGGTAATCTTTTATCCCATAGTTTTCACTTTTCAGTTTCAAAGAAAGGAAACCCATCTAAGGTTTTCGGTTGTATTTGACTTTTATCGCCAACGCCTCCATCTTCGTCCCTACTTTGTTGCCACGGTTTCTGCTCTTCTCTTCTAGATTATCATCGTCGATGCTTCTTCTTGAAGTAGTTTTTTTTTTTTTTTACTTTTCTAGTTCTTTTTTCACCGATGATGATTATTTTTTCTTTTCTGTTAACTTATTTTCATTGTATTGATATGACTCATGTATTGTTTTGATAATTTGATTGTTCTCATTTATGAATTTCTTCTTTTGATTTACATGTAATGTAACCATTTTAATTAATTATATAGATGGAATTGGAAAAAATGAAAATGGTGAAAAAAATGTAGGAAATATTTTTTCTTCATATTTTTATGTTATATAATATTTCATATTATATTAATTATTATTTATTGCGTAATTATGATGTCACTGGTCCGACCGTGGTTGACCCAACGGTCGAACCGGTGACCCTTAACCCAGTCGATTTTTCGGTTCGATGACTGGTCCGGGTTTCAGAACATTGCCTTCATGAATCTCAGATATTACTGATTCATGTACCAGAAATCAATAGGCGCTACTATTAAGTGCATAACCTATGAATATGCAATCAACAGTTTTAGGCACTATCTTAACTTGTTTGGGTTTGAGTATTTCTACCTTAGTCAAACACCCCCACATTTTGAGGTACTTGTAAGAAGGCTTTTGACCTTTCCAAAGTTCGTACGGAGTCTCACTCCTACTTTTGTGGGGAATCTTGTTAAGGATATAATTGGCGTAGAGGATCGCCTCCCCCCACAAATTCTACGGTAATCCAGAATTTAACAACATCGCATTCATCATTTCTTTGAGAGTGCGATTCGTGCGTTCAACAACACCATTTCATTGAGGTGAGTATGGTGTCATCGTTTAATGAATAATTCCAGAGTTGGTACAAAATTCATCAAAAGACGCTCAGTATTCTCCACCTCTATCACTTCAAATAGCTTTTATCCTTTTTCCAAGTTGATTTTCAACTTCCGTTTTGTAATGTGTAAACGCTCCAAGCGCTTCATCTTTACTTCTTAGTAAATACACATAACAATACTTTGTGCAATCATCTATGAATGTAATGAAATACTTTTTCCCACCTCTAGCTTGCACAAACTTCAAATCATAGATGTCACTGTGAATAAGTTCTAGAGGTGCAGTGTTTCTTTCCACTAAAGGAAACACTTGTTTGACTAGTTTTGGCTCAACACAAATTTCACATTTATGTTCATTTTCAACTTTAAAAGTTGGTAATAAGTTCAAGTTGACCAATCTTCGAATAGTATTATAATTTACATGTCCTAGTCTAACATGCCACAAATTAGAATACTCAAGCAAATAAACAGAATTCTCAATACTTTTATTGCTTTCATTTTCAATTACAACAAAGCGGATTACATTCATTACATTCATCTCGAAAAGGCCCTGCTCAAGGTAACCTTTTCCTACGTAAAATCCTCTCTTTGTTAAAGAAAATCTATCAACCTCGAAGACTATCTTGAACCCATTCTTGACCAAAGCCGAACCGGATACCAAATTCTTGCGAATCTCCGGAACATGCAGAACTTCAGTCAATGTCAGCTATTTGCCTGAAGTCATCTTCAGCACAACTTTCCCCATTCCGACCACTGGTGACGTGACCAAGTTTTCCATAAACAATCTCCGTCCATCAGTTGGGGAATACGACGAGAAAACATCTTTGTCGGAACAGATGTAGCGAGTAGCCCCAGTATCTATGAACCACTCCCTCGGGTTGTCCGCCAGATTAGCTTCAAACACGATGGTAGTGAGATCAAGATCAGTCAGATCGATCGGCACCTGGTGGTCAGACAGATCGTCGATCATCTCATTGATGCTCTGGACATCATCTTTAGCCAAGTGCACCTGGTTCTGCACTTGATTCTTGCCTTTGTTCTGATTCTTACCAGAACCTTGCCCTTGAGACTTATTTTTCTTGGGCTCTTTGCAGTCTCTAGCCCAGTGACCAAATTGGCCACAGTTGTAATAGTCGTCTCCCTGTTTCAACTTTTTTTTTTTTTCTGGGAGTTCCCTTTGGACTTTCCTTGAAATTTTCTTTTCCGGTTTGAGCTTTTCGAAACCTCTACGATGTTAGCCATTGCCTACACAAGAGGCCTCTTATCAAAAACCCGGTTGTCTTTCTCAATTCTGAGTCGGACGACCAAGTCTTCTAGACTCATCTCCTTTCGCTTGTGCTTCAAGTAATTCTTGAAATCTCTCCAAGACTGCGGTAACTTCTCAATGATAGAAGCTACTTGGAAAGACTCACTCAAAGCCATGTCCTCAGCATGAACTTCATGAATTATTATTTGAAGCTCTTGGACTTGGCTTGTCACGGTCTTAGTGTCCATCATCTTGAAGTCTAAGAACTTTGCGACCACGAACTTCTTCAGTCCCGCGTCTTTAGTTTTATACTTCTTGTCCAGCGCCTCCCAGGGGCCTTTAGCGGTCTTAACCGACAGATAGACACTGTAGAGTGAATCGTCTAGCCCGCTTAATAAGTAATTCCTGCAAAGAAAATCACTATTATGCCAGGTATCATATGCCACCCTAAGTTGGTTGTCGGTTGAGTCCGCAGGGACATATGGAGCATCCTCCCTTAAGAACCTCGCCAAGTTCAAAGTTGTGAGGTAGAACAGCATCTTCTGTTGCCACCTTTTGAAATCAGCCCCGTTGAATTTTGACGGCCTTTCAACCTGAGCAGGTATAATAGGATTAGCCATTGGAACAAATAGAGGGATCGGAAGAGAGCCAGAACCGGAATGAAAACCAGAATCTTGACCTGAGCCAATACCGAGACCTAGGCTAGCACCCGATCCAAGACCTAAGTCAAGAGTAATGCCATCAACATCTCCCATATTAGCCATTTGAACAAGTGACAGCTTTTGAACAACAAACAATTTAGCGTTAAGCTTGTTGGATCAAAACTTCACAAATGTATCAAAACAGCTAATAACGGAGAAAAAAATTATATCGAGGCGAGAGAAAACTCTCTATCCTTAACTCTAAATTGCCCCGCCTAGGTGGTACGAGTTTATGCAACAAACGTCCCAAGATACAATGATATATGTTCTAAAATCGAGACCACTTCGAATTTAGAACAACCGAATCTTAGGTAACTTAGAACTCTTGAGAGAGAATATATGATAATGAGAGAAGATTTAAGCATTGGAATGTTTGGTGTGTTTTTCCATTCAGCTGGAGAGGGCTTTATATAGCCTCCAAAATCAGCCAAAATTAAATAGGGGTAATGAATTACCTTCAATTCTGAGTTGAAAACCAACGGTCAGAACCAACGTTTGAACGTTAGGGGCGTAATGTTCGAACGTTGGGTCTTCTAGAAGGATAATTCAGAAATTGAATAAAAAAATGGTCAATAATTTTATTCAGGCCCAATTTTGGTTGATGGATCAAGAGGTTATTTGTGGAATTAATTTTCTTGCAAGCCCAAGCCCCAAGGCCAGTGGCCCACTACCCAAGACCCGGTCCGGTCCGTGCCGGTGGACGGACGGCGGCGGCGGCGCGTGTGTGTGGTGAATCGGAGCATGGCTAGGTCCTTCCTCCTCACAAACCCACAAAAAACTTATGACCCAAAGGGCCAACCCTTAGTTTCAAGGCAATGGTTTATAAACCATTCCAAACTTTGATTCATATCCTATGTGGGATAACCCACTTCAAACGCCCCACTTTCGCACTTAATTTCTCATTCGTTTTTATTCCGATTTGAGAAATTCGAAATGCTAAACTTATCTACTCGGAACGTAGATTAATATTATCCAATAATATTTCATATCCCGGATACTTACAGTGTTCAAATTTCTTATACAAAAATCGTGTCCAACACACTTTTTATTGCATAAAATCCAACAACATCTAAATACTTTCATCCAATCTTATCAAAAAAAAATAAAAAATACTTTCATCCAAAAGTAATGTAAGATAAATTCATTCGTTAACAATTGATGACAACTAAGTCATCAGTAAAATGAAGAAACAATATCATGAACAGTGAGATATAGTGTTTATATAAACTTTTTTCCGTTTTGAAAATATCATTCTACAAATAAAACTGTTTTAAATTGAACCATTTTGGATAAGAAATTAATTTGTAAGGATGAAGTTTCCTTCTTCTTTTTTTCTTATGTGTGCGAACTAAATTTCGTTCATAAATCAACCAAAACATAACAATAAAAAGGGCCCAACCAATCATGTTGGTTGCCCAAATTTTGAAAGGAAAGCACCAAAGTTACTTAAATCAGTACATCCCCCTAAATTAGAGTGAAAGGCCTAATTAACCAAAGCATGAGTCCAAGAATTGCCTTGCCGAACGCGTTGAATCTTCCAATTAGGCCACTTGCTAAGAATAGGTTTGGCACGTTCAATAAAACTCGAAGAGTGCGGATCCAAATACTCAATTGGCCCAAGCATCATCTTCACAGCATAAATCGAGTCACTCTGAAAATAGATGAAATTAAGTCATGCATAACAATAAATAAAAGGAAAAAACGTCTTTCAAGAAGAGTCTAATCGAACGGGTCAAATCAAGTCAAATTTCATAAGAATATTTTATTTAATATAGATGGAATTGTGAAAAAAGGTTTCAGGAAGGAATCTAGTTCATTGTTTAATTATAAAAAATTCTCATCACTTATTAAAAATTATCAACACACCACCTCATTTTAAATTTTTTTTACAATTACACCTCTTGTGTGTGTAATAATTCTTACAACTTTACCCCTATAAATATTACAAATAGACCCCCTGAAGGAGGTGTTGGTAATTTTTGATAAGTGATAGGAAGTTTTTGTAATTACACAATAAGTGAAGGGGTCTGTGTATAATTTTTCCTAAATAAATTTGGGTCTTAGGTTATAGGATATAGTATTTATTGAACCTTGATATCGGAATTGCGCTATCTACGCATTTATTTTCATGACTTTTTTTATAAATTGAAATTGGAATTTTGGATAAATATCACGAATTACTATTGGAATTTTGGATATATATCACGAAATTGCTATTGAAATTTTAATAAATTTTCTCTTCCACAACCTAGTTGCTACCGACCTTACTTAAATTTTATTATAATTAAGAAAACTATAGTGGGTTTACAGCTGAATTCAGGGAAAATGTAAATTATATCTTTTGCATGTGCTGTTGTTTGAGTTACTTCAAAAAGGGGAAAGCAACTTTAGATGTATCTTATCTATTCTGTTATAAAAGTAAGAGTTGATCTTTTTACATTTTTTATTTATCTGAAATATTTTTATGGAATTCAATTTTTAATGACAAAAAAATCAAAAACAAATAATAAAAATAAGTTTTAAGTATCTAATTAAGAAATATAATTATATTAGGACTCTACAATGAAATTACATATAAATAATAATTAAATGTAGAGTTATATAAGGTTACTTCTATTAATTTATTCACTAAAAAATAGAAGATAAAATCCTAGAAAAAAGTAGCACAGGCCGCCTGGAAAGAATTTGAATAGAATTGTTTGTCTTTTTGCTAATTAGGATGATTCGGGGATTAGTAAACAGAAGAAAGACGGCGAAGCAACTTGGAAATCTCAGTTGATATTGTCCTATGGAATAGCTCAAGTGTGATGACTTGTGGATTTATATATATAAGGTTTACATAGCAATTTATATTAATTTGAAAAATGTCACTTATATAATTATTAATTTTTAAAACGTCACATAAGCAATTCAGTTAAAATATTGATTAACATAGTTGACCTTTAAATTTTAAAAAGAAAATTTGTTTGGGACCAATTATGAGAATCTTTTAAAAGATATGGGACACAATGAATTGGACCTAAATTGAAAAAAGCCAAACATATGAGGACCAAAAATGCAATTTTCCTTAATCCATTAACATGTGTTCATATTTTGTTAGTTAGATACTATGATGCACGGATACTCTTAAAATTGACCACGTCCAGTATTGTATCCGTATCGTACTCGTATCCGGCACGAATACTCTCAGATTCCGTGTCCAGACCACTTTTGAAGTGTCCAAAAAGAAAAAAAAAAGAAAAAAATTCTAGATACCATACCCGACACAAAATTTGAATTATCCGATACGTTTTGGATACCAGATAGAATATTTGTTTAATATTTTATATTAATTTTTGGACTAAAATAGGAAAATAGATAATATTGTCGGTCTTTTGTTGAAAATTAACACATAAAAATTAAATAAATGACAAAGAAATTTACAGAACTAGACAAAAATTTTATTTATATCAATGAATTTATCGAATCAAATTTATTTTTATATATTATACATGCATATATATAGACGTATCATCGGCGTATCGTATCCTAAAATTTTGAGATTTGCCGTATTTTGTATCCGTGCCGTATCATGCCCGTATCCTCGTATCCATATACGTGCATCATATGTTAGACATCTATTAACCTTTTTGAGGTCTATAAATTAATTATGTACTTTTTATTCATAATATATTATTTTATCATAGTATAGTTGTATGAAAATTTGAACTTTTTTTAAAAAAACAAAAACAAAACACATATATTACTAATCATCAAACGAGATGTCTGACACGAGGAAAGGAACAAGGAACGGTGGAGGATCAATAGACCCCTCCTGGCTAATAGACATCTAGATAAGGTTATTCTTATATATTTATTCATGAAGGAAGAATATAGAAAATCAAATATCTCAACATGTACACATACGGTACCACAAAATCACACACAAATTCATATTTAATATTAAATTCCATGAAATAGGAATGGATATTTCAATAATTTTTAATTTATCTTTTATAAGTTAAGATGGATATGAATGAAAAAACCAAGCAGAAATTTAGGTTTGGTAGCTCATTTGGCACAAATATTGGAATCCTAACTGTAAGGATATATAAAATTTTAGAACTTTTGACTAGGGGTGAGCATTGGCTATGAAAAATCGCCCGAACCGACCGCACCGCACCGAACCGCACCGTTTTTGTTAATTTTCTAAGCAAACCGTGGTTTAAAATTCAAATGAAAACCGCACCGCCTTATGCGGTTTGGTTTCAAAATTAGTGTTAGAAAAATCGAACAGCACCGCCACCGCTTATATACATAATATATATATATATATGTGTGTGTGTGTGTGTGTATTTTATTTTTCTTTTTAAATTTGAACCTTTAATAGGTTTTACTCATAATACTATTCATATTTGTAGTATTATTTAATATTTATTATTGAATTGATATGATTATATCTTTTACATGATTAATAATATGTTCAATCAACATTTGTGCTTGAGACTTTTAAAGTGATAATATCTTATGATGTTTTAATGTTATATTCTTTATTATATAATAGACACTTGAAGAGTTTTGACAAAAAAAAATGTATTATAGATTATATTTATGACATTTGTTCTATTTAACTATCACATTTATTTGTAATAGCAATATCGATTTAAATTACCTATTGTTTTGTAACCTTATAATATACTTTACAATATTTTTTGGTAGATTTTAGTGCACAAATTTTAATAAACAAACAATTACAACATGTCATTTTTTGTATTACTTGTTTATAAACAAATTTCTCCTACTTTTCATACAAGTTAGATTAAGACATTTTCTTATATATGAGAGTGTGTTTATTTGATATATTTATATATATAGTAATTAAAATATGTACATATTATATTTATATTCAGTGTAAAACAAATTTTTATATTGATATACTAGAACCTTTTCCTGTTCTAAATCTATGATATTCTTATATAATAATATGTAATGACCCTAGTGTTTTTTTTAATGATTCATGGAGTCTAATCTTGATAAATGTTTTCAGGACAAGTATTTTCTTAGTTATGAATTATCATTATCTTTTTATTAATTAGTTTAACAAAAAATATGACAAACATTGTTTACTTATTTAGTTTTAAAATGTAAAATAAATTGAAAAACCGCCAAACCGCACAAAACTGCATAGTCGGTTTTGATTTACAAAATCGCAATTTCAAATTTTATTTCCTCTAAACCGCACTTGGCAATTCGGTTTGAAATTAATAAATAAAATCGCAAAACTGAACCGCGATCACCCTACTTTTGACGTACCTAAGATATTTTTATGTTATTCAATTTTTAATGGTAAAACATTCATAAATAAATAATAGCAAAAAATATTCAGTATATACAACAATAGGAAGTATGATTACATCAGTACTCTACAATGAAATTACATATAAATTATTCCTATTTATTTATGCATTAAAAGAAGAAGATTAAAAGAAAGGTTAATATGTTTCCATTGCAAAAGTAAGAGTTGGAAAAAGATGTTTGTTGGAATTTTTGACATACCTAAAGTAGCTATCTACTATATTATAATGGCAAAAGACTAAAAAATAATTAATAAAAATAAATTTTGAGTTAGGGGTGTACATATACCCGCCCGAACTGCTTAAACAAGTTGATTCAACCAAAAAATGCCGATTTAAATTTCTTAAGTAATATGGACAATTTGATATACCCACCACTTTTGGGTCGGATGGTGAGTTTAATAGTTGTAACTCGCAACCAATGTTATATATAGAACTTCGAAAAAATACACACATATATATACTTTACCAAGAGTGATTTTATTCATACTCATGTAACCCAATTCTATTTTATTTGGATAAATAAATTGAGTACCATGTTTTAGAACTTGTTTTTATTTTATTTGAACGAAAATTTTAATTTCGCAACAAAGGAAACAAATATATACGTATGATGAATTTATATAATAAATTATTTTTTTATAATATTTGAGAGTTTTTACTCATTATAAATCATGATAATATATTTTTTATTTATAGTAATATCTATTTGTTGTTGTTTCTTATCTCACCTACTCAATTTTTTTCAATTAAATCTACAATAATATTTATGTTCTTTAGTTTCTTCCTTATTACTTGTACATGTAAATAAGTTGTAGGAGCTATAATGAAGATTCGAATATCCTCAAATCCGTTCGCCAACACACCCCCCCCCCCCCACCCCAACAAAAAAAAAACAAATTGAAACCACTCAGTTTGAAAAGATAATTATGTGTTATTTTGATATTTTGTCAACTTACACATGTCGGGTCTTGTTAGACTTTTTTGGTAAAAATGTCTGAACTCAACCGAGGACATCCCCTATTTTGAATATCTACAACAATGAAGCGTGTAGTTACAATAGGACTCTATAATGGAATCAAATTCAAACCATCGGAAGAGAACTCCTCCTGAATGGTTGCAAAGGTACAATATCTTCTAATTATCCTAAAATGATAAAATGTTTAACAAAAAATTCTAAAACGATAAAACGTATATCACTAATGCTACACTGAGTTAAAACATAACTATTGTAGTTTAAGCTCGTGATTGTTACAATTCGTTTCTATAACGGACTCAAAACTGACTATGATAGACTCCAAATTAGTTATTTTTAAAATGAGTTATATTATTAATTATCTCATTTATTTTATTCTTTGATGAAGCAAATCTCCTGATAATATTGGGAGTTTTTCACCTGCTTGATTCGTGTTTTTATATACACTGTAATTTATTCATCAAAAGAAAAGAGGGAAAAAAAGCTTAATCTGCTTGAACTTGGAACAAACAAATTTATATGAATATCGCTGATATATATATTTAATAATTCATTAATTAAATTTTGTTTAAATTTTAGATTTATCAAATTGAACAATATTAATGTATATGAGTTATTTTAATGAGATTATACGATTGACGTGCAATGCACTTATTGTTTACTTGTTCCTTTAAAAAATACGACATGTCCTGCTCAACGATTTTGGGCTCAACTTATGACCACAAATAAAGTACTATTTGAAGATTTGTCTACTGCAAAATAATTCTCTGTCTGCTTTTTTATTTTATTTAGAAAACAAAAAAGTAGTGGTTGCGGAACCCAAACACCCACGCTTGCAAATCCTGCACTTTATACAAAAACCCCGATTAAAGGGTCCTTTTCTATATTTTTTAGTTTTTTAATAATTAAAAAATAAACGCATCCTTTAAGTTTTAGATCATAACTTATTTTATATTACTCGTAACTTGTGAGCAAGTTTTGTCCTCTCGAGGTTGAGTGGGTGTAAACATCCGATAAAAATAACATAATTTCAAACTGTGTTGCAATTTTTTATTACAATTTACATATAAACGTTATATATATAAAATATTTTGTTAAGTATAAACTTAATATGGATCATATACATACACTTATTATGTAGATATTACATGTAATACAAATTGCAACACCATTATGTTATAAAAGATCTTGTATAATTTCCATGTGGTGGGTTGACAAATGGAAAGTTGTAGTTTATTAATTATTTTCGAAATTGTGACATTTAAAGTGCGTAAATTGTCAGCATCCAACCCCAATTTTGTTCTAACAAAGTTTTCATTCTCCATTAAAAAATGAAATAAAATAAAAAGTAGGCGATACCTTTAATAGAATTTGAGATAAAATAGATTCTTATATAATATAAAGGATCCAAAGTGATAAAATAATCCTCAGTCAATGTTGCGTAAAACTACCATTTTTCACTACATTATCAACGGTTGTCCTTTGACACTATCTTACATTAATATATACTTTTACCGTGATTCTTCAGTAATGATTTACGTCATAATACTTGTTAAAGATTGATATATTTGCATCAAATAATTTACAATAACAAAAATAGATATTAATTTTTTAGATATCATATATGTTCAGTACTGTTGTAGTATTAATTTATATCGTATTAGTGATTAATTAAATACTTAAACAAAGAAGTCGATAGTAAATACACATATGTATGTTACAAGTTTTATTTTTAAAATAAACTAAGAATTGATCGAACTCAACTGAAAAGTATGTACGGAAACATATGAATATACAAATATACATGTAAAATAAGAGTTTTAAAGCTATAGACTAAAAGCACGATTTCTATGCGTTGAATATACATATATTAATGATGATTTTTTCTATATTTCATGTTAATGATTTTTTTTTCTCATATAAAATCATTTACAATTTTTTTTCCTCCACTCTTTCTTACGTGACTTGTTGTGGAACTCAGGGTCATATTCCACCAAATATAGAAATAGCGAGAGAAATATTGTACTAGAAAACCACACTAGATTTAATTCCCAGGAAAGATTGGAGGCGTCACAACGGTCGCGCTTAAAACCCAACCTCCTAGACAGAATTAACTAGACGAATTTAATAGCACAATATAACACTACAACTATAACTAACAATGGCTACTTGAAGAATAGCACAAAATAAAGAACACCAAATTTAACGAGGTTCGGCTAATTTAGCCTACGTCCTCGGACCCCACCAAAATATTTCACTCAAGGACTAAAGTGAAACTATTACAAACTATAGAGGAAGAAAGAAGAAATTGCTAAAAGACTTAGGCAATTTGGGATGATTTTTAAAGTGAAGAGGTGGGCTCCTTTTATACAACAAATGAGCCCATCACTTCTAATGTTTTCCTATGTGGGATTCTTTGCTCTTCTTTTGAAAGAGCCATTCTTCAACAAATCTCCACCTTGGCGAATTTCAAAATCTTCAATCTCCTCGTCAAACGGGGTCACCAAAACCAATCTTCAAACTTTGACAATGTTGATCAAGTCCAAACAAAATTTGAACTTGATTGCAGTCACAACTTTTGTCAACATATCAGCAGGATTCTCAGTAGTATGGATCTTCTCGATTCTGACTCCACCTTCTTCGAGTATCTCTCTTATGAAATGATACCGAACATCAATGTGCTTCGTCCTTGCATGATAAACTTGGTTCTTTGCTAAATGGATAGCACTTTGACTATCACAATGAATTTTGACATACTTTTGTCCATTCCCTAGTTCACCAAGCAACCCTTGAAGCCAAATTGCTTCCTTTACAGCCTCTGAAATTGCCATATACTCTGCTTCCGTAGTAGACAGAGCAACCGTTGACTGTAAGGTAGACTTCCAACTGACTGGTGCTTTAGCAAGAGTAAATACGTAGCCTGTAGTTGATCTACGCTTATCTAAATCACCAGCATAGTCTGAATCGCAATATCCGACTACACACTGACTATGTTCCCGCTCAAATATCAAACCAACATCAGCTGTGTCATGGATGTATCGCAAAATCCATTTCACAGCTTGCCAATGTTCCTTTCCAGGATCATGCATATACCTGCTCACAACCCCCACTGCTTGGGAAATATCAGGCCTCGTACACACCATAGCATACATCAAGCTACCAACAGCATTTGCATACGGTACTTTTGACATGTATTCCCGTTCTGCATCAGATTTCGGTGACAAAGCGGCGCTAAGCTTAAAATGAGGAGCAAGCGGAGTACTAACTGGTTTTGACTTTTCATCAATGCCAAAACGCCTCAACATCCTACTCAGATATTGTTTCTGAGTTAAACAAAGCCTCCTCAATTTTCCATCTCTGAAAATCTCCATGCCGAGAATCTTCTTCGCCTCACCTAGATCCTTCATCTCGAACTCCCTTTTCAAATGAGTCTTCAACTTCTCAATTTCTATTAGACTCGGGGAGGCAATCAACATATCATCAACATACAGAAGAAGATATATGAAGGATCCATCTTGTAGCTTGTGCAAATACACACAATGATCGTATTTGCTTCTTGTGTACCCAATTCCCATCATAAACTTGTCAAATCGCTTGTACCACTGCCTCGGAGATTGCTTCAATCCGTACAACGATTTTTGAAGTTTACAAACCAAATTTTCATTTTCAACAACTTTGAATCCCTCTGGCTGAGTCATATAGATTTCCTCTTCCAAGTCTCCATGTAAAAATGCAGTTTTTACATCCAACTGAACTAGTTCAAAATCCAACTGTGCTACCAAAGCCAACAAAATTCTAATGGAGGAGTGTTTTACAACTGGAGAAAACACCTCATTATAATCAATGCCCTCCTTCTGAGCGTAACCTTTGGCCACCAATCTGGCTTTGTAGCGAACATCACCTTGGCTAGGAAATCCATCTTTCTTTGCAAATACCCATTTGCATCCAATTGCCTTCTTTCCCTTCGGGAGACTGGCCAGTTCCCATGTTTGATTCTTATGAAGGGACTGCATTTCTTCACTCATGGCAATCCTCCACTTATCTTTCTCTGGTCCTTTGACTGCTTCAATATAAGTGGTAGGAACATCATCAGCGGCAATTGCAGATGCACAAGCCACCATATCATCAAAGCGAGCAGGCTTTCTGATTGTCCTCTTTGGCTTGCTAGTTGCAATTGATTCAAGTTGCTGTGGAAGTTCTTGGGGTTGAACTTCCTCTTCTTCAAAATCTCCTTCTACCGTAGGAGAATGATCAAGAGTTTCTTGATCTGCTGGGACAACAAACTTTTCAAACTCCACCTGTTTGGGAGTACCATCCTGCTGTTCTGCATTCACCTTTTCCAACATGGTAGATTCATCAAAGGTGACATCCCTGCTAAAGATTATTTTCTTTGTCTCTGGACACCAAAGGCGATAGCCTTTTATACCAGAGGTGATCCCCATGAACACTGCTTTCTTTGCTCTAGGATCCAACTTTGATTCCTTAACATGATAATATGCAGTGGAACCAAACACATGTAAGGAATCATAATCAGCAGCAGGCTTTCCAAACCATTTCTCAAATGGTGTTTTTCCATCAATAGCAGTAGATGGTAAACGATTAACGAGATGACACGCATATGTCACAGCCTCAGCCCAAAATTCTTTACCCAACCCAGCATTGGATAACAAACACCGAACTTTCTCCAGCAAAGTCCGGTTCATGCGTTCTGCCACTCCGTTCTGTTGTGGTGTATGTCTAACAGTGAAGTGTCTGACAATGCCTTCATCCTCACAAAGTTTTTGAAATGGACCACTCCTAAATTCTCCACCATTGTCTGTACGGAGACGTTTGACCTTTTTATCAGTCTGAGTTTCCACCATCTTTTTCCATTTGAGGAATACCTCAAACACTTCATCCTTCGTCTTCATCGTATACACCCAAACTCTCCGGGAAAAATCATCAACAAAGGTTACAAAATAGTGTTTCCCTCCCAAAGAACTCGTTTTTGAGGGACCCCATACATCCGAATAAACATAATCCAAGATACCCTCAGTATTATGGATTGCTGTTCCAAATTTAACCCTTGTTTGTTTCCCACGAACACAATGTTCACAAAACTCCAATTTGGAGTATTTCACTCCTTTCAACAATCCTTGATTTATGAGGAGATTCAAGGATTTTCCACCTGCATGTCCCAAGCGCATATGCCATAGCCTAACTGCTTCTGAATTCCGATCATCAACAGTAACTGCTGCTACTGCACTCACAACTGTACCACCCATGTAGTGATAAGTATTGTTGTTCTTCCGAATTCCCTTCATTACCACGAGTGCACCAGAGATGATCTTCATCACCCCATCCTTAGCTCTTACTTCAAAACCTTTCGATTCTAAAGTTCCAACGGAAATAAGGTTTTTCCTCACTTCTGGTGCATACCGAACACCCTTTAGGGTTATGATTGATCCATCGTGATTCTTCAAGCGAACTGAACCAATCCCAAGTGTAGTAAGAGGAGCTTCATTTGCTGTGAAGACAACGTCATTTTGTTCTTTGAAATCAAAGAACCAATCCAAATGTGGTGTCATATGATGACTACATGCTGAATCCAGCATCCATACTTCAGAAGCACCGCTGGATGATGTCGCCAATGAGAAGTCCGATTCGGCATCATCACACGCGGTTACATTTGATTCCGCCACGGCCTTAGAATTGCCCTTAGTTGTCAGCTTTGGGCAATCTCTCTTCCAGTGTCCTGTTTCTCGACAGTAGGCACACTCGTCTTTGCTTAGTTTATGCCTAGACTTGGATCTCCCTTTCTTTCCTTTGTTTTTGTTTTGTGAACGACCTCTGACGAACAAAACCTCTGCATCTCCGCCTGAACTAACTTGCTTGTCCTTCTTTCTCAGTTCATAACTGTACAGGGCAGCACAAACTTCGCTAAGAGATACAGCAGCCTTCCCGTGAAGTAGAGTGGTTTCAAGAAACTCAAACTCCTCAGGAAGGGATCCCAGCAACATCAGAGCCAAATCCTCGTCTTTAAAAGTCTCATCCAAATTGATCAAATCGGTAACCAGTTGATTAAAACTGGTAATGTGACTATTCATAGTGGAACCCGAAACAAATGTGAAGCGAAAGAGCCGCTTCTTCAAATGGAGCTTATTCTGACAACTTTTCTTCAGAAACTTCTCCTCCAGTGCCATCCACAATTTATATGCCGAGTTTTCTTTCGAAAACGCATATCTCTGCTCTCTGGATAGACACGAACGAATTGTTCCACATGCCAACCGATTCATCATACTCCAATCTTTTTCCTCTATATCATTTGGTTTCTTCTCTTCAATAGCTAAGTATAGACCTTGTTGAAAGAGTGCGTCTACAACTTCGCTTTGCCACATACCAAAATGGCCTGTGCCATCAAAAGACTCCACTGCCAATCGCGTATTCGCCACAGTGGTTCTCGCCCAAATGGACGACGACGATGCTTTTGAGGTGTCTTCCATTTTTGGTTTACAAATTATTCTTCAATAGCCCTCCAAATGCGAAAGCCAAATAGCCCGGGAAAACTTTTCTGATGTGGAAGATCAGATTAAACTGCGACCACAGAGCATACTCAGAATACCCGAGCTCTGATACCACTTGTTGTGGAACTCAGGGTCATATTCCACCAAATATAGAAATAGCGAGAGAAATATTGTACTAGAAAACCACACTAGATTTAATTCCCAGGAAAGATTGGAGGCGTCACAACGGTCGCGCTTAAAACCCAACCTCCTAGACAGAATTAACTAGACGAATTTAATAGCACAATATAACACTACAACTATAACTAACAATGGCTACTTGAAGAATAGCACAAAATAAAGAACACCAAATTTAACGAGGTTCGGCTAATTTAGCCTACGTCCTCGGACCCCACCAAAATATTTCACTCAAGGACTAAAGTGAAACTATTACAAACTATAGAGGAAGAAAGAAGAAATTGCTAAAAGACTTAGGCAATTTGGGATGATTTTCAAAGTGAAGAGGTGGGCTCCTTTTATACAACAAATGAGCCCATCACTTCTAATGTTTTCCTATGTGGGATTCTTTGCTCTTCTTTTGAAAGAGCCATTCTTCAACATGACTAATGAAGTATAAATGTCGTCTTTGCCTTGGAAGCTCAATTGGCTCCATTCATTACTTCGAACAAAGAGGTTATATGAGTTCGGATGGATTTGATCACTACCGGTGTGGAAGAGTTTTGATCTGAGCATGTTGATAACGGTTATTATGATAGGTCAACCCTTCGTGCAATAGTTATGACTCGAGTAAAACATTCCAAACAACTATGATAGAGCTAAATAGATCGCTATAGTAGTTGCTCCTCTTCTGTTTTTTCTTTCTCCTACCGAAAAGCAAAATTAATGAGGTATAAGCTTCAATATTACCATCATTAGTCTTATATTTGCATCTATTTACTCATCATCACCAACAAATCTTAGTCCTCAAACTTTATGTAAAAGTGCGGTTTTATAATTTTAAATTGCATACAAGCTTTTTAGGGTTTTTTAGAGTCATCGGTCCAACTGCGAATTTGATCAGATTAAATATACTAATTCGAGCCAACAACACAGTTGGGGAAAAAAAAAGAAAAAATAAAAGAAGAAGATCTTTTTTCTTACTTTTTAATGAGGAATGATCACGGATACAAAACTCTGAGGTTGTCAATTGAGTTGGGCCTACTCGAAACCCAATTGTTCAACCCGTTTATAATTGAGCCGAATCAAATTGAATTTGAGTTGGGCCGAACTTGATCTTAAACAATGATCCCATATTATTTGTGAAACGAGTTTGAGTTTTATTAGGCTCAGCCCGATTGGCCCAAACTCATATATGTTAAGGCTAGTGATAATGCCATAACAAAATATTTGAACATACATCAGTACCCGTAAACGCCAGAGAAACTTTAGTCTAAAAATACTTTGGAAGGATTTCTTACTATTTTTTGTCACTTCATGTATATTAGAAAGATTCTAAATTCTACTAATTATTGTTGTAAACCTCATGAGTCTATTTTTGGAATTATACATACTCTAATTTTAGCGTAAACTTTTATTTAGTACTATTCAAAATTAATCTCTTAATATGATTTTATTGTGCACTTTTATTTTATTTGAGAAAAATTGATGAGTCGGCTCGAAATAAAAGAGAAACTCATAAAAAATGTGAAACTAAATTTGACCTTGTATATTCAAATCCGATACTTTTAAATTGAACATATCCTAAGCTTGGCTTTAAGGCCCTATTGACGGGCCTACTCCTACTCCACATGACTTAACTCCATGACCACAAGTTCATTGAAAAATGGTGAGTTGTATTAATTAAATTAGGGTATGAAATTGTAGTGGCTAGAAAAAAAAGGAGTTGTAACTTGTAATAAAAAAATTAAGGGTGAGTAAAAGGGATTTGCATGAAATTGTTGAAATATGCAAAAGGTTGGTCAAAGTCAACATGTAAGTAAACCAAACTCTAGGAGCATCTTATTGGAAATGGACACTTAACCAATAACCACAAGCTGGTAAGATAAATTCCATTTTGATTCTGTAAAGCACCAAATTAGCAATATTTTTGAGCCACCCACGCATGATAATTGATACCAAATTAATGTCCACGACGCTTGGATTGTGACAAGTTATTTTAAATTATGTGATCATTTAGTTGTCCACGAGAATTTAGTTACTAGATTAATAACGCCCCATTCCATTTTAACATATATAGAGAAAATTGTGGTCTATAATTTATATTAGGATAAGTTTGACAAGTTGGTTGCAATAATTAGGGATAAAGTCAAAAGTTTTAGCATCCCGAGATATGTAATTAGGATTCATATTTTCGTAAGTCTGAAAAGTTGGTTATAACAAATAGGGATGAAGTGTAAAGTTTTAGTATTGTGATGTGAGTAATTTAAAAATTTGGGATAATAGCATACACTCCCTTAATTATGGGGTGATGTGCACTTTGTCCCCTAATTTATTGAAATGTACACTTTGCCCCCTCACTTATCATAAAATGTGCACTTCACCCCCTCGAGCAGTTGGGGCAGATTCGTGCACCACACTTATCATAAAAATTAGACTTTTGCCCCCTGACTTATGTGTTTTTGTAGCATTTTGCTCCCTGACTTATGTGTTTTCGTGCACCACACTTATCATAAAAATTAAACTTTTGCCCCCTGACTTATGTGTCTTTGTAGCACTTTGACTTATATATTTTTGTAGCATTTTGCCCCCTCACTTATGTATTTTGTAGCACTTTGCCCCTGCCCGAGCTACCCGAGGGAGTGAATTGCACATTTTATGATAAATGAGGGGGCAAAGTGCACATTTCAATAAATTAGGGGGCAAAGTGCACATCGCCTCATAATTGAGGGGGGTGTCTGCCATTATCCCTAAAAATTTGGAGAGAATATAATTTTGATTTTAATTTAATCTACATATGATAGATTGGCTCCCCCTACTAAGATTGCCTTTGCTTGTAAGTGAGTTGTGACACATTGATATTGAAATTATTTAATAGTGTGTAATTTGTGTCTAAATATAATATATTAGCTATTTTTACAAAATAAATGCTTGAAGTTAAATTATAAAGACAGATAGCATTCTAAATATATACAAGATGATGAGTTCTGTTTCAATGTGTTATTATTATTATTATTTGTATTTCAAATGTAATACTTCAAGTTAAATAACACAATTAATTCTCTCAAGATCAACTATCACGATAATTATTTTAAAAGTCTCCTATTTCAAGTCAAATTTCTACAAGTTCAGCCAAACCCGTATATAAGTTTACGAAAAATTAAATATATATATATATATAAACAATAATCCGACAAATTATCATGACAGAATCTTTCACAAGATTATGATGCAAATTTATGTCAGCTTACAAATAATCAATTATTATATATTCTTTTTCCAAGCATATCAACTGTATAGATCCTCAGGATGCAAATAGTGGATATTAAAAAATAAAAATAGCAGCAGGTGATTAGCAGTAGAGACTTAAGAATGTGTGGATTCTCGAGAATCTTTTGGCAATATTAAAGTAATTAATTAACTAAAAAACTTCAAATTATGTATGGGGATGTGTTGAAAGGAGAAGAATATGGTCAATACCAAAATTATTAAATAAAAAATGAATTTTTATTGAATTTGGGTGACATTGGGAGGAGGAGATTGGGGCACTGGCATGTGATGTACAAAGAATAAAAAGAGTGTGGATAAGAGAAGAGGGATGTGGTCATAATTTGTCCATTGGATTAAAGGGGAGATGTCCATACTTTTATTGAACCATTCAATATATAGAACTAATATGTAATATCGAAATTGGGTGAAAATATGCTTTTTAACCGTTATTTCTTTTTATTAATTTGGATCATATATAAACTCTTAATATTCATCTTCATTAAAATTATTTATTTCCCTTGGCTTCTACTTTTTGACAAATATTTCCGTCTACCATTATTACAAATAGTCTAATAGACTTTTACTAAAGGGACCAAAATAATTCGTTGTCATTATGAATGAAAACAGAAACATCTATTAAGAAGTTACATCAGTTTTTTAACATAATATATAATTATTACAATTAAATAAAGTCTCAGAATTGAGTTTAACTCTTATTTAATAAAGACTATAATTTAATATATATACTCTTTTTTGGTAAGTAATAGTTTGATATCTATACGTTTAAAATAAATCCACAGATTTGAATATGTTGGTGAGCGACATCTTTTGAAATGCATAATTATAGAAACAAATTGTGAGTTCAATTTTTTTTTATATACAAAACGAAGGGGACACCCTAAATATCTAGCTCGACATACCGGGATTGATAGTTATACTATTGAGCCATAAATACTCTATTTATCTTCATGAAAGAGGGGAGAGTCACAACTCATGGCAGTCTGGATTCGAACCCATAACCTCTCACATAAAATGAGAGGTGAATACCACTAGACCAACAGGTTTTGGGTTGTGAGTTCAAATTTGATCTTTAGTATCATGATCGTTAATGTGTAGAATACTGTTGTTATCTGTGTGTAGTGATTAAAAACAATTGAAAACAACTTCATTTGATTTATGTTTTGAAAAAATACTGATAATATCATTAAAATTGTGCTTTTTATAATTAGTCTCTTGTATTTTTATTTTTCTTTGAAGAAATAATTACTCTTGTATGAAAAGTTTACATCTCGATAATTTGTTTTGAGATAGTATAATTGAGAAGATTCTTCAACGTTTAAAGTTTAGTCTCTACTCATTTATTTCTCTTTTACTGTTTTCCTTTCAAAGCATGCATTATAAATGTATGCCTTTAATCATATAATTTTTGATTAAATAGTGATAGAGGAGATTTTGAAAAACAAAACATGGAGTTTATGGATTCTAAAAGAAGAAAAGCCTATGGGATGTAGAACCGTTCTTTTTAGTGTAACTAGTATTTAAAACAAAAACAAAAAGAAAAATGGTAGTATTTGAGAAAATTCTAGTCAAACATAGTTTGGTCGAACTTCAATACAATGATCACATAAGTGAATTATATATATCATATAATTAGTTTTCGTCATAATACAATTTGTCAAGTGACTAAATTATATCTGTCATATAATTGGTTACAAGACAGATGAATTACCCTGAGACTAAAAAATTTTAGCCTGAGCTATGATTTCTTTAGTATTTGATAGATAGACTTATAGTCGAGTTGTTATATTTAGAAGTTAAGGTGATATTCAACGCGTATTAGACTTGGCTTGGACGATGAAACTTGATCTGATTGTTGAAACGGATTGTCGTGAAACCTTTGGGTGCATTCAAGATGCCACTTTTTTCGCACAAGTATTTTGGGGTGATCTCTCACATTAGATAAAACTCAACCTTCCTTGGCGGGCTAGCATTGCTCATAATGGAGAGAAGCAAATAAGGCGACAAATGCATTGACAAAGTTGGGAATCGAGCAAGTGCCTAGACTTATGGATACTACATTTTCGGCCATGGAGGACACCTTAGAGAGCAAGATTGATTCAGTATTAAGTGAACTAAATATACAATTTTAAGCATGAGTTTGTCGAGCTAGGTTGATAGTGTAAATATATATATATATATATATATAGGGTATGGATCAAATATATCTCTATGCTTTAGGTAAGATATAAGACCCAATCTAAACCATTTAAACCATTTGATCCCAAGGTCCATAATTAAAGCCATTATTCCGATTTTAATCTTTAATTTAATGATGATAAGGGCATTTTAGTCAATAGGTCTAACAAACCTATGCAAATATCATGCTGGATCAAAATCAAATCCCACTTATTGAGCGCATAACGGATTCTCTTTCTCCAATTGATTTTTTCTTTCCAATTAAAATTCGATTAGTTCACAGAACGCATTAATATATTTCACAGAATGTAAAATATTTACATTATTCATCATCAAATTCAATTAATCATCAAGTTCGATTCATCAGCATCGTCAAACTCAATCCGATGGATGCAAGTAGAACGGCGATTTGATATCTACTGCAATACTTTGTGATTTCTCAACTTGCTGTGTATTTACAGTAGATGCCAAACCCTCTTGACTTGCAGAATCATTGGCCATGGCTGAAAGGAAAGAAAAAGAAAAAGAAAGTGGAAGCTATTGTAGGAATCATTGACCATGTCATATTCGTAGTGTTGGTCGGCATTACATACATACATACAGAATAGAATAAGACAGGGAGAGAAGAAAGGAAGGAGGGGAAGAAAACATCACAATTAGTGATTTTAAACCATTATGCAGTAGCTTATATACAGTAGCTTATAAACCATTATACAGTAACTACAACGGTGATATACAGTGTGTGATTAGTCACATACAATTAGTGATTTCAAACCATTATACAGTATCTTATAAGTCATTATACAGTATGTTAGAACACATTATACAGTATGTTATAACATATTTATACAATATATAATTTAAGTAATTACAAATTCTTCAGATAATTAACTGAATTGAACACCAACAAATTCAAAGCCGCAGACGTAAGGGAGGTGATGGAAACTCGTAGCAAAACTTCTCGTACAAGTAAATTAAGTAACTTCCAGGTACACTGCATGCTCGGATACATATCAGCTTTGACATTATTAATTTGCTCATATATATCTCCATTTATACACTTTGTCATGTGCCACACCACAGGAACACACAAATCGCATCCTATGCATGCCATAGAGTTTCTATAAATAAATGTCAATCTCCAGCATATTAGTTTCTCAATTCGATATATATATATATATACACTATGTAGCATATTAAAAATATTTAATTATACAGTATATTATAACACATTATACAGTATCTTATAACCCATTATACAGTATATGATAGCACATTATACAATGTGTGTTTATACATCATGCACACACTGTATGATGCCGAGGCTCTTCATTCTCTCGGTGTTTTCTTTGATTCTTTGTGCTCGAGACTCCTCATACTCTCCATTGCCTATTATTGCTTTTTCTTCTTCTTGTTTGTTCTTGTCAGAGTTTTTGGGTCTTCCTCTGCTACTGGTGCTCACCATTGCTGTTCTCTTTCTTTCTTTTTGTGTAATGCTCAAATATTTGATTTTTCAAATTTGTTTGTAAGATAGAGAGAGAGAGAGAGAGAGAGAGAGAGAGAGAGAGAAAGTAATAAAAAGGATGATGAATAATGTAAATAAGGGAGATTTTAGGGGAGATTTTGTTCCCTTTTTTACTATTATACCCTTTATTCAATTGAAATCAATTTTTTAGCTTTTTTTTTGCTTCTTTTTTGGACTGTTGGATTTAATGGATCCAATGGTGTAAATTGGGTCTTATATCTTATCTAACATAAGGTGTGTATTCGATCATTACCCTATATATAAGAAAAGGAAGAAGAAGACGAAGAAGTTAAGGGGATATTCATGAATTCATAATTGGACAGAGAGTTTGCATGACATTTAAATTACATTTAAATGACATTTCAATCCAATTAAATCAATGCCACCAAAAATTTCTCCAAACTAATTGTCTTAAAATTATGGATAATGACATTTTTAGTCCCTAAAATAGAGTATTTGTATCAGAGTAGTCCCTCAAATTTAAAAATTAATATTATTATTCCTAATGTAATAGTGTTCAAATTCTATTTCATTTAAATTCTTTTTGGACATTTTACTCTCATGTATGAATATGTGTAATGAAGCAATTTAAGGGTAAGATTGTTTAAAAGGGACTCAAGTGAAACAAAATTTGAACATTATAGACGATAATGTTAATATTTTCATTTGAATGATTACTCCGACACAAACGTCTTCTCCAGGGATTAACAATGTCATTTTCCCAAACTATTAAGATGATTTATGAATAAGCAATCATAAAGGACATAACTACAATTAAGCAAAAACGACGTATAGAGGTGGGGGGTGGGGGTGGGGGTGGGGTTGGGTGGGTAATTGAGTCCCAACTCCAAAGTAATTAAGGGCTAGTCATGAGTGAGACCCATGTGACCCCCATATGGTTCCTTCACATATTGAATTAAATTTCTTTACTTTAACCGATGAATTATCACATTCCATTTCTTCCCTTTTTCTACAAAAATAAATAAATATAAATATTGATAGAGTTGGATGCCATTATTATCAAAGTACGAGAGAGATAATAAAGATGGATGGGTCGTTTTCCTCTTAGCAAAAAATTATAATAAAACCCCAAAACTGATATATAAAGAATAAAAAAGGGTTTTTGTATATGATTAAAGGAGGCAACAATGTCAGCTTGGCGTGCCTAACACTGTACATTTTGTATACGTATATATATATATATATTGATTGAAAAGATTGAGGGGCCTCATTGGCTATGACCGCAAAAGAAGCCACCCCCACTTTACACTTACAGCTGAATTACAGAAAAAATAAAAAAAAAGAAGGTTAACAGCTAATTTTTATATGATTAAAATAGTGTATCACTTTTTGATTTCATGGTATATAAAATAAAATAAATATGTATATATATAGTGTAGAGAGAGTAAAAAGGGGTGGTGGTGGGGGCGGTGGTGCTGATTCTCAAGGGATAGATTAGACTGTGGGAACATTCTGAGCTTGGCCTTTTGCGAGAACATGGTGTTTCTGTGATGGCTGGCAAAGATTAGAGACAACTCATATATATATATACATGTATACATATATAATTGGTTTTTTGTTAGCTGATCTCTTTGTGAGATAGTGGTGCGGTGGGGTTTTATTTTCTTGTTTTTGTTCCTCTAAAGTCTCATATATTAGTGCGCTTTCACTGTGTTTTCACTTTATTGTTCCCAATTGAGTATTGATTCTTTGTACGGAGAAGGGTTTTGGTCGATTCGATTTGCCCTTGATTTACATGGAAATCTAGTTTAGCCCCTTCCACTCATAGGTGAGTTTTGTGAAGAATACACAGGTTTAAGGTTCTTTTCTGTTTTTTCCTTCTTCTGTATGAACCCTAATTGTTGTTTTGGATTTAGTTAAAATGTATGAATATGTGATGTTTTTTATGTTTAAGATTTGCTCTTTGTGATTGTATATCACTTTCTGCATTTGGGTTCTGTCTAAAATGGTAAATTTTCTAATTTTATGATAGATACATCTAATTTTATCATGTGGTGTGTATTGGTAGTGATGCATTTGTTTTGGGAAATTCTTGTTACTTCTGCAATTTCAGAGAACCAAGTATATTGGTACCAGTGCATTCTTGTTCATATATATATAAATATATATTTTTTCTTCAGTATCTTCCAAAATTAGGTGATTCTTGTGTCTGCTATTTTGGTGGTGCTCCTCCACTTATACCAAGATTATGTTGGCTTTTACAGGTCTCTCCACCTTCATTGGTGTACTAATATTTATTTTCTTGAGGAATGTGGATTCTTGGAGTTGATTTCTGAAGGGGGCTTTATGCTGTGTTTAGAATAAAATCAATAGTTTGGGAGGGATTGTATTAAGCTTCTGGGTTAACCCTCTATGACCCGTTGTTCGTGGACTCTGCGAACGAAACGAATCAACTAAGTAAATCCTCTTCCTGGACTCCATTGTCTCATTACTCTTCTTGAATCTTTGAATGTTGATGTTTAGGTAAACTGTGTTTTTTCCAGGGCTTTTGTCTATTCTCCTGGAATTTATTCTTGGGAATTCCTTTTTGAGTGGTTGAATCGAGGATTACTGTGATTTAACTTGAAACGGGGAAGGTGGTCAAAATTTTGGAGTTGGAAAGAATATTTGCAGGCCACAATGAAGTTTATGAAGCTTGGATCGAAGCCTGATCAGTTTCAGACCGATGGGGATAATATCAGGTCAGCTATGTCTTTTCAGTCGAAGTGTGGGATGAATCGGATTTTGCTTCGTTGCATTTCTGTTGCTATGAGACATGAGCTATCTTATTATTTTTTCATTATTCAATTAGTGCTGTGTTTAGTATCTTAAGTTTAGACCTTAGAGCTATCTTATATAAAATTTTAGTGTCCGTTTTGGCGAGTAATAAAGGCTTTGTATTGAATGGTAATCGTTACAATGACAGACATTTTATGATATATAGAAATTTCATTTTTCTTGTGATTATGTTACATGCTTTTATCAATTGTCGATGTACATCTTGTTCTTCTACTCTCTGTATCAAACTTCAATATTTTGGGATGCTGGTATGCTGTTTATTGCAAATTTGACTGTTAAAAACATTTGTGTTTCAGGTATGTGGCGACAGAGTTGGCAACCGACATGGTCATTAATGTTGGAGATGTCAAGTTTTATCTGCACAAGGTATAACTTTTTTGATGCTATGCATGGTAAAGAGATGCTCGTCTATGCTTTAAAAACTTTGGTAGTCTTAAAATATTTAGTTTTGTATATTGTATTTATATCCTTAATTCAATTTGTTAAACCTGTTATCGTTGTAGTTCCCTCTTCTCTCAAAGAGTTCTCACCTTCAGAAGCTCGTTGCCACTTCAAGCGATGAAAATGACGATGAAATCCACATCAGTGATATTCCGGGCGGACCCGCAGCATTTGAAATATGTGCTAAGTTCTGCTATGGCATGGTTGTAACACTCAATGCATATAACGTGGTAGCAGCACGTTGTGCAGCTGAGTATCTTGAAATGTACGAGACAATTGAGAAAGGAAATCTCATATACAAGATTGATGTCTTTCTTACTTCCAGTATCTTCCGGAGCTGGAAAGACTCGATAATTGTACTTCAGACAACAAAATCTCTCCTTCCATGGTCTGAGGAGTTGAAGATAGTTAGCCACTGCCTGGATTCAATAGCCAATAAAGCTTCCATTGACCCTTCTAAAGTTGACTGGTCGTACACTTATAACCGTAAAAAACTCACATCCGAAAATGGAAACGACCCGCTATGGAATGGCGTGAAAAAACAACAAACCGTGCCAAAAGACTGGTGGGTAGAAGACATATGTGAACTTCAAATTGATTTATACAAACGCGTTATTACAACAATACGGGCAAAAGGAAGAGTTTCTGCTGATGTGATAGGAGAATCATTAAAAGCATATTCTTTAAGAAGGATACCGAGTTTCAACACAGGTACTATAAGAGGAGATGATATTACAAAGTACCGTTACTTGGTTGATACCATTACATGGTTATTGCCCTCAGAGAAAAATAGTGTTCCTTGTAGTTTTTTGCTCAAGTTATTACAAGCATCCATAATGTTAGAATGTGGAGAGACGGGGCGAAGGGGGCTTATGCAGAGAATTGCACAGCAGCTCGAGGAGGCAACTGTAGGTGATCTTTTGACGCGTTCTCCAAGTGGTGAAACGAATTTGTGTAGCATAGATATAGTGCATGAGTTGGTCGAGCAGTTTGTGATGCAAGAGCATAGTGCTCAGACGGAAGGTTCTGATCATCCCGAGTTCCAGGAGATGTATACGGGATTCACTTCGGATGGTTCTAAGATTAAGGTGGCTAGATTGGTTGACGGGTATTTGGCTGAAGCTGCTAAAGATTCTTCGTTGCCATTGTCCAGATTTGTTGATCTAGCGGACATGGTTTCTAGCTTTCCAAGATCAACTCATGATGGAATTTACCGTGCTATCGACATGTATCTCAAGGTTTTTTTCTTTATTCACTCTTGATCTTTTCTTGTTGCGTTTTCTTTTCGGTATTCGATGCACATTCGTAGAACTCGTTTCTAGGAAATTTTAGTTTAGACTACGTGTGGCCGGATTGAAATCAATAACATGGTAAGTGAATTATGCTTGTTATGAGGTTGATGTACAATATATGGAGAGTGACCAATCCTTTGGGGTGATTCTATAGTGTTGAGTTGTTTGTTACCATCATACTCCTGCATCCAACATCCAACGGTGCATGATGAATGGTCCTGGTCCACAATAGAGTCACAAGGACCAATGTTCCCGGTCCACCATGCCCCCGTTGGATTGGGGCGGTTGAGGTACTTTTTACCATAATGCCCCTGCATGCTTGGTGTATGGTGGATTGGGACCATTGGTCTCGGTCTAATGTAGAATTACCCAAATCCTAGTGCGAATGTCATAACACTTACCATGTGATTGATTGCGTGTTGCCAAACCCGGTCCTGAAAATTTTCCCTGGTCTCATGTTAAATTCCATAACCAATAATCATCCTTTATACAGGAACACCCAGGGATGTCGAAGAGTGAGAAAAAGAAAATATGCCGGTTAATGGATTGCAGGAAGCTATCACCCGAGGCATGTTCACATGCCGTGCAGAACGAAAGGCTTCCCTTACGGGTCGTTGTGCAGGTTCTTTTCTTTGAGCAAGCCAGAGCAGCAGGTGGTGGTAATACCACGCCTGACCTACCGGGCCCCGTTAGGGCTTTGATCCCCGGAGGATCCTATGGGAGCTCAAGGACCACAACTACCAACACAGACGAGGAGGACGGCGACCAGAAAACTGACGAACTGAGGTTGAGAAACAAAGTTGGTGGAGAAAATGGCACCAAATTGAATGCAGAAAAAGTTTCTACCAAGAAAGTGAAGAAGATGTTCTCGAGGCTGTGGTCGAACAAAGATGAGAGCAGCTCGGATACTTCTGAGAGCCCAGCTTCTACTAGCGCTGAAGAAACTAGGTCGACCCCTTCGAGAAGTAGAAGACATTCTTCATCTTGATCCGGTGAAAACTATATTTTCTGCTGTAAAATTTTTGGTGGAAAATGGTGTTTTTTCAAGTTTTTGTCCTTGCTGAAGAGGAATGTAGGTTTAGTTTTGTTTTAGAGTTGTATGTTCTTTCAGTTTTAGGCTTTTATCTTGCAGTTTATTTTTCACAGTTGTAATAGTTTTTCGAAGATGTTAGATTATGCTAGAAACAAATTACGTGAGATATCTTGCTACAAATTTAGCAGAGTCGTAGGAACTCTATTTAAGGAATAATCCTGTCTACAAATTTAAGTTCATTTAATTTATCTTGCTTTGGTCAATCTCGGAAGTCCAGAATAGGGAATGAGGTAATTTTACGTGAGATCGAGTTTAATAATTTGAGTGTATATTTTGTGTCTATCTATTTGTCACAATCATATGTGAGAGTCACACACAATACAAATTACGCTAAATAAATAGATATCAGGACAATTGGAATTTGTCTAACATAAATTTTTCTTTAAATTAGTCCTACAGAAATTGGCTTATTTGACATGGTTAAAGAAATGAATAGTGGATGAGATTTAAACCTTGGGCCCAAATTAGGCATGGATTCAGGCCCTGAACGTAAAAAACATTATGCTATGAGCCTAGGCCTGTCATAGGGTGGGAATTGCGCAGTTACCATAGTTCTGGGCCCAGGTTAAAACTAATAGATTATAGACCTAAACTTATTGGGTCTGATATTCTGTCCATATACAAAGGCCCAGATTTTCAAATTTGGGTAGGGGTTATAGACCCAAAGTTTTGAGCGTGGCCGCATTGGTCCAGGTAATACCAAGGAAAAATCTATGGTGGAATGCGAGCATTGCCCCCGATTCATTATCCACCACAAATTCACAAGTAATGGAGTGATTTTCATCACCCACCCACCACTTATGAATTTGTGGTGGGTGGTGAATTGGGAGCAATGCTCTCGGTCCACCATAAAATTATCTGTACCAGATATTGATAGGCCTAAGTCAATCAATCAACGTAGAAGGCTCCTGGGGGTAATTCTACACCAAATCGAGTATAATAATCTGAGTGTGTAGTCTGTGTCTATCTCTTTCACAAAAGTGTGTGTCAATACACCTTACTGTTTGAAAGAGATACACACTAATCCTATTGAACTTGGGTTAACATATATTTTTCCGCTTCTGGGATGATACTTGGAAGGTTCCCGAGATTTGGGATTATGTGATAATTTCCACCATCACATGTATATCTATACATGTGGGGTGAAGATCAATCAGAACCCTAGTTACATGGGAGCTTCCAAGTATTATCCAAACTTCAATTTGTGCACTTTTGGTCATTTAAAGGAAATATAAAACTGTTGCGAAATGTTTCTTTTATCAAAACTCGTTGGATAAATATTGTTCAATTAGTTTCATCAATCACACTAAAAAATAAGTTTCATTCTCTACTGAAATAAGCATTATAGCCCGACTATCATCAACTTGTTATTCATCAACGTAAAATAGCGAGTTTTACGTTCTCAAATAAAGTTCTAAGTATTTGAATTTTAAATTGAAAGCTGTAGACTTAAATTTGTTATTTTATTGCAAGAGGTATGGGATATTTGCATTTTGCACCATGTACTGCCAACACTGGGATACGAAAAGTTGAAAAAAATAAAATATAAAATTACTGCCAACCAAATTAGCCCATTGAGCACTTAATTTTTAATATTTTCTTTTTAAGGTCATGATATCGTTGAGGCCCAAATTAACCAATCGATTTAGACAAGAGAATTTTCTTTAGATAATTTTGTGAAGTGAAATGGATTTCTTGTTATAATATTAAAATATTGAATTCCCTTTAAAACCTTTTTATTTTTTTTATTGACGGGATAATGGTCTTTGCCTCCCACTAATTTTATAGTGTTTTGGATCCAAATAATTATTTCATTAGTCGGAAAGTTTCTTTCGAACTCGATTAGCAAAGTATGCTTAAGATATTGATAAAATGTTCGTGAAAGTAAATTATAAAGGCCTTTCCGACCACATTATTTGCAATCCTTTCAGAACTTTTTGCATTGAATAGTATTATTTCACTACATCTCTAATTTGGGCATATAAAATAAAGAATATTTTAGAAGCTTCGAGATTCACAGTCGTACACGATTATTTATAATTGTATAAAAGCTTGAAAGCATAGACATGTTTAAGAACGCTCGGAAATATTAACCTAACTTTTGTTTTTCTTTCAAAACTTGCCTAACCCAATGTAAAGAAAGTCCTAAAGGAATATAAAGTACAAGCAAATGGTTTTAGGATAAGCTAATCTTTTTAATCTTAGTTTAGAGTTCATGTTATCAATAATGCAGTTAATTTGCAGAATTGACGCGTAAAAGGAAAGATTTAAGAAGGGTGTGGTGCTCAATAACCATAAATTAGGACTAAAAGCACCTTAAAAAGTCTTAAGCACTCTGCTCAATGGTTCACCTAAAGAAGACTTCTAATCTCCTCTTTTAATTATAGATATTGATTATTAAAATTAATTATCAATAAATATAATCGGCCACTATTGTTGAAGCGAATGCACAAGTAAGAATACACACGCAAGGCGAGACGCTAACTCACATTGTATAAAATTTTGGGTACTTTATTGTCTCATAGGGTGTTATTAACAATTATTACTCTTAATGCATAAACTTTTTCACATTCACGAACATATCTTGAAAAGGGAAATGCTTGCATTTAAACGTCCCAAAAAGCTCTAAAGTATAAAATATCCAATTATCAAATTCAATCTAGCAGTACCTTTGTCTTATTCACCGATCAATTGTTTAGTTTTTAAGGTGCAACTATGAATTTGATTAATTGATTAATTAAAAATGGTACTAGAAGTTACAAATATTAATATTTAAAATTCTATATTATCAAAAAAATTAAATATATGGAGTTGTGACAAAAGATTGAGAAGTCGTTTATATCTTTTTTTTTTAACAGTGAAGAAAGTGTTTATATACAGTAGCAATGAAGATATCTATTTTGGAAGGTCAAATATAACGGGTGACCCCTCTAGTTTTACTTTTGTCTCACTTTTGTTTTTTGTCTTTCAAGTCTAAAATGTGCCCGAATGGTTCGGCAACATTCAAAATCATCCCACTTTAGTCCCTCAAGTTACAAATCCATTAGAAATGAACGGAAAATGATTTTTTCTTTTTTGATTTTGCTCTTGCATGTAGGAATATTCCATCCAAATGAGAAAATATTCCATCAATTTCTAATGGAATTTTGATCCGAGGACCAGGAGGAGACGATTTTGAAAGTTGAGAGACCATATCAGCGCATCTTAAATTTGAGGGATTAAAGTGAGACAAAAATTAAAAGTTAGAGAAACCAACAATGAGATTTGGTCATTCTGGAATGATGAAGTGCTTTCATTATTTTTTCCACTTATAAATCAAGCCACCACGTAGCATAATTATTTAACTAAATTTTTAATAATATTACTTTCTCCTTTTTTGGATGTAAATTTTTGTGATATAATTGCTCATTGTAATTTGTACATAAGTGTTTGAAATGGTAGCATCAGAATATAAAGAAGAAAACAAGAAAAGAAGAAGAATGAAAGATGAACATGAGAAATTTAATGTGGTTCCGAAAACTGCCTATATCCACGAGCCAACACTAGATCTATATCTTTATTTTTGAGTGAATCGAGTGAAGCAAATAATTACAAGTTGAGAGCTCCTATGGAGTAGAAGACTTGATACTCAAGGTAACTAAAACCTAATCCAAATAGAAAATAAAATCATATTCTTAGACAATTAGAAAAAACAATCCTAATATAACTCAGCTGTCAAATCCATAGTATCAACCAATCTCCAAAAACCCATCAATCTCTGACATAGAAATCGATCCCAAAATATCCTCGAACTCAACTTGAACAACCACTTCACTTTTCCCAAATGAATCTCGATCGAGTTGGCACATCTCCAAACTCAATAGAGGTCAAACCCCGAGACCTTTCCATGTCTCGTTAGTTCATCCTCTCCAGTGTTTCGCACTTGACAGACTCTCCCATTTTCTTACTGTGAACATTGTTCTCCCTCTTTGAACCTTCACCACTACTCTAGTCTTTTGGTAATCAATCAACTCCTGAATACCGTGATATATCCCTCTCAGTCCAATTGACCCTCAGATATAGGTTTCCCCAAAGAAACTTGGAACATGTCTCACAACCCAAAACCGCCTTGGTCAAGTCATTCGCTGACATCCTTACACTAAGGATTTTTCCAATGGCAAACCCGGATTCCTCACATATCTGCTCTCTAACAGATGAGTTGTGTTTGATCCATCCGCCAACCCTCTCAATTTTTCAATGGCCAACTCGGATCATCTACATATCTGCTCAATGTTCTCACTGCTTGAGCCATGCCATACCCTTCTGCCAAAAAAACCCGGCTTCGTGAATCTGCCTAATTGTCTTCGCATCTTGTTTCCATGATTTTTGGCTCCACTCTTCCCTCCCGGCGTTGTGCCTCTGCATTATGGTTTCTCTCTACATGGGGCATCCTGCTCTCCGCTCTCTCGACTACACGACTCTGTCCTCTCGCCTATTGATATTGTCACTCTGACCTCTAGCTCAGTGGATTTGCTTTACTGTAATTCTTGGCATCTGGTCTCTGGCAACTCGTTCATTCCGCTCGGCAACACGGATCTGCCCTCTGACCTCTGGCTCTACGGATCAGCCACAAGCACTACAACTGCTCCCACTGGCTTCGTGTCTGCCCACCTGAAAACACAAATATGCCTCTTCAGGCTGCACCTGCATATCTGTACATTTTCTTGTTAACATTAAACATGATTACTCTTTTTGGTTGACAATATAACTGATCTCATCCTCATCTGATATCTTCTCTAACTTCATCACGACCTCAATTCATGTTACATATAACGAAACTGTCAAGCTTGATTATTCCTTCGGCTCCTATCATCGCTCCCACGATAAAATCCATGCTAACCAAAGCGCTTCTCCATAGATTTATATCTAAGACGTTTTCTAAATCTACAACCTATAGCTCCGATATTGATTGTTAGAAATGATAGCGTCCAAGTATGAAGTAAAAAAGAAGAAAAAACAAGAACCATGAACGATGAACACGACGAATTTAATGTGGATCGGCAAACTGTCTACATCCACAAGCCAACACTAGATCGACATCTCTATTTCTGAGTAAATTGAGTGAATCAAATAATTACAAGTTGATAGCTCCTATTTATGGAGTAGGAGATTTGATACTCAAGGAAATTAAAACATATTCTAAATAGGAAACACAATCTTATTCTTAGACAATTAGGAAAAACAATCTATATATATATATATATATATAAAAGTCAACTGCCAAATCCATAAAATCAATCAGTCTCCACAAACTCATTACGTGACAAGCTGTTAATAGCTCTAATGCACTGATCACTTGATAATTAGTTTTTAATAAAATATACTCCTATTAGATCAACAACAAACACATCCTAATAAAAATTCTAAAAATGATGATGATTTTTAAATGTTGAGTCACACCAAATGAATTTGGGGTAAAGTGATACAGTCTATTTTAATGTTAAGATAAACAGAATGTAATATGGCGTTTAACCAATAGTAAGAGGCGTGTTTGGAGTGTGCAGCAGCTTAAAAGGAGATGCAACTAGCAACAAACTAATCCCCATCTATGCAGTGTAATGTAGTCCAGTGCGCAACTCACCCTTGTCGACATATATTATTATTTATATCAGAAACGCACGTCAAATGTATTAAGTGTTATATCGATTATCTATGTACTTGACGATACGGTGTCTAATGAAGATACGAAAACCTGTTCGCATTAAGAATTGTGTCTAATAATGACGATTAGACACATGTTCTATCAGTTGTGTCTTTTGGAGAGTTCAAAATAAATATTTTGTTCATTGTTGTCAAGATTTATAATGTTATTATGATAGAGACTTAATAATGGGAAGAATCTACAAAGATAAATTTGAGGATTGATGCAATAATCAACCCTGGAAATTTACCCCTAATTGTGATATTCAGAGATTAGAGAGAAAGAGAGATTGAAATTTGCCCACACAAAACGTATCCCCTTTATTGCTTACAATTCAGGTATTTATACATCAAAGTGGCGTACAGATTCAGCTAAGAAAAGATGCCAGCTGGAAGTTTAGTTACTAACTACTTTCTGTTTACAAAACTAACTTTCAACCTACAATAAACTCAATCAATTAAAACGCTATCCCGCTTTTGTTCTCTGTCTTGGTTTTGAAGTCTTTTGTACACTTATAAAAGTGTCTTTTCCTCGTTACGTTTTCTTCTGAAAATGGCATATAACAACTACCTTCCCCTTTAAAGAATCCTTGTCCTCAAGGATTAAAGTGAGGAAATTTAATTCTCATGTCATGAACAAACTCCCAAGTGCTTTCTTCCTCCGGAGAATAAAACCACTTAATCAACCATTGAGTCACTGGTCTATTGTTCCTTGGGACCATATGTCTCTCTAGTAGAGCTTCAGGTTCAAGTACCAAATATCCACGAGAGGTGAGCATAATAGGCAAGTCAGGACAACTAGTATGATTACCAATTTGCTTCTTCAGTTGAGATATATGAAAGGTAGGGTGGATTTTAGATTCTGGAGGTAGCTTGAGTTTATAAGCTACTGTCCCATACTTCTGGATTATTTGAAAGGGTCCAAAATACCTGGCAGAAAGCTTGTTATAAGCATGGTTTCTTAAGGATAGTTGTCTGTAGGGCTGCAGCTTAACAAATACCCAATCTCCCACTGCCAGGACTCTTTCACTTCTTCTTTTATCAGCTTGTTGCTTCATTCTATCTTGAGCCATTTCCAGCTGTTGTTTTAATAATATGATAGTCTTCTCTCTTTCAACTAAGCTTCTATCCACTGCATCCATTGAGGATTGGAATTGGATGTAGGGTTGGTGAATAGGAGGAATTTGGCCATATACCACTTTATAGGGAGTTCTTTTTATAGAAGAATGGTAAGATGTGTTATACCACCATTCTGCTAAAGGGAGCCATTTTACCCATTCTTTAGGCCTGTTATTGCACATACATCTAAGGTAGGATTCCAAGCACCTATTCACCACTTCGGGTTGTCCATCAGACTGTGGATGATATGCAGTTGATGTGTGTAATTTCACCCCTTGCAGTTTGAAGAACTCTTGCCAAAACTCGCTCATAAAAACCTTATCCCTATCACTGACAATGGTTTTTGGCATTCCATGCAATTTGAAGATATTGTCCAAAAATAATTAAGCAACATCAAGAGCTGAAAATGGATGTTTTAATGCCAAAAAATGGGCATTTTCACTCAATTGATCCACTACCACCACTATACTATTCTTTCCTCTTGATTCAGGTAAGCCCTCCACAAAGTCCATTGAAATGTCCTGCCATACCTTGTTTGGAATAGGTAATGGTTGTAACTGTCCGGGAGAAGCCACATTTTCTCCCTTACATTTCTGACAAACCTCACACTCCCTTATTGCTTGATAAATCTCCTGTTTCATTCTTTTCCACCAAAAAGAATGTTTTACCTTCTTAAGTGTAGCTTGCATCCCTGAATGGCCCCTTAAAGAGCTGTTGTGACAAATATTGTTACACCACTACTGAATTGTCTCTTCCCACCACTAATTTGTCTTTCCTTGTTAAGATACCAGCACTCCATTTATAGTTCTTCCTGTTTCCCTTGTTCTGTATAACTTCTGTAATAATTTTCTGAATTTTATCATCATTATTCCAGCTTTGCTTAACTTTTTGTAGTAGCTCAGTGTTAATGGAAGACAAACTACACACAAGTCCATCTTGAACATGTTCTTGTCTAGATAATGCATTTGCAACCACATTCTCCTGACCCTTCTTGTATTGGATAGTAAAGTCATATCCTAGCAATTTAACCAACCATTTCTCCTGACTAGGGGTAGTGATTCTTTGCTCAATCAAGTACTTCAAGCTTTGGTGATCTGTTTTGATAACAAAAGACCTTCCCACTAAATAGGGTCTCCATTTCTGAACAACAATGACTATGGCCATCATCTCCTTATCATAAGTGGACATAGCTAAATGTTTCTGTGACAGTGCTTTGCTCATAAAAGCAAGTGGTCTCCTCTTCTGAATTAAGACAGCTCCAATTCCCCTCCCACAAGCATCAGTTTCAATAATGAAATCCTCATTGAAATCAGGTAAAGCTAGGACTGGTGCTTTGACCATAGCATTTTTCAATTCAACAAAAGATAATTCAGATTCACTAGTCCACTGAAAAGCATTTTTTTTTCAACAAATCAGTTAAGGGTCTAGCAATTTTCCCGTAATCCTTTATAAATCTTCTATAGTATCATGTTATTCCCAAGAATCCTCTAAGTCGTTTTAATGTTTTGGGAACTGGCCAATCTGTCATTGCTTTGATTTTAGTGTTATCAGCAGCTACTCCCTCACGAGAAACCACATGCCCCAAGTATTCAACCTTACTACTTGCAAAATCACATTTGCTCTTCTTTCCATACAACTGATGCTCTTTAAGTAATACAAAAGCATGTCTAAAGTGTATCATATGTTCTTCCCATGATTTACTATATATTAATATGTCATCAAAGAACACCAAAATAAACTTTCTGAGATAAGGGGCAAATACCTTATTCATAAGGCATTGAAAGGTAGATGGAGCATTTGTAAGACCAAAAGGCATTACCAAAAACTCAAAATGGCCATGATGTGTCCTAAAAGTTGTTTTGCTAATATCCTCCTCCACCATTCTGATTTGGTGATAACCAGAGCTTAAGTCTAACTTTGTAAACACCTTAGCCCCAGTCAATTCATCCAATAGTTCCTCAATTACTGGTATAGGAAATTTATCTTTTACAGTGGCTTTGTTTACAACCCTGTAATCCACACACATGCACCAACTCCCATCGTTTTTCTTAACCATCACTATAGGAGAAGAAAAAGGGCTTGTACTTGGCCTGATGACCCCACTATCCAGTAAAGATTGAACCATCTTCTCAATTTCATCTTTCTGTCTAGCAGGGTACCTATAGGGTCTCAAACTGATGGGATCAGAACCTTCTTTCAATATAATCTTGTGATCCTGGTCTCTTTTTGGTGGTAAGGTTGTGGGTTCTTTGAAGATGTCATCAAATTTCCCCAACAAATTCTGTAATTTCTATTGCTCCCCTGACTGTACTCCTTGTAAACTGAAAATGTGAGGTGTGCTATTTTCATCTTCTTCAGTATTCAGAAATACTCCCACATGTAACATAGCAGCTTGAGAGGGTTTTTATATGATTTTGTTCATTTTGTTTCTACTGATCAATTTAATGGAAGATGGTTGCGTTCCTCTTAATACAATCTTCTTATGGCCAGCAACAAACTCCATTTTCAATTGGCTGAAATTCCAATTGATATCTGCTAAGGTCACTAGCCACTGAACCCCAAGAACCATGTCACCCCCCACTAGTAGAATGGTCATCAAATCAGCACTGAATTGAACCCCTTGCATTTTCCAAGTGAATCCTCTGCAAATATAAGAACTGTGTAGCTTGTTACCATCTGCAACAGATACAACAAATGGGGTAATAGGCTCCAGCTTACATCCCAATGTTTTGGCAGCTTCCAAGTCCATAAAATTGTGTGTGCTTCCAGTGTCAATCAAAATGTGTATGGGTTTTCCTTTCATTACTCCAGTCACTCTCATAGTTTTGGAGTCATGTAAACCAGTTATGGCATGCATAGAGATGTGTGATTTTGAAAATGGAGGCTCCTCAGATTGCTCCTCTACTATTTGTGTATCAATATCTTCCACACTTTCCTCAAGATCCTCCACCCCTGAAGTTTCCAACAGGTATAGCTGTCTCCTATTCTTACAAACATGTTCTCTGGAAAAAATTTCATCACACCAGAAACATAAACCCTTGCTCCTTTTGTCATCCAGTTCTTAAGGACTTAATCTTCTTTGTTGGCCATTCCCAGGTTTAGGGAAAAAAGTAGGTGGTAGAGTGTATTTGTAATGAGAATTTTGTATTGGTGGTTTGTAAGTGGAAAGAGGTGTAGGATTTTTCTGGAGAAATTGAGGGGGTTTAGAGAACAATGGTGGTTTTTTTTATGTGACAAAATTTGCTTGTTCTTGCAACTTAGCTAGACTAATGGCCTCTTGTAATGATTTAGGCCCAAACATTCTCACATTAACAGAGATTTCACTTTTCAACCCTCCTAAGAAACAACTTAAAGCATATTGATCAGGAAGTTCTAAACAATTAACAATTTCATCAAATTTATCGAGGTAATGTTGAACATTCCCAACCTGCTTCAGATTCACCAATTCTGACATAGGATCATCATAAACCAATTGGCCAAAACGATCACTTAAAGCCCTAATGTACTCCTCCCAATTAGGCACTTGTCGAGTTAATCTCCCTTTCATGAACATTTGATGCCACTGTAGAGCCTTTCCTTCCAGATGAATAGCATCCAATTTAACTTTTGCAGTGGGTGGAGTGTCATCTACTTCAAAAAATTGCTCACATTTGGTCAACCAACCCCTCAAATCTTCACCATTAAAGTGAGGAAATTCCACCCTGGAGACTTTTGTTGGAATTTGGTAACCCGATCCCCATGAATGTGGAGCCCTAATTCCAGGTGATTCCCCCACATCACCAGAAAGCCCTAGTCCGCCATTAACATTTGGAGGAGGCTGATTTTGGTGCTCAATCAATTTTGCCAACATATTCCGCATATCTTCGATGGTTTTCTCTGTGCGTTCACAACTTTCTTTAAGCGCATCGACATCCTTGCGGAGCTCCGTATTGCTACGAGTAGTTTCCACCATTGCTGAACCTTCAAGCAAGAAAACAAGAATCAGCCTGACTAACTGATACCACTTGATAGAGACCTAATAATGGAAAGAATCTACAAAGATAAACTTGAGGATTGATGCAATAATCAACCCTGGAAATTTACCCCTAATTGTGGAATTCAGAGATTAGAGAGAAAGAGAGACTGAAATTTGCCCACACAAAACGTATCCCCTTTATTGCTTACAATTCAGGTATTTATACATCAAAGTGGCGTACAGATTCAGCTAAGAAAAGATGCCAGCTAGAGGTTTAGTTACTAACTACTTTCTGTTTACAAAACTAATTTTCAAATTACAATAAACTCAATCAATTAAAACGCTATCCCGCTTTTGTTCTCTGTCTTGGTTTTGAAGTCGCATGTTCACTTATAAAAGTGTCTTCTCCTCTTTACGTTTTCATCTGAAAATGGCATATAACATATTATCTCGAGATAAAATTGTTATATCTTGGGAAATGATTGCCGATATTCCGTAAGCACTGACTATAGAGACGGATTCAGGCCCCCCCTGGCCCCCGAGACTTTAAAATTTTGACCGAGGTTAGGTGTGTATTGACAATATTGCCCCCCCAATAAGTAAATAAGGAATAAACTGTTTCCACTTACATTTACTATTGCTCTAGCAGAGTTGGTATGACCCTTTTTGGTAGTGCCTTGCACGAGGCGGGTTCTTCAAGGTCTGTGGTTCGAATCTGCTAGCCCCTCTCTATATTCTTTTTTTATCCAAAACACTTGTTTTCCAACTAAAAACATAACTAATTACAATTCAAATCTACGTATTTATTTTTCCCTTTTAATAGACTTTTTAGCTTAATAGTAAGTTTGAATTCTCAGTCAACAATTCTATTGTTTTTTTTTTTGTTTTTTTTGAATTTCTCTTCTTTATTAATTAAAATTAATACTTATTAGGATTAGACTTAAAAAGCATCTTTTGGTGAAAACCATACATAACATTTTTGAGAAGGAAAAATAATACATGACATTAACAAATCTATAAACATGAAAAAATCAATTATCATTCAATTATTTAGTAATTATTCACCACAAGGTATACATAAAGTGATTCAATTGATGTTAATAGTTGTTACTTAAAAAAAAATATTACTATAATATTGTTGAAATTTTGCTTGCATAAAGTGAGTATACTATTATTAAAAGTTGATATTTTATATTTTTTGAAAAATTTGTCATTATAATATTGTTAAAATTTTAAGAATGGCTTTTTTTTTCAATCTAATATTATTTTATTTATTTAATTAATTGTTCATTGATATGTGATTAATAAAGAAATATTTTTTCAACTAATTGCTTGTATCTAAGAGTACAATAGACAATGTCATTCACTCCTGATAAAATGAGACAAAAAATTGCCACAATCTATTATAGATAAATTTTATAATACGAAAAGACGTCATATACAGTACAACTTCGACATTTTTTTTCCCCATAAAGTGTTTACAACTATAAATTTCATTAAAAGTTATTTTCTTCACGTGATGATTGTTATATTACTTACATATGAAAATTAGAATGACTTTGAACATCTACATAAATATTTTGTAAAAAAAATTACTTCAATGGCGGACCCCCAATACTTCATTCCTGGATCCGCCCCTGACTGACTGCGAGGCAATAACATCTTAAACAATGCGGTGGTAAGTCGTATTTTACACTAAAGAAGCGTAAAATACAATTTAGTACCCTGAACTATTACTTTTCTCGCAAATACATCCCTACAATATTAAACGTACAAATCAATCCCTCATTTTAACATCCATTAAGTCAAACACCGTTAAATCATTTGGTAATTTACACTTATACCCTGTACATATAGAATGATATACTAAATATACCTTCTACATAATAAAGTTGTACTTTTCTAATAGAATGCGGTATCTTTTATATTTGGAAAATAAAAACTGTATTTGGCACTTACCATTGAACAAATTCTCGTATTCCTCGTTTTTTCTGTACAAAAACGTATTCTAAATCACTTTACTTTAATTAAGCAAAAGACAAAAAGAAAAACAAACAAACAATTTACATAAAACACTTTTAGAGAAAAAAATCTAAGGAAAGTCTCCTTTTCTCTCTTGGTAAAAACTCTTATAAAATTTTGGTGTTTAGTTTGGTGTATTGCAACTTTCAATTAATTGTAATTTTTTAAGTTTATTTTTCCATTGATTCTAGTCATTCTGAAAGTGAAATAAAAGTACCTCTTATTACTAAGGGCCCCATGCTAATTACGTGAGAACTTTAAAAAGAAATATCTGAAACCTGAATACAAGAGATTCGCAAAATATGTAAAGTCTGTAGAAATGTGGATATTAGTTGAAGTTTATAATATATATTATTTATAATTAGTAAAAATTATTTCTTGAATCAATTATTTCTGTATAACTGTTATTAGTAAAAATTATAATCTGAAAATGTATTGGTATATTTCTTGGCATTGAATCAGTTATTGACTACTCTCTTAATATACCAATACATTTTCAGAACAGTTATTAGAAAGATTTTTCCTTTGGGTTTGGTTGAGCCGTTGAGTGAAATTTGCAAAATTTTTGACACCTGATGGCTGATAAAATGTAGTGTTATTAACCAACCACGTTGAGTGAAATTTGCAAAAATGCCAGTGATAGGAAATTTAAATTTTCACGCCTCTCTCTCTAGACCCTAACTTTTTTTTTCTTCTATATTTCTTCACCGGCGATGGCTTGATGAAGCAGTCGTCTTCTTTACCACTGTCACCACCACCATCGTCGGCGGGTTGGGTTGGAGCACCCTTCTTCAACTTGTACATCATATCTTCAAATTTGACGAGACGGCTATGGATCTAACGAGACAGAGACAGATCTGACGAGATGAAGACGGGTGATGCATAAGTTTTTATATAGTGTTTTAGATTTTTTGCTTAGTATTTTACTTTCTCTCTCTTATGAGAGTTTGTTTTCTCTCTCGAATGAGAGTTTGTTTTCTCTCTCGAATGAGAGTTTTCTCTCTCCTTGAATAGGAGTTGCACAAGAATTTTCTTGTGTTCGGTTGTGAGTTCTTAAGATTTGTTATCTTCAAGAACTTGATAGTTAGTATTTCAAATGTTCTTACTATATCGTTTGAGTCTATATGAATTGTATTGTTCCAAGCGTTAGTAAACTTTCGATTGAATGATACATAAGACTGATTTTTTTTCAAAAAAAAAAAGAAGATTAAAAATGGTGCAATATATATATAAATAAGGGTAGAGTTGTCCAAAAATATTTTAAAAGCTAACTCAATGGTAGAAAACAAAGCTGCATCATGTCACGCCTTAAAAATTTTGCAAATGTTAAAACAAGAGACTGATTTGGTACGTTTGATAGTTTAGGGGTCTCTTTGCGACAAAAATAATAATTCAGGGTAGTAAATCGTATTTTACCCTAAAGAAAAAGAGTTAAACTATTGCTTCGGATTTTTTCTTCTAAATTATTTATCCATTCTAGATCATACAGAGTCCTATAAATATCAGATTTCACTCACACAAATATCCCATTATCATATGTCACACTTTTCACCATATATATAATGCTTTATTTTTTATCACTTGCCGATATCATGAGATCTACTTTGAATTTCATGAATCACTTATGTACCAGAGGTCTATTAACCAACCACGTTTCATTCTGCTATATGCTCGAAGAATCTTATCTTTTTGCTAACATCATTTGCAACTAAATTTTACATTTACAATTTTTGTTTCTACTAATCAGTTTAAAGATATATTTGTATTGTGATTAAACGATTGTTGGTATGGAAAAATAGTGACAAAATTTGTGAGTATATAATTTCATAAATTTTGACATTGAATTATTATGGTGTACATATATCTATATTCATCGATGATGACAAATTTAACCCAAATCTCAATAGTATTAGTTGATTATTGCATCAGTCCTTAGATATTTTATCACGGAAATTATTTAGCATGAATAGTACTCGTGTTTCATGCAACTTCTTTAGTCCCTCCACATTTGTCCAATCCAAAAAAGAAACTCTTTAACTCTGCCCTTCACCGCCTGTGGCTGCTCACATGTGTATTGAGTATAGTATTGTCAATTGTGCATTTATTGATAAAATCGTCCTTTTGATTTGAGAGAACTTAATTGAGCAAGAACTAACTATCCGACCCATACCGCTTAACCCTACCATCACCTAGGATAGTGCTTTACATTTCTAAGTGTATAACAATATAAAATTATGCCTCTTTTGTGAGCTGCTATGAGTTATAACTTTTGGCACAATGATAAATATTTGATCCGAATAATAACATTTGTGTTGAATCAAGTGTAATAAAATTGATCAACTATTGATCGTAAGTAATGCAAGAACGAGCGATTTCATTGTCAAACTCCAAATGAATATGATTAACTCTGTCGCTCTCCATTCAATATAAAATTATTCGAAAACACAAGTCACTAACAACATACATTGAAAACAAACAACTTTTCATATGATATACCCTGAATCTACACATGTTATATTATTGATGACTTTATATGATGATTTGTCACTCTATAGAATACATTATGAAAAAGATAGCCATAAAATAACAAAGCCCACGTCAAACGGAAAAAAATAAAACTACTTTTGGCTCAAAGGAAGGATCTTAAAGCCAAAAACAACATCCATTTACAAAAACGAAAAGGATAGGGATATTCCCTTTACAACAATAATAACTAAATAAAAGATCATCCATATCTTCTCATTCCTTCTGTGCTCATTTCCACTACAGAGATCCCCCACCTCATAATATTCAAAAACTATCAAAAACATGTATTTTTCCCGAATTACAACGATGGGAACGTAAGAACATAGATTTGAACACTTAACCTCTGACTTAATAGTGGGAGGCGAGAGGCGATACCCTTAACCAAATGGTCATTGACATCAAAAACATACCTAAAAATAAAGTTAAAACTTAAAAGGTGTTATTTTATTTAGTTCCTAAAGTAGAATCTATTTTTGGGCCTAAATACCAACACACTACAAGTTAAAACTCTCTGGGATCCACAAAAATGGACAGACCAGGTGGTGACTTTGTCCAGTCACCGACAGACCCGTCACTGTAGTCTTCCCCCAACCGCTTGATGCACCACAGATCCTCGGCGCACGATAGACGTTTCCAGTGGGGTATTCCTAACCTGAGCGGCTCGCGGCTCGCCACTTCTGTAGCCACCACCCCACACCCATGTTCCTTAGCCAGATTATGGGCCATTCCACAAAGGGCCTTAATCAACTTCACCTTATTTGGGCCTTCACCTCCAAGCCCATACAAAAAATGAAACCCAAACGGCCCAAAAACTTCGGGTACCGAAGGCAAATGTAACCAGGGCAAAGCCCGGTCCATTATTCGGGTTGTTTTAGCAAGCGCTTTCCTCACGCGCGACGCGCCGCGGACCTCGAGTCTGCAAACGTCCATGCAGTTCCAAACACTGAGTACAGCCCACGACTCGGGCTGACTCGCCAGGAACTCGTCCGCGCCCGGCCACGAAACGGCGTCGTAAGTCCCCTTCGGTACCGCGAGGAAAGTGCCGAGACTCAGTTTGTTGTTCAACACGGAGTCGATGTCGCGTGGGAAGAACTCGGTGGTGGAGAAATGGCGGCAGTAGAGTGACTCGGCGTCGGAGGCACCGAGTTTGATTATGGTGACTCGCTTGTCGGGTCTGACCCGGTGGGCAAAAACGGGCTGCACTAAAATGGATGGGGTCCGGAATTTGGAGTACCCACATTTTTGAGTGAAGAGTTTAACGGAAGCTTGATTGTCATTTTCCGTGGCCATGTATGAATATTCAGCCCCATTTTCACCGAACCATTCCTCCATTCTACGTACAAGATTCAATGCAATTCCCATTCTCCTGCAAATAGTTAAAAATTAATGTTTAACAATAAAAATAAAAATAAATCGTCCCTACAAGTATCAATAAGAATTAAGAAAGAATAAATGTCACAAAAGTACACCTTTTATATACTACTCTATATATATATATATATATATTGTGAACATAGGAACAAATAAAGAAAGACGGACCCAATAATTAGGTGCTATAGTAAAAAGGGTTCATTTTTGGAAACCACTTTTTATCATTCTTGGAGTGTAATCAATGGAAATAAAATTTATAAAACTAAGAGTGCGTTTGCTGTTATAAGCTTTTTAAAACATCTATAAATTACAGTCTATAATCGAAGAAGTACCTATGAGAAGGAGAAACACGAAGGCCTAAAACATAGGCAACTTTAGTGTAAACAGGGAGGGGTTTTAGTGGATTAGTGGTGCAGTTTTTGGCATTTCTAGAGAGCTTAGTTCCACACGTAACGGTTTTGATGCAACCCCTTATCATCCCCACTATCTCTCTCCTTTCCTTATACTCTCCGCCGCCCACCACCACCATCTCCGCCACCTGTTATACATAACAAACTCGAACACGTCAGCACAACAAACTAAAAAAATAAGAAAACGTAATATATATATATATAGATTATATATGTATGTATATATGTATATGATAATAATGACTAACCAGCATGAGATAAGCAGGGGAATGGCGGACCCGGCAAATGGGGTCACCTAAGAGGTCGGTGTAGAGGGAGAGTTTCCCACTGGGCCCCACTTCGCATCTATTCTCCACCTCCTCCACCGCCGCGCAGTCTTTTTTAGCGTCGTATTCTCTCACCACCACCACCGCTACAACGCCGTCTTGCACCACCATTTTTTCTCAATTCAGCCTAACCGTGGTTAAAAAGATTGTTAAGTAGGTAGGTTTTGTTAGTTATGGTGTGAAGAATATCGAGGGGGGTGTTTATATATAGTATATATATGTATATATATAGGTGGTGCAGATTTTCCAAGGCCGCGAAATTATAGGTGCTATACTGACTGATATCTATCTATCTATAATAACGTGTATTTGAAGTTAGAGAAAAGGTAAGGGCAGAAAATCTTATCGAAATATGGCAAAATACAAATGATTTATTTATAAAGCTACAAAAGAGGCCTAGAGTTAGAAATAGAACAGCTCGAGGAAAAGAAGGAGAAAAAGATATGGCCGTTCTGTTGTGTCTTAGCTTTCAGGCTAGTTAGTGTGAGAGGATAGTGCTCCATTTACTGCCCTTTTATACTTGATCTTGATTTCTTTGAGGGCCCTATTTTTATTATTATGTTTTTTAGAAAAAAGAAATTGGTGCTAGCTTTATAATTATTGGCATACATTCCAAATATATAAGTGAAGTCTGGGTTGTATTGCGGGCCGATGAAACGTAGTAGGCTATGTTTGGTTATGTTTTGAGATAGTATTTTGGTGAGAATTATTCGTGAGAAATTTATGGGGACACGTGCGTGTTTGATGAGATTATGTATGGTTTTATTTTGGGAGTTGATTTTTGGGGATGTTTTTTTGGTGAGATAATGTTTGGTTTTGTTTCCAGAGGGAACAAAAGTTACTGTAACAATCAAATCATGAAACTTTTGTCTGTTAGAGAGGAAAGAGAAGAGAGAGAGAGCACATAGAGAAGAGTGTAGGGACATAGTAGGTGTAAAAAGATGGTAAATAATTATTATGTTTTTTTAGACCAAAAAAGTAGTGTATTTTTACCAAATATTTTGTAAACCAAATATGGTTTGGTGAGAATTTTAGACCAAACATGGTATGGAAACATAACCAAACATTGTCGTAGTTTTCCCGACGAGACAAAGATGTGAGGTCTTCGTTTCTTATGTGTACATTTTCTGAATAATTTTATACATGATCGGGTCCAATAGCCTATTTTGTATCTATATGCACAGGGAAAACACACAATACATTTTATTCTATGTGAGAGATAGACACTAATACGTTAGAGCAGATACAATATGGAATTTTCTGAATACTCTCTATTTTCATAATAATTATAAGTTAATTGTAATAATTGTTAGGTGATTGATCGTAGATTGTTATTATTTGATATTTTCATATAATTCATTTATTATTTCAGTATTTTAGGTAGTAGTCCAAATTTATATGTAATTAGTTCCTATTCCTAAATAAAGATTTTTGGCAAAGTCTCTATCTATTCTTTTTCCATGCCCCCTTCATCTCTCTCTCCCTCTCAATCTATGAGAGTGATGAAGTGGGGGTAATAATGGTGATAAATTATTATTATTAATCATCACTAAAGTGGTGGAAGAAGAAATGGCGGCTGTGGCTGCGCAGTACTCTTGTTAAGCTGTTTCTCTCTCTAAATTTAATGAATTTATTTCTGGTGCCATCATGTCCCCATTTGTAATGATTAACACTATTTATTTCTTTTTGGTGAATGCGAATAACACGATCCATTTATTTATTTCTTATGCGAAATGAACTCTCCATATATATTATACATACATTACATACATGATCATATATATACTATGTAACAGCCATGTCATGCAGCTAATTGCACTATTTTCTAAATTTCATACTTCACATTTTATTGTTCTATATGTCCTGGTAAATTCGAATATAGAATTTTATTAATAAACTGGAAATAAAGTAAATTTAGACGTGGGGAAGCTGCCACCGTTGATCAAAAACTGCGAAAAAGCGGCTTTAATTTCCTTTAAACAGAAGAGCTACTCCGTCCATGTGTACATATATATACGTACAAAAAGATGTATACAACATCGATCACAGTTATTATCTATAGTGACGGCTAGGATTCTCTACTTTTATCCAAAACATTTTAGACTGTCATGATTAATGGATATTCATGAAAAAGTAATCACGATTTCGGAGCTCTGTTAAATTTCATTCTGCAGTTAGAAGTCTTCTTTTTCTTTTATTGACAACTAGTAAAAGGCATTTGCGTTGTCCATGAACCATAAGATTTCATTAAAATAATTCATATATATAAAAATTATTCAATTTGAAAATGTTATATGTTCAAAATTTTATATTAATTTACCTCAATGTGTTATTATCCAATAAATTATAATTGTTTCAAATAATAAAAATGATTGACATGAAAGACTCACTAAATCATTATGTCTAAAAATTGGATATCTGAGTTTTTATTATTATTATTATTTTTCTTCTCTATTAGCAATCGTAGCATGGTTTTACTCAAGATCATTCAACATGTCTACACTTGAACATTAATGCATTCTTCGCGAAATTTCAATAGATTGACATAGATAATGCTTTCCTTTTTATTTGATTCACTACTATTGAATCATCTTCTCCATTTATAGAAAATGTAGGAGAAGTAAATGTGACATTGTATTGCTCATAGGATACTTTTGGTCCCACATATTTAAATTGTCTTTAGCCTCTTTAGCGTTCGTATTTGGTTTCATTTAAGTTTTTTTGGACATCTTTACTCTTAAATGTGAGAATGTATTGCTCATATGAAAAGATTTGAGAGAAACTAAATATAAGGGTAAATATATTTAAAAAGAGTTAAATGAAATTAAATTAGAACGTTAGCGATACTAAATTCACAAATTAAACATGCAGAACTCAAGTCATACTAACAGCAAACATAAGGGACCAAAAGCGACATTACCCCTTTATATAAATGATATATATAAACATGTAAGCACATATTCTATTAACGAATATAACATAATTAAAGATTAAGAAAGAGCTAATGGATATCTAATTAACGAAATATGGACATTAAACTAATTTCTAAAAAAATAATGGATTAAAAAATCACAATAAAATGACGTGTGAATGTACTATTTTGATATATTATTGAAAAGTTGGTATGAGTCTTTCAAAATCTATATCATTAAATATAGGGAAAATTGCATAAGACCCCCCTGTGATATGCTAAACTTACGTCAAATTTTTCTGTGTTAATTTTTTTGCGAATCACCCCCTTGTGTTATTTTTTATTCAACATATTCCCCCTGTTTTGACTTTTTTTGGTGTTTTTTTCCATCATAAATGTTCTAGATCCAACTCAAATTAAATTATTTAACTATTATAAACATGTTTGGGGCAAAAATGCATTTGGATTGACATTTATGATGAAAAAAACACAAAAAAAAACCAAAAAAGGAGGAATATGCAGAATAAAAAAAACACAAGGGGGTGATTAACAAAAAAATTAACACAGGGGAGTTTGACGCAGGTTTTGCATATCACAGGGGGTCTTATGCAATTTTCCCATAAATATATGAGCTTTCAATGTCATACCAAACACATATATAGAAAAATATCTTTTGTATATTTTTTATAATGATCCTCAATTTTCTCCATCAACACAATATTTATTTAATCAATTAAAAAATAAATATAAATTATGACGTCAACCATAATATATATTTGTATTGTAAATTTGTCTTTTCCAAGTTCAAGCAAATTAAGTTTGATTTTATCTTCTTCTTTCTTGCTGATGAACATCTTGTTCTTACATTACTTTATATCCGATAATTATCTATAGTAATTATGTTGTGTAGTCTTAATATTTATATAGCTTACTATTGTAGATATCTTAAAGAGTAAAATACAGTTTACTATATTGAACAACATCCATTGTATTAACCCCCCCCCCCCCCACCCCAAAAAAAACCCCATTTTTCATATCATTTACCCCCTTCTTTATTATGTAAATTGTCTCAAACATTATTTTTATGTTTACTATTTCTTTTTTCTTTTTACTTCTTACAAATTCGTTTATTAAATAAAAAAATGTGAACCTATTGAACCTCTAACTGCAATATTATTCTATTTTATTTATTGGTCTTATTTAACTATATTATGCAGTTAGATTTAAAGAAAAATCAAGAGATGTAACTTCATATCTTATCTTAAAATGGTATACATGTAATATATTAAGAAAACACTTAGTTTATATTTTTTATCTTTTACTTTCAACACGTGCAAGATTTGAAAAGCAAAATCTCAATAATAATTCACACATACATCTTAATAGTAGAATCAAATCAATTGACCAATAAATTCCACACTTGACTTTGAGTAATGACTTTGGCATTGACTTAAAGTCTTCCTTCGACCCAAAATATACTCCACGGAAAAGAAATACTCTTACCTTAAGAGATTTTGTAAAAGAACAAAACAAAAAAATTTATTTTCGTATGAATGAGTATTTCTTTTTAATAAAAGAATAAAAACACAATACATAATTATCATGCAACAAATCTACCATATATGCAATACTATTCTTTTATTGCAATTCTACGATGACATCAGTAGCTACGTACATTTACGTCAATGCAATTGAATGTTTTTTGGAAAAGGATACTTTCTGCTGTTTTATGTTCTTGGTTTTACAGTATAGTATCTCATACTCCTAGGTTCAAGATTAATCCATAAAGATACTTCCAGTACCAAACATCGTAATTATTCCCAATATAATCTATAAAACTTCATATAAGCATGATACATATAAGCGTAATATGAAAATAAACTTGTTTTTATTCACTAACAACTCGTTTAATTAGTAGATTCATACTTTATCAGATGTTTGCAAATCCATATTTGTCCGCTTATGGTTTCCTTAGAAATATTTAAACATAACTTTCAACATAAAGTCCAAGCTATCAATTTTGTGTAGAAGTCTTTTTTTTTTTTTTCTAATTATCTTGTGTAGAAGTAAATCCCAAAATTTCTTTATGTTAGTTATTGTGTACAATTGGAATTTATGTTTGTGGTGGAGTATTAGGCTATGCTATGTTTAAATGATTTGGGGTCATTTCATAAATATATGAAGTTAGAGTCTGTTTTTATAATACACATAGATCTAGTTAGATGATTCAAAAAATAATAATAAAAAAAATAGATCTACTTAGCCAGCAGTTGGCGAGGTTCCTGTATATTCTAATTTCACTAAAAATTTGTGAGATTAGCATTGCTAATATTTTTATTAGTTGTGTTGATTCCACCGAACAATTAGATTAGATTTTTTGTGGTGATTCAATTGTAGAGTCCTAATATAACTATATATCTTATTATTGCAAATATCTGTAATTTATTATTATACTTGTTTTTTACTCTTTTGCCCTTAATAATTGAATTATATAAGAATATTTTAGATACATCAAAAGTTTCAAGAAACCACTCATACTTTTATAATAGTAGAGATAAGGTCTACTTCAATTTCTGCGAAATTCATTCGGACACATAATCGTTGTAGATTTCGGTTATTATAGAGAATATCAATAATTTTGAATTCAATTATAGAGAAATCATGTAAATTTATAGAAATAATTATAGATATTCGGCAAAATAATTTTATTTTATTTTTAAATATCAAGAAATTTTGGATTTCATTGAAAGTTTCAAAAAAATTAGGTTGGATATTCTGCAGAATTGAAACAAAAGTGAGATTTCACTTTGGACCCTAAAAAACCCAAAATTTGGGACTGTGTTTGTTTCTATTTTCAAACATGTTTTGGCCAAAATTTCTGGCAAAAACTTGTTTGCATTATATTTTTTTGTTCAAAAAGAACTTTTTTGGTCAAAAAATTTGTCAACTATTGTCTTCCTATTTGTGTCTACTTTAGGGTGTCTACTAATTACATCAACTACAATATATATACATATATAACCATAATATTACAATCATTTAAAACTTATATTATATTATATTTTTCAATCATTAACTAATTATAAACACAACTTTTCAGACAAAAACTTACATGATTTGACTGCTACAGTAACTTTTCTCACTTCTGAAAATAAAATCAAATACAAAACCAAACATATTTTCACCAAAATACACAACTCTCAATTAACTTTTTTACTAAAATTTTCAAAAAAAAAAAAACCCAAAAATAAAAACAAACACAGCCTGAGTTTCCACCGAAGTTTATGACCATGCAAGTAATTAGGTCGAATTTAATTGCATGTATTTTACTTTACGTGACCAATTTTGTAGAAATGAAATTCGATTAAATTGAGTTTTGAGTAAGATTTTTTTTTTAAGTGCTCGTTTTGTTGGGAGAAGGAAGATGTACAATTAATATCTTGACTTGTCAAAAAATGGTAAATCACAATACAAAATAAAATTAAAGGACATTTTTCATACATCCAATCCCAGTGCATGTCCACCTAATGGCCTAAGTAGTGTGGCGTCGAAATGACCAATTTACTAGCATGATTAGTTAATTGTTGTTTAATCCCTAAGTATGTATTATATTTCAAATCATTTTCAAGTGATGCATCATCTTAATATTTTAGAGTATTTATTAATAGCTTATGCATGCATACATAGCTAAGTTTTTTGGAATATTGTTCAATATTTGCATAATTATTCGGATATTCCCTTATCTACTTTTATTTTTATTACTTAAGGTGATAAAAAATATATACACCATTTGTCCTGCAATATATATAGATCTCATGTATTTCATTTATTTTTTTTGTCTGAATATGTTACTCTTTCACCATAAAAGTATAACAGTACGTGGTAGCATCGAATGGAATCATTGTAGTTATAATAAAACCTTATAGAAAGAAAATGTTACAATATAGATGAATATACAAACAATAGATGTGAATTAAATTAAATTAACTTCTATTTGTTATGTTGTCACGCAACAACATTTTCTATACCTCGATTAATAATATTGTTTAATTTATCCATTGGTCTTTATTTGATATGACTACACATTGACAACGTTTTCAGAATGCTATTAAATTCACAGAAAAGAGGTATCGATCGACTATGCTAAATCTCTTATTTCAATTTACATGTATATTGTAATTTGCATTATACTTACACGCAAAAGCATGTAAATCATGTCATTTGATCGAAAAATATTTTATATACATTACGGTCATCTATAACATATTTTATATATATATGAAACACAACATTAAATATCAATTTAAAGTAGATGATCCAAATAGATACCAACGGGTAGCCATGCAACATATATAGTTAACACAATTATTTGAACCCCATTGGTTTTAGTTTGGTCTATCAAGCCATCCCAATCAGTACTTTTTTAATATGTAATTTATCTAACTGCGCGACAATATCATGCCATGACAACAAACTTCAAACAAATTAACTTCATCCTTATATAATAGAATTACAATATCTTAGTCGTCGTTGATATAATGATCTTACGATCATTCAAATTATTGTAGACAACTTGATTAAGTAATTTCAATGTGTTGTGGTCCATGTGAATTGTAAATGGTGCATAAAATATGTTATATATATTAGTGGCGGATCTAGCACTTAATTTTAGTGGGGGCACCAGGAATGATCGAGGGGGTGAGATTGTTGTGATATAGTTACACAATTTGTCTTTTGCCAAATAGATGGAGGATTTAAGAGGGGGTGCGGGGGGCTTGCCCCCCGCGGTACGGTACACTATATTTATGGGAAAAAATATGATAAGAAACTAAGTTTAATTACAACTTCTAAGCTGAAAATTTCAGATGAAATTGGAAATTTGATATTGAGGGAGGGCACTTTAATAATTTGAGGGGGGCATTCATGTAATTTAAAAATAAAATTGAAAATATACCTATACTAAAAAAAAAAAAAAAATCAGTGGGGGCATTGCACCCCCCCCCCCCCCCCCCGAACTGCATATACATCCGCCCCTGATATATATTGTCTTGTATATATATATATATATATATATAAATGTATTGTCTTGTATAAAATATAAATATATATTTCTTTTTCTTGGTACAAGTATTGTCTTATATATAAGTTATAACACGTCCTTATATATATGTATGTATGTATGTATATACAACCTATCTAAGTACCTGATTCAAAGCAATTGAATAAAAATATAAAACTAAATACGGACATTTCAATATGCAATTCAGTTATTTACATCTTAAAAATCACGTCATTAGGGAGGGAACACATTACACATATTCACCGTAAAATACAAAAATAAGAATTGAAGTTGATGGTTGCCAACCTTTTTTACCCATTGTTGAAAATACTGGCATGGATTTTTTAAGTAGTTGATGTAATTTATTATTGTTTTTTGACTTAATAGATATGTAGGAGAAAAATGTTATTAGATGTTTAATATATTAATCAATTTATATTTCTAAGAAAAGTACTTAATTAGTCCAAAAGAATACTCTTTTTTTTAATTAAAGTATTGTTCCTTAAATAATATCAAAATTTTGGTTAAGTTCTATTAAAATGAAAACACTATTTTTTTTTTTTTCAAAAGTTCAATTTCCAAATTAGATCATATAGAATTTGAATTCAGATCAAGTCCAAAATTAAAATGGGATGCTGGCTCATAATCCAAATAATATCATCGGCACTCCAAAGGCCACAAAATTTTAAACATAAAGTATGCATTTTGCGCGATATTATACACTTTATTGAGTGTCGATAATTAACATGATATTATACACAGTATTTTTCCCTCTAAATGTAGTTGATACAGAGAATATACATGCACAGGTGAGGAAATAAAAATAAAATAAAATACTGTGTAGTTGAGGCCTAAACCCTAAAGTAATTAATCATTGAACAGTTTTGACAATGATTGGGTTTTTTAGGAAGTGCGCACGTCATTATGAAATAGCAGTTTTCTAAATTGACAAATTTATTGCCATTTAACTCCAATTGCACACTCACTCCTGACTGGGTGAGTGGGCGTGGGCTATTATAACGATTCATTTTCAATGCTATTGCTTACAAAATATATATATATATATATATATGAATTTATATTCATAATTTTTTTTTGATAATCACGCTCCACCCAATTTTATATTTTTATTATTTTATCGATAAACCTTTTTATTTATTAAACAATACTTGATTTAATTTATTTGATGCACAAATAACCTTTCCATTATTATTTGAAATTCTAGTTTTAAAAACGTGAATAACTTTTTTACTAAAATAATATTAATTTATTTTAAATATATAAATTTAAATTTTTTTAACAACTTTGAAGACTATAGAATCCAAAGTCATTTTCATCTCTTTCTTTTTATTATTTTTCTTTTGGAAAATTCATGAAAGTGGTGCCTTTTTCAGAAATTTTATTTTGTTTCTTCAGAATTTGTTAAAAACAACAACGTTTTATTTACAATTCAAACATAAAAATTCATAAAAATGGAAAGTAGAGAAAACGCTACATTAGGAGCACGGGAGCTCACTCCCTCAATGAGTCTATCCTGCTTCAGGCCATCTTGTTCAGTCACCTTTTCGTGAAAACACTTTACTATACGCAATTGTTGCTCCCCATCGATCGAGGGCTTCTCTTTTGCCAAGCAGCCAGTTCTTTCACTTGGGTGCAGCAGAGGAATTCTATCAGAAATTGGGATCTGAGAGTTGTGAACAAGTCATACGAGTGGGTTGAGAAGGCAGTTGTGTTTAGGCCGGAGCTTAGGAACTGGCAATCATCCATCAGATCCTCTACTTGTTTAGGTTGGATTTAAAAAAAAACATGCTACGGAACTAACGAGGAGGGGCAAAAATACGATACGCTCCTAATGTAGAGCTAGAACTACTGCTACCGGATTGCACTAGTCTCAGGGACATGCCCAGAAGAGGCTGTTTAATAATAGTGGGCCGAGTTTGAAATTGGAAGGTGCCGTCTTCAAGTTATTAAATTTTTTTAATTAAATTTATAATATCTTCACAACTTTTCATTATTATTATTATTTTGAAGAAAGGCATTCACGTTTTTAATACTAGAATTTCAAATAATAATGGAAAGGTTTATTTGTCTATCAAATAAATTAATCAAGTATTGTTTAGTAAATAAAAGGGTATATTGGTAAGAAAATAAAAATATGAAGTTAGGTGGAATGTGATTATCAAAAAAAAGAGTGTGAATCTCTGATAACGACAACATTAATTATTAATTAAATGAAAATGCTAATTAAATCTGGCTTCAATGAAAATGAAAGGAAAGAGTTGAGAATAAATAAAGTTGACGCCGGAGAATTAATATTGGAGTCATCCATTGATGGTTAACTTGTAATTAAATAATTTTCTAATACTTCCTAGGAAAATATCTTGAAATGTCTATGACAATTTAGTTTGGGGTTTTCCGATTGATATTGGAATTATTATTATTTCTTTTTTTGGTTGCCTATCACAGTATCTCGGGCATTGTCGGACTAATCTGTTGGTCGACCAGGGTCGCACACCTGGCCTGGTGGGTGAGTCTCCCAACGGGAGTAACTGCGTACACAAGGAATCGAACCCGAGACTTTGCTTAAGCGGAACCGAGCTACTTACCACTCGGACCAACCCCAAAATTACATGAGATACTTTTAGGGAGTTTCATTACTCCAATTCACAATATAATTCAATTGTCTATATATCATAGATCTTATGTTGACTAATTCTATTATATGAATTGTCATAAATATTTTAAGACTATAAGTAGTAAAGACCCACAAAATGACATGAACAATTATATGTCTTTAAAGTTTGGATTTAATTTTACACGTACAAACATTATGGAATAGACCAAAAAAAAAAAAAAAGGTTCGAGAAGAATCATAAATCCACCTGTTCTTATATAAACTTGTACAATAATTTCTTGAACATGTTTCTAGTATTAACACTTATGTTTATGAGACAGGTGCAAGGCATAGTATTGAACAAATGCCATTAGGGGTAGCATCTACATAAATTTATGAACCCTTAGATATCTATAATAATGTTATAATTAAATAAAATAACGACGCCATCCTCTATTATGTAGTTATCGTCATGTTTGGCATAACATATCAAACAACTAACTCAGTTCAAATTTTTATTATTAATCAAAAAGATGCCTATATATATATATATGATGTATCTAGCTAACTCTATTATAATTAGAAGCATCCAGCACTTAAAACAAATTCAAAGTACTGGCATGCTAGTGCTTTTCACTAACTTGTAATTTTTTCTAATCAATTACTAAATAATAATTAAACTTGAAATGACTCATTACCATCAAAGACTAGTGAAACTCCAATTATTTTGCTAAGTAATTATTCTATTATAATGGGACGCTTAGTTACGTGTCATTTTCCTAATGCTACAAGACTTTAGATTAAAAAGTTGAACCATAATAAAAGAAAAGACAGTGACATGAAGATGTTGAAAGAATACAACTCATTAACAATAATTGAACTATTGACCATTGAACCTAATTATATATATGCTTGTGACAACGATTGCAATAACATCAGAATGAGGAGTGTTAATATCATGGTGTTGGTGGATTGATTCACTTGTCCATAGCAAATAAAATTATGCTTATATCATGATTTTGTCTGCAAATATTTTAATACTATGGTGTTAATTAATTTAACCAACAATAGTTTCATTTTTCGATGATTGAAGTCGACACATACTTAGAAGCATACTTGGGTGTATATATATATATACTAATTGTTTCATCAAAGAGCAAAGGAGTCGAATAAAATAGCGATCAAACACTATGCAATCATAAAATGACAAAATAGTCTTGGCACATAGCCAAATACATAGTGACATTCGAAATAGTGTTCGCAATTATCATAAAATAAAAAAGATTTAGATGAAAAAAGAAAACAACTTTTTCCTGTTAGGTGGTCCAAACAATTCCCTAACATTGTTGGTGAATAATAATCTACTAGAGATGAAAAACAAATCAATTTATTTAATATTTTATTTGAGATTAATCGCTGAAAACTCTTTTGTGCTAGCATAATAAATGAGAAAATATTTGTAACAGACTCCATTATAGTTTGTTTGAGTTCAGTTCGACTAATAATCAAATCAAACTTAAATATAATTTTCCAAGCTCGATAAAAATTTAAACTGATTCGCAAAAAATAATTTGTTCGACTCGAATTGATACAACTACACCTTTAATATTGACCACAATAGAATTTTTTGTTAACTTATCAGTTACAGATTACAAGAGATTTCCGCTATCTATTTACTCTATCTTTTATAATACTTGAGCTTGTTTGTTTATGTTTTCAAGTCCTATTTTTAGTATTTTGAATCACGAAATTCAAAAAATCTATGCCACAAACTATTTTCAACCAATTTTTTTTTTTTCAAATTCACTTTCACATTCTCCACGGAAACTATATATCAATCACTTTTTTTTTTTTGTCTGAACCAAATGTGTCCACCTCCGACAGCATTGCCTTTCGCCAAGGGAGCTCTCCCATGGGAGATAAATGGTTGGCCACAAAATGTGCTCCATTCTCATTGACACGCGAAATCCTAGCAAGTGTACTAGGTCGTGCAATGTAATAAAGTGGACTATTTAGCCCGGGGTGTATCGTCTCCACAGGGACAATTGAATTCAATGCTCGTAATTGCTATATTATCTAACTCTAAGCTAAATCAAATTATAAGATGATAGGTGATTATGAAAATAACTAAGACAATTAAATGATTATCAAGGTAATAAATCAAATGGAAAGAGATGATTGGGCTATGATCCTACTATGTTCTATCTTATGTTCATAAACTCTAAATTACCCGGATTTTTAGAACACTATTGTTATGGCGAAACCCCCTAATGTATTCATTACTCAATCTCTTGAAATAACGATCCTATACTAGTTAACAACTTCTCATATCTCTATAGCGAAGATTGAATTAACTAACATGCATTAAGGTTCAAAGGGATTCCTTGATTACGAAAATCCTACATTCACTCAGGTCATCTTATCACAAAAAGCCACACAACGCAATTGATTCTATATCTAGTCAATTGTTACATTATGATATTTGATTTTATGATCTACCTTTATCTATCTCCTCTCGGTCTCAAGACAAAGCATTAAATCAAACACATGGTGATCAAGCATGTGCAAGCATTAAGCATAAAAATCAAACATGCAACAAGAATGTAATAAATCCAGAAACTAGAAATTCATTAAACACAAAATATCACAAAGTATTCACATAACCCAACCACAAAGATATTTAGCTCATACTTGCAACAAAAGATAATCCAATATTTTCAAAAGACATAGTTGATATACTAATCTAAGAGAAAGAGTTGAATTACTCCCTATTACAAAGTGTGATTCCAAGATTTTATGATGAAAAATGACTCTTCAAGCTTCCTTGGGACTTGGAGAGCAAGAAAAGCCCCTTTGGTAGGTGAAAAGTGTGTCCCCTCCCCCCCAAAACTGGCCTAAAACCCTCTTTATAAATGGCTGTACGCGGATATAAAAATTAGGGATCGGGAAAGTGGACCGTGGTCTTGGACCGCGGTCTAATTTGGCACTGCATTTTCGGACCGCGGTCTTCTGACATAAAATTCACAGCTTTAGTATTTTGATCATAAATATCTCCACAAATGTCGGATTGAGGTGATTCAAGTTGCTACGCGAAGCTAAGACAAAGCTCTACAATATTGAAGAAGAAATCTTAGTCTGATTCGGCTTCTAAAGGGACGAAAACCTCATTTCTCTATGAGCATTGTGTAAAATATTTCGACAGCTATCTTCTTTTGTTTCTTTCTTCAATTTCAAACTCAATTTGGATCTCTTTTCTCGTCTTTCATGCGTAAATCAACTTTTATTCTACAAAACAAAATGTATACCAATCAAAGCATTATGAGATATAAAAATTGATCAAAGTAACGATCAATTCATATTACAATGGGACATAAAATACTGTAAAATATGGACTTATCACTCATAAGCGAGGATCGAACTCCCAACCTCATAGTTAAGGGACGAGGTGAACTACCACAATCCACGCCTCGCAGTTATATATGTCAATCACTGCATCCATCATTTTATACCATCATCAATCAATATTCATTTACTTTACAATACTTTTTTCTTCTCCTTTCATACTTTACACTCATTTAACTCATCATACATCAACTAATCATTATTGATTTGACACATTTTACCAATTCTAATCATATTCTAAAAATATAAACAAACACATCAACACATTACATCAAATTCACACAGATTCTCGTAGTACGCATTCACAAAAAAAAATTAAAGATTTGAACTAAAAAACATAAATAAACAAAGCCTTACTTTCAATGTACTCCACAACTTCATCAAACATTTCATACTCATATTCGTCTAAACAATAGGAAAACTCAAATATCCACGGAATCAAGAAAGATATTTCAGGGATTTGTCCAGATTTTATAATTAAATCGTTAAACAAATTTATTTATAGACCAAGTTTAAATTTTTTTTTTTTAAAAAAAAGGATAATGAACAGTACTTCTAATGAGAATATACGAGCCTTGAACAAGAATCTCATTGTTTATGGTGTAGTTATCATAATTAAACAGAAATCTAATGATCAGAGTAATTCTATTTAATTAAGAGTAGTGTTGACGTGATGATGAGGATGTAAACAATTATTATCATTTAATTTATACAAACTAGTTATGGTACGATATTCTTGTTTGGCTCTTGTTCCATATTTATGCTTAAATCGGATCGTTGATTAAAGATTATTTTAAAATAAAAGTTGAATTAATTGTCTAAATAATGTCTGAACTTTATTATTATTGATAGAGATTAGCTCAACGTTTATTATATAAAATATTATTTGAGTATATTGAAGAAAAAACAACGTTTGCTGATGCTCAGGTTTCAAGATTACGTATCAACGGCTTCAGCATCTTCATAAAATACTTCCCCTAATTCATCGAAAAATAAGCATATGAATAGTGCTTAATCTATATACGGATATTTATATTTATACTTATTATAATATATATAAATGTGTAAGTAAAAGTAGTTTACATAAACTCTTACATAATAATATAATATGCTTCAGACGGAATGCAGATTTTATAATACACATCTTTGTCTGTTAGCTTAATTTCAGTCTTAATTTACAAATTAAATGCATGTCAATGAGACAAAAAATCTTAACATACTTCTAATTGTGTAACTTATATATCTATATATATATATATGTATATTAATGATCCACAAACCGCAATTTTTTTCTAACTATATACCTGCTAAACAAAATATCGCTGTGCTGAGCATGTTAGGTACCTACCGCTAATAATCTATGGTATACATATACTCTAATAATACCCTAATATATTCTAAATTTTGATAAAATATCTATATATACTTTTTACATTTCGTGTTACTTGCAAGAAACAAATGACTGTATACAATTCAAAACGTACTACAAGGATGTGAATGTTAAATCTCTATATAATTAATATTATTAGAATAGTTGATCAAAAAAGAATATTATTAGAATTCTATATCAGATTCACTATATATATATATATATATATATATATAAGTACTTTTAGTTTATCAAAACAAAAAATGAGTACTTCGAAAGTTAATATCTTTATTTTTTTAATTCAAGACGAAGGGAATATCCTAAATATGGGAAAATTATTTTTTTGGTCCGTTGACTTGGTCTCTCTTGCGTTTTAGTCCTTTAAGTTGACGTGTTGCAAAATTGGTCCATTATTTTCTGACTTTTTGTAATTTTAGTCCTTTTGTGCTTAAAAAATTGGTAAATTTAGTCCGTCGATACCCATCAATACCATCATCACACATTATTATTAGATATCATCAATTAAAAGCTAAAAAACACAAAATTGCAAAGCCTTTATTGTATGAAGGAGACTACTTTACGCATTTCAAAACTTAAAATTGCATTGAAAATCTACCTAATCAGATTTTCTTATTTTTACCAATTGACTATGCCACTGACTAAATCGACGGACTAAATTTACCAATTTTTTAAGTACAAAAGGACTAAAATTACAAAAAGTCAGAAGATAATGGACTAATTTGCAACGCGTCAACTTAAAGGACTAAAACGTAAAGGAAGCCGAGTTAACGGACTAAAAAAATAATTAAAAAAATAATTTTTCCCCCTAAATATCTAGTTCGACAAACCTAGGTTGATAGTCATAATCTCGAGTCATAAAAAATCTAATTCTATAATGGAGGAGAGAACCACAACTTGTGGCAGTTTGGATTCGAACCCAATACCTCTCACATAAAGTGGGAAGTGGATACCACTAGACCAATAGATCTTGGGTCGAAAGTTAATATCTTCATTAATGAACGGTGTAAATTGTAGATATCGTTAAAGTCAAAGCAGTCCCAAAGGGATTTTGATATAGATGGAAATGGGAAAAATCAATGATGTCTTGACTAATGATAAGATTGAGATTTCATGATTTGGAGATCTATGGTTGTGTTTGATTTTATTTTCAAACACATTTTGGCCAAAACTTGTTTACTTTATGTTTTTTTGATAAAAAATAACGGTTGTGTTTGGTTTTGTTTTCAAACTCATTTTGGCCAAAACTTGTTTGTTTTGTGTTTTTTTGACCAAAAATGATTTTTTTTGTCAAAAAAATTGTCAGCTATTGTTTCCTTATATGTCTCTACTTTAGGGTACCTACTAATTACATCAACTACAATATAATCATTTAAAACTTATATTATATTATATTTTTCAATCATTAACTAATTATAAACACAACTTTTCAGACAAAAACTTACATGATTTGACTGCTACAGTAACTTTTGTCTCTTCTGAAAATAAAATCAAACACTAAACCAAACACATTTTCATCAAAATACACAACTTCCAATAAACATTTTTACCAAAATTTTCACCAAAAAAACCCCCCAAAATAAAACCAAACACAGCCAACTTTTTTGGTCAAAAAATTTGTCAGCTATTGTCTCCCTATTTGTGTCTGCTTTAGGGTGCCTACTAATTATATGAACTACAATATATATATATATATATAATCATAATATTATAATCATTTAAACTTATATTATATTATATGTTTCAATCATTAACTAATTATAAACACAATTTTTCACACAAAAACTTGCATAATTTGACTGCTACACTAGTTTTTGTCTTTTCTGAAAATAAAATCAAATACAAAACCAAATACATTTTCATCAAAATACACAACTCCCAATAAACTTTTTCACCAAAAAAAACTCCCAAAATAAAAATAAACACAGCCTATGTGTTCGATTTATCAAATGTGTAAGTTATTTTTCTATTATTATAATAGTTTATTTAATTTATAATAAAGAAATATCGATTTAGTAGATTTGATATTCGATATAATAAATTAATAATATAATCTCACCGTTAAAAGAAAAAAATTAAGGGTGAGAAAATTAATAATAAAAAAAAGAATTGAATGGGTGGACAAAAGTCTGGGGGTTGATAATGGCAGGGATCTTGTTCCCCTTGCGTTATCTGTCTAATTGATCCGTACATGCTTTACCACCCAATCATATTCGAATCACTGATGAACACGAAGCACGACAACAATTGTAGGCCCCTTCCCAAACACTAACCCCTCATATCATGCAATGCCATGTCTCTTCTTGTTTTTCACATGCCAATCTGGAGTATTATTATGTGAATTTTGAAATAATCACGGTTATCAATATATATTTAATAGTTTGACGTAGTAGTATTCATTATAGATTAATGATTGCAATTATATTTAAATTTAAAAATATGTGGAAGCGTCATTATAGATTAATGATTGCAATTATATTGAAACTTAAAAATTTACCAAACCTGGTGTGAATAACGAATTTATGTGGAAGTGGGGAGATTAGGAACTAGGATGCTCACGAGCGGAGGACGATGAAATTTTTCAACTCGAACATTATGTCAATCTCGAGCTTGAGCTAGCTAGCTCGTTAAAATAGGGCTGGGAATTGATCTTTAGTCGAGCTAGGGCACTAGTTTGAACTCGTGTTGAACTATTGTCGAGCTAGCTAGCGGGTTGGCAGGACTCAATGTGAAATGCCTAGTTTGAACCCTCATCAACAATCCATGTTGGTTAGACAAAAAAAACCGCAATAATTATGTTGTTAATTGCCTAGGCAGACAAGATTATAGGATCTATAATTGTTTGTTTAAGAAAAGTATATCTTGACTACAACAATCCTACCAGCTATTAATACCTAGATCGACAAGAATTTAGCAAAAATCTTAATTTTGTTTAAGAAAAGGATCTTGTCTGATTAAGTCGTTGGAAAAACAAGGTTTGAATTTGACCCAAAGACTAGAGGTGGTGTGGCTCGAGGAATGATGGAAGCTTAGTTAAGGAACATGAAATAATTAAACTAATCCAAATAGCTTCATTAATTTTTATTAAAATATTCTTAGTGCTTGGAGATTTAATTATTATATGATTAATAGAGAAGTCTATACATGGGCTATTCGATCAATTCTAGAAAAAATTTATGTTTCACTAGTTCCAATGATCCTATTATTTATTCTTTTATATGTTTAATGTATTGTGTGTCGTCCCCAAAAATAGTATTTATTTAAAAGAGATAGAGACAAAATACACACTCGAACTATTGAATTTGATCCGACATAAAATTACTCGACGATTCTCCACCGTTTTTGTCATGAGTATCAATTTGACCCGGCAGAAGCTGATTTAATATCTGGTCTAAGGGGATTAGAAAATTGACCAGACAAGGCTCATCACTTTCTTTCTTTCTCTTTGCTACATATTTTAAGGGTCGGAAATTATTGAACTTTGACCTTTTACTATTCTGTATATATAACACCTATAAAGACTTTACTGATCAGTATATATAACACCTATAAAGACCTATACATCTAGACATATAGGATCCAAAAATTATTTTATATGCCCTAACATTATTTTGTGACTGTAATAGTAACACATCTTCAAATAAATAATCTTGATATTATTACATTTAGGTATGGTGATGCAGCGTGAAATTCTTTCAAATCGCCACCCTAAACCCCGGCCCAAATATTTCGAAAAGCGTGAACGAAATGGATCGGACCCGACATACTAGCTCCTCTTAGCAAAATATTGACTACTGAGTATTTTAGTGTGATTAGATCCACTCCAAATGTATTAACTTTTTGGTAATTATAACAACAATAAGTGATCGGCTAAATAACTCTATGGTACATCGAAAACATTTCTCGATGTATGTTTTACCACAAGATCACAAAAGATAAAATGGTTATTATTACCCAACCGCCATGTAAAAACCACCCACCCTTTGTGATAATAATGGTGGTGGAAAATACACGAGAGCAATTATAGCTTTTCACTGCGTTGGCTTCAAACATCATTTGTTGTTTATTCGACAGGGATAATGGACCATCGGAAAATTTTAAGGTGGACCAAGAGTTGTTACTCTCGGTTCATTTTACACCACACATTCAAAACAAGTGGGGTGGTTTTCACACCCACCCCAAGTATTTATGTGGTGAAAATAGATCGAGAGCAACATTCCCTATCCACCATAAAATTACCCATGGACCATCTAGTTAGCATTATAATTAATTGACAACTGTAAATCTACATGTATATTATTAATCTAGGTTCAAATCCCCAGATTACTCATAAATCATATATACGGCATATCATACGGTTCATCTTTCATTTTCCAGTAATAACTTAAATCGAAATTCTAACAATTTTATTTAATTGAACTCAAATGTAATTTACGAAGTCTCATGCGATTCATGGGAAAATCTATGTTAGATCGAGTTCAGTGACGCTAGTGTCTATATCTCACACACAATACATTATATTGTATACGGTCCCCACATACACTTATACGTGAAAAATATACATAGAATTCACATTTGAACTATTAGACCCGGTCTAAAATAGAATCACATGTGGTTCACTGCAAAACAAGTTATTACACTTGAATTCATCCAAATCATGTGAGTAAAACAAGTGAATTACGAGCTAGAACTTCAGCAAGTTAAACATATATATTTAAATTCTTGGTCTGTAATCTTGATCTTATAATTTGTGGAGCTAGATATATGTAAATGCGCGCGCATCTAAGTCATTAAATTTTCTTGCTGGTAAACATTTACGTAGTTATACTAAAAACCGACTTAAACAAATTTCTCACAACTACGTATAAATTAAATTTACATGAGAAACTAACTTGGGGACAGAGATTAAAAGATACTGAGTTGACATGATGTCTGGAACTGGCATTGCCATGTCCATATTTCCAGATAGAATACAGCTTTCAATTTGACAGAGAAGAGAAAATAAACAAAATTAAAAAGAGATGTGAAATTCAGAGGGGACAAAACAAATATACATGGATATAAATTATAACTTAGATTTGGTATTGTAATTGAGAAATGAATTGGGGGGTACGTATTTGGAAGGGCTGAGGAGCTGTCATTTCTTCCCTTTGTTTTTTTGTATAGTTTTGGCCTTTTGTAGTCTAACTCTCCGACACTAGGGTGTTGCTCTCCCTCCGTCGAATCCCCATTATTATGCACCGTGTCTCCCCCCACCCCACCCCACCCCACCCCTCCCCTCCCCTCATGTAGGAAGATTTTTACGAAATCTCGAGACTCCATATAATGATATAATCACAATCATTTATATTAATCGGTCATCACGTGATTGTCCATATATTAATAATTGTGTTAGTGCAAAAATATGTGTATGGATCGAGTGTTCATATGTTGAATGGCTCAAATCAAATAATCAAATGGTTCAGATCGGGTCATGTCAGCGTTCACCATCATGCTTGATCCGAACCATTTGATGTATAATAACACCATTTTCAAGACTTGATGTGAACCGTTTGATGTACAACTCCCGTCCATTCCAAGCAATTTCAATAATGACCCCTTATGCGTGATGTTTGTGCATCAACCAAGAAATCCAGGGAAAATGACAGTTCATGGTCAAATTAAAATGGTTATAACTTCACAATGCAAATTGCAATTACGATAAACTAAACAGGTTAAAAAATCTGCAGAGTGATATACATAACAAGAAAAACACACCAGCTCCATGCAAACATGGAAATGTGAATAATAAATATATATATCATGAACACGTTAAACATGGACAAGTCAGATCGATTTCACATGTAAGAAACCTGGAAATCTTTGATTAATTATATGTATAATCCTGCAGCTGATTGATCATATATATACATATATATATATATATATATATATTGTTGTTGTCCCTTTAGGGTTCTACAAACCCTAACCAAACATGGTCCTTGATAAATGCAGAATATTTTAGTGATGATGTATATATAAACGGGATTAAATAGGAGACAAGGGGGGCATTTTATTCATCATTTACGGGTTAGTTAACATGTGCGGTGTGTTTGGGTTGAATTCCCCTGGAAAATGTAATTAAGTTGAAATTAGTTTGTTTTCTTGGGAGGTGGAGTCGTTGTTCTTGAATCAAAATCATTCTGTAATTCAACTGTCTGTTAATTAAACATGGCTGAAACAATTCGTTTCCAGGCTGACGTGATTTATTAGGATCGTCTTGGATTGCATGCATTTTATAGTAATAATTGTACTTAATTTATAGCAGCGATACAAGAGAATTAATAATATAACCCTAGTTATATTATATATATAGAATAATATAAGTATAACCCTAGTTATATTATATATATATATATATATATAATTGGCATTGAAATTCAAAATTAACTATGAAAAATGGTTTGGAAAATTGGAGTATAAAATATTTTTTTTGCTCTATTACATCTTTTTTGAAGCTGTAATGGTCTTTAGTATGAGCAGACAAAATTCCTTAGATAATTACGGATAGAAATAAATAAGCATGATATAAAAGCATGAAATTAAGAATACTTTTGCTAATCATTTAAAATTCACCCACAAAAACTTATGCAGACTACAACCAGAACTGAGCAAAATACTTCTATCTATAAATTCTATGCATGTAAACAGAAACTTGTTTTTACTAAGAAAAATGTTATATATCACCATTTTTTCACATTTCCTTGATTCAGAAATTATTAATGTATTAAATTCATAAAAATCAATTAATTGCAATATTATTTTTACCAAAATTAGGGGAGATAAAAAAACGGTGGTATAAAAAACGGTAGTATATAACATTGCTCATTTCACTACAAGAAAATTGAGTATTGATAATGAAAATATATGTCATGACTTAAAATCGTAGTTTATAGCGGTTTAAGTTCATGGCTAATTTGGTCTTGGTAGATGTTTCATATAGCCACACTAAAGTTAACCGTGGTGGAAAATAATGTTAGCTATCTTAAGCTCTAACTAACCGTGGTGGAAGAAATGTTAACCTAACACTATTTTACAATTGCTAAAAGTCATAGTCTTTACAATGAATCAAACATTAATGGCCATGGTAAATGCTTTGGCCATGATTGTAGATACCATGGCTAAAGCCGTAGCAAAATCGTGGTCAATTAATTTTAACCATGGCAAAAGAATTTTTTACCATGACCTATTAATACGGGTAATAATCATTTTTTTTAGCGTTTATGGATTAACCCCTGGTGAAAATTTCTCCTTCAGTTTTCTCGACGAAAATTAGTACAAGATGTCACTATTGAAAAATACTGAGAATAATCCTATAAAGTTGTTACTAATATACTGACAACTTTTCTTGGTAATTAATATTGTTATCAACTTAATAACAAAAATTGTCGCAAGAACTTAGTGAACATATTTATTGATATCGCTAATTTATGGTTAACCTGTGTCACTAGTTATTTATAATTAATTTCGATATATATTACAAAATTTACACGCTATTGCGGCAAACAAAAATTGTTACTACTATACTAGTCGTTGGTAATAAGTTTAACTAATCATCTTTTATTTTATCACTAGTTCTTTTTTTCGTAAAAAATAAAGTATTGACAATAAAAATATGCGCTATGATTTGAGATTGTGATTTATAATAGTTTAAATTTACGGCTAATAGTAGACGTTTTATATAGTCACGCTGACATCATTTGTGGTGGAAAAATGTTAATTATAATAAGCTCTAACAAGTCGTGGTGGAAGAAATATTAATTTAATATTTTTTTACTTTGCAATGAAAAAAATTGACAATGCCTATAAGTCATGGACAATGTTTTATCCCTGTATGCAGATACAATAGTTGAAACCGAGGTCAAACCGTGATCACAATCAATTTTGATAATAACTAAGGAACTTTTCACCATGATTCATTAACTTTGATCAATAATTAAATTGATTATACATGTATATATATTAATTTCAAGAAATAAATAATGGGAGTGCCTTTTGGCGGAAGTGGTATCAATATCATTATTTTATTATGTATAGCATAAATCACGAAATATGACAAAAGAAGTAATTCAAAGAAAAAGCATGGGACTTGTCCATTCAAGATAAGAACAAACGCAAAGCCTTTTTAACCCCATCTCTCCTCCTCCTATAGTTAGCTACTAATTATGGCCATACCAAATACATCCATCATGCATGATATATAACTCCATACCATGTATAGTATTGTCATATCAATGTTACGACTGTCCGTATAACCCTATTTTTAATTTGCATTTCATTTTATACATATTTCACATTATATATATATGGGATAAATGCAGACATCCCCTCACCTATAGAGTGATGTGCACTTTGCTCCCTCATCTATTGGAAAGTGCACCCAACACCCTCACCAATCTAAAATATGCACTTAACCTCCTCGGTCAGATTCGGGCAGCACACAGGGGGCAAAGTGCTACAAACTGTATAGGTGAGGGGGTAATCTGCTTAGTTCTTAAATTTGTTACATTTTTTAATTTTTTTTAAATTCCAATATTTTTAATTTTTCAAAAATGAAAAAGACAAAATTTGGAAAATAAAAGGACAAAATAAAAAAATTCGAAACATCAAAACAAATTTGAGAAAAAAAAACACAAAAAGCAAGGAAAAATTCAGAAATAATTTTTAAAATTTTGAAAAATTTATAAAGAAATCAAAGGAAAAAATAGAAAGTTCAGGAAAAAAGCAAAGTTGAACTAAAATTATAAAAAAATTCATAAAAAAAATAGAAAAGTAATAAGACAAAATTAAAAGTTTAAAAAATCTAGAAAAAAATTAGAATAATAAGAAAGGAAATTTTTAGTTTTTTACTAATTTTTTTATTTTTATCCTTTTTTTCATTATTTTCTAATTTATTTTCATATTTTCGAATTTTTGAATTGTCTTTTTTATTTTAGGAAAAATTAAGAATATTTTAATTTTTAAAAAAAAGGCAAGAAAGTTAAAAAACTAAGCAGACTACCCCTTCACCTATGCGGTTTGTAGAACTTTGCCCGTTGTGTAATCGAGGGGGTTAAGTGCACATTTTATGATTGGTGAGGGTGTTGGATGCACTTTTCAATAGGTAAAAGGGCAAATTACACATCACCCTATAAATAAGGGGATATCTGAATTTAATCAATACTTATGCTTCATTAATTTTGCGAAAAATCCCCAAAATTACATAAAAAAGGGGTTAAAGCATCTCCGAAAAACATAAGGATTAGGTACCAAACAAGAGGCATGAGTCATGAGCTTTTTTGAAGTGAGTTTAGTCAAATTTCACATCAAACTATAAGAGTACGATTCAACTTGAGATGATTGCATGTACGAGTGATGCATGATTCACTTGCACTAGTTCCTTTTTAATTTTTCTTTATTATCTTGGTAATTAAACATGCAGATTTAGATAATAAACAGAATATTTTTATTTTCAGGCTCAAATATGTGCACCGAACTACTCAGATAATAAATATTAGAAAAAATATAATTATACCAACACTCACTGTTATAATAAGTAATTACACAAACTTACCATTTTATAATTGAAAATACAAATACCTAACTTAATACCTAACTTACTATACTTGAGAATTACATTTACCTCGCTAAAACCCTCGGTCAATAGTCAAACAATACTAAATGACATATTTGCCCTTCACTTAAATTATTAAAAAAATAAAAAAAATTGGAATAATATTTCTATTACGATCGTACCCCCTCTTGTACTGTGTAATTACCAAAAACTCCCTCTTTTAAAATTACCAACACCCCCTACAAGGGGTTAGTTGTAAGATATTTAGGGGTTTGTAAGAATTGTTTGATACATATGGGTGATTGTAAGAAGTACATTATAACAGAGGATGTTTGTGTAATTTCAAAAATAAGAGGAAAGGTTGGTGTAATTTTTCCTAAATAACATTTGGACAGAGACATTTTTGGAAGTTTACATGATAACATCATCAAAAAATTGATCTCAGGGGGTACATGTAATTATCAATTATGCTGGTTTAGGTATTTGTAATTTCAATTATAAGAGGGTTAAGTTTTTGTGATCATCTATTATAGCAGTGAGTGTTGTGTATTTTTTCTTAAATATTAGGATGAATTACATACACACCCCTCACTTTAGTTTTAATAACCAAAACCTCCTAACTTTTGGTAAATTACAGCGAGACTTCCTCAAACGGTCAATTTGTAAATTTTATAAGGAGTGAAATTGTAAGAACTTTTAAATACACTTGGAGTAATTGTACGAATGGCTTGTCATGAGGGGTACTTTATGTAGTTTTGAAAATGTTAAGAGACTTTGGTAGTTAACCATAACATGAGGGATCTTTAAGAAATTTTCTCATATTGTTTATAACAACTACAATATTATTTGTTATATAATTGGTCCCTCATTTCTTGAAATATACATTTATATTATTATTATTCATATACATATATATATTGCATATATAACCATATATATATATGTATGCATATGATTGGTCCAAGGTTTTTTATAATTTTTCAATAACTAATTAAAAGAAAGCACAAGTGCTATAAAGAGTTAATACTTGAATCTTCATTTTGTGTGCGAAAATAACTATTTGATGATGCCTCTGTTAGATTATAAAAAACCCCGTAGTGAACCTTTATTAATGAATAACATATATATAGATACAATAGAGAAACTCTAAGCTATAAATAAGGTAAAAGATAAACATGAAAAAGATACAAAGATATTTAATATACTTAACACTCCCCCGCAGTCGAAACGGGAGATTTTCGAACGTTGAAACTGGACCAAAAATCTGGAAAAAAAAAAACTTAGACGAAAGTCCTTTGGTAGATAATTATTTGTACTTTGCTCCGAAAATGCCGCCATCAATGAAAGAGAGGGGTTGCGGGCAGCAGAAGATGAGGGAGAATGATTGCAACGTGGATGAAGGCTGTTTAGAGATTTGGATAGGTCGTTTTGATTTGTAGAAGAAATATGGGGACTAGATTGAAATTAATAAGAGTGAAAGAGAGGGACCTGATTTGTAATACAGGGTTTTGATGGGGGCTAGATTGAAATTGATAAGAAATTCGGGGATTTATTATAGAGAGAGGTAGGTGACTAGAGAATGGGCTTCTGCCCCAAATCAATGGCGCCGTCAACATAAGAAGGGATAGCGGCGGCATATGAATTGACATCGTCAGCAAGAAGAGGGCCGGTGCCGGAGAGATGGCTGGCGATGGCGACCGAGAGACAGAGAGACGGGGTGAGATCGGCAACTGATGTTCTTGTTGCAAAGATTGGGGAGAAAGATTTGCAACTGATGTTTTTGTTGCAAAGATTGGTGAGAAAGGGAAGATTCAAAAGATGTTGATCATGTTCAACATTGAGGAAAAGCCATTGTCAGCCGAGTTGTGGGAGAGATAAGGATAGTAGTGCGCCAAATTGGCATATGAGTTGTTGAATCATGTTCAACATTGAGGAAAAACCATTAACTCTTGTATGGCAACCATGTTTGGCATGTGAGAAAGAGAAGAGATAGTGACAGTGGTGATGCCAGCCATGAGGGTGACAGTAGCCATGGATGGAGAGCTAGAATAGAGAGAATATGTAAAAGAAAGGGGAGAGAAAGTGACGGCTGTAGCACTGGTTTGGGAGAAGGAGATGTACAAGAAGATGCGCCGGACGGGGACGGCGACTTGAGGATGACGGAAGTTAGAGATCGAAATACCATGACTCGAAACCGTGACTCTGATACCATGTTAGATTATAGAAAATCTCGTAGGGAACCTTTATTGATGAATAACATATATATAGATACAATAGAAAAACTCTAATTTATAAATAAGGTAAAAGATAAAAATAAAAAAAATATAAAAATATCCTAAATCTATATAAAGATATTTAATATATTTAACAACCCTTATATTAAACATTATCTCTTTCTTTTAAAAAAATAAAAAATATTACACATTAATTTTTGTTTATATCTATATATATGTCCCAACCGACTAGTTTTGTTGACATATATAATAGTTGGAAAAAGGAGCCCACATAATCTGAAGCTATATTTTATTGAAAGAGTGGCGGAAGCATTCTCAGTGACACATCTCCATCACCTCTCTACTCTATCAACTCTTATCACTCAAATTAATCAAATCTCGTTCCAACTAAACCCCACCATTTGTCGGTTTCGTTTTCACTTCATCCAAATTTCCAGTTCCTTTCGACTTTTCCTCTACTTTACACACACACACTTACATATACATATATCTACATATATATACACATACACATTTTTTATACACATACACATTGATGTCCACATGCATAGTCTGTAATATCTTCCTGGGTCCAAGCCTCGAACCACCTTGAAATAAAATATGACCTTGGAGTTTCGCACAACATGATACCAACTCTTATATGCATAAGTTAATCGTCAAATTTTGACGAGAGAATCCATACAACTGGATCTAAATTGCATTAAATATAAAAATTTACCTCTAATCCTGATGATAATATACATTTAGAACTTCCATGATGAAGCACAAGAAGCATTCATCATTTTAAGTTTGTTGGTTTTGAGTCGTGATTTGCCTCATTCAATATCATACTAACTTAGCTCACTAAAAGCACCAATCGTCACAAATGGTTTCGCAGACTTGAAGGCATGCTAGTTAAGTCCAACGTATAATTCAATTTTAGGGGGAAAATCTTGCTTGCTCTCGTTTCGGCCAAACTTATGTGTATTTTTTGAAATAATTTACTATTTATATGGAAAGTGTAATACGCTCTCATTGTGAAATACACTTGGGTGCGGTCAAACCGAGTCTGAAGCTAAAATTTTCCCAAGTAAATTTCATAGATACACTCTCATTTAGACTCTAATTATAAATAAACTTCGAAACAAGAAATTACCATAACTTCTTCTCATGTCAGTAAAAGTAAATTACAATCTCACCCCATATAAGTAAAAACAAATAACAATTTCACATTTGAGTTATCGGGATCGACAATGGTGTTTTGGTATGTTGTAAAAATTGAGGCTCGTGACAATTTACCCATTAAGTGAGGGGAGTGTATATATTTGGCCCTATAATTTTGGGCGAATAGCAATTTTCCTCCCTGTGAAATTTCAGAAATGCAAAAAAACCCCTGTAAAATAAAAATAATCAATTTAGCTCCTTGTGTAAGAAAAAATAAAGCACACTGTCTCCCTAAACGTAATTGACCTAGATTTAACAATGTAAAGACAGAAATACTCTTACTTTCTAAAAATATTTACAATATAATTTTCTATTTTCTTTTCCCTTTTATAAAGTATCTACACTTATTTTATTTTTAATTTTATTTTCATCTTCTTCCTCAAACCTTCATCATCTCCACCAAAACCCTAACCCTAAATTCACCTTCTTCATCACCTTATCAACTACAACACCAATCAACTACAGAAAAAAGAAAAATTGCAACATCACCAAACTCAGCCACCATTCATTCGCCCCCAAATTGCAAGTAAATTGCAATCTGCCGCCACCGCCTACTCCCAGCCTGCCATGGACATTTTTGGTTTCCTCCGCTGCCGCCATCACCTGCTCCACCCTCTCCGACCACGTACGATTCATCATCGCCGCGCCTTCTCCACCATCCTCAGCCATAATATGCAGTCTCTGTCACCTGACTACTCCTCGTCGCCATGATTGGCCACGATCATTAGTAGATCTACCCTCTCCATCCGCCATTGTTGTCGACTATTGTACTCATTGCCCTCCTCTGTCAACTCCTCTACCTCCACCCAAACCGTTGCCTCTCGCCGGATTGCTGTTTTTTTTAAGAAGAAGATTATATTTAAAAAAAATAATATATATACATATATTGTATAAATTTAATATATATTGTGTTTAATTATTAACTTAGAACCGTAAAAATACATATTAATTATGAAAAAATAAAATTATAAATATATATATGTTGATAAATTTGGACTATTGATCTATATTCAAATGTATGGTTGATATGAATTTGATCAAATAATATATAAGATTTAATCTCAACCGTCATATCTTTATCAATTAGATCCAATGGTAATTAGATAGGGGCAAAATGGTCTTATTGACTCAAAAATGTCATAACCACTCTCAAAATGCGCGATTGAAGCGCGTGGGGAGTGAAATTGCTTTTTTTTTTTTTACACAGGGAGGTAAATTGACTATTTTTGTTTCACAGGGGTTTTTCTGCATTTTCGAGGTTTCACAGGGAGGTAGATTGTTATTCGCCCCTATAATTTTCACCCCTCTATCTAGCTTGATCAAAGAAGATACACCCTAAATACATAATCATGGGCATATTTTGCCAAATATTCAATAGTTTTTCTTCTCTTTAGTAACCGTACACTATTATTCTCCTCTCATTATATTTTATTTTCACATAAATAACAAATATTGAAGGATTCACATATTAGTGGGAGATTCTTGTGTCATCCAATTTATTGAAGAGAGGGAGAACTTATGAACTTGGGCTTTGGCCCAATTTCTTAATTACTCACACCCGTGGTTTAGTGGATCGGGCTTGGGTCGGATTGTGACTCGGTCCAACGGTATTTATTTTTTAATTTATCAAATAAAAGAAAAACTCCTATTATAGGGGGATGAAGTCGAGATCTTTTTACGTCTTTAGGATCCAAATTAAAATAAATAATTTAAATTTTTTCTAGTATGACACGGTCATATATGGGGACGTTCTATGCTGGGCCGAGACCAATGATTTCGGCCCAGCTCGACCGTTGAATCCCCAATTAGGGGGGGGTCATTTAGCAATTTAATCCCCCCTAGTTGGAGATCCAACGGCTGAGGCTGGGCCGAGACCCCAGCATAGAATTTTTCGTCATATATGGAACACTTTAGACCAGAATTCATGGCCTAAATTATGCAACCATTAAGTGCTTTTGACCGTAACTGCTCAACCAAAATCTCACAATAATCATGAGTCAGTCTGTTGTAGCCAGCAATTTTCACTTGTCTTTATTCCTCTATCCTCACATCTATCGATATTTCCCATCACCTTTTGACGTCTGAAATCTGAACAGCCATCCTTAATTTGAAGTTTGAACTATTGGAATATTTAGGAAAGTAATATAAATGGAAAGAGATTATTGAAAATCCCCAATTCTTTGTCCAAAGTCCCATAGTCCCATGTACAATTTAACTATTTATGTACATTTAGACTTTAATTAGCCAAAAACAATAACTGAAGAATTACGTGCATAATTTAGATACACCAAATATAAGATAAATCAACTCTTTTTATAAAGAAAGTATGATACTATATTATTTCAAATTGAAAAGTTGAGATAAAACAAAGTGAAAAACGTCAGAGTGCAGACTAGAGTAACCCTCCTAATGAAGAAAAGCACCTCATTCTAATAAATGAGCTGTTCGGAATATAAGGAATTAAATTAAAAAAATCAAAAACTTATTAGTACAGTAGTATAAGCTTCCAATTTCAGGTGAGGAGTTTGGGGTTCAATTTCAAGCTGTCACAAATTGTGATTTTTCTCTACTCATTTGAAGTTTTATACGCTCTTTGTGACTCATGTTTAAAACTATCATTCTGAGTTTATCGTGTCAGGGTATCCCCCTTCATCTAAATTTTAAAAAAAAATTAAACAAAAAAAACCGCACATAATCTCTCGACTTAATATGAAAATTAAAAGCCTCAAAGATTAATAATCTTCCGTATTGGCTCGGCCAAGAAGTCACCCTCCAACGCTGTTATACTGATAAAATTCTAAGATGGATCGGGTTTATTGAAGTCAGGCCATCTAATAGGTAATACTGTTGAATTCAGGTAATTTAGATTTTTTTTATTATCTTGTATCTGCATCCAGTGATAATTGACACACCGACTCCATTGAATCCGATGTGTCTTAGAATCACCCCAACTGCTACCAATGTTTCAACCATATTCGCAGTCGTCTGAAAAGCTAAGGCTATGTTTGTTTGTCTTTTTAGTTTACTTTTTTTCATTCTCATTTTCATCTGAAAATGAAAATACACATTTTACATTATTTTTAACTGAAAATATTCTCATTTTCATTCTCGTTTTTACGTTTCTAATAAATTTCAATCATTTCAGTAAAATTACATTTCACATCACTCACCTCACAATTTTTTTTTATCACTTTTCTCTCTCATATCTTTTCAATTTTTTAAACATTTCTCTCTCCTCTCCTTTAAATTTTTAAATCCAACACTATTCATCTAATCATTACTTTTTAATTATTTCACATATCACAATCACCAATTTCAACCATTTTTAAAAACACAACCAAACACAACTACTTTTTTCATTTTTCTCACACAAAAATAAAAAAACTCATTCCCCATACATTTTAAAAAATGACGATTGAAAATTAGATGAAAACACATCCCAATAAAGGCTAAGTGCCTCTTTCATCAGGCCAGACCTTACCCCATCGAGTCTCGACATATAACCCCAATCCTTATACTTTGTTGGTTCTTTAAAATTAGCTCCATCAAAATTGATCGTCACCCACCAAGGCCGTAACTTCAGTGATTGGCTGATAGTGGCATTGTGGCTAGTCCCATTATTGTTGGTTCTGGTTGAATAAAAGGCACCAAAAGATAAATTAAAAAAAAAAAAATAGAGAGAACCCATATTGCTCATAGCTAAGTGATCGTGGTTATTGCATAACTATCACATCACACTACCATTCCACTCGTACACCACCAACTTAGCTATGACAAATTAAAGAGAAGGAACTTCCACAAGCCCCCAAACCCGACGAGTATAGGAACACAAAGAACACGTTCCATTTTATCCTCATCCACATCATCACAAAGAAAACATCTTATTCTTCCCATCGTTGTCCGATTCTTCCTTCCACCCTCTTAAAAAATCAAGCAGCCCAAAAGCTTTCCATTTTGAAAATATATGTAAATTAAGGAAGAATTATGCAAAGTATCATGTTTTATTTAGCAAAAACGGAAATAAATTTGTAAATCATGTTGTGATGATTTTCTTGAAGGAAAGTTCAAATTACTCAAACTTCGAAAAAATAAAAAAAAAATCACCTATGGTGAATACCATGCTAGTATGCACATTACATTATTATTTTTTGCGTATGTAAAAACTTTTAAATTTAAAATATCTCACTAAAACAACACTGATACGATTCTATCTATATCTCTAAAAATATTAGAATGAATGTGTGTGTGTATATATATATATAATTTCTTTATATGTAAAATCAAATTAATTTGGCCTATCTACGTATCTGCACATAAAATGCATACTATATTAACCTCAGTTTTCGACTTTATCATATATTATAGGATTATCATATGAAATATAATACCTTAAAAGGGGAAAAAGATACAAGGAAAAACCGAACAATTAAATTAATTAGCAACCGGGGCACACTTAGTGCGTGTGCACCTAATGATCGCGGGGCACGCTCAATGCGTGTGCACCTAATGATCGAGACATATACAATGTATAAACTATCTGCAGTGCATGTATAAAATAAATTATGGTTAATGGTACTTTTCAATGTAAATGAAATTGAGATCATGAAAGAAGATTGAAATGTAATGAATATAAAAACAATTTAAGCATTTACAATTTTAATTACAAATAAAGTGAAAGTAAAGAACTATTTACAATATTAAACACTCCCATAGTTTTGGTTATACAACTAAAAATTCCCATAATAAAAGTTTGTCAAATACCTACATAAGTCAAATCTTAAATAAGATGGAGAATTATGGTACGTAGTCATCTATATCATGCTAAATATATAAATTTAAAACACACCTTGTAGCAGCTCTACAATCGCATTTGTATTCTTTGATGCTGTGCACCATCTTTGATAACAATGTTTGTAATACTAAATCAAAAAATAAAATTAAGTTACAAGGGCATACAATTTTAAGCAAATAGCAATCATTAAATTAATCTAACTAACAAGTATGGGCTTTCATGGGCTAACGCCTTGGGCCGCATAATCTATGTGACGAGTTTAAGGTTTTCTAAAATGCTTTTTGCCACCATAAAATAATCCCAATTTCCCATTCTCTTTGGGCCTTGATGGGCTCTTTTATAACTTATGAGGATAACACGGATTAATCAAGAGATTGAATGTCGAATTAGAATGTTACAGATTTCACATTTAGAGATCATTTGGTTGGGAGGTTGTGTTTAGGGAAGTTAGCAATATTAGGCCACAATTGCATGGGTGTTGCAATATTAGACCCCTTATGTTTGGGATTTTTTTTTTTTAAATAGTGAGAAGGCAATTTTGGTGTGAAGTGCCCAGACTACCCTCCAATAAAAGTCCCCCCAAAGGAAGAAACGTTTCAGCGTTTCTTGATTTCCTCTTTCTTTTTTTTTCTTTTTGATTTAATGTATTATGTAATTACATTTTAACCCTTTGAGCCAAAATAGTGTAAAAACGTGTGACAACTTTAAAAAACGTTCCAACTTCTGAAAACAATTTAACACTTGGATTAATATTGAATTCTCAACGGGCAAAATCAAAGGAGAGCAGCGGAGAAGGGGAAAGAGCAGACGAACCATACCGGCCGATATTTATACAGTATATTGAAGGAAAGAAGCGAAGTAAATCTTGTATAATTGTTCATAAACATCCTCCCCCCACCTCTTCTTCATTTCCCCAAGGTAATTTGAATTTTAAAGCCAGATTCGCAATTCTAGGATTTTTGTGAAACTATTTTAATTTTGTAATTTTGATTGTTAAACCATTATTGTTTAATCCCATTATCGATCAATGGCTGCTTCCTCCTCATCGAGTACCAAACGCCAACGTGAAGTGGCTTCAGCCGGCCCTGGAACTTCCTCCACACCCCCTGTAAGTGAACTAACTTCGAAGTATTTAATATTTTTAGCAAAATTTATAAATGTAGTTTTTTCGGGTTGTGTGTGATGTATTATTTACTGTGTTTTAGGTTTTATGGTTGGTAATTTTTTATTTTTGTTGGATAACAAACTGTAAACCTGATTTTTTTGTATGGTATAAAAGTTTAGTCGTTAAATTTGACAAATGTTTTTGTTGAAGCGCGTTGTTTCAAGGCAATTAGGAAGTATATCTTGATATAGGGTTATATCAGTTTGTGTTTATAAGTAATTTAATTGAATTTTGTCTTAGGTTTCCGACGCAAACGACATCCCTTGGCCCACTTTTACACTGAGTCCCGATAAATTTAACTTGAAGTGTAAAGTTGGCAGCAAATGCAAATTGAAAGAGGATCTTAAATATATTGAAAAGTATTTAAGTGACCATCCCGATGGTATAATGTGGTTTCAGAACTCTCAATTTGCCCCATTATTCGACGTTGCTTCGGACATGGACATGGTCTTAACTCCTCTGTGGATGCTTCTAACCCGAATAGTGGAGTCTCCAGACCATTCTGAAATTTGGTTTATTGTAAATGGCATTCCTATTCGTTACTCTTTGTTGGAGCATGCAATTATGAGCAGGTTGAATTGCTCCCGGTATCCTGCAGCTTCAAAGGTTGTGAAGGATGATGGTTTTAGTCGTAGATACCTTAGCCCTAAAACCACCGTTAAAATTCTTAGGGAACAACTTAAGAAGCGTGTGATCTGTGGAGAAGTAGACCGTTCTAGAACTTGCCGAAAGTCTTCGAAGAAGGCTGCGAAGAAGGCCGCGATTAGTTCCAGTGACAAAGCATTAGAGATCCTTCCATCCGACAAGTTAAATCTTGCGTTATTATATTTGTTGGTTTCTGTTTTTTTTTTATCCCGCCACATGATGATTCACCAATTGACTCCCGTCTTCTTGCAATTGTTGATGACCTTGAGTTTGCGAAAACTTATCCATGTGGTAGGCTTTCTTATTCTGTTGTGATGGACCAATTGAAAACCTTGGACTTGAAGAAAAAATTGGTTGCGGCAAATTCACAGTGCAACTTTCGTTGTTTCGTTCTCCCACTTATGGTAAATTTGATTTTTATCTTTCATTGGTAATTGTCGACTTACTGTTATGTGAATATTTGATAATATCTTTTTTGTTCCTATGTTAGTTTCTTCCTTTCGAGTGTATACCCGCACTCTCACCAATGATTGGGCGGTTGAGGGAGAATATGCCCGGACAATTGTCGAGAATGTGCAAGTGGACCACTAAACTTCTTCACAAGAGACAATATTTTTTTTTATGTTGATTGGAACACTTTAGTTTGCTAGAATATAATTTTGTTATTTGCGTATCAATCTTCCCCTTTTATAATGAATTGTATTAATTCTATTATATTTATTTGTTTATTTGTTTGCTAGAATATAATGAATTGTATTAATTCTATTATATTCTGAATATATGCTACTGATTATCCCCAACCCATACTAGTTAGAGGTGTAAACGAGTTGAGTCGAGCTGAGCAAGATGTTGTTCAAGCTTGTTTGAAATACAATCGAGCTCAAAGTTTGTGTTTGAGTTTATTTGATTATTAATCGAGCCAAATACGAGTTGAACTTGAGTAATTTGATTTTTTGTACATATTTTTATTATTTTTTACTAATCGAGCAGAACTTCAAAACTTATCAAACATAAAAAAGTTGTTCAAACTTGGTTTGATAAGTTAATAAACCAAACTCAAATGAGCTTTTAACGATCGAGTTCGAAATGAGTATCGAGTAGTTTAGTTCGTCTTTTACCCCTGTCACTATTTTGTTTGTATATAGATCAATTGGGCCGACCATTTAGTCCAAGAGTTCGACCGAACTTTGTAGGGTACCAAACCCGTATTCGGGCATTGGGTCCATCACGAGGGAGTCCCGGTCAAAAGCAAAACCAGAAACATACAAAAGCGGGAAACTTCGAACCATATGGCCACCGCCACCATTTTTGTTTCCAATAATAATAATTCCACCAAATCCTAGGGTTAAATTCCACACACATATACACACATCATTCCTGTCTCTATCTGTTCCATCTCTCTCTCTCTATCTGTATAGATAATAGAGAGAACCGTATTGCGAAGATTCGGAGATGGAAGAGGTTAGGGTTACCTCTGCTTGGGTCGCCTCTCACTCCTCCCATGTCTCCGTCGACTCCTCAGGTTTACATTGCCACTCTGATGTTATTTTATTGGTTTATTGTTTGTGTTTGATTCTATTGTAGTGCTAGAAGTGGAATTTAATGATGATTGATTCCGAATTTTGCTGCTGCGTGGAATGCTCTGTTTTCTGGTTACCTCTAAAGGTTTTACTGCGTTTTTGCTATATTAATTGAATTTTGTGTCGGTTGGAAATGGAACTAAATGGTGGTGTACGGTTCGTAGGAATTGAGAAAGTGGCGGAAAGAATGACAGATTCGATACCGAAGGTGGAATGGGATTTCGAAGGAATTCATTATTTCGACAATGGTCCTCTCACTGTCCAGTATCTGTTTGTGTTGGATGCACTTAATTTCTGTTTCTGGCCAGGTATTAATCTGTGTTTCTTTGGCTTAATTTTGTAATCCGTCATTATCTAGCTCGGGATTGGACTTCCATAAATTGTTGCTGTCTAATGATGCTGCTAACAAACTGAATTAGCTTATTCATCTTTTAATGAAAACATTGCACTTATGTTTTGTTTATGAACTAACTAGAGGAAGAAAAATCGAATAGAAGTACATTTTAGTTATATGCAACCTTGAAGTAGCATATCTGTTATCATATGGCTGTTGTGGTAACTCTTGCATTCAATTGATAAATCTTTTGTTATTTATATATATGAGGAAAAAATATCATTGTTGATAAAGCCTGTTCCAATTATTTATGCTTTGTAGAGTGGCCATCATAATGGAGTATAGTTTATGATATATGGTGCGTATGCAGACTCTTCGTCACAAAGAAATTAACTTCTCTTTGACTTTCCCATGGCAGATAAGGAAATGAGTTATGATCACTTGGCTGCGGGATTGAAGGAAGCACTTCAAAATGACAAGTCTGCTTTTGATGCAGATCGCCTACAAAAGTACACTGGTACAATGTTTCTATTATGGAGCTAATCTTTCAATATTTTATTTTATCTAATTCTCTTAGTAGTTTGTAGCACCAAAAGTTATCTTTCTATCAAACTAATCTAAAGACATGATAGGATTAAGATTCAAATTTAAATGTAATTGGTGACAAATAGTTCTCTTTCGCCTGTAAAAATTACATCTCTTACATGATTGTATGAATATCATTGGGGAAATTTCTCTTATTTGATGTGACCTGAAGGTTGATTTATTATTTTTGTCAGATTTAGGGGCAGTAGTATTGTACTTGATGTAGCTTCTCTAAATCAATCTGAGAATTGCAATGTTTCCATAAATCTTGCTAGTGTAAATAATTAATTTACTACACTCCTTATGTACGTCTACTCTTTCATGATATAATTATGGTGAAGATCATGGTAACAGGTCTCGAACTGCGTAAGATGCTAAAATGGCCACGGCAATTACCTTTGGAGGATGAACGGGTGCGCTTAATGCATGAGGTGCAAGTTTGTAAATAATGTGACTTCTATGTATTTTTTATTTAATTTCTTTTACTTTGTTCAATGTTAATTGCTTATGTATTTCAATTATGTCACGTGATTCCTTAGGTGGGATTTGAGCTGGAGAGATCTTTCGATGGGAAAGCATCAAAACTTGTAGAGTCTTGCGACAAATCAGCTGCAAAGCTTGTGGCTCTCATCACGAGCCACTTTCCTGGTAATTATAGCATTACTTGAAACTGGTTAAGACTACCTACTTTAAGAATATCAGCATGCTAGAAAATGCAAAATTAAAATTTCCCTATTTTCCAGGATTTCGTGACCATACAGTGTACAAAGGTCACCAGGTGTTCTTGTACAAAAGAGCTCAGATATTTGCTGCAGATTTATGGGGTGCATTCAAAGGTCTAAGATATGGGGAATTCAACGATATAGAATCATTGACAATGTTTGCTGACTATATTGTCCCTGCAGTTCTTCAGCAGCTTGGAGTTCTAAAATACAGTCCCTCCCTGTCCGGTATTATTGAGTCTAATGGTGAAATCAGTTCAGGAAGTGAGGAGGAAGTAGAATTGAGAGCATGCTCAGTACATGCTGTGGAGGAAATAAGGGAGTTGATCCGCAAAAAAACAGGAAAGCAGGTCAGGTTTTATGGGCCATCACTTTAAATTGCTTTCTTGTTTCTCTTATTCAATGGCAAGTCTAATAAGATTTATCTCGGGTTCAAGTTCTCATCTCTGGTGCATGATTGAATTTGAATGACTCTGACTATAGGGGCTTTCTGTTCCATCTGCAATAATAGTTTTCAGGTCAACGAATTTGAGGTAGAGGTAGTGAATGTATTATGTTAGCCTAAGAAAAAATCATTTACAATTCAGAATCAAGAATATGTCTCTATATGTGGCAACCATATTTAATGTCCGTAACTTTATCTTACATTCGTGTATGGGGATATATTATGCTTCTTCAACATGTTTTCTTTACCCCACTCGTCACTTTCTTTGTTTTCAGGAATTCCAAAAAAAAAAAAACTTTGATGACAGAATGGTGACTTTAGGACTTATATCTCTCACATTCTTTATTTTAACAAACTCATTTATTTTATGAACATCCTGAATTTTCAAAATGCCTTCTCTAATAGAATCTTTTTGACATCCATGTCTGGCTCCTTTTATCTCCAAGAAAGAAATTTGAGGCAGGTTTCTTTTCATGCAGGTTTTGAGCGTGGAGTTGGATCTGTGGTTATGGGCTTTTGGCATACAGTGTCGTTCTCTTCAACATCATCGAACGCTCTCCATATATTATTGAGTGGAAAATATGATTAGTCAAGCGTATAGGAAAAGTATTTTCTGAAGTCATGAGGTAACCTCATTGAACAGTAGTGTAGGTTATGAATATTAATCTAACGTTCTTTTTCTAACAGTTTACTCACTTTTATTTGCCTAATAAGTAGGCATCTGGCTAGGCATGGTTCACCCTTTTATTTAATGAATGGAAATATGATATCATTTATCTTCACAGTTTGGGGAAAGTAAAACTGAGTGATTCATTTTCTTATTTCCTATTGTGCCCTTTATACGAAAAGTCGGATCCGAGGGGCTTTGTGTCCCTACTCTAAAGATGCAGTTAAAACCACCTTACGGCTGTTTATAACGGATGCAGTTGTGATGATTTTTATGCTTATCTAGATGCCAATGAAGTTACAAGCAGAACATGAAGGACATTGGCATCCCTCATTTCGTTTTGCGCGTAAGCATTAACTCCTAGAAACTCCTTTTGTTTGCTCGTGAAAAGAATGTCAATATGAGCTACTTGCTAAATACTACTCCCTCGACCTCATATTTATCGTCTTATCCACTAAAAACCAAAGGCAAGAGTCATTCTTTTGACTAATTTGTTGACAATTTTGGTGTTTTGAAATTTTTAAATCGTTATCTTGTCATGTTCATTGAAAACCTTATAAAAAAAATAACTAATTTGTCAAAAATAATAACTAATTTGTTAATGATTGGATTTGAGAAAAATTAGTAAAACTTTGATTAGTCAAAAACTTTAATGGGGCACATTTTTGGATGTAGGTAGTTTATGGATAGGTCAAGTACTTGTTCTTTTCTTATTTAAGCTCGCGAGATGAGATCCTTCTTCTTTGCCTCCCCCTCCACCCATCCCTTCATTTTCCTCCTTCAGTTTCTATTTCTCTCTTCAAGCGAGGGGAGAGCGGGGTTTCAGGGTGGTGGAATCAGTTTCTCTTGAAACTTCAGAGTAAAATTATTTTTGCCAAGATATTGGTGAATCACATCCAAAATATGCAATAAAGTGAATTAGCTATTAAAAATCTGACATAATATTATGCTACTCTTTGCATTATTTGTCTCCTATCAGAAGTTTTTCCTTCTTTACCGACATGTTTAGCTTATGGTGTCATTTTGATTTCCATGCCTCAGCTTCTTGCTGCATGGTAGTCAAGTTGTGTAGCACAGGGATTTTTTGTGATAGGCAAGGTTCCATCATAAGTGCACTGTGGGAGACCTGGATTTTTCACAACCCTAGGACCGGTAGGCACGCCGTTGATTTTTGGACGAATATCCTGCACACATATAACTTAGAACATTTATTAAAATGTGAAGTCTTGTTTTGGGATTGAACGTTAAGGTTCTAAACAAATGTCCATGATAATTTGATATGATGCCTTAGTGGGCAATTTATTTTGGAAATTGGAACAAGTTTTTAAGTTCATGGTTTCGTGAGTTTGTGTTAAGGGTTTGTGTGTCACATGGGATAACACTTGCAGTATATAAGTTGGGTAGAAACTTAAATGTATAGATCCACTCATAGATGTGCTATATGATATATGCTCTAGCTATAGCTGAATATTTTCCTACAGCAAGTTTTTGTCCTTCGGTTATGTAACCATGATCATGAGTTGTGAAGCCATGTCTAATTATTCGCTATGCTATATTTGGATCGTGTGAGGTGTTTAGTTTTGGTGCGTTCCACCACTTGGTCTATGATGCTTCTTTTGTAATGCAACTTTTACTCTGAGTTTCAATGATGCTTATCTATTGATAAGTCTTACGTGCATTTCTTAACTGAATAGTTCTATATAATTATGGTACCTGGTCAAAAATAGCAATTGGAATTGCAAGTGTGGCAACAGCGTTGGGGGCATCCACTATTCCTGAAATCCTTCCTTCGCAAGGGCAGCATGAGAGTAGAAGATAGACCTGATCCACCATTATATTACTGGCCGTTCTTATAAGTTTAGAAGCACAGAATG